>JAQMRL010000003.1:77591468-78793968 GCA_035578175.1 Catonia carolina
TAATCTTCTTCCCGTTATTTTCTCATTCGCTTTTGCTTCCGTTCACTCTTCTTGTTTTTCTATTTGAATAATTTCATCCTTAAATAAATTGTTTGTTTTTATTTAAATTCATTGCGGTTGAAAATATACGAGATGAGAAAAATTGGTAAAATATTCGAAATCACAAGTCCGTAAAACGGTTCATTTGAATGGGTATTTGAATAACGTAACCCAAATATGAAAGTTGTTGAAATCAAATTTCCTCCGTTCACCTTGCATTGGTTTGGTGCGGTTTTTTTAAACAGATATAGGCTACATTGAAAGTATTTTTTGCAATTTTGTAGAGCATCTTTATATAGCTTCCTAAGTATATAGTTCACACTAATCGATTAACTGGTTCAACAAGATAGACTAATCTTAAATATATGTATTTAAAAAATGACTGTAAAAATTCTAATGTGGCAGAACATCTGATAACGAATGGTCATCATAAAAGAAGCACTTAAAGAAGCGCTGTAAATAACTTTGAAATTTTAGAAATATGTTCGTTCCGACAACAATAAAAAGTCATCTGGAAAAATATTATATTTACAAATTTAAAAATAATAAGAAAATCTTGATAAAGAGCCAGACAGATTTTGATAATGACAAATTATTTCAAATGATTACCACCAATAAATTGGTTCAACTGCAATAAATAAAACGAGTAAAAAATGATTATCTTGTCATTCCGCCGAATAGTTCTTCATATAGTTTATATCGTACCATCTGGTAAAATCTGAATACCACTGTATGAGTTTATTTTTATAATAACTATATACTAATTTGTGCATGACATGAAACTCTCTTCAATCATCGATATATTCACGTTAATTTTTTGAACTTTGGGTTTAGGTTTAGTTTTTCTTCTTTTTTTCTTCTTACGGTGCCTATTCGATCCGAATATTGGTGATTATTCTTGGTATGACAACCTGGCTGATAGCTGCTCTGAATAGCCTTGTAGTTCTTTTGGAGAACCACTTTCTAAGATTCCTGAGCCAGAAAATCCCTCTTCTTTCCGGCAAACGTCTCATCTTGATTTTATCCCGAGGAAGAGTAAAATTAAAACTAAAATTTAGTTGCTCCTGTAAGCGTCCACGACTCAACTATATAGAACAATATTTAAAAGATGTAACACTGGAGGAGTCTCACTTTTACAGAGGGTTTAGTTACTTGCGGAAAACTTTAACAAATTGAGAACATTAATAGAAAATAATAACTTTCGGCTACATCCAAAGCCTAACCGATTATTCAAAATAATGCATGTTACTGGCCGGCCACACTGGCGTAGTTGATAACGTGCTCGCCTCTCATCATGTGGTCTTGGGTTCGAATCCCATTAGGCAAGGCATATTTTCATACGTTACAAAAAATCATTTCGTCCTTCACCGTCTGCATTAGCAGTATTTGCAAAACAGTCGGACGTTAAACCAAAAAAAAATGTAGGTTATGTTACTGATTTAAATAAAGAAACGGTTAAGTTAATGTACTAATTAATTAAGGCTTTTTAATAATATTAAGGATAGACAAACCCTAAAAGGTTCTGGTTCCTATTATTTCGGATAAGGGTGGGTTTTGTGTGCTTTTTAGAGTATCAATTTTTCTGAATTTTGTCTTCAAGTGTCGTGAATCTGTTTTGATGTTTGTTACGTATTTAGTTTTTAGAAGGAAATCTACAGTCTTTTTGTTTTGTGTGTTCTTTTAACACGTTGTTTTTGTTCCTAATATGGATGTTAGGAATAATACGCCGGCCCGTTATCGTAGTGGTTGGTGCAACGGCTTCCACGCCGGGGTCCTGGGATCGATTCCCGGTCAGGTCATTTTTTTTTTCATAATTCATCTTTATGTATCATGCTTCTCACCGTCTGCATTAGCAGCAATTGCAAAACAGTCAGACGTAAAACCAAAAATAATAATAATATGGATATATTTAAAGAAAAACTTTTTTTACTAATTCCTTTCAATAATTATTTTAGAACAAACAAATATAAATTTCACAAAAAAATGAATGAAAATAGTGAGAAATCTTTAGCGTATCTTATAAGAGATAATTTACAATTTAGTGAAGTTCTTTGAGATAAATTTGTATTGTATTCATTCACTCGTTTGTTCACTTACAACGTTACAAATATAGTTAAAAGAGGGTGGAGAAAACAGGGGATGAAAAGAGAAATGTTAAAAACAAGGCTATCGAAAGCATTTACGACCTTATTAAACAAACATGAAGTGAACCGGAATAGGCGGATCGAACTATTTCGGTTGTTAAAAGAGAGAAACAGAAGTGAAAATATAGGACGAGTGAAGAAGACAGTAAATAGGGAATCGGAATGAAAAGAGTTCAATGCAGATGTAAATAAATGCTTAAAGGACAGTAGTAATACTAGTAATACGTATTGGCTGAATGTTCTGCAGTTTCACGTAAACATTAATGGACTGACGGTTGCTCTAATAGTACCAAAACGAAAATATATATATGCCATAAATATTTATTTACAGCAAAAAATCCTCCGCACCGTTTTGCAGTACTTTTTTCTTCATCCATTCATTTACTCATAGTATTTGCAACAATTTAAAAAAATCCCGAAGGGTATAAATAAAAAGAGGAAACTTTTCATTATGTACATGATAATTTATTCCAAATTTAAATGGTAATTTTGGTATTTAAAAGACCCACTCACCGTTTAAAGTGTAGCATTAATCACAGTAAAAGTAAATCCAAACCATTCCATTTATCTTCATCTTCAAGTTAAATATAGGTACTGAATCTACATAACTTATGAATTCATTGTTTAGGTATATTATCCATAACGAAATTCACAAAAATCACACACAAAATTCAAAAAATCACAAATTCACGGAAAAAGCAATAGAACAAATCGACGTGTTAGAAGAACAAACAGAAAGAGAAGAATACAGTTTTCTTTCGAAAAAGCTAAATACATAAAGAACATTAAAACAACCCTGTGTTACTTCAAGAAAAAATTAGAAAAGTTGATAGGATCAATAATTATCTCGGGGAGATTATTTAACTGCGGACAACAGCTAACAAAGAAAGATGACTGGTGCACTCCGTTCAAAAAGTGTGCCTCAGAATGACCAGAACGACCGTCTAAAAGACACAGAGAAATTTGTGAGAAAGATCCTCTACAAGATAATGAGTCCGAAGATACATGGCCGATACATGTTACGAGGACGGAAAGAACTGTTAAAAGAAAATGAACGATTATAAAAATATTAAAATTTCACGGTCAACTGTACAGAATAGATGAAACGGTTGACAAAACAAATTTTTAAGGCACTAGACAATAGACTTATGGTGTTGGTTCAAAGATGTTAAAAGGAAAATGAACTATTAGAAAAAGAAGATTCAAATTTCACGGACACCAGTACAGAATAGATGAAACGGTTGACAAAACAAATTTTTAAAGCACTAAACAATAGACTTATGTCTATTATATATTGTCGGTTCAAAGATGTCAGAAAGGATTTTGTAAAAACCGGAATAAACCGAGAAAATGTAATGAATCAAACCCAATTTAGACAACAAATAACGAACTCACGGGCTTTCATGAAGAGGAAATTTAGAACAACGGGTGGACAGAAAAAAGGAGAAACCCCTACAGTGAACGAATGCTGAGAATGTGAGCTCCAGAAAGATCTAAAAACACCACACGTGGTCTAAAACTTGCCTTATCTATACGAATAAAAATTAAATTCCCAAATTTAAATTAAGTTCTGTGCTGCTCTCCAAATATCTTGGCATGAATTTAACTGCCCAAAACAGGCACGACTTTAGTTTAAGGACTGGGTTTGGAAATATTTTCCGATTTATAATGTGACTGTTATCCGCAATAAGGCTAATGAAGGTTTATAGATGAAATCGAGTGATGTGCAAAATCCTAGACCTGACCAGGAATCAAACCCGGGTATTAGTCTGGTACGAAATTTTCATCTTCCGTTTGGAGAGGTGCTGAAACCTCTCAAGCCGAGTATCTAGCCAACGTGCCTGGCCCAATTAAATGATTAATGTGTTTTATAATGTGTTTAATGTGTTTTAAATAACCCATAAACACTCATAAAATTTCTACAATAATTAAGGCCGCAACATTAAAAACAAGAGAGCACATTTTCATTATGTGAGCACAGCCCTTCAGAATTTTAGTAACATGCTGCTTACCCTATCTTGTAGAACACAAATAGTTTAATAAATAAGGCAATTTTAAACAAAATTATTTGAACTATTTTTCAGAAAATTGCAAAGTGCAAATTTGCTCGAATAAACTACAACTTCCGGTTATCCGAGTTTGATAAAAATTTTCCTGTCGGTTCCCCTAGTTGTAGTTAATGTCGGGTACCTAAATTAAGTTCTAAGTTTTACTTTCGTACGATATTCCATTCTTGAGATATTTTGTTGACACCCACACAGACCAATCGCTAAAAATTTGTATTTTGGGTTCGGGGGGCTAGAAAACGTGTATTTTAATGAAAACTCTATTTCCAAAAATTTACATGAAAACAATGCTTTCCTTTCCTATATATTCATACGTGGCAAGGGAGAGTACAAACAGTATTAGCAATAGATGTTGAGAACGTACTGTACGTTATGGAGTACTCGTACATTCCAAGTAATGCCAATGGTTGTTCCACTACATGAATTTTTAAAGACTTACTTAAAAGACGTGAGCTATGGATATTTTTATTGAAACTTTTTTTTATACAAGACGTTTAGATATTTGGTTCATTAATCCCCAACAAACAGTCAACCATTCTTTCGAACATAGTGCCAGGAATAACTTCCGCTTCCTAAAAATAAATTTAACATTTCATCTTAATACAGAATTAAATATATTGTGGGTAAAAGATCTAAGAAAGGCCTAGCCAACTATGCGGTTGCATTAAATTTCCGTAATATAGGTAGCCGCCAATAAGAAGGATAACTGAAATAAAAACAAACCACGAATAAAAAAAATACGTTACACTTTAGTAGACCCTTCAGTATAGACTTCCTTACGCATAATTGCTTTTAAAAATAAACTTTAAAAAAATTCCGAATATGCCTACATACGAGGAGGTACCCAAAAGAAACCGGAATTATTTTTTAAAACTATTTATTTTTAATTTTTTTTCAAAAGAACCTTATCCCCTTCAAAATACTCTCCATTACAACTAATACATTTGTCCCACCGGTGCTTCCACTGTTCAAAACATATTTTGTACTCCTCTTCAGTGATGGCTGCAGGCTCATCCGTCGTTTTTTTCTTGACATCATCAACGTTGTTAAATCAGAGACCTTTCATGCCCCTTTTCATGCGTGGGAACAAGAAAAAATCACACGGAGCCAGATCGGGTGAGTACGGTGCGTGTGGTAGCTAAACCATGCCGTTTTTCGCCAAAAACTGGGTAACCGAGATTGCCGTGTGTGCAGGCGCGTTGTCGTGGTGGAAAAACCAGTCCCCTGTCTGCCACAAATTAGGTCTTTTACGACGAATGCTGTTTCGTAGTCTTCTTAACACTTCAAGATAAAAAGCTTGATTTACCGTCTGACCTGGTGGAACGAACTCTGAATGGACAATTCCCCTCACATCAAAAAAACAAATCAGCATTGTTTTGATGTTCGATCTGACTTGACGACTTTTTTTTGGTCGGGGTGATAATGAAGTCTTCTATTGACTGGATTGTTGTTTGGTTTCTGGGTCGTACCCATAGCACCAAGACTCGTCACCCGTAATGATCTTTGACATGAAATCTGGATCAGTTTCAAGCTGTTGTTTCAAATCACTACACGTTTCAATTCGACGTTCCTTTTGAGTGTCTGTCAGAACCCGAGGCACAAACTTGGCAGCGACTCTTTTCATTGTCAAGTCTTCTGTTAAAATGCGTTGGACTGAGCTCCAAGATAACCCACTAACCTGTGATATTTGGTCAATGGTCTGTCGTCGGTCTGTTCGTACAATTTCTTTCACTTTCACAACATTTTCGTCTGTTCGGGAAGTCGACGGTCGTCCAGAACGAGGTTTGTTCTCAATCGACATGTCGCCATTTTTAAAGCGCAAAAACCACTCGTACACTTGGGTTTTTCCAATAGCGTCGTCTTTGTAAGCTGTGTTCAACATTACAACTGTTTCCGCGGCGTTTTTACCGAGCAAGAAGCAAAATTTTACAGCCGCACGTTGTTCATTAAAACTTGCCATCATGAAAAACGACACGAGCACAAAACAGCACTAGCGAGAACAATCACTGCACGAGAACAGAACAAGCTAGATCAACGAACAAAATGGCATTGAACTGGCAATGAGTAGCGCTACAAGCAGCCTAGTGGCGGGAATTTGTACTGCACAAGCTCCGCCCACAGCAGAGCTATTCCGGATACTTTTGGGTACCCCCTCGTATTTTTAGAGGGATATCCGTTTTCTGGAAGACTATTATCTCATCAACAACTGACAAAATTAATGAGTAACATTTGCAACCAATAAGCCTGTTAAAGCTAACCAAAAATAAATCTTAAAATAATTAATAGAAACTATTAAAATGGTTGTTAATCAGAAAAAAATTGAATATAATAAACCATTTTCACAGTCAAAACCAGTTTCTAAGAATTTAAAGCGGTTAAGAAACCTGACACACATAGAAATAACATTTTTAATAATTCAAACTTTGACACATTAGTATCACTTCATTGTATTTGAACAATAGTTAACTTAAATGGGAAAAGAGAAAACTAAAACATGTCAAACATGTTTTAGTTTTCACACGTAGACCAACCGCTTAAAACATGGTTTTTGGTTCAGAGGGCCTGAAAACATGAATTTCCGATGAACACTCAATTTAGAAAAATTTACATGAAACTAATACTTTTCTTCCTTATTTCATATCGGGCATGTAAAAAAAAGTAAAATATAAGAGATAATTACGCTACATTTTAATTACAGTATTTGTATGCATACGGCAAGTCTGAAACAGTGAATCGTTTCAGCCTTGAACTTTGAGTTTAACTATTGTTTAATAAAATTTATTGCTAGTAAATTGCTATGTTCGTGTAAATATTTAACACTGGTTTTTCTGGAATTTCTTATTTTAGTACCTTCAAGTTGAAATGTCCAAAATTGAATTTGTTGCTTTTGTACCAGAGTATGTTCAATGATTTTTTGATATATACATTTATTGGAGTTGTTCTAAAGTTTCGATTTTTGAATTTGCAAAAATATAATTTTATTTATTCAGAAGTTGAAAGTGTCTAATATTAATTTTAGTTAAAATTGTGATCCATTAGATTTTTATTCAATGATTTTTCACAAAGAAGAAAAACAAGTTAAGTTGAACAGTAGAATATTGAATGAACAAACGAAAAATAAAAAATCTGGTGTGAAACACTCACACAACTTTCTCTTGCCAATGCAAATGATTAATAATAAACCTAACATTATTAATAAAATATTAGAAATAAACAAAAACTAACCTCAAAAACATAACCTTATTTTAATCACGAGTGAATGACGCAAAATGACAATCGAACTCAGTTTGGCTTAAAAATACGGAAAATCACGCTTTCACGCTAAACTAGGCTCTGTAGAGAAAAATGCTCTAAACAAAAGTTGTAGATCTTTTAATTTTCTATAACTTTTATTATATACACTTTTGTCGTAAAATGCATACTACGACCGAAATGTTTAAAAAATCGATTTTTCTCACGTTTTCGTGAGAAAAAAACAGAAAATCGCAAATTACCGCTAAACTAAGCGTTATACAAAAAAATGTTTGAAACAGAAGTTGTAGGTTTTTAAATTCTCTACAACTTTTATTATATAAGTTTTTGCGCTAAAATTTATATTAAAGCCGTAATCTTAAAAAAACAACGTTTTTACGTGAAAACAGCCTCACCGAGAATTTCAGCAAACATGGCGCCTACCTTATCTTGTAGAGAATCAAAAATTGAGTAAAATAGGCGATTTTAAAAAAAATCGTAGGACCAGTTTTTGAGAAAATCGCAAAAAACTGAAAAATTATACGAATAAACTAAGTTACTACTACTTCCGGTTGACCGATTTTGATGAAAATGTTCGTGTCGCGTCCGGTAGTGGTATGTAACTTAAGTTTCAAGTTTCAAGTTCGTACGATGTTCCGTTCTTGAGATATTCTGTTCACACACAGACACACACACACACAGACACACACACACACAGACACACACACACACAGACACACACACAGACCAATCGCTAAAAACATGTTTTTTGGGTTCAGGGGGTCTGAAAACGTATAGATCCGGTGAAAACTCGATTTCGAAAAATCGACATGAAAACAATACTTTCCTTCCTATATATTCATATAGGCAAGAGAAAGTAAAACTAATGACGAAAAAAATTTGGTATAAAAAACAGTAGATTTTAAAAATTTTATAACGTTAAACCAGAGTTAAGTAGAGTAAATCACATAAAACGAATCTGTTTATAAAATTATATTAGAACCAACAAAAAACATCGTAACTTGAAAAAAATGAAGGATCATAAAATAAACTAAAAAAATTATTTAAAACGTCAAAAAATTAAGTATATGACCCTTGTAAGTTTGCATAAGGAAATAAAAGTGAAATAAAATGCCTTTGACAGAACAAAATATATGAGCAGTAGGAGAGCTTTAAATCTAATTACTCTTTAATCCGAGAGGTTATTTATGTCTCAATTTATTCTCTGACGAACGACTGACTCGTTAAATATTGCGTGATCATCATTCCTTTATGACGCATTTTGTTACTTGCCTCCTCCCTCCCCTTCACGTTCCCACCACCACCCTCTTCTACAAACGAACCCAAGGAAATATTTGGTATTATAAAATCTCTATAAACATACAGTAGTATGCATAATGCAACCACGACGAAAATATTTTTAGGGTAATTTTATTTCTGTTATACATGAAAACTCGATTTATACTTTATACAAAATATAAAACTCGCCAATAAAATCAGAATATTTGACTTTGCCGCCGTTTCAAATTAACAAAATACAATTCATTAAAGTTTATTTGATTTTATAACCTCTGCAATAAATTATAAATCAGGTGGTTCTTTCGAAACAAAATTATCGATAAATATTAAAATATCGTTCGAAATATTATTTGAGTATATTGATCAGTTTCAAAAGACAGGCTTACCAAAAAACAAAAAAGAAAAGAAAAAGTAAAGTACCAAAAATACATCATTTTTTTAATTTAACAGTATCAAATTTTTTTTGTTTTGTTTAACGTCCGACTGTTCTACAATTACTGCTAATGCAGACGGTCAAGGATGAAATGATTTTTTTGCAACGTATGAAAATATGCCGTACCTGAATGGGATTCGAACCCAAGACCGCATGTTGAGAGGCGAGCACGTTACCAAGCGGTTACGTTAACAGAATAAGGAATAGGGTTTAAATGTTTATAATATTGTAAGATAGTTCGAAATTAGTTTATAAATAATGGTTAATGTAATAGGTTGTTTATTTTTGTGCAGGTTGCCTTCATTTCTTAGAAAATTTGTATCGTATGGGGTGGAGTGTGTTGACCAAAAATAATGAACTCCAATGAAACGTTTTGAAAAGGAATTCTAAGAAATTTAAAGTAGGTTGTAAAGATATTGGTTTCATGTTAATTCTTTCTATGGGTTTCGAAAATAACAGTGCTGTTGATAGAATATAATAATATCTTTTAACATTGAGATCACCGGTGTAAAAAGAGTTAGCGCTTTTGCAGTCGGGTAGTGAATAGTTGAATTTTTAAATGAAAGGTGCTATCCGTCTGTTCGAAATAGTGTCAGTACGGGACCAGTTCTGAGTTAGAGTACTTAATTTGTGCTTGCTGGAGATAGCAAGTGAGGACAGGTAATCGTTTTGGTTCGTAAGAATTGTATTCTACTGTCAGCCAAGTTGGTTTAAGCTTAAGTTTAGTAATTGACTTTGTAATTGACCATGTAATCTATTTAATTATAGTAGTAATTGTGTTTGTTAGTTGGCTAAGTTTAATCATTAATCGTAATTATTAATTTTATCAATAAATAGACTAATAATAATAATAAGTAATAATTGTGATAAGTTGCTATAAGCATGTTTATCATTTATTAAACCCAGATCTGGAACAAACCTAGGCTTAGGTGTTACAATATTTAGTAATACTAAACTGGAAAATGTACCACTGGTTATACTAGGATTACGACTGGCTGGAGATGACGGGAAGTGGCTTGAGTTTGAGTGTATGTTTTTTTGATGCCGAAAAGTCGGTACATTTTTTATTTGAACAACCGCTATTTTATCAACGCCTTTTGTGTAACAATACTGTACTTCCAGCACTTGACTACATCATCACAGATGCGTGAACCAGTGACATAAACATCGACGAATTGGAGAAGACAATAATTATTTCTCCAATCAGAGAGTAACTTACTGTCTCCACTCCTTTTCTCTGATTAGTAAAAAATGGAGATGAATTTAGCATGACCCTAATTGCGCTCTACTACTCTGAAGAAAACAGAACCTGATTCAAAAAGGAACGAAGATATTTTCAAACGAAACATTGCAAAATTTCCGCAGCAGCCTTCACCGCAGTTACTCGCTGCCTACACAAGTCTTCTTTGAAACCAACATAGCAGTCTTTCTTAGAAGCAATTCTAAGATAATAGTCAGCTCTTTTCAGTGTCAACAAATGTTTAATGTTTTCCTGCAGCACTCATGCTCACAATCCAGTGGTCGTTAATCGTGTAAAAGAAAAGAACGATTAAAAGTTTGTAACACTTTATCACACTGAGAAAACCGCTAAAATTTGGAGCTGTACCAAGGGATCTGATATTTACGTTAAAGTTGATTACACTAAATTTTTAGTAACGCTCATAAGCCTGCACTGTAGATGATCAAGATCATTTGTCTAATGCAAAAGAAATATAAATTGAGGGGAAACGAGGAGAGAAAACATCGGTAAAACCTGGGTGCTTGTGGTTGTGAAAACCGGTGAACAATGAAAAAGGCAGAATAGAAAGTTTTCCCAATAACTTTGTAAGCGGATGAATCTAAAAGGTGGCTCTCTGAAAGGAAACCGGGGCATGTTGGTTCTGTAATAGTGCAGCCTAATCACTATTCTTCCCGCAACTAGGTTAATCTCCTTTCTGTTTGGAGAATGTTTGACTGCTTTTAACCTCCCAAAAAATAGTTGGACGGGATTTTCAATGAAGAACTTCGAAATGTTAACAAAAATATAAGAAATTTGAATTGTCGGAAAATCTATACTTGCCTGATTGTCGTAAATATTTATACCTGCATTGTAAGATCTTTGTTTGGTTAAGATTTTAAAACCTAAAAATCTTTGAGAAGGATTTTGGTATCACCTTGGTAACAGGAACAAAAAGGCATTTACGTTCTAAAAATAAAATTGTACGGTATTGTCTAATATTGTTGACATCTGTTATATAAATTTAATTGTTTAATTATTTCATTTTAAATTTTTAATTAGGAGAAATGCTCCTTTATCGTTCAATGAATGCAAAATGTGACTTTTAGATAACCTGATATGCTGGAAGATAAATAAAACTAGCCTACTTAAAAATTAAATAAATTATACATTAAACAGAATATTTAAATAAATAATTGAAATAAATTATCCAACTAATCATACAATTTTGTTAAAAAGTAATAGCCGTTTACTAGTAGTCTAATAAATATTGAAAAATTATTATTTTGTTTTAGTATGATAAAGTAATATTGATATGTGCAAATTTAGATTGCGTGACGAAAGTAGAATTAGTTAAATGGACGGATTTGCATAGAATTCCGTCTTGTAGTGGAAATGAATAATTTATAAACAATGTAGCTTACTGTATTTAACCTTCCCCTTCTACTTTAATCTACAGTCTACTGTTAGACCCACTGCCGTTTGGAAACGGAAACATTTTTCATTGGCGGGAAAGAGTAAAGTATAAAACAAAATTAGAGAGAAAGAAAAAAACGAACTAAAAAACAAAAAACCTTTTATTAATAGTCGTTAACTAATATTTAAATTATTGTAAACCATTATCATTTCATATTATAATACTAGTATTAATTACGTATACAGTTTTTCATTTTTACTTTTAATTACTCCAACTTAAAATCGATCTCAAAATTGTTAACAAATATTCTTCTTACGATTTAAAATATTCTAAAAGAACTTTTTTTTTATTTTATCTATTTTGGAAATTCACAATCTGTTGGAAACAATCAGTGAATGTAATAACATAAATTTGGAAAAAAATAACATGATAAATAAACGTGAATGGAGACATAGCCCAGTAACAGAACTCCGACGTGAATAGATAAGTGTAGCATTTAGAACACTGTAATAGATAGTCAATTTTATTACAGTACTACGTTAATTGATGAGGTCTCGACTCCATCGTCGTTTTAGACGTCTTATTGGATTGTTTGGGAGAGTCTGCATAGCCAGATTTGAGATTATTCTACAAATTTAAATGATTTGAAATAATCCGACTCTTGTCGGTGAAGAGAGTAGTAGTAAATCAGATGTGAGTAATTAGATTGTTAAAACCAGTTATGTAATGCGGTGTGACAGTAGCTGTTCTTTGTACAGAGTAGTTAATGAACTATTGTTTGTTTTTGTAAGTTAGTTAATTATTTTAATAATTAATTGTAAACGGCCATTTTTATTTTTAGTTAAGTATTGTTAATTTAATACTGTAAATACTGTTAACTGTTAATTTAATTTGAGTTTACTATAAGTAAGTACAAAAGTATATTGTAATTGCTTAAGTTTACGTTTTCACTCTCGTACGTTAAATAGTTTAATTGTAAATAATTACTTATTGTATTACTCTAAAAATTTATTGGAATTCATTAATATTGTGACAATATCTAAAAGGAAAGAGTGTTCGAGAATTCTCGAGAAGGGCCGAGATTTAAAGGGTGTTAAATATATGAATAATAATATTTAGTAGTAAATAATAAATAAGGTGTCTAAGAAATATAAATATAACGCCTAAATGGTTATGTATAGGTTAGTTTATTTTAGTACGGCTAAAAAAAGGAGTAGGATATCAGATATCCTACTCTTTTTTTATAGAATTAAATAGATTATATTTAGATGATTGGCTCTTTCTGTAACCATTCTTTTTAATTATAATGAGTTGCCTATGTTTTGTTAAAACTTGTACTTGTACTTCTAGTGACTTTCATAGCTTCACCTATACAAGCGCACCCGGTTTATTTAGGAGTTAGTTTTTGATCTGCCATCGACGAGTTTAGATCTGTCAGTTAGTGAGGTACACTGTGTACGAGTATGCCTGCGAAGTGATCCAACGTATATTGTAGTCACGTATAGTCTTTGTTAACTTCGTAAGTAGGACTTAGTGTAAGTAAGTACAAAAGTATATTGTAATTGCTTAAGTTTACGTTTTCACTCTATTGTAAATAGTTGTTTATTTATTAGAAGTAATTTAAATGTAGTAATAGTAATTTATAGTGCTTAATAAATATTTGTTTGTATTCTTAAATTATAGTGTGTTAATTAATTAATTTACCCAGTTCTCGAAACGAACCTCGGGATGAGTGTCACAATATGTTCATTTATTTTTGTTATAAGTTTAAAAATAACTTTTTCCCTTTATTAGTAATCATACCCCGAAAGAATCTTGAATGAGCAATACAGTATGTTAATGTAGCCGCTCAGTTTTTAATAGGAAAGCGCGTACTGCCAGATATTAATTTTTCTTAGGCTATGAGCTACCGTCTATTAACAATAATATTTTTGAAAACTAATACAAAAAAGTCATTTTTTAGATCACAGAAAGATGACCGAGAGGCCATCTTCTTGTTACGCCCTAATTATACGGGGTAAAGCCAAATAGGCGGTACCATTCCACCAGATATTTATGCTTAAAAATATATATAATTTTTTAAATGTACATAGAATTTATTATTTGAATACATATTTTAATTTTTTTTATTTATAACATAAATATATTTGAAGTTCGATCAAGCGAAGTTAGCTCTGAGATACCGAATAGGCACGTGAGGCCATCCGGTTGCCCCGATGTACCGACATTGCCCTATGTACAGTAAAATGTCCGTCATTTATTTAATTTTCTAAATCCAGCTGAAAAAAACCTAAATTTTATTAAATATTTAGGGTAATCTAAGCACGGTTCTCTTTGTTATATTCACTTCAAATAATATTTTCGAAAATAGAAAAAGGTCATTTTGTTAGTTCCCAGACACACGAACGGGAGGCCACTTTATTGTTATCCCCTAAATATGCGGGATAAAGCCAAATGGGCGGTACCATCCCATCAATATTTTTGCTTAAAAAAAATATTTTTAAATTTACATAGAATTTATTATTTAAAAACAATTTTTTAAGATTTTTTTTACATTTATAAGGTAAATATATTTGAAGTTAAATCAAGTGAAGTTAGCTCTGAGATACATAATAGGAAACGCGGGGCCATCTTGTTGCCCCGGCCTACCGACATGCCGTACGTACACTGAAATGTCTGTCATTTTATAAAAATTTTTAAATGCAGTCATTAAATTTAAAATTTTATTATAAATTTAGGGTAATATTAGCAAGGTTCTATTTGTTGTATTCACATCAAATAATATTTTCGAAACTAATCGAAAAAAATCATTTGTTAGCTTCCAGACAGACGAACGGGAGGTCATAATGTTGTTATGCCCTAAATATGCGGGATAAAGCCAAATAACGGTACCACCCCACCAGATATTTTTGTTTAAAAAAACATCATTTTTTAATGTAGATAGAATTTATTATTTAAATACATATTGTAAAGTTTTTTTATTTGTAAATAAAATATATATGAAGTTTAATCAATCGAAATTAGCCCTGAGTGACAAAACAGGCACCGCGAGTCTATTTTGTTGCCCCGGCCTATCGACATTGCCCTACGTACACTGAAATGTCTATTATTTTATAAATATTTTTAAACCCAGGTATTAAAATCTAAATTTTATTAAAAATTTAGGGTAATCTAAGCAAGGTTAAATATGTTTTATTCACATCAAATAATATTTTCGAAAACTAATGGAAAAAAGCCATTTGTTAGTTCCCAGACCGACGAACGGGAGGCCATTTTGTTGTTATGCCCAAATTGTACAGTATAGAGCCGAATGGGCGGTACCATTCCACCAGATATTTTGCTTAAAAAATATAATATTTGTACAATTTACATAGAATTTATTAAATACATATTTTAAAGTTTCTTTATTTATAAATAAAATATATTTGAAGTTTAATCAAGCGAAGTTAGCTCTGACATACCGAACAGGCACCGTGAGGCCATCCGGTTGCCCCGATCTACTGATATTGCCCTATGTACACTGAAATGACTGTCATTTTTTTAATTTTTCTAAACCCAGGTATTAAAATCTAAATTTTATTAAATATTTAGGGTAGTCTAAGCAATTTTGTTGTATTCATATTAAATAATATTTTCGAAAAATAATAGAAAAAGTCAGTTTTTAGTTCTCCGACAGACGAACGAGAGGCCATTTTGTTGTTACGCCCAAACTATGCAGGATAAAGCCGAATGGCCGTACCATCCCCCAGATATTTTTGCCTAAAAATTATATTATTTTTAAATGTACATAAAATTTTTATTTAAATACTCTTTTGAAGTTTCTTTATTTATAAATAAAATACATTTGAAGTTTAAACAATCGAAATTAGCTTTGAGATACCGAACAAGCACCGTGAGGCCATTTTGTTGCCCCGACCTACCGACATGGCCGTATGTAAACGTAAATGTCTGTCATTTTATTAATATTTTTCTAAACCCAGGAATTATAATCTAAATTTTATTAAAAATTTGGAGTAAGGTATTGAACGTTTTACTTTTTGTATTCATGTTAAATATTTTCGAAAACTAACAGAAATAAGGTCATTTGTTGCTTCTCAGACGGACGACCGGGAGGCCATCTTGTTGTTATGCCTTAACTATGCGGGGTAAAGCTGAATAGGCGGCACCATCTTTCCAGAAATTTTGCTTCAAAAATATATAATTTTTTAAATACACAGAATTTATTATTTAAACACATAATTTAAAGTTTTTTGTATTTATAACGTAAATATATTTGAAGTTTTATCTAGGGAAGTTAGCTCCGAAATACATAACTGGTACCACGAGGCCATCTTGTTGCCCCTGCCTACCTACATGCCTTACCCTTACGTGCACTGAAATTCCTGTCATTTTATCACTTTTTCTAACCACAGGTATTAAAATTTAAATTTTATTAAAAATGTCGGGTAATCTAAGCAAGGTTGTTTTTGTTGTATTCACATCAAATTGTCAGTAAAATTAATAAAAGTTACACCGACAGCTATTCATTATTAATAAAATGAGTTAATCAGTTGAGTGAACTTTGGAATGTCAGCTATTTTGTGTAACTAGAAATGTTTATTACCCTTTGCCGAAAATGCAAACCTATTGGTTAGCAAGAGGTGATTTTAGATCTTAAAATGTCTAAAACTTATATTTTCTTGGTTTATTTTTTCTTGTAGTTGTCCTTATTTCCTTTATTTTTTAATGATCATCCTTAGTACTGATTTATCTTTTCATTTCCTTGTTAGTTTTCTGTTGACTCATTAATAAAGATTAAGTTATATACCTATATCCCAACAAACTAAAGACTGCAGATGAGATCTAGCCAATAACAGAAATGGTCGGTTGTGAGGTGCCCCTTCGCTAAGTCACACTCTGTTTCAACGAACTCCAGCTGACATTTCTTTAAGCTATCATCCACAGCGGGATCACAACGTGACAACGCAGAATACGATTAACGAAGGTCAATTTGCTCTGTGCTGTGACTAGGTCACTACGCTCCGCCTTCATCTGCAGTCTCTAGTTCGTTAAGCTATAGAGGATAATATTTAATTAAGCTTGGTCTTCACAATCACGAACTACCTAAACAACGGAAAAAATTCCCAGAAAAACTTTAAAAAATCCAGTCAGAAAGAATAAAAATACCTAAAAACGTTAATAAATATTTTTGGCTATCAAAAAATTGAACGAAAAGAAAATTATAAATTTTAATTTCAACTGAATTATTGCTAATTAAAAGAGAAAGGTTAAATGAGATCTCATTATATATTTCTAGAGTAATATGCAAATTTTAATATACTAATTTAATATTTATTCTTCAATAAGCAGCTTTTGAATTTCCTTTGTTTGTTCAAGTAACATAAAGGAAAAGAACGGCAGCCGGCGTTTGCTTCTCTAATTGCTCAAAAGATATAAAGTGTATGTATACTTACTCTTTATAACAGTTTTTATTATAAAAGTAAAACTAATTACAATTTATTTCTTTTATTTAAAAAAACTTCAGTTTTATTTTCGTAAAATACGAATATTTTTTTAAATAATATTTGGTATTTAAACATAATTTTGAAACTGAACATTTTTAATTTATAGTTTGAATAAAATTAGGTTAAAAGAACAAGCAGAAAATTCAGGACTGAAGATTTCCTTCGAGAAAACTAAATACATAACCAACGTCAAAGTAAATTATTACTTCATATGTCATATTCCTCCCACGTCACTTGAAGACACAATATGGAAAAATTGGAAAAAGTTGAAAGCTTCAAGTGTCTCGGGGAGATAATACAACTGAAGACCATACCAGCGAACAGGAAGCGAACAACAACAGACGAGAAAACATAGCCGGTGTACTTCGAGGAATTTACCACTTGTACAAGAAGAAAGAACTCTCAAGACAAGGCATGATCAAGCATTTTAATACTGTGACAAAACCTTTATGTCTGTACGCGAGTAAGTCCCTTAGAATGACCGAGAAGGTTGATCCAAAAGAACCAAAAATATTATGTAATATTGTTAAATTTTATCGGTTAACCAGAAGTACATTACAGATATAACCAGTCTGTAATACAATTGTAGTCTGTAACAGTTATAGAACATAACCAGAAGTAAAGTTTTTAAATTTGGTTTATGGTGCAATATTTTTGTATTATATCAAAAAGCCTCCTACATTTAATTAAAATCGCCTCTTTTACTGCAGTTTTTGTTCTCTTTAAGATGGGATAAACATTATGCCACTGAATTTCATCGGACCCTGTGCTCTCGTGGTAAAATGCTTTTAAAAATAGTGACCTTACTATGAATTTTAGGGCCAAAGTGTAAAAAATTAAAATTATAGGACATTAAAAGCCTTCAACTTTTATTTTAAGCGATTTTTTTCAGAGGTTAGTTTAGCATGAATTTGTGATTTTCTTTCTATGGTTTGCTCATTGCAATCATTGCAAAAATTGGTTTCGAAATGGAAATTTTTTGGAATATGTCTACAATTTTTTTAAAAAACGTGGTCAAGAAATACGTCGTTCTAAATTTACAATGTTATAAATTTGGTAAAGGTACAGATAATAAAATATTTTTAAAATTAGAAATTTTTACAATGATTGTTCGAACATTTTTCTTTTACGTTACTTCCTTTTTGTGGCAGTAAGTAACTTTATATACTATAATGTTCATTAAAATTGATGCTTTTTATGTTGACAAAAGAAAATTTAGTGAGTGGGTCAACCTTGAGTTTTTAGCTTATACAGGGCATGCTGAAAAGCGTATTAATTAACTGAAACAATTTGTATGGTCAAGGAGGAAATTACATTTTCCACATAGGTTACCAATCTTTCTTGAAGCTCAGATATCAAGGTTCATCAATTCTCTTATGGCTTTGTCTATGCTACGATTAAATGAAATAGGTGACAAACTTTACTTTTCTTTCATTAGTTTGACTCAAAGAAAAGTAAATTATAAGGAAAGTCGTAATTTTCAAATACGAAAATCATTGTTTTATGAAAAAGGTTAGAATTATTGTTACAGAAGTCCTTTTGATAAATTAAATTGAACAGTTATCGCAAATTACACAAAATCAACAAAAGTGAGAACTGACGTTATAATATATTTAATGTTCGTTTCTTTTTTTATTGGAAGGAGTGAATATGTTAAAGAATGGAAAGTGTTACGATTGCCAAAAGAATTCGAATTAGTGAAAGAAGAAAAACAGTCCTGCCATTATTGTAGAATTAAATTCAGTCTGCCCTATCTATTCTTTTGAGTGTTACTGTAGCCTTTTCAGGAGGGGAAAGTAGGATCACGCGTAGCGATATTCCTTGGCTGCTCAGTATTTTGTCTCCTCTGTGGTCTTTTCTATCTTTTTATCAAATTCAAACTTACTACTTAATAAACTCTTTTCCGCACACACCCAAACACTTCTTTTGTTTATGTAACAAAATTCCTTTTAAAATCTTAATTCCTTAAGTTAATTATATCAAAGTATTTCTATTGCGTAATGGAATTATTATTATTATTATTATTATTATTATTATTATTATTATTATTATTATTATTATTATTATTAAAGACACCCTTTTTGTTAGGCAGTATTAAAAATATCACAACTTTTTGTTTACGCCACAAATCTACAGTCATCGTTATTGTTTTGTTAAAACCTTTTGTGCAGGACTTAGATTATCCAAAGAAGTCGAATCTATTTTACTTAAAATCATAATAAGTTTAGGTTTAATAAAATTTTACCGAAAAAGTTTAAAGTTTAACAAAGATAAAAAATACACTTTCTATAAACGAAGTTATTCCAAAAGTTGAAAAAAGATTCCAAATAATACTTCATATAATTTACTCGCCCCTCCACGAACTTATTTAAACTTAAAACTGTAGCAAAATAAATAATTATTAATAATTAACAATAAGAATTCTTATTAGACTTTCATTAAAAATTAACTAAACCGAAATTTTTATACAAACAAAACAAGTCCGGACTCCGTGCAATGTTAATGTAATTGGTTCAATAAAATTTAAGGCTAAGGTTACACTGGTAAATTTTTTGGTAGAGTGACTAGCATACTTTTTAGCACAATAATATACGATTTAGAGGATTTTATCTTCTGATAGTAGACACCTCATTATAAGTTCAAACATGACAGGATAGTAAATTACTGCGTGGATATTGATCGTCATCGTTTTTTGTTTAAAAGAGATTTAAATGTGTTTTAATTTGTTACTCCAAGAATTCGAGTAAGTAATTAAGGATGAAAAGAGAGTTTAGAGCAAAACAAAAATGTTCTTGGAATGTTTAAAAGAAATTTCTGAAAAGACGCACGAGATTATAGAATCTATTGTGAGGTGACAACTGAAAATATCAATTCTATTCTAAATGTGATTACTCCCTCAATTTATGAAACAAGACATATCAATTTGTTTCATTACCACTGCGAGTAAAATTTGAGATCACATAGAATGGTTGAATGAATGAATGAATGGTTTGGATGAATGCACAAAATAATTGAGTCGATGTATGAAATTTGAGTTATATTTAATTGATTTTGCACAAACACAAGTGGACTGAATAATGTAAGACATGCACTCACTCACTTGTGCACTGATCAACTGACTGGAACTAGCTACCCACGTGGCAGCAGCCAGCGCCCATTAACACCCACACATTCACACACAAATGAAACATTAGTTATATATGAACCATAGAAACAAGCATCAAAAACAGTAAGTTGCAACAAGAAACAGTAAAAGATCTCTGCAAAACTTTTTTTTTGGAACATTCAAGCCTGCAATTATATACAACTTTATTCCAGAAGTGTGTGATTTTATTTATTTATGAGATTGAACCAAAATTTAAATAAATCACAAAATAATCTTTAATTTTAATAACGTTGACTTGTAAAAACAAAAGAGCAAATCTTCCATGTGGTTTACACTGGTACAGTACCAGGAAAATGAGTGGTACAAAGAAAGAGAGTTGGCAGTGGTGCGAATTCATCTTAGTAGGCAAGTAATAGTGTTAATTTACCGCCACAATGACTTACATTAATCAAAAGATTTTATTTTTATCAACTTTTTTAAAGTCAACAGTAAATTTCAGTTAAAATGAGTATCCAACAGGATTGGTCCTTTTTATTTTGTTACTTGTGGGTTTGACTATTATAGTTAAGAACGGATAAAAGTCGAGTTCAAGGCAACGGATATACATTCAATATTTCCAAAGCCATTTTATACTTTGACCTTGACACACGCGCACCGTAGCCCTAAACCAAAATAACACTTGTAACAACAATGTTAAAATTCTCACGTCGATCATATTGTTCAGGAACAAGAAATTTACATTATACATTTTTGTGTATATTGAATATACTTTTAAATACAGCTTAACTGACTAATGTATAATGTACTGAGAGCATAAAACGGAAATAATATTGTTCTACTAAAATGTATGCAGTTGTACTCTGAATTGTCATTCACCGTTTCGTACATTTCCATAATTTTGTTTAAAACGTAGAGAATATTTTAACAATGTATTAGTAACAGAATTCAAAACGTTTTGAGATGGATCAACCTTTGTGAAATTTTCAACATACATCATTTTGTCAAACATATTCAAATAATTTCATATTACACTAGATATTATTCGCAAATTTGTAATGAACTTGCATACCCCGATTAATTTTGCTTTCGTAATTTTCAAACTATAACTAATGGTTAAATAAACTAAACAATAAGAAAAATTGTTGACTTCAAAACAGTTTGTACCTTATTTATTATATCTTAACATTACGATTAAAAAACATGAGTCCAATATTCTGTTGAGGATGATTCATGATAGGAATTGATTTGTCTACGAGGGAAAATCAAAATGTTCCCGGAATTGGGTAAAAAAAATTATTGAAGGTATATATAACATTTTTACCTTATTTTTCTATAAACAAAATCTCCTCCTGCATCTACACACTTATTCCACCGTTCATAAAATTGTTAAAATACTTCTGAAAGCCGTTTTTTGAAATTTATATCAGCCGTTTCGTTGCATTTTCCATCACCGTTGATGAATCGGCATTGTCATTTTAAGCCGAGGAAACAGGTAAAAATCCGGTGGTGCGAGATCGGGAGAATATGAAGGGCTTTTTAGGGTGTTGACACTGTTCTTTTCAAGGTACTGTTTCACCATTAGGGATCGATGTGACCATGAATTGTCATGGAACAAAATCCAATCATTCCCTGCCCATTTTCAGGTCGTTTTCGTCGAATTGCATCCCGTAACCATTTTAAGATCTCTTATAAAGATCTCTTATCCGTATAAAAATCTTTGTTGAATATTTTCCCTGTCTGCACGCACAAGTTATCGAATGCGCTCAACATTCTCATCTGTGGTGGAGGAGAAAGGCCGCCTAGTCCGAACATCATCTTCAAGTGTTGTATAACCGTCACAAAAACGCTTGTGGCACCGTAAATTACCGTTTTCTTCATCGCATCGTTTCCTTATGTTTTCTTCAGCATCTCAAGATTCTCCTAGCGTGATTTCCCCACACCACACAGAATTTGATAATGGCACGCTGCTCTGTTGACATTCCACAATCCGGCTAAAGAAAAAAACTAATTCTAAAATATCATACACCGTACGTCGGAAATCAACTACAACTGCCTGTTGAACTGAACAGCACTTTCACTAGTAGTGATGCCAACCTCCAAAACAAATATGTCCCTTCCAGCAAACAAATCCTTGACTGTGTGCAACCATTCCGGAAACTTTTTGGCCCTGCCTCGTATTATAATAATTTTATAGTATGTCTAGTATTAATAAATATAATGCAATATAGTATATTTTATAGCTCTACTAAACTTATTTTGCACTGAATTTTTGTATACAACAATATTATTGGACATTTTTGTAAAAACAAACCTTATTAGTATATTACTTTTTCTTGCTTATACACGTTTTCAGACCCCCTAAACCCAAAAAAAAATGTTTTTAGCGATTGGTATGAGTGTGTGTGAACAAAATATCTCAAGAACGGAATATCGTACAAAGTTGAAACTTGGAACTTAAGTAAGGTACTATCAGATGACCGGATACAAACATTTTCATAAAAATCGGTCAACCGGAAGTGGTAGATTATTAGTGTTTCTCACATTTTTGCGATTTTCTCAAAAACAGCTCCTAAGAGTTTTTTTTAAATCGCTTCATTTACTACACTTTTTATGTTCTATAATTTATAGTAAATAAATGTAATGCTCACCAATTTATATAAAATTAATGTTTTATTGTATATGTAATAATTTCTGCTGAAATTCTTGAGGAAGGTTGTGCTCTCGTAGAAAAAATGTTTTTTTTTTTAAGATTGCGGCCTTCACATGCATTTTATGGCAAAAGTGTATATAAACAAAGTTGTAAAAAATTTATAAACCTGCAACTTTTCATATAAACGTTTCATCGTATAACGCTTAGTTTAGCGGTAATTAGTGATTCATGTTTTTTTTTTCATAAAAATCCAAAGATTTTTATGAAAGATTTCGGCGGAAGTATGCATTTTACGACAAACGTGTAAAAATCAAATTTGTAGGAAATTAAAAGATCTAGAACTTTTATTATAAGCATTTCTATCTATAGAACCTAGTTTAGCGTCAAAGAGTGATTTTCCGTATTATTAAGCCAAACTAAGGTTAGTTTTCATTTTGCATCATTCACTCATGATTAAAATTAGGTTATGAATTTTTCGTTAATTGCTAATGTTTTATTACTAATAAAAGGTTACACCGTTCATTATTTGCATTGGCAAGAAAAAGTCATGTGAGTGTTTCACACCAGATTTTTTTTTTTTTTTTTTTTTTTTGTATCTAAATTAAAAGTTTTAGTTACATATACTATGTTTTACTGTAGTTAAGAGTATTAATTTGTTTTCAGTGGGTGCCTTCTGTGACATAAAATAGGAATTTTATACTGAATAGCCTACTGAACAACTCCACCCCACATTTTTTTTTAATTTTGGGGTTTTTTAAGTTTTGTCACAATTGGATTATTTTCTTTCTATTTAATTTTAAAGATTAAAATTATTATTTTTTAGCCGAGTAATAGCCTTTGCTTTTATTTACAAAGAAGAGATGCTAAGAAGAAGAAGAGATTGGCTACCAAATGAAATATAGTTCCAGCAAACATGCCAAGGAATATTTTACCAAATCATCGCATTATTTCTGATAAAACAATCGATGACGAACCGGAAAACGAAACGCGTGAAGAAGTCAGGCTATTACAGTCCGTGAGATCAAAGCTCCTAAAAGAAACCTATTATCTAAAAAATTTTAGAACAAACTATTCCTTGTACAATTTAAATCATAGATGAGATAATTATTTCAAACTTCTCTTGAAAGTTTTTCTGATTTATGAAAACTTATTGTGCTGGACATAACATTAAACGAATGGACAACAAATGGAACGCTAGGACTGAAAATATTCGTTCACGTTTGGTTAACAGGGAGAAGGTAGACGTCAGCAAATATAAACATACGGCATCAAACGTACAGTGGATTGCAGAAAAACAGGGAAGAGTACAAGGAAGACAGCAGAAAACAGAGGAGAGAATATGAGAGAAAAAGTTAGAACAGAACACAGGGAAGAGAACAAGGAAGATAAAATGGAAGAGAACAGAGCACAAGAGAAAGAACGGGGAATACAAGGGAAGAACAGAAAGAACAGAAGAGAAGAAGTAATTAAACAGAGCACAAGGGAGAGAACAGAGAAGAGCAGGGGAAAATAGGGAACAGAACAGTCCAAGGGAAGCAAACAGGGAAGAACAGGGGAGAACGGGGAGAACGGTAAACCGCAGCAAAGATAAACGGATGACATCAACAGTACAGTTGATCTTACATGCAGAAAAACAGCAGCGGGTCGGGAAAAAATGGAGATATGGAGAAGGAAGAAAATTAGAGTAGGAAATGAGCGAGAGAAAGAAAAGGACAAGTAGGAGGAGAAGTGAGGAGACGAGAGGAGAGGTGAAGAGAGGAGAGGAGTAGGAGAGGGAGAAAAGCAAGATTAACAAGAACATGAAGAATTTTTGAGATATAACGAAAAGTTTAACTATTTGAATTAGTTTAGTTCGCAAAGCATTCACTACAATAATGTTTACTTTAACAAAACTGATTAATCTCAAACTTTTCTTAAAATAAGGACATGCTAAAAAAAACCAATATATATATACATATTTTCAAATGTAATATAATAACTAATTTCCAGTTATCTTTATTAAAACTAGTGTTAATAATGTAAACAATTTTGTTTCCTCCTTAATAACAAGAACGAGAATATTTTACGCAACTACTTACATAATATTAAAATATTCAAAGTAAAATTCACCGTATTGTTACGCCGACATGTTTAGCAAAGAGGATTTCAGCATTTAACCTTGTTTGTTCTTGCACTAATATGTTCCGTTAATAGTAGGCTTACTTCTCATTCGTGGAACAGGATTTCTTAATTATCATTAAGTACAAACATTGAAATGTTTAACGGTAGCATTAAGCTACAGTAAATTTAAAATTATGGTATTACAAAATATTTATTCTTCTTTTTTAAAAATGGAATGTGGTACATTTTTTAATCATATTTTACAAACCACGCGAACTATGAAGTATCGTATTTAACCAATGAGAACATTCTACATTTGCGCGTTACCTAAGAAAATTGTGAAAAAATCTCTCGGTCATCAACCTACAAATCATATTTCTTACGTACCAATCACCCCTCTTCATGACATAATACCACGTACAACACGTATGACATAGCCACGTTCTTCAGAAAGTATTATTACAAAAAAAAGTATTATTAGTATTATTTAGAAAGTATTATTACAAATGGTACCTACTTAAATTTTAACTTTCTGGTCGGTAAATATTAAAATATACAGTTGACCTATCGGATTTTTTCAGGAATATACCATGAAAATCATAATATTAGTTAAAATATTTATAAACAACTAAAAATAGTTAGTAATATAAACAACAGTCATAAATTGTCATTTAGTTTTTTTACAAATACTGTATACCCGCCTGTTTAATAATTAGTTAAGGAAATCTATTAACAACAGCAAAAGTAAATAATAATATTTATTCTTACCTCGAAATGAGTACTGTGAATTTATCATACCTGAAAAAAGAATAAATTAATTAATAATCAAACTTACACATAACTTAAAAAGAAATTACCCAATAATCCAAACCAGCTCATTGTTGACCTAGGCACACCAGATTTACCAACTGCCCCTATACGAAGACTGAAACGACTCTGAAGTAGAGATATCATGAGACGTCAAAATTAAAGAAAAACAAAATAAAATTAAGTAAATTATGAACTAACTTAATGATTACAGTTGGAGTACTGTCAATGGGCAGCGATCTTATCAATGTCTTAAAATTTGTCAATATTTGTATCCTTTTTTTCAAATTTGCTTGTTGTTAATCTTATACAGTTGCAAATAAAAAATATCTTGTATAGTCAAAAAAAAATAATCCAACTTAATCTACCGGGTTGATTCACAGTAAAGTCGTCACCGTCAGTCAGCTGTTTAACAGTTGATTTACGGAGATGAAAGTTCTGTGGTTTAATTTCTATTAAAGTTAGCTACCTTTATTCAGTTTTTAATAGTAGTCAGTAGGCCTAGTGATGAGATATTCGGATATTAGGAATAAATATGAACTAATAAACTATTCACCAATATACAATTTACGGACTCCGAATAAGTTAGTTGCCGAATTAAATTAAATAATATTCACTGTTACTATTCATCAAACGAGTACAAATTATCAATATGATATAGACCTGTGAAATAGAACAAATTTAATATGTTTATTGTGCCTAAAAATCGTCATTTCATGTGATTTGTTATAGATGGGAGCTCACTTGATTGCTAGCGTAAGGAATTCGGTTGGAGAGGATTTTTTGTACGATTGCCCTCCTCCTATAACCTAGTAGTTGTAATAATACCATTAGTACGCGCTGTTCTAAAAATATCAGTCAAAACCATTTTGAATAAGTACCAAAACATTCTATTCGATTTTAAACTAATATTATTCTAAAATATTTTATTAATATACGAAAAGTTTATTATAATACCCTAATAAAGTAAAAAGATGTATTAATTTTTAATATTTTACTACCGAGTGTTACATTTTATATCAGTTTGTTTATATATAGGCCGCGTATAACAATATTAGATTACATGCAATAACTAGATTGATGACTTCACGAGCCGCGAGCGTAATTAACACCACTACAGTGAACGGTCTCACAGTAACAACTGACAATATGAGGAGTACATATTTTCAGAATGTATAGTACACACGTCGTTATGTAGATTAAAACCAACTGTTGCTATGACAACATCACGTCTCATTGTCACCGGTCCCCCTTGCCCTTCGTCCCGTTCAGCAAACAAGTTGGCTCCCAACTATACGTTTGTTTCTGCGGATGGCGCCGGACGCAGATCAGGGTCTCTAGTAGAAAATTAGAATGAGCGGGGTCTTGGTGCAGAGAAATATTTATTGGAGAGTGGAATAAGTCATATGAGAGAAAGGGAGAAAGAAAAATGAACAACGCCGATAGTCGTAGTGACGTGTTGAAAGAATAAACTGAATTTATTCGAATAAGGTCAAATGTTTGGGAAGCTGAATAATTTTACACTGTATCAACAACATTTTGCCCATAACAGGCAGGTGGAGTGATGAATTATTTGCACTCAACCTGTTAAACCCAGAGCTACAAGAAACGTTCTGATTCTTACCACATGGTCAGCCAATTACATGACTGAAGCATTTAAGAACAGAAGAGGTAGAGGTGTAAAAGACACTAGTTAAAGTTATCTCCTTTGAGAGCAATGAATTTCATTATAATGATAGACCCTGTAGTGAACGAGTCAAGATGTCATTTGCAGGGTGGAAAGTAGATTCTTTTCAGTTGGCCTGGCATGCTGATAACCATACTTTTCTACTCAGGGAATAACGCGTTGGTAAAGTATCTCACTCTTCGTTTTACTTAGTAAAGCTTTTAGAGGTTTAAATCAGCCTTTCGGCTGATGACCTAAACTACAACATTCATGCAGCGTGTAGCTGCTAGAAACTTTTTCGGAAATTTTATTCGAATAAAAATTATTTAATTATGAAATTCATTCTTTTGAAATCCACTCTCCTAGATATATGAATATTAACGTTGTATTGTTTTTTATTATCTACCTGGTCATTGTTTGGAGGGTTTTCTATTTGTACCAAAACTTTACAACTTTTGGTTATTATTATTATTATTTTTTATTAATTTATTATGTATTTACAGCTGCATAAGCAACTTAGTCCCTACTGATTTCAGTAGTATGTTACAAAACAATATGATTCTGTGAAAAAGTCTTTTCAAGCCCTTGCTGGGAATCGAACCCGAGATTTTGCGCTTAGCTGTCGAATAAGTTATCTATTAAACTAATGAATTACTTAGTTAAAATCCTATTTTTATTCCTCTAGATGTAAAAGTTTTTACAAATTTATGCTCCCTGATTACATGTATTTCTGAAAATTATGTCAAACTCTTTATTACTACCTACGTGATAGAAGGTTTATATAATAAAAAATAAAGTTTATAACACATTTATGAGTTTGAAAAGCAAACGGGTAAGATGAGTAAAAGGCAGATATTTAATATTTAAAGAGGCACGCATGAAGAAAACTGGCGAGGAACGAGTAATTTTAATTATAATTTTATTTTTAAAATTCTGTCAACGTGGTCTACTTTGATTCCAAACTTCGCAACATTCTCTCTTCTGAACTTTTCAGTTAACTTTTACGCTCTGTAATAACTAATTCAAACGCAATATATGCAAGGTTCAAGAACTATGCTGAATTTTGAGAACTTTTACTAAGTTAAAATGCACAAAGCATTCACGTACAAAAATTACAAAAAAAGATAAACAAATAAAAACATATTGCTAATAAACTATTTAAAAACAAAAAAAAATATTACATACGGACTGGTTTAGAGGAATATTCGTTGCCATGAATCAGCTGTTTAACAGGTGTTTTTTGGGACGAAAGTTCTTGATTCAATTCCTAGTAAAGGTTTATATGGATTCTATTATATGGGTTTGAATAGTAGACAGTGGTTGCCGTAATAGTTTGATGGTTGAGTTGAATTAACCATACACTCTTAAGAATGGTCGGCCCGACTCTGTACAAAACTTTAGCTCATTTACATGTCTTACACATCATTCTCATCTCATTGGGTCATGGGGTTGCTTATTGATCTCAAATTAAACAGATTGCAACGTACACACGTAAGGGATCAAAAAAAATTGTTTCACTCCTATTTTTTAAAATTCGCTTTTATTCCCCTCATCATCATCACTATCTCTTCAGCGTCTCGTATACCTGTAACGTTTCACCTTAAGTGATAATGTATTACAAATAAATATATATCTGAAAATCTTATAATAAAAATAAATTGATTAGTAAATAAAATTCAAGTAACTTATTTTAGTTTAATTATATCCAATCTTTGAATATAATCTAAAGTAATAAAAACTTAATTAAGTATCTTCTTATAATTGATTTAATACTTATGTAATTAAATACATATGCCTTAGGCAATTCTAACCATAAAACTCGATGCTCTTTGAGCTCTGGATAATCAGTCATATAATGTTCTACTTCATAAATAAACAACTTCAAACAATGCTTTTTTAAAAAAAATAATTAACATAATATTATATAAAAATTGTTGTTGTTTAGGTCAACAGCCGAAAGGCTGGTTTGAACCTCTAGAGGTTTTTCTAAGTAAAACGAGGAGTGAGGTGGTTTACCAATGCCTTCCTCACTGAGTGGAAAAGTACGCTTATCAGCATGCCGGGCCCTCTGAAAAGCACATATTTTCCACTCTGTAAATGACAACTTCACTTCATTCACCACAGGGTCTGGCTGTATAGTGAAATTCATTACTTTCAGAGAAGATAACTCTGACTAGTGTCTTTTACACCTCTACCTCTTCTGTTCTTAAACGATTCAGTCATTTAATTGGGTGACCATGTGATAAGAAACAGAAATATTTATTTTAGCCCTGCAACGAACAGATTGAGTGTAAATAATTTGACACTCCACCTGTCTGTTATGGGCAGATATATAAATTATGAACCCAAATATTTCATAATATTAAAAAAATAATTTAAATTAATATCAACGCAATTTGGTTAAAGAAATCTCTCATGAAATTTAATTGATATTAAAAATTTAATGACAGGTTTAAATACAGGTGTGTAAAAAGTCTGGAACCGGTTAATTTTGAGTCAAATAGCTTATTGTAGCAAAGAATAAGCAATGAGAATCAGTAGAGATCCAAAAAATGTACTTATTTACCCGAAATTTACTTCTGCCATCCAGGATTCCGCCATATTGAATTTACCCGCCATATTGAATTTACCTTTTGTTAATACGAGAGTAGATTTACGACACATGATTCCTATGTAAAATTTCAAGTGAAAAACAATTGTGAAACACGTTTAATGATATCATTCACCGTTCTTTAGATATTACCTATTGAAATGTCCAGATCGAGGAATAAACGACATTGCCAATCTTTGTCTACATTGATTATTTGCGGTAGAAAAGCATATATGACACATCACTTAACATCGTCTATTTACGCAAAAACCAATTATGCAATCCATTTAATAACATATCTCTTTTCGATATATATGATTAAACGATAATTTTTATTGCGAATTTCGAAAAAAATTCTCAAAAGTTTTTCAGTACAAATTGATTATATTAGAGCAATAATAATTTGGAATTCAACTTTTTTTTTTTATTTATAAAGGTCGCATCAACTGCTAATGGTTATTAGCGACCACAATAGGAATTATACAAATAACAATAAAAATAATAACAATTTCAAAAATTAAAACATAAGAAAAAGAAAATTAGTAGGCTTATTAGATTCTGTCTTCAACATCAACATAACGTAGGAGTTTTAAAACTTTGTTACAACTGTCTTTAGACCTAACATTGTCTTGAAATATTGTAGAAACACCAATAAGATTACGGGCACTTTGAAGTTCTCGACATTCTGAAACGATATGTGAAACTGTTGCTTTTGCATCGCAGAAAGGGCACACTGTCGGCGTAGATTTTGTGAGCAGGTGCTGGTATGATATAAGAAATTCAACTTTGTGTGAAAAGTTAAATGCTTTAAGTTTAGCTTGCCGTGAAGCGCAGTGGGCGAGAGGTTAGTAGTATTTTTTTCTAACATCGGAGAATATTTACAAACAGTTTAAAAAACAAAACTATAAGTAAATAGCATGAACGGGTTCACATGACGAAGACAATACCCAATGGTATTGCTTTGGAAACGAAAAAAGTTTAATATAAGTTTTTAAAATATTAAGAAGATAAAAGATGAATAAAATTAATAGAAAAGGTAACCAAATTAATAACGGCGATAGTAGAAGAAGATGATGAAGTGATGAAGATGATGATGATGAGGGCGAGAAAATGGTGATGGGTATATAATAGTAGTATAGTAGTAAAATATATATATAATAGTAGTAAAATAGTAGTATATAATAAAAAAATATCAAATATACGAACTTCCACTCAAATTTTAAAAACAAAACCGATTTTAAGAGTATTGTTTACGAATTTATCAAATTACTGAAGTGGTAACATTGCAAAAAACAGTTAAAACATTGCGTATAATATACAACTCTATTTTCTACCTATAAGCTGTGTATGATAAACTACATTAAAATTTCTTAATCTTTTCAAATTAAATGTCTGCGAATTGATTCTTCTTACTAAGTAAATATCAAGACACTTCATTCACATTTCAAAATTCTATTTATTTGCGACAAGAAAACTTAATTACTTCAGGTTTCATTCAAAATTACTTTAACAACCATTAATTCAACAACTAACTTTGTGAAAATTTCCAAATCTAAGACTAGAGTAGAGAATTGGTAAACTAAAGTTACATCATCGTGTAAATATAGTAAATTAAAAACTCTAAAAAGTTACTCTATTTTATTTGGGTATCATGTTACCAATAATTAATAAAATGTCATTTTAACTTAAAACAAGACAGTAGTTATTAATAAATTATTTCATTACAATTAAACTTATTCACACAATAGCAGACTATATTTCAAAATGTTATTAAAGACGTAAGACAAACTAAAGCTAAATAAATCAATATGGCCGTTTACAATCAAAATGAATAATTACTTAAAAAATCAAATGCTTTTACATTTAAAGTAACATATAGAAAATCTGCTACACTCGCACTGCGTTAAGAAACTGGTCTCAACAATTAACGCACTAGTTGCATAAACTTTACTTCACGTTCTTCAAAAACTAATTCGTTAACAGACGAGTGGTCTTATATACAAGAAAAAATACAAAAATTAACGAAAAGTCAGATAAAAAATAAAATAAGAACAAAATATAACCTAAAGGAATACAATAATACTATCTAACCTGTGCTAGAACGAGCAATACAAAGAATAACAAAAAGAAAGAAGATAATAGCATAATAGAATATTCAACTTGCTAGCAAGATATCTGGCGCTAGGATGGCAATAAACCAAACCTCGTACATTTTTAGTCCAGTTTGTCACAATATAACACGATAATACTCGTTTATTAAGATTGTAAGTATAGTATATGCGGTAAGCTTGCAATTTTAATAACGTTTTAATAACCCTGAAAGCAGTAGAGAGTGAAATCACAGCCTGTAAATATTATAACTTCCTGAGCGATTTTTTAGAAGGACGAGTCAAACATTTTTTTATGTCCTCCAGAACTTCCAGTTACCACTGACGGTCTACCGGTGCTTTTGAGATCTTGTGCAATCTCAGTCTTAAAAAGTTTATTTAACAAATGCAAGACTGTCGAATTATTTGGAACAGTAGACTTAGAAAATGTTAACTGAAACTCATATTTTACTCGTTCTTTAAATTAATAAGTGAAACAAGTCTCAAGAATAAAAACACATTCGGCTTTGGAGAACGACATACTTGACACAATACACTCGAATGGATACTGGAATAACACTGGTGAACAACAACGACATTTGAATTGTTACAAGCTGTTAACCTTGAATACAGTGTTGCCAACTGACATGTAAGAAGATATGAAATTTACCTTTGCGTTATTTCTACCTGCTTAATGTTACGATGGCGCCTTTATTAAACATCCATTAGATCATAAAGAACAAATAGCCATAAATTCTGGTTATAAAATAAACGTGCGCTTTATTTAGTACTAGCTAAAGTACCCATTCTTCGAACGGTTTTCTTTGGTGCTGTGGACGGTCGGTTGGGGTTCCGAGTTCGATCCCTGTCAGGTCTGATATTCTTTAAATATTCATTGTTATCTATCTCTTTTCAAGTTCAGCATTTTTATTTATGAAAAAATATAGTTGAACGTAAAATAAAAGCGAGATCTTGATGTTTTTAAATTAAGATATGCAGCGCTTTATTATTTTAATAATAAATAAAAGGTAAATCACAATAGGAACACCACGAGAGTGACAAAACTATGCAGACGACTGATTCATTTTTGACAATGTGACCAAGAAAAGGTGTATAGGATACTTGGTGGAATGGGTAGGTAAGTAGGTAACTGGCAATGAATGCGGGTTTTATCGGCGCGTAGGCCTATGTTTATTATTCTGTTAATTTTGTATGTTAATATTCTTCTAAAAATATTGGTTTATTGTTTTTAGTTGGTAATATCTCCGTAATTATGCATAAAATGAAAAACTTTACATAATCAAACTTATTTTTCTTAAAACGTTTCATAACTTCTATTGTATAACATTTTTTGATACATTGACTGTTAACCGAGATATTCGTAGTTTTTTGTTTACCCTCCCATAGAACTCCCCCATCCCAATATAATATTAAAAAAAAATTATAGTCTATTTTCATTTCGATTACGACCTACCTAGACCTACCGAAGTTCATTGAATTTGGTTCAGCGGTTCTTGCGTGATGCCATAACATACAAACAGACAGACAAACAGACAAAAATTCAGCTGAACTATTTTCGGTGTTTACACGGTACATCTGGCGTTGAACCAAAACTTGGGGCATTTTGAAAGTTGTACAGACAAAATCACAGTTTTATTTATATAGATTTTTGTTTTAAACACAGTAGTAAATAACTTTTAATTTTGGAATAATAATGAAAAAAATTGAGGGAATCTCCCAACAAGTTTTGCTAAAAATTTTTAATTTTTTAGTAGCCCTAAAAGCAGTAGGTACTGAAATCCAAGCCTGTGAAGATAACTTTCCGTGCGTTTTTCTAGGAGAGCCAGCCAAATCTTTCTTTTACGTCCTCCAGAACGTCCACGGTTACCTCTGATGGTCTACCGGTGCTTTTGATATTACACTCTAGTCTTATAAAATTTATTTAACAAACGCAAGATTATCTAATGAAATTTATTACACACAAAGTCTAAGACGGATAGATTATATTTTGGAGATTATACAAGAAGCGATAATTGAATAAAATATAAAAGAAAAGAAAAATTTTTATACGTATTTATAATATTTTTCTTATTACGGTGCTAGAAGAAAAAAGTAGAAAAAAATATGTTAATCACATCAAAATTTATAAATAAATTCAACTCTAATGAATTTAATCAAAGAGATTACAAAAAACAATTATCTCTTTTGTACATAATACTTTATTTGCTGAAAAGGGAACTGTTCGGAAGAACAACTTCCTTTTACTGAGCTTTAAGATAATAGTGTTGGCTAGAAGTCAAAGAGGAACGCCCAACAAGTGTTGTTTCTTTGTGACTGTCCGTATTACAAAATTACTTTCCGCAAAATTTTAACTAAAATAACCAAGTAAATAAATATCTAGGTGAATATTAATAGAAATAATTATGTTTAATTACTGTTCTAAAATCATAAAAATTAATCGCTTTATTCTTTCTTCAAATGAAATCACGGTTTAAGTTTCTACTAGTTAACAGGATTGTTGTTGGCTAAAATTTCGCATCTCAGATAAAGGTTTAATCTAGACCGATTCCTATTAAAAATTATATAAATTCTTAAGTAAAATACTGCGTTACGCTTAATTTTTTTAATGAATTTTAGCATAAGATTCACTTTAAGACAGTAAGTTGGAATATGTATATATCAACACAGCAAGGTTTTCACGATTTTTTAATGAATAATTACTAGGGACACAATGTTAATGTTATAAAACTAGACTACTTTAATTTACTTGGGTCGTCAGATCCACTGATAACAAATTTAAATTTTTAAAGGGAATTGAAAATATTGGCTTGCTAACAGAGAGGGAATTTGATGTTGGAAACCCTGTTAGTTGCAGAACTGCACGGTCATATCAATACTTGCATCAATTTCTTTTACTTTATTATTCTCCCATAACTTCTTATAGGCCGGCTCGTGGTATAGTAGTCAGCACAAGTAGTTTACGTCAGGGCTCGAGCGTTCGATTCCGGGCCAGGCCTGTCACTTTTTTAACACTCATTTTAATCTACTACCGTTCACGGTCTGCATTATCAGTTGCTGGAAAATAATCAAATGTAGGAGAAAAACACTGTTATCCTAATTACAGCTCTATTCAATTTTTATTTTTGAGAAATATTTCATTAGTATCGCATTGCGTGTACTTTAAATGAACTAATAAAATTTTTAAATTCTTTATCTTAAAATATTCTTTGAGCAATTAAATTTTGCTTACTATGACATTTTTTTATGTAATTTAGCAAAGCTAAAAGCCATGATAGCCTACTATCGGTTTCATAATCATAGACACCCGAGTTTCAAACCTTGCATCTCCAAAACACTATGAATCGGATAATAACATACTTTACATCAAAAATTTGGCTCATTTTATTTTGCGTTGACCTTTAATAGTACTATATTTTAAATGTTGTTTAAAAATTGCCATACCGAGGTTGGAAAACAAAAGACCCGGTTTTTTTGCTACCGTAACTAATATCATGTGTTTAGAGGCGTGTGACTTGATAATTATTTGACCGAAAAGTTTGAAATTTTAATTCAACATAGACAGTTTTATTCTTACAGCGTATACAAAATTTCAAATTTGTACGTTATTTAAATTTTGATATTAACAATATTCTGAACCCGTGCTACCTCGGTAACCGCTCGATATTACGGTAACTATCAATTTATTCAGCGTAAAAAACTTAGTACAAATATGTTAATAACATGAAATAATAATAGGCCGATGTTGTGGTAGAACTTTAAATATTTTGAAAAATATACTGAGTAATGCGGAGAGCGCTACTATCCATGTTGCCAGGTTGTGTACGTGACATCCTGTCGGACTGTCTGCCTGCATTGACAGACTGCATTGTCAATTCAGGTTGACAGTCAGATTCAAGCAACATTGATAAAAGCGCCCAACCCCCCGCATTACCCAGTATATTTATCAAAATATAAAAAATTCTACCACAACATCGGCCTATTATTATTCCATGTTATTAACATATTTGTACTAAGTTTTTTACATGGAATAAAACGATTGTTTGCTCGTGCCGAAATATCGAGCGGTTACCGAGATAGCATAGGGTACCGAGATAGGGTTCAGAATATTGTTAATATTAAAATTTAAGTAACGTACGAGTTTGAAATTTTGTACACGCTGTAACAATATAATTGTTTATGTTGTGTTAAAATTTCAAACTTTTCGATCTAATAAGTATCAAGAGTTACACGCCTCTAAACTAACAATATTAAATGCGGTAGTAAACACCAGGTCTTTTTGTCTTCCAACCTCGATATGGCAATTTGTAAACAACATTTAAAATATAGGATTATTGTGGGTCAACGCAGAATAAAATGAGCTAAATTTTGATGTAACGTATGTTAAGATCCGACTCATAGTTTTGAAGATGCAAGGGTTCAAACTCGGGTGTTTATGATTATGAAACCGATAGTAATGCGATTTATTTCTCTTTTAGTTAAAGTTATATCAACAGATAGGTCATTAGCTTCTACTTTTGATTTTGGACCAGTGGGTTTGAACAGGTAATAATTTCTAGACCCTAACCGGAAATCAAACTTGGGAATTTTGCACTGTAGCTCGCTAACAACTGCAAAGCAGAGGAAGTCAACTTTTTATTTATATTATGCCAGGTAGGCTAATTATTATTTTCTAAAATGACAGTATAAAAAGATTTACGTAGGATCACGTTAATGCTGCACAGCAGTGAACTATAAAAAACAGTGTCAACTGGCCATAAGGTGTGAAGATTTATTTTTGCCCGGAAATTGAAACTGAAGTGCAGTACACCACAACTCATTGCTTTGATCCAATGACCTGAGGAGGTAACTAATTTTTATTGTAATTCTAAAATTACAAATTACCACTTGCGTTGACAAATAAATAACAACCGTAACCTTCCATTGGTGCATAATTATAACCACAGATGTTCAGTGTAAAACGAAAATTTATCTACTAGTGTTTGTAACAAAATTAACCTCTATTTGTAGCGGGAATAAGCGTTTTACAGAGAGAATTGTCGCTCAGTTAAATTTTAAAAATGTTTAAATATGTTGTCATCATAATGCAGTGACCTTGTGTAATAAACACAGATTATTATTATCATTATTCATGCAATAATATGTACAGGCTCAAGCCTTTATATAATTCATATAATAACACCGTTTTGAATTTTTAATTAAATTTATTGCTTATAATAAAGTGTGCGTTGGGCGTATCTTGGATTAGAATTGGTCATACGGTGCAGACACTGGTATATCGTTTGTGAAACAAGTTTTGGAAGTGTTCCCAAACGTCATATTCTGAATTCAGTTCATAAATGGAAGTGAGAATAATCGGGGAGAGATGGGGAGGCACAAAGCTGTAAACACGTTTATCCCAAATCGTAGATAGGAGAAAACTGAATCGATTTTGCTGAAAGATTAAGCGATAAATTTGGAAAATTAATTGCTTAACGTGTTTGTCAATACATTAATTTAATCCTCTTTCAGTTTCTTTTAGGTAATTCACATAATTTTCTGTTAGAATGATATCGATTTCACGTTTTTTTGAAATTTTGAATAAAAATGGACGTTTTATCAGATCAGCAATAGTTTTATGTACTACAAAATGCCTTACGATTTTCTAAAAATTATATTTCTACAAACCTGTATTAATTGTTCATATAAAAATTAAAAGGTAAGCTAAACCCAAATCACTTAGCACACAAATAAATTCAAAAAATGTTTATCACGAACTTGAAAAAAATCACTAAAGAAAATTAAAAACCTAGTAAGATAAAATTTTCAGGTTATTTCAGGGACTGGTACTACAATATTAAATTCTACCATAAGTTAAATTCATTTACTCGCAGCGGGACGTTTTTAACATTTTCCTGCAGAAATCGTAGTGAGTTCTACTTGTTACTTTCTCTTCTTCTGTACGAAATTTAAGGAAAGAAAGTATTGTTTTATGTCGATTTTTAGAATTAATGTTTTCGCACGAAATACACTTTTGCAGGTCTTCCTAACCCCAAAACATTTGTTTGCTAGGGAACGCAAACAACAACGACAAAGGGTAAAAGTCATTTGGTACGTTTCTTTTATTCATTTTCTATTAACGATGTGACAAATAGTTTTATACAATTGGAGAAACCTTATTTAATAAATGTACAAACTGGAAAATATATCAAACCAGAAAATTGTTAACATTATATTCAATATTTCATAGCAATGAACAATATTTAATACAAAATAATAATAGTATGAACTTTATTTGCAAAACAAAAATAATTTAAATTGAACAAAATAAATTGGACGGGAATTAACAACACGATTACATTGTATATATTTTTATAAAATTTATACTGTTTCATAGTGTTATTTTTTCTCGTTCAATAATCTTGGCCGAGGCCGTCAGCTGAGTTGAAATTTTAAGTCACTGAAATGCAGCAAAAGTATATAAACCTAAATGAATAAATTTAACAACTTGCTATTTTATTTTATTACCAATTGTTATGTTTCGGATATATTTCTCAAGAGGGTAAAAAATACATACCACAAACATGGAGAACAAAACAAAGAATATTTTTATAACATTATTGATAGGTATTATTCTCAAGGTGCCAATCCGCTTTGGGGTTGGCGATCACCATGACGATGCGTAGTATTATATCTGTCACCATCTGAAACAGTTCTGTAGAATTCTTGCCAAACTACTTTCTCAAGTTGGCCAGCCACAAAATTTTTCGTCTGCCCAGTTTTTTCGTCCTTCTGTCTTTCCCTTTATAGTATCTCATACCTTTGAATGTTCCGCATGTGTCCCATATATTGTAGTTTATGGGATTTTATGATGATGATTAATCATCAAATATGGCAGCACTCACAGCTAAATTTAATTCCGGAGTTTCAAGTCCCCCATTCGGATCTCCGGGGGGGGGGCAGTTTTGAGAGATGCCATCAGTACTGAAAAACATCATGTCAATCCTGGCTACACAACCTCAGGGAATGGACCGGAAAGACATCTGCTGAACTTTTCCGTATTGCTGTCAGCAAAGAGAGAATTGCCATGCTGGTCGCCAACATCCGAAGCGGATAGCGCACTAAAAGAAGAAGATGATGATGATTACTTCAGGCTCCTTATTCATTAGCCAAAAGGTTTCAATGTTGGTGATTTTCTGAATCCACGGTATCGAAGTATCTTGTAATCGAAGTATTGAAGAATTGAAGTATCGAAGGATCGTTTTAGAGATCATCAAGGGCTTCAAGTCTTTTTAGTAACTGCTCCCGTTAGGATCCGAATTTCGACTCCGTAGAAAAAGCCGAAAAGACATATTATTTTAGAAGTTTCATTTTGACGTCCAAAGTTAGGTTGTGGTTTTTAAACACAGAACTCATTGAATAAAATTCATTTCTGGCCTTAGCAATGCGGCTATTTTTCTCTTGTGAATTATCCAACGCTTCAATAATGCATGTGCAAAAATATTGGTTCTCTCTCTACCCCCTCTCTCTCTTTCTTTTTATCGATCAGTACATGAACACAAATTACTTCATTATTCAACAAAAGATAATGGATCTACTTTTTAGCGCAACAAAATAATGTATCCTGCCTGCATTACAAAACAAAAAGACCTTAGCAAAAAATAAATTATTAAAAACGTTTACTCTAGGTTCATGATAGTAATCTTAAACAGACGATGAAAAACAGCAATTACTATTCAAAAGAAGTAAAAAATACCTTGTTAATAAACATAGTCTGATTAATAGACTTAAAATAAGGTACAGTACATTGAATTGCATAAATAAATAAACTGATAATGAAAATTAATAATAAATTTTACATTTCGGTCATCATTATTCTTTTCTTCCTTTAAATAAAATCAAAAAAAGTTATATTGAAAAGCTAAAAAATTAAACGTATGTTAATACACAATTACTCCGCTAATCCGAACTCTTGTGACCGGCACATCTCCAAATTCAGTAATGTTCGAATTATCCGAAAATGCATGATGAATAACAATAAATGTAATCGAAAAATAATAAAATTTTATACTACATACGCATTACCGGAAGTGTTATCCAACTGTGTAAGCTAAAATTACTCACTGCAGTACGTAGAACAGTAAAGCAATGCCACGCATACGTACGTCATGTTAATGAGGTACTGGCAAAATACTGTATCATTAAGGTTTTCGGCATAACGATAGCAAACAATTTTTTATGCAGCCAGGCAGTTGTGAAAATGTATATTGATTTCTTGTAAGCTAATGAACTAGAATAGAAGTTTTTTCAGTATTATTATGTAACACCTAAGCCTAGGTTCTTTTGGGATTTGGATATAATAAATTACAAACAAACTAAAAACAATTATTTATTGACGCGATTAATAGTTACAATTAATCATTAATTTTCATTAATTAATTTATCATTATTAATTAAGCTTAAACCACTGACAATTACAATTAGATAAAATCAATTTAATTAATTAAAAAATTTAAAGCTTAAACTAATCTCAACTATCAATATGATATTGTCATTTACGTATCCACAAACACTTGCTAAAACACGTCCGCGTGAATACTATTAACGTAATTCGGAACCCGTCCCAAAACGACACTATTTTGAACGGCTCTACAATACTTTCCAATCATAATTCATTTACTGACTGTGTCACTACAAAGGCGCTAACTGCATTTATACACACGGTCTGATAGTTCTCAAAAACAATCGAGATCATCTAATAATTTCGCCACTTTACCAGAACATAATAGAAGGAATAAAAATAAAAACCAACGTTTTTACTCGTTTCAATTCCTAAAAACTCCCATTGAAGACATTTCATTACCCTTTTTCAGCTCACACCAATAATAAAATTACACAATTTATTATCTTAACTATTTCTAGACACAACTTTGCCTGTCCAATTTATTGTTCCTTATATTCGGGTCCTGATCCTAGGCTAACTTTCGATGCTTGCCAGTAATAAAGTTTTCCCCAGGCCGAGTTATGAGCCCTGAGCTGGATAGTCCAGTGGTAGGGCTTTCACCTTAGACCCTCTAGACGGGCCCTGAGTTTCATTTGGAGACCGACCTCCTAGGTTCGTCCACCCTCTACACCGTTTGGAAAATTCATCCTCCGCCTTCGAGACCGCTGACCATTTTCCGGGCTCAATTGCCCTGAATTTAATTCGGGTTGACTCCCTAGGCTCTTCCGCCTTTCACACCATTAGGAATCCTCCATCTCCGCCATGAAGACTGTTGACCAGTTTTCACCTCAGTTGATCCGCGGGTACTCATTTGGTTATGCCTTATTCGTACCTACCTGCATATCTACAGGACGTTCCCTATCAGCCATTGGGACGCGCGTGTCGGGGTTGAGGTCCCCATCTCAGTGTCTCATGAATGGTTAAACTTAGCCCCTACTCGATTCAAAGCCAAACCCTCACATGAGCTGACCGAGCACGGCTCTGTCCAACTATTTACTACGCATCCCAGCTCACAGACTTCCTCTGCGAACAAGGAAATATAAACCTAGAGGGAAGCGAGGCTTGGGAAGACCTAAAAAGAGACGGATGCCGGAACAGGCCATGGAGCTTAATCCTTGACAGATGATGATGATGATGAACTATTTCTAGAATATAACTCTTTTAATGTTACAATATTTTAAGTAAATTATGTATTAAAACATTTTTTATGTTTGTTTTCTACTCTCAATTACACTGTTATCATTTTTTAAATGTTATTTTAATATTTAAAAGTTTATTAAAATGACTTTGTCATTATAAAATTACTTAGTTTTATACGTCAAAAGCAATAAAAAAATTCAAAATCTGTCTGGATAATCAAAAATTTCAGATTTTCGGTGTGTTGTGTACCAAGAACATGCATAAAATTAATGAACAATTTATTACAATTTTAAATCTAGTTTGATATGATAAAATTAATCCGTATTTTTTTTTTAATGCCGAGAGGTGCTAATTTTGATTTCTCTAAACAAAAGTGTACTGGGGCCTATCTTGTTGCCTGATGTTGACGCTGCCATTATTTTTTTATCAAGTTTGTCTCCATTATTGTCCTACTACATCATCCTGGAAGAAAAGCAATTGGGTATGACTCCTGCTTTTACGCCTAATTCTCTCATAAATTCTAGTGGTAAGGCTACAGTATAAAAATCTAGATTGAAAATTTAAGACAAAAACCCAATAATTCAATAAACGCCCTTGTTTACTTCACGGTCAATGATGTGTACAGCCTCTACGAATAGGTAAACCGCAATTTAAAAATGCAAGAGTTGGTTTAGAATTGCAACAGTACACAACACATGATGTTAAATGCGGCTGAATTCACAAAATTTCACATAAGAGGGATAGTTTGTTCTATTCACCAATACAACGAACCACGTTTCTATAGCAAAGTTGCACCATACTATGATATTCAATAAAACACAGATATCCTAGTCCACAAATGAAATACTATAATTTACATACAATACAGTAAACTATTAAAATCAATATCTATGCAGAAATTTATGCTAGAATGAGTGGAAAACACGTATCATGAATATTCCGCAAGTTTCACGAATATTATAGAATATTTTATAAGTTCATGTAAGCATAAGTCAAATACTGTATGTAATATCTAATAATAAGACTACTGTTGTATTTATGGTCGAATAATAAAATTTATTTTGCCTTTATACTCGTGATGCGGTAAGATACAGTTTTAAAATTTTATTTATTTATAACATAACTGTAGGTCCTATCAATTTGATTATATTACGACTCCTGAAGATTTTTGCTATTTTTTTTATTTAAATTAATTTTTTATTGTTGGCATCCCAACCACCCTTACATTCAACCCCATCCGCACCAAGGAAATACCTAAAGTGGGGGATTGGAATGGCAGATTTATGGGGTAGATTCACGGCAGAACAGCAAAGCCTTAATATGCCGTGATGAATCGGAAATTGGAGGCCTGTACTAGGCAGCCAATATAAGAACAAAGAAAAAATTTCCTAACAAACTAAGAACCATTAAAACAAACAAGAAAAGGGATAGTCTGAAGAAAACCTTATAAAATTGAGTTGAGCATAACTTGTAGTACGGACTCTACTTGAACAGTACAGCACACACTCAGAAAAAACAACCAGTTAAAAGATACAAAGCCAAAAACTAGAAAAACAGAAGGAAACCAGCATACGGCCAGCGCTCCACAATAAGATAAAAACCACCAATGCCCAGAGAAGATGGTAATAATATGATAATAACATAAATTATAATAACAATAATAATAGTGTTTTTATTTACCATTAAAGATTACAAACAAGAGAAAAGAAAAACAGCTCGTATAAAGAAAAAACAAATAGCAAACCAAATCATAAACTGATTTTTTTTGACACTTTTAATAAATTGAAATTTAGTATCTGTTATTAAATTAATATAACAATTTTAAAATGTGAAGCTAATGTTCCAAAACTTGATTTACTTGAAGGAGCGTGCAGTCATCACCACAGTCCTACAGTTGACCAAGAAGATCTTTTGGCCAGAGGCGCTTCAAACGTCTACGCTGAGTACCCAGTATCGCTCTAGTGTAGGATACATGTTTTGTATGAGCGGGTTGTCATGTAATTCAAATTTGTCATGCATGCATCGTCTTGTATAGTTGTTTCGCGACATCAATTACGTATGGGATTTGTAAGCCTTTGTGCAACATTGAGTTTGTGATGCAAAAGAAGCATTGCGTTATCGCTCGTAGAATCTTGTTCTAAATCGCTTGTATACGTTTTGTATGTGAAGGTTTAGCAGATCCCCAAAGTTGAACTCCATATGTCCAGATTGGTCTTAAGACTATCTAGTAGATTGTTAATTTGTGTGACATGTTTAATTTAGAACGTCTATCGAGTAAGCGTTTTAGTTGATAGAAGCATGTTTTGAGTTTCTGGCGTGTGTGTGTAACATGTGCGTTCTATGTAAGTTTTCTGTCCAAGTGTAAGCCTAAGTAGCGTGTTTGAGTAGTGTAAGGTAGCGAAATATTATTAATGTAAACGGTGGGGCAGTTTTGTCGTCTAAGAGTAAACGTCATTTGTTGTGATTTGTTTTCATTAATTTTAATTTTCCAATAATTAATTAATTCATTCATTCATTAAAAAATTAATTGTTGGAATGTTTCATTATTTGTAAAATGAAATTTATTTCCTTTTTAAAATCCTGCCAACACTTTTCTAATAACTACTAAGATTAGGTGTATTAATATTGTAAAATTATTCCAGAAACGGTTCATGGAATAGGTTGTTTATTGTAAGAATAATTGTGTGTTGTATGGGGTGGAGTGTGTTGAACGAGAATAGGGAATTGCGATTAATCAGATGTTTTGAATAGAAATTTTTAGAACTTTGAAATAATAGAAACGTTTGTTTTCATTTCTATTTTTCCTACGATGAGCCAGAATAGCAACGTAATTATTGAAAACACCTCTTATTAGTTCGAAGGGCTAGATTAACCATCAGACCGCAGGCATAAAACAAAAGTGCCTTTGTAATCAGTCAGTCAATACCGAATTTGTGAACGTAAAATGTGTGTCGGGCCGTTTAAAATCTACGATCTAAAAGTTTACCAAACAATCAAGATTTTCTTAGCAATTTCACCACTTTATTAGAACATAGTAGAAGAAATAAAAAACGAATTTTTCTACTGGTAACGCATTATAAATCGACGATCATCAGTGAGAGTAAGACTGGACTATGCGGGGGTCGGAAGTGCTACTATATATATGCTTTTCTAAATACATCATAGCGACAGCTCTAACCATGACATCAAGTTGTATTTTTACTCTTACATTGATTTAGTATGTTTAATTATGTCGTTTTATTAACATCCCATTGTATTATTTGAATCGGTTATTTAAGAAACAACCTATGTCCACTTTCTGTATTTTACGGTAAACGACAAAAAACTATCTCAAGCCTTAAAAATTAATTTTTTTTTCTGAAATTTTTTAGACATATGTGCAATGACTAGTTTCATTAGCAGAAATTGTTTTTGAAAAGTTGAAATTAAAACTGCAAGAAATATTTTAATATTTAAATTTGGACTTAGGTTGTTTCTTGACTAAACACCAAAAAAATCACAGCTGATATTAGTAAACATATCTTATTTTTAAAAAAATTGTTATAATACACGATTTATTTTTTTATAAAACTACTTCTTATGTTATAATAATGATTTTAATGAAATAATACGCAAAATAAAAAATATTTTCGCTCTTGATTAATACTCATCTTTCATAAACTGGCGAAAGCAAAATGTTTTGGTAAAATTCTTTGTATTCATGTGGTATTTAATGCATTAGTTTATTCAAATCTTCAATCTTCTTCTTATAAATAGCCACTTTTCCATCAGGGTATGGATTTGCATCTGGTAAAGATACTTTATTTCCAAATGGACTGCTTCGTAGGAGGAATGTATGTGTAACAACACTACCTATTTTAATAAAAGGTTTGACTCGAACAGTGCCAGCTCTTTGGCCAGAGAGATATAAAAACTATTTGTATGTAGAAACTGTAAAAGTCATTTTTTGATTTCTTGGAATGTTTTTGAACTGTATTTCAACAGAAATGGCATTTTTCTTATAATAATGGTTACCCCAAACTTTGAAATTAAAAATAATTTCTGAAGAAACCAGAGTAACCATGAATCATCTGTTTACTGGTGAAGATATTAACAGCTCACAATATTGTTTAATGGAATATATGCTATCAGTGCGACGAATTAATCTTTTTGCACATGCAAAATCACGGTCACATGGTAACCAAGAATGTCCTCGGAATGGGTAGTACTGATTTCAGAAGTAGAATCAGAAACATAATTTTTTATGTAATCCCATAGAAAGGAACACACTTCATGGCCCCCTTTTTTGCTACACTATCATGGTATAGATAAAACATTGCTGATTCATCATAAAAATTGTGGATTCAAAACACATTCACTGTTACTTGATTATAATAAAGTAATTCCTGTACAGGAATATTAGGAAGAGGCAGGTTTGCCATGTAATCAAATGAAATCCCTAAAACACTTTTGTCAGATTTGCATTTTTCTTGTATAGTTTTAAGTTCACTATAAAATTTCTTGGCTCGCCTTCTATGCACAAGTAATTCAGCTGCAGCAACTTGTTTTCCAGAGTAATTTAAAGTTTGACTTTTTATTTTCACCATTAGGTCCTCACAGGTTCCACACATATCAATCTGAGGCCTACCAAATTGATAATCAAAATGACCCTTAAAATATTGTCTATAGAAACTATATTTGATAGGAGAGTCCTGATATTTTTGTTGAAACAACTGATGCATAATTTCGATGTTCAATTTTGCACCATGTGCATATTCACGAACAACATAACCTCAAAATAACCTAAGCTAAAAGTCAGCTGATGATCAAAGTTTAGTTATGAAACAACCTATGTGCAGGACATAGGTTGTTTCTTAAGTAAACAAATTTTTGTTCATTCAGTTTTGTAGGTTAAATGAATGGGACTTGAGTTGTTTCTTAAGCAAATGATGCATCTATGTATATTATTACAGAAATACATAAAATGTGAAAATGAGAAAAAAGTGGACTTAGGTTGTTTCTTAAATAACCGATTCATTTATTGATTCTTAATAATTATCCTAAATAATAAACATTCATTCTAAATAAGCCATAAGGTTTGGTCATCAGCAGTAAAGGGAAAAACTGCACTCTGACATTTGTAGTAACAGACTATTTAGTCCGTGAGTTTCGTCGATGCAAGCTTATTATTGTGAGTAATACTAATTTTACGGTAATTTTAAAATATTCTTGTATTTTTATGGTTTTCACATTTCATTATTTTCAGTAAAGTTATGTTGAATTGCAATTGAATTTTAAACAATTCACTTTCTTTAAATAATTACATTACTCCTTACTTATTTAGTGTGACGGGTCATAAACTGAATTTTATTACTTAAGTGTTTGTGGTGGTTACATTCTAAATTACGCGCTTCATACATGCTTTCGGGTTGGCCAATGTAAGTAGGATAGTATACTCTCCTCCGCATGATAGGCGCAATCGTCAACTTATAGCGCATTACCAGTACTGGTTTCGATTTCAAAAAAACTCTTATTCAAAACATGTAATTCATTCCAATCCATTATCCTTCTTGAAAATTCCATCCCAAACAATACAAAATTGCTTACAATAAACCACCCATTCTCTCAACCATTTCTAGAATATCACTTTCCAATGTTTAAATATTTAATAAAAAATTTATTTTTGTAAATAAAGTTTCGAGAGCGATCGTTATTTGAATTACATCCAATTATTTTACACGGTTTTGCTGATTCAGGAACGAAGGGTGACAGATGAAAATAAAGTGATGAAAAAATCGGGAATGACCAGCTGATCTGTAAAAAGAAATGGGATGACCAGTGTGTGCTAAAGGTTAAAACTTGTGGTGATGAAACACCGAAATTGATCATAGCATCTGTTTTTAAATTTAGAATTAGGGATAGAAATATCAATAGTGTTATTCATGTCACATTCGTGAGAGAAATAAAAATAAAAACAAAATAAAAACGCCAGCCGCATTGGAGCAGTTGGTAACGTGCTTGCCTTTCGTCATGCGGTCCTGGGTTCGAATCCCACTCAGGCATTGCATATTTTCATACGTTACAAAAAATCATTTCATCCTACATCGCATAAAGTTCCACCCCAACGTCGTCGCTAATGACCATTGCAGTTGATGGGACGTTAAATAAATAAAAAAAAATAATAATAATAATAAATAAAAACAAACTTTTCCACTACTTTCAAATTCCATAAACTCTATTTCAAAATATCTCATTCATTACAAGATCTTTTTAGAAATAAAGATCTACGTCATAAATGAACAGATAGCTCTGATATTGACACACATATGGCAATATGGTTTGGATATGACATGTCGTCCGAATGACAGATGGGAGGTGATAGCAGACTAGCGATGGAAAGGAAGAACTCCCATATGTTTGACCGGTGATTTCAAGAGAATGGATGACAACTAGGTGCAGGAAGTTCAAAACAGGAATCAGTGGATAACAATGAGAGAGGCCTATAAACATCAAAGGACGTAGTGCTGGTTGATAATAATGAATTTCATTGAATTTATACAAACGTATTTTTAGAATTAGTGGATAAAAAGGTACATTTCATATTATGTATTTCAGACTGAAATTTAATTTTAAAAATCTGGTGTGAACCACTCACACAACTTTCTTTTGTTAATGCAAATAATGAAAACCATAGGCCTAACCTAATTTTACTTACAAGTGGATGACATTAAATGATCACAAAATGGAAAATAACTAATGTACGCCAAATTCAGATCTGTAGAGAAACACGCTTGAAATAAAAGTTGCAGTATTTTCAAATGTATATAACTTAATTATATATTATTCTTTTGCCGTAAAACGAATATGAAGGCTGCAATTATAAAAAAATGTTTACCAATTTCAATGAGTAAAATATAAAAAATCACTAATTGACGCAACTTTTAATTACATGTTTTACAATTTCTAGTATATACTCTTTCGTTCTAAACTCTAATTCTACTTCTAGCTCAACGACCTTGATGAAGATTTTTGTGTCGATCTCCTTGTGGTACTTTACTTACGTTCCAAATTTAACTTTGTACGATTATTCATTCTTGAGATATTTTGTATCCAAACACATAGAAATAAACACACGCACGCGAGCGCGAGCGCACACACCTATAGGTAAAACAATGTTTTTGGGTTCAAAGTGCCAGAAAATGTGTATATCCGGTGGAAACTCGATTTTGAAACATTGACATGAAAACAATAGCCTAATTTTATTTTCCCTATCGTATAGGTAGGGCAAGAAACAGTAAAAACTGATATTAACAATAAAATTAAATAATGATTATCACAGTTCTAACGAAATCTATATTTTATTTTTAGAAAATAAATAGAGAAACCTAGTAAATGGAAAGATTCCACAATGAAGGATCCCAAAGAGAGTAAAGAAAACAATATAATAAAAGTAGATGAGTATAAAAATAAAAAACTGCAAAGAGATGAAGACACACTTAAGCTGAAGTGGAATTTCTTGAATGTGTGAGTGTAAGAAATAGGCTACATTCATTAGAGATAGATGAGACTCCATGGTAACAACGCAAAGACGATATATCGGGGAGGCATTGACGTTGGTGATTTGGAAGACTGCGTTAAAAAACCGGGTTCAATACGATATTCATTTAAGATAAAAAATAAATTAGGCAGTCGAAATTTTAAGTGATCGCAACAGCAATCTCAATCAAATTTGATAGATTTTTTAATCAAAAAATAAACCTCTTTGTAATCTTTAACCTAATCAATACTTTACATTTATTAAATCGACAAATTTACAAGAGGAAAATATAAAATAGTAAATTAGGTTTAAATAAATTATTTAAAACATCTACAAATACGCCAATATTATTCTAAATAACTAATTACGGCCTGAAATAAACGCACCAACTCTAAATTTCTTTTGTTTTATCACCTCCTTAAAGGTTGGCAATCGTCTTGGTAATCGTAACTTTATATTTGCAGCACTAAAAAAAATCAGTAGATCTGCACCTAAACTAAGTTTTTAAGTTTTTTCAGCCAAGATATGTGTTTCTATTCCGACATATTTTCCCAATAATTTAATGCTGAATCTTTATATGGAGTATGCTGAACGTTTCTCTTCTCCAAAAACTCATTTTCATATCTGTGATTCTGCTTTTAAATCGTGGTTGAAGAGTCCTAACCTGCGTGCTGTGTTGGTAATCAGCCGAAAAGCTGGTTTGAACCTGTAGAGGCATTAAGAACTTAGTTATTACTAAGTAAAACAAGGAGTGAAGTGGTTTAAAATTACCTTTCTCACCGCTGAAATCGTATTCTCATCAGCATGAAAATCCACCCTGCATATGACACTTCATTTCATTCACCGCATGGTTTGGCTGTATAATGAAATGAATTACTCTCAGAGAAGATAACAGTGACAAGTGTCTTTTACATCTCTACCTTTTCTGTTCTTAAATAATTCAGTCATATGATTGGCTAAACATGTGATAAGAAACAAAACTACTTTGTAGCCCTAAAACTAGCAGATCGAGTGCAAATAATTTAACACTACATCTGCCTGTTATGGAAAAAGTGCTAATAGGTCATAAATATAAAAGCTTCCAACAAAAGAATAGAAGATTCTATTCACAGTGCTACAAGATATGTGATTACCAAATAACAGGATACAGCATTTTGGTGATGTTTCTACCTCTGCCAACTTTTTCTAAAATATAATTGTCTGGAGAACCATCTGACGTTAAAATAAATTTAATGTATTTATACTAGTGCATCGATTCAATTATCCTCTTTTCAGTTTGAATATTGTTTTCTCGCCCATATGGAGTTTTTTCCCAGATGGTGAATAGAGGAAGATCGCCAAATATAAAAGAAACAAAATAATAATAATAATGAGAAAAACACAATACAAAAACAAGAAGAAATACAAAAAAAATGAATACAATATTAATATTAACTTTATTTACATTATTTTTCTACACACATCCATTCCTATAAGTTACAATAATTACAATCATTCCAATACACAAGGCGGTGGAAATTGACATATCCAATTATGGTCAAAAACCATGTGCCAAGATGTAATGTAAAATTATTTAACTTATTTTTTTTAACTATATACCACAAGAATATGGTATGTAAGCTCACCGTTAACTTTGTGTTTTCCCTAGCACCACTTCCATGTTGTTCCTTCCGACATTAATTATCCATTTCTGCAGTTCATTCTTAAATTTAATAATATTCTGTTCAGTTATATGGTTAGTAGCCGGTTACAATATTTGGAAACCAAGTGAGAGAAGTGTCCCTCATATAGCGCACTTCTCGCTTTAACCGGAAAAAGTAGGTGTTTATTCCTTGTGTTGTACTTATGGGATCTTTTTTTTATGTACGAGTTACTCTTATGCAGCTTTCTCAAGATCTCCTGTTGTAAACAGTTATCTGACGTTCATTGCATGAAATTTCGCAAAACGTTGGTCTAACGGATAACGAAGCGGTTTTCTACTCATAACTTTTAATTAGTTTTTATACTACTAAAAGGAGACTCAAATAGCAGTATGAAGCACCATCCTAACCCATATTCCCGTAAGTCAAGAGTGACTGCCCGTAGACAAATAAACAATTTTCAGAATTTTAATTTCAAGGACGCTTATAAATTTCCTTAATAAACATATACAAATTTCTTCAGACGCTGACGTAATCTATTAATGTGTTTCTCCCATTGAAGAAAGATTCGATTTGATATTCCTAAGTACCTTATTGAGTGTTCCTTAGTTATTGTACAAATGCAACGGGTAAATTCTGAGCAGTCATGAATTTTTAAGTGTTGAAAAATACTCAAGGTTGAAATAAAATTAGCAGCTCCTGCCTTGCAGTATTGGAGTTGGTTCTTTAAAGGCTAAAGAAAGAAACTCCTGATTGAATAATACCTGGTTCTTCGTTCAGGAAATGAATCGTTAAGGATCGTTAAGGGAATGAACCTGCTCATCATCTGGAAAAATCTCTTCTAACAAAACCAAATAATAACTTTCGAAAATATATTTACAAGATTAACGGAAGTATTAACAATTGTAATTAATTAATTTGTTAAAAAATACTTTATTTATTACTTTTTGCAGGCTTAGAAGGAAATTTTGTAATTTATTAACAACCGGATCCTGCAAACACTGGATAAACATTACAAACATTAAATGAACACATCGAAACCGTTTATATTTTTAATTTCTCTAGCCGTATATGAATATATAGGAAAGGAATATATTGATTTCATTGTGATGTTTTGAACTCGAGTTTTCACAAGATATGTACGTTTTCAGGCCCCCTGAAACAAAAAACCATGTTTTTAGCGATATTTGTTTGTGTGTGTGTGTGTGTGCGTGCGCGTACGTGTGTGTGTGAACAAAATATCTAAAGAATGGAAAATTGTTCGAAATTAAAACTTAGAACTTAAGTTATGTGCCGTTAATGGACCCAAACATTTTCATCATAATCGGTCAACCGGAAGTAACTTATTTGTGCAATTTTTCACTTTTCTGCAATTGTCTCAAAAACGGCTGTTTGATTTTCTTAAAATCGTCTCATTTACTACAATTTTTATGCTCTACAAAAGAGGGTAAACCCCATAACTGCTGAAATTTTTGGGAAGGTTGAGCTCTCGTAGACTTTGTTTTTCAAGATTGCAACCTGAATATGCATGCTAGAGCAAAAGTGTATAATCAAAGTTGTCGAACATTTAAAAACCCACTACATTTTCCAAACATTTTTCTACAATGCTTAGTTTAGTGGCAGTTAGTCACTTTCTGGTTTTCGTCATCAAAATAGGTCACAAGTAGGAATTCTTAAGATTGTTGAGTTAGTATGCGGTTTACGACAAAAGTGTATATAATCAAAGTTATAATAAATTGTAAACTTTAGGTTTATTTTTAGCATTTTTCCCTACTAAGCCTAGCTTAAAATCAATTCATGATTTTCCGTATTTTTAAGTTATAAAGAGATTGATTTTCATTTTGCGTCATTCACTCATTGTTAAAAGTAGGTTCTTTTTATTTTATATTGTTTACACTCAAGATCAAACATTTTTATGTTATATTGTTCATTATTAACATTGGCAAGAAAAGTCGTGTGAGTGTTTCACACCAGATTTTTTTTAATGGTTCTAATACATTTTCATTCTGTATTATAACCTAGAGAATGTAAGGAAACTTTTCATAGTATAATATATTATTGTGTACGATAGGAAGATGATTAATTGGATACAGTTAGAACACAGTCATTACGAAATAGGTGTTATCCCTTTTATATAAACTTTAACCAAACGCGTAGAAACAAATTGGTTTATGTAATAATTAAACACTGAAGAAACACGGAAGCGCTTCTCATTTAATGGAACACTAATTAAAATTTCTAAAATGGCTCACAATGTAACATTACGTTACAATATATTTTTCAGAAACAATTTCTCATTTACGTCGTTTTCAAAGTGCATGTTCTAACCCGTTTACTTTTACGTTAGCCTAGTCGTTTCAAGCTTCACTGCTTTTACTTGAACTATATCTGAAAAGTCTAAAGTTATTACATTACATGAGATAAGTGAAGAAGCTAGTGTAAACATATGTAGCTTCTGTATGCAGTCTACACTTCAAATGAAATTATATTAAGTTATGCATACCATCACTTGAACATAATACTTGATAATTTTATTATAAAGTAATTATTACTTGTAGTTCAGCAATGGAGTAGAAGGTTTTAATTAGTAATGGGCAAACTTTTGTAGTAGCGGGCCAAAGGAAAATGAAAACTATCTAGGCGGGCGAACAAAATTTACTTAGAAAAAAACGTAGAAAGACAACGTTTTTATAAATTTCTTATTAAATGTTAAAATATTGTTACAAATTGCCCATAACAGACAGGTGGAGTGTCAAGTTATTTACACTCAATCTGTTAGTTGCAGGGCTAAAATAAATAGTTCTGTTTCTTATCACATGGTCAGCCAATTAAATAACTGAATCATTTAAAAACAGAAGAGGTAGAGGTGTAAAATACACTAGTCAGAGTTATCTCCTGTAAGGGTCATGAATTTCATTATACAACCAGACCGTGTGGTGAATGAAGTGAAAGTGTCACTTGCAGAATGGAAAATATTTGCTTTTCAGAGGGCCTGGCATGCTGATAAGTGTAATTTTCCACTCAGTGAGGAAGGCATTGGTAAACCACCTCACTCCTCGATTTACTAAGTAAAACCTCTACAGGTTCAAACCAGCCTTTTGGCTGATGACCTAAACAACAAAAATTGTACAAAACTCAATTATGATGAAAAGAGCATTAGGGGTTCCGCGATGAAAAAAACTGTAACTACGTTTTTAAAAGTCTCTTAAAATTTAAACGTCACTGGGATGAGCTAACTCTCAAAAGTGAAGCTAAATAAAATTTTTCAATATGTTTCTGATACTATTATTTTGAAATTTCAAAGTTGAAAATTTTATTCACAAAAAATGATGCAAGTATAGTAATTATATAGTATGGGCATGAGATTACAAATTTGGAAAACTTGATTTACATAGGAATTTACATTTTGGAAAACTATAATGCCTTGCCCGGTTGATAAAGTCTGCTGTTCCACGCGTTTAGACCAAACAGAAGTTTGCCAGCGTTGTCAGATTGTACGAATGTTACAGCCTGATTAACATTACGCGCGAATGGGTATAAGAGCCACAGTATTTCACTCGTGTATTGCATCTCGTACTGAACACGTCGATTATAGAGCACGTAAACAGGCAATATTTTATAATATAACCAGCTGATTGTGTGTTCATAGGTTATAATATTGTTATTGAAAGATTAAAAAAATGGCTGACGAAATATATAACAGAGCTACGAGGACAAGTGTTGGCAACGTTGCTGGTAAGTCATTGGCTAGCTATGAAGTGGGTAGGGGGCAGTGCGTTCGTTCAGATCTCATCAGCCCTGAAAAATAGTATAGTTTTGGGACGTTAAGAAATAACTGCTTTACCTTAGTACACTGTAACTTAATTAGTTTAAGAAAACATTTTATTTTGGTTGACAAAGCTGAACACTTTTCTCTCCTGGAAACACGGTAAATGTTTGAAGGTAGGTTGTCATTCCGGACTCGGTCACGGGCTGGATTACACCAATCTGAGAGCCGCATTCGTTCGAAAAGTAGTGAAAAAAGGTTTATGGAAAATCGACATGAATACAATACTTTCCTTCCCGAAATTCTTAAATGGCAAGAGAAAGTAAGTAGACGTTTGTATTTTTTTCTTTGTTTTTTAACGTTGCATCGATTACTGTTGTCATTAGCGTCGACGTTGGGTTGTAACTGTGAATGATTAAACGATTTTTGTAACGTATCAAAATGCCGTGCCTGAGTGGGATTCGAACCCAAGACTGCATGATAAGAGGCGAGCACGTTACCAACTACCCCAATGTATTGGCTACTACAATTTGAACTTCTCAATTTTGTATTGTATAGCAGATTATACTCATATAACACAGCCTTGCCGTACACGAATATCTTGACAATAGTACTGTAAATAACCTTAAACCCCTGACACAATATACACTCTAGCCTTACCTTACAAAAATATTTTGAAACTGTACTGTAAATACCCTTAAAACCCGTAATTTTAGTATACGCGATCTATTCATATTTTTAACACAGTTCAATTTTCTTTTGTAACGTATGAAAATATGCCGTGCCTGAGTGGGATTCGAACCCAAGACCGCATGATGAGAGGCGAGCACGTTAACAAATACGCCAATGCGGCCGGCGTAGTTTAATTTTTCAAAGTCTATTTTTACTTTCTCTTGCCCCATTATGAATATAAGGAAGGGAGTATTGTTTTCATGTCTATTTTTCGAATCGAATTTTCACCGGATGTACGCGTTTTCAGCGTCCCCTGAACCCAAAAAAACATGTTTTTAGCGATTAGTCTGTGTGGGGTGCGTGCGTTCGTGCGTGTGTCAAAAAAATCTCATGAACGGAATAACGTACAAACATGAAACAAGAAACTTAAGTTAGGTACCACAAGGAACCCGAACACGAAGATATTCATTCAAATCGGTCAACAAGAAGTTTATAATAGTCCAATTTTTCGTTTTTCCGATTTTCTCAAAATAACACCTTCAGATTTTTTTTTAAATCGCCTCATTTAATACATTTTCTATGCTCTACATGACTGGGTAAGGAAAAGTCGGCAGAATTCTTGGGATTGCTCTGCTCTCGTGGTAAAGAATGTTTTTTAAGATTGCAACCCCTTAATGTGCATTTTAGGACAAATAAGTATATTTTATACAAAAAAGTATGAAATTTAAAATTACAACATTTCTTAAAAAAATTTTCTACATCGCTTAGTTAGGCGTCAACTAGTGATTTTTTTGCATATTGCTTATTAAAATCGGTAAAAAACATGGAATTTTTAAAATTGCGGCCTTAGTATGCCAATGTATTTTACAAAAAAAAATAACTATATAGGCTAACTAAAGTTACAACAGATTAGAAATTAATTATGCACAACGTGCGACCCGTAAACAATTCGCCTTGTATAGAAATAGATGGGACGTGGTCACTATAAATGTGAATGAAATACCGAACAATTATTCTGAATCTAGTTGAATATAAATTAAAGGATGAAACGCGTTTTCCTGCACTAAAAAAAGTTTGGAGCGATCAAAACCAGTAATTGCTTTTGCTGGAGTTGATCGGTAAGATCCAGATTTCTAGTGCGACCTCCACTTGGTAGCCGAGGATAGATCTGTTCTACTGAACTGATGAAGAGAACCTATTACAACCGTAGCACTAAATCGGCTACAGCGAGTTTACTCTATCCCACCATTTTTACTCTTCAGGTGACTTTAGACCGGATGATGGAATGTCTCTTTCAAAATATTTACAGGATTTTTGTAACTTTACTGTATATGAATTTTAATTTTACTAGAATTTATTTTCAAGCTTTACTATCGGCTAATTATTTAGGACTATACTTGAATATTGAATAGACTAAGAGAGTGAGAAATGAAGAAGTATTACAGAGAGTAAAAGCTCAAGCAAAGAGAAAGTAGATGGAAATAATTTAACAGAGGAAATTTGATTGGCTAAAACATACAATGAGAAGAGAAGGTTTAATTAAAACTATTTAAGAAGGTTTAGTAGAAGGAAAAGAGGACGTCGAAGAATAAAAGTTACAGTAGATTTAAAAAGGGTATGAGTTATCAGGAATTTCAAATGCTTCAAGAAAACAGAGCAAGTTGTATTTCTGAATTGCAGTGAAAAGATTCTAAAACGGAATGTAAGATACACCAAGAACTAATTAGCCTAAATATTTACCCTATTACTTACCTAATTTCAATTACCAGTAAACTATCGTACATCTGTAAACTTACTAACTATAAGTCGGCATATAATATTTACACAGTAGTACAAAGTTTTCTTCATAAATACCTTTGGTATTTATTCATTCTTATATTTTTAAAAGAAAAATCAGGTGTGAATCACTCAAATGACTTTCTTTTGCCAATGTAAATAATAACTTTTGCCCCATAATAACCTATGTTTAATTACGAGTAAACAATTAAAATGAAAAACATAACCTTATTTTAATCATGAGGGAGTAACGCTAATTGAAAATTAACCTCTATAGAAATTAAAAATACTGAAAATCACTAATAAAATTGACGCTAAACTAAGCTTATTAAAAAAATATTTTAATAAAAGTATTAGTATCCTTTAATTTTCTGTTACTTTGAAAATACACTTTTGTCGTGTATTGTATACTGAGAATGAAATCTTAAAAAAACTCATTTTTACCGATTTTTATTAGCAAAATACAGAAAATTAATATTTGACGCTAAACTATTAACAAGTTTATTAACATAAAGGTTGTACGTTTTTCAATTTTCTTCAAGTTTTTGCCGTAAAATGCATATTAAGACCACAATCTCAAAATAAAAAGTTTTTTACTGCAAGAGGACAGCACATCAAGAATTTCAGCAGAATAGCGCTTAACAGAGAAAACACAGTCGCGTAGAGCATCATAAAAACGTAGCAAATAAGGTGATTTTAAAAAATTGTTAAAGCCGTTTTAAAAAATTCCAAAAAAGTGAAAAATAAATGAATACACTACTACTTCCGGTTGAATAAATTTAATGAAAATATTCGTGTCGGGTCATCTTATGGTACCTTATTTAAGTTTCAAGTTTGAACTTCGTGTGATATTCTGTTCTTGAGATACTTTGTTCACTCACAGTCAGGCACACACGCACACAGACCAACCGGTAAAAACATGCTTTTGGGTTCAGGCTGTCTAAAAACGTGTATTTCTGGCAAAAACTCGACTTCAAAAGATAGACGTGAAAACAATACGCTTACTGTTCTTCCCTAAATATTCATACACAATAAATAGCGAGAGGAAGAATAAAAATAAAAAATATTCGTTTAAATATAGATCCGGAAAAGGTTAGTGAGTCACGGCTGGAAAAATATTTCACCTGGAATTAATTTACAGTAGTGAAATGAGGGCAGACTGAATTTGGAAGGTTTTAATTAATAGAAAATTTTGGTGAAATATGGTTTTTACCTGAAAAGTGAATGAAGCAGGTTGCAGAACTGTACACGCTATATTTTTAAAGATAGCCGACATAAAACACAAAAATCAGGGGACAAAAAATAACACATACTTAGATTTAACGTCAAATAACTTTATAAAATGCTTAATTAAGTCGTTGATATTTTTTAATTTACAGAGTAAAAAATTTAATTTTCAAAATATTGATGTAAGTAAAGCAGACACAAATAAATAAAAGATATTAAAATTCGACTTTTATTTTTAACGGAACCAGACAAAATTGTTACTAAAAAATTATTGTTTTTCAACAAAATGAGATAATGTTTTTGTAGGTTGATAATATAGTAGTAGCTTATTAACTATTAATTCAAATTCTAAAATTAAAGAATAGAATTAGGTAAAAATTAGATAAAATAGAAGAATAGAATTAAAAAACGTATTCCCTATTACTTACCGGCAAAGTTATCTACAAAGTTGCATGAAATGGGCTACGATTTGTTCAGTGTATAATTTTGCTCAAGGAATCCGTCTAGTTTTATAAAGACTTTTCTAGTTTCATAAAGGATGTAGCTTACATTTAATAGTTTCTCCAGGTTTTATTATTCGATACTTTAGATAGTATTGTGCGTCAATCCGTTTTAAATAAATAACTGACTTTACCCAATCCCACAGGACAACGTCTGATAGTGTGAGGTCAGAAGATCGTGGGGGCCAATTAACTGGTTTATTTCCAGAGTTTTGCCTCATCTTTTAAAGAAATGCTTTATAAGTTACCCCACTTACTTAGTAATTAGCGATTTCATAATGGTTACCGTTGAGTATATGTTTCCAAACTCTGACCAGGAATCAAACTCGGGACCTTACGTTTTGTAATTCAATATAATCTTAGACTTTAAACCACTGTACTATTTCTATTTACTTGGAAGGTGAATACTAATAATTATTATGTTAACTACATAAAATAAATTACTACCTACATTCGTTTTGGTACAGCACAAAAAGAAATTTCAAAAATGAAATCCTTTGAAACAATATGTTCTACGTTTTACTCTTGAAGTATAAATATTAACGTCAAAAACAAAACTTTGAATGGCAATCTAAAAAAATGTTTCTTAAAAAATTTAATTAAATCAAGTTTCAGCATTTCCCTAAGCAAGTTAACTGATAATCCAAATGTAACAATTTGAAATTCATCTCATGTTTTACTTTCAGGAAACCCTCAAAGAAGATTAAAACGACAATGGAGCGGAGATCTACGTTAAGTGCACGTATTTCTTTTTTCCTCCATTCTATTCTTTGTTCACTTTTTTGTTTTATAATACATTTATTTTTGAACTTTTTCATAGAATAATAGACTACGTTTGAGTGGTTGGTTACTCTTTTAATATTTCTTGTATTTTTTGTTTCAATTCAATTTAATGTCATGTTTTTTTTATCGTAAATGCATTGTTGTCAGAGGTACACTATCATACAGACAGATATAATGTGCCCTATTTTGGAGTTTTAATTTATGTTGGGTTAGACTAAAATGGAAATATCCATGACGTTTATTCCAGATTATTTTGGGATGTATTTACTAACAAAGAACAAAACTTCCTTTGAAATTTATTAGAACTATTCATTAAAAAAATATATAATTAAAATAAATTATTACGGTTGTTACTGCTAGCAAATTACAATTAAACTATCTAACTAATAGTACACTTAATTAAGACTGTAATGTAAATGTTTTGAAAATTGAGGACAAACTAAATTTAAATATAAATAAAATGTAGGGCTATTCACAAATTAATAATTAATTCTTTACTTACAGATACAGATTTTCAAAATAGTACAAAACATTTACTATCACTAACTAATGCTTTTCCAAACAAGTAAACTAAAACTATTTTCTAATAATACCGTTTATACACACACTTGATATTTTCGATTTACTACGCAACCTGCTTACAAACTGACTACTTTACTTCACACTGTCCAATTACTAACTGACCTAACAGAGAAAGTGGCTTCATTCATAATAACCGGTAATAGAATTTTGAGAGTAATAAAGAAACATGAAGAGACCTCTACAAAAATTTAAAAAAATAGACATATCAGAACCCGATGGAATACAATAGACCCTAAAACATTCGACAGGATGATTATAAATGAAATAGACACTTTCGACAGCTTCTTAAACATCAAACTGGTGTATTAGAATATAGTAAATGATATAGGTTTGTAGGGAATTTTTTAAAGTTTATGTTGGTACAACTGTTGCTACGTTGTTTAATTTCTTCATTTATGAAGAACAGGTTTAGATCGTTGTTCAATATTTCATTGGTTACATACCGGGAGACTGTAATTATCAGTCTCAGGCATTTTTATTGAAAATGCTGCAGAATTCCTACATTTCATGCACAACTAGCTGTACCCTATCCATAGTGAAAATTAATGATGTAAAAATATCATGGCTGGCTTAAAAGCTAGATTTACAGATCACTACACCATTGGGCCGACCAACGTTGATAGAGAAGAAGGAGGCGGAGAAAGAGGAAGAGGAGAAAGAAGAAGGCAAAGAAGGAGGAAAAGGAAAGAATAAGAAAATAAGGAGTGCGAGAAGGTGGAGATGAAGTAAAAGGGGCAGAAGGGGAAGGAATCCTTTATCTATTCTGTTTTCAGCTTCAATATTTGGGTTACTTAATTGTCATTTGTAAAGAAAAACACAATCGAAGCCTTGCGGTGAGCAAAACACGAATATATAAAAACAATATTTACAAGAAATTTATGAATTGTTTTGTCAAAAACTCTTTTAAGATTCCAATACATTCTGTTACTTAAGTGTGAGAATATAAAATATAGGGAAGATAAGAACTAGACTGAAACATAAAAGAACTTCATTTTTTATTAAACAAAGTAGGTGGAGTGGTGTGTGTGTGTGTGTGTGTGTGTGTGTGTGTGTGTGTGTGTGTGTATTTTATGTACTTTGGTCTAAATACAAAGAGAAAATGCTTTCGACGTGTGCTTCTTTATTTGTTTACATGTATAAAATGAGTCCCACGGTTTATAAGATTCATTTATAAATAGTACTACGCACCATTGCGTTCCGCATATTGATTTATTCGATATTTTTTACATATCACCTTTAATAAAAAAGAAACTAAACACTTTCATTTATTTAGTTTTATTGATTGTAACTTATTAACAAAAAGTGAAATGACAATTCTTTTAATAGTCCTTATTTTCTCTGCCTTATTAAAATATAATTTGAGGTTTGAAAAATTATTAGTACCACATTTTTAGAAGCGGTATATCGTCTCTTATAGTCTATAAATTTGTTAGTTTATCCCGTAATTTCTTCCCTATTTTTCTATTTAAGTGTTCCATATAAATTTTTTACCAATTTTAGTTATAAGATACTCCAAGTTAATGAATTAATCAATTTATATATCTTCTGATTTAAAATTCTCCAAAGTCTGTCCTAGAATCACGTTAAATTCGAAGTTTTGAATAAACTGTCACGGTCTCTCCCTTTTATTAGGTACAGTCCTACCGCCGACGATTCTGACTTGCCGACAGAAAGAAAGACCGACCGTGATTCCCAGGTCTTGACGACCTTCGTCGGCAATACAAGAACTTGTCGCCACCGCTCTGGTCACTACGTAAGAGTTAACCCGATTGTCATTTCATTCCATTCTACAGCTCCGATCAGACTTCCATCATAAGCACACAGCTACCCAATATTTTTTCAAATACACAATTAAAAAACCATGATATTTAACCAATAAAGTATAAAGAAAATTTCTTTAACTTAATACTTATATAATATATATATTTTAACAAATCCATTAAAAATTAAAAACTATTTCCAGGCTTAAAGTAAGCTAAAATTAATTTTACAGCTACTGAAACTTTAAATATTTAGACCTTTTTCAGAAGTTCGTACGGCAGGCTGTCATTAAATAAACCAGCACAGATTTATAATAATGTTGAAAATTGTTTTATCATGAATCCTTGTAAATAAATGTAAGTGCACAAATTGCTTTAAGGTTTGATAACGTGCTAATGTACTTTCTTCTTCTTCTTTAAGTGCCGTGTCCTCCTAGAACATTGGCGATCAGTCGCATGACCTTCACTCTGTCCACAGCCAACCGAAATAGTGTCGTGGTGCTCACCCCGTACCACTGGCGAAGGTTCCTAAGCCAGGACGTTCTCCTACGTCCGGGGCCGCGCGTCCTCTCTATCTTCCCCTGGATGATCACATGCAGCATTCCATATTTCGGATTTCTCATCACGTGGGCAAAGTACTCTAATTTCCTTCTTTTTATGATATTAAGCACTTCTTTTTCTTTGTTTAGCCGCTGCATTACCACTTGATTCGTCACTCTGTCCATCCACGATATCCTCAACATTCTGCGGTAAGCCCACATTTCGAAAGCCTCAATCCTCCTGCACATTGCTTCTGTGAGGGTCCATGCTTCCATCCCATAGAACAAAATGCTAAACACATAACAGCGCAATAAGCGTATTCGCAGCGCAAGTTTTAACTCTCTACTTGTTAGTACCCTTTGCATTTTCCTAAATGATGTTCTCGCCTGCTCTATTCTGCATTTAATCTCCTGCGACAAGTCCCACTCCTCGTTCACCCAGCAGCCCAAATACTTGCATGCCTGCACTCTTCGCACTATGTCCCCATCTATCACAATATCTGCCAAGTTATTAGCTATATTTTTGTTCTTGCTGATCACCATCCATTGGGTTTTCTTTATGTTTATTTTCAAACCCATTTGTTGGCTATGGTCCGTCACTGAATGTAGGAGCGCCTGCAAATCATCCCTGTCCGTTGCCAGCAGAACTGTGTCATCAGCGTATCTCAAATTGTTAATGACTATTCCATTGGCAATTATACCCTCTGCTCTGTCTTCCACCGCTTCTCTGAAGATCTTCTCCGCATATAAATTAAACATTAATTTACATTAATTAACATTATTGTACTTTGCTTTTCCTTATTTCCCCCACCATAATAGCCGCCATGCTCTCGTAATGAAAACAGAGGAGTCATATTTTATTAAAACTAATTACTTTCAAATATTTAATGTTCTATACAGTCTCGTTCTGAACTAGATTCCGTTCTTATGGTACTGGTTTAATTTTTCCCTCTATAGTAGATCTGTTTTAGTTTATTTTTAAATCGCTTAATTAGTGACACTGTGTAATAGAATGAATACGACGGGTACTTCAATCGAATTTTAAGTTTGACGATCCTAAAGCCAAAAAAGTGTTTTTGAAGGATGTCCTTCTGTACCTGTTTTTGTGTATTGCTCCTAGAGAAAGCCTTCTACAGTGATTTTAGCCTGAAAGTTGATAGATAAGGTTAAAAAATTTTATTTTTATTTTATACACAATCACTTGTCACCTTCAATATACACTCCTCTATCCCTACAACGCTTCATGCGAATTTTCCATTGTTGGAAACAGAGCTGAAAGTCATCTTCTGTCAGCTCCTTCAGAACACGTGCCGCTTTCTCATTTACAGCTTCCACAGATTTAAATCTTGTCCCTTTTAATGCAGATTAAACCTTAGGAAACAGGTACAACATAATAACATGTGATGAAACGCGATTCTTTACTAATGATCACGAAAAAAAGCGCCAATCCATGCACTGGAAGACCCGAACTACACCGAAAGCCAAAAAAACTCGAATGAGCAAGTCAAAATTTAAAGAAATGATGATTGTTTTTTTTATATCCATGGGATTGTGTACCTTCACTGGGTTCCTGAAAGTCAAACAATTAATCAACATTACTACCTTCGGGTGCTTTCGTCAAAGAGTAAGGAAAAAGCGCCCCGAAATGTGGAAGGACAAATCATGGGTTCTCCACCAAGTCAATGCGCCAGCTTCTTCCGCGTTATCTGTCAAGAGGTTCCTAGCCAAGTACATCATCTCAGTTTTAGAACATCCACCTAATTCACCAGATCTTGCACCATGTAACTTCTACCTGTTCCCTAAGGTGAAATGTGCATTAAAAGGGACAAGATTTGAGTCTGTGGAAGCTGTAAAAGAGAAAGCGGCACGTGTCCTGAAGGAGCTGACAGAAGATGACTTCCAGTACTGTTCCAACAATGGAAAATCCGCATGGAGCGTTGTAGGGATAGAGAAGGAGTGTATATTTAAGGTGACAATAAGTGATTATGTATAAAATAAAAATGAAATTTTTTACAACGTCAGTCTCGTTGTTTAATAGCGCAACCTCGTATATTAAGTCAACTGGGCTGGCATGATGTTAAGTATACTTTTCCACTAAGTAAATCACCTCACTTCTCGTTATATTTAGTAAAACCTCTAGAGATTCAAACCAGCCTTTCGACTGATGACCTAAACAACCCACAAACAACAACATCGTTTGTCTAATGTAGAACATTAAAATTTGTCAAATTTAGGAAATGTAGTTTGGTATATATGAGGGGGGACCCAAACAAAACAGGACTGAGAGTGCGCTGCCATTTGTAGACGTAACTTAGTAGAGAGTGCTCCCGATAGGTGGAACTAATAGAACCTTCAACAAATAATTGCCCAGACTGCGTCAGTTTGTAGGTTAACGTTTGATCATAGTGTTGTGTTTCTCTTAATGCTGTCATGTTCCATCCGCAAAGTCGCCAAGGCAGATTAAAAAAAATTACGTGTGTTTGAAATTTTGTTTCCTGCTTGAAAAATTGGTAACGGAAGCTTACCAAATGCTTCAACAGGCTTTCAAGGAGGATGATAAGTGCCGCACACAACTTTTCGAGTGGTTTGGGCACTTTAAACGTAGTGAAATGAGTATTGAAGGCCATGTCCGTTCTGGGTGCCCTTCAACATCTCGAAACGATGAAAACTTGAAAAAATCAGCAAAAAACTCAACGAGGATCGTCGTTTAACGATCAATATAATTTCAGAAGAAACAGGCGTGAGTTTGAGCTCGCATCAGCGGATTTTGACTGAGGATTTGCAAATGAGACCTGTTGACGCTAAATTTGTTCTTTACCTTCTCAAACAGGATCAACAAAACATTCGATTGAATTTGAGACAGGATTTGAAAAACGAGATTGAAAGTGATCCAAACATTTTGACGAAAATAAACACAGGTGATGAGAGTTGGTGTACAGAGGTGATACAAAAACCAAGCAAGCCTCAAGCCAGTGGAAGATTGGCTTCACCCTTAATGACGTTGCACGTGGAACACGACAACAGTAAAAGAAATACATCACTACGATAAAATGTTAACCTACAAACTGCAGCTTCTGGGTAGTTGTTTTTTGAAGGTCTCTGCTAACCTCACGTAGCGAAAGAGCTTCCTACTTCGTCTATGAATGGCACCGCGCTCTCAGTCCGGTTATTTTTGGATCCCCTCATATTATTGTAATGGTAGTAAATCCACGAAAATTTTAGTGAAGTTTGCCGAAATTTTTTTTTTTTTTTTTTATTGTATTGTCCTATATAAATAACGCACTGGTTATGTAAAATTATTTCTTAAGCTGTCGCTTGTTCGCATGGTACGCCTTCATTCTCTCGCTAACCTTCTCCCTTTGTTCCTGCGTCCATGTCCTCTGCCTTGTTTCTGCAGTCGGGAAATTCCCAAAATCTTTTATTTTCCTTCTAAAGGCAGTTCCATCTATTACATCGTTACGTGAAGCGTTTATGGTGTTTAGGTTTGCTTCGATTTCTTTGATCCATCTATCTTTGGTTTTAAAACTTTCTTGATATGTGATCATTTTGTACGTTTCGTTATTTTTGTTTTGGAATCTCATCATGTGACCGTAATATTGTAGTCGACGTTTTATGAGCTTAGTTGTTAGAGTTTCGCCTAGGAAATTCATTATGTGTTCGTTCGTTCTCTTCTTGTGGATCTTAATTTCTGGGTCGAAAACTGTTCCTAGGATTGTCTGGGCGAATCTCCTGTGTATTTTATTTAGTTTTGTTAATAATCCTTTCCTATTTTAATTGCCTTTTTATTAACTATCGAAATTTATTTATTTAAATAAAACAAATATTTATTTATTTATATTTTTAATTAAATTAATGTAAAATAAAAAGAACATAAATGTACTTTTGTATAAAATCGACAAGAGAATAGTAAACATGTAGTCCTGTCTGATTTTCTAAAAGCAATATATCTTTTTAATATCGGCCATATAATATCCACGCAGTACATTAGATTAGAAACTTAAAATCGAGTTGAGCAGACCTTGTTATAAAGGAAAACCTAGTTTACTTTTGAAAAGGAAAACTTTTTCGTCTTTCGCTTACACACGGTGATGAACTGGATTTTCAGCTAGATGGAAAAGTCAAAAGCTTTTAAGGGAAAGTAAATCCAGTGGTCACTTTCACAACTGTAATGCTACAGTAAGAAGACTATTCCATTCGGTTTCACTTTCTTAAAGAAGTGAAAGAATATTTTTATTATAAGTTACCATCTGATAAGTTAACTACCCCGTACGATAAGATTTATTTCACATGACTAACATTTAGAAATAAAATTTATGACCTTTACCACTGTAATTTAATAGAAAAATAACACAACCAGAATATAAGGTCAATTTTGTTGTGATACTAACATGTGATATGTAGTCACAATAACAATTTATTACAACCTCTTTATATAACGACAATAATGAAAACTATTGTTTCTTAAAACTCTTTCATATCCACCCTAAAGAACATAAACTCCTGATTAATTCAAAATTATAAATCCTTCATTTGATACTTGTCTAACCTTTTTGCTTTCTCTTGGCCAATCAAAAAACAGGGAAGAAAAGTCAATGTCGATTTTTCGAAATCAAGTTTTCACAAGATCTACACGTTTTCAGGCTCACTGGATCCAAAAACCATGCTTTTACCTACTGGTGTGTGAGTGTGCTATGTGTATGTGTGTGTGTGTGCGCGCGCGCGTGCGAGTGTACAAAATGTATCAAAAAAAGAACATAGCACGAAGTTGAAACTGAAGTTAGACATCATAAGGAAACCCGACACGAACATTTTCATCAAAATTGGAAAATAGGAAGTAGTAGTTAATTCGTGAATTTTTTCATTATTTTGCAATTTTCTTTTAATTCGCTTCAACAATTTTGTTTAAAAGCGCCTCATTTACTTGATTTTTGTGCTCTAGATCCAGAAGATAGGATAAATTCTACGTCTTCTGAAATTCGAGAGGGTTGTGACATAGTAAAAAATTTTATTTTTAATATTACGTTCGTAAAATGCAGTTAAGGTCAACAGTGTACAACAATCAGAGTTGTAAAAAATTAAAAGATCTTCAACTTTTATGCCAGTTATTTTTTTCTACAGCGCGTGATTTAGAGTAAATTAGCGATTTTCCGTATCTTCTCATTGAAATTGGTAAATAATGTGTGTTTCTTTTAATTTTGCGCCCCCATTTTACCACAAACGTAGATATGTATAACTTAAGTTATAGAAAATTTAAAAAAAACATACAACTTTTATATAAAGCGGTTATTTTTCAACAGCGCTTAGTTGAACGTCGAGTAGTGATTTCCGTATTTTTAAGTCCAACGGGGGTGACTTGCTTAATTCTTTATTCTAATAAATAACTTATTTAAATTATTCTAGTTTTTCCTTTAATCTTACAAGATGATTAAATATTGCATAAACCTAATTTACTTACGTTCTAAAAGCATTTTTTTTAAATACCTAATCTAGGAATTTTAATTCAGAATAGAATGTTGGCTTTGTTAAGTTTTTTATTTTCCGATCGAAGTGTAGTTTAGTAAGAAGTTTTATTTTAGATGGAAATTTGTTGAAAAACGAACGGAATTGTAATGAATCCCTTTCGAGAACTTTGTAGTTCTATATTTTCCAACTCGTCATCGATATTTTGAATTTCATGCTCGTAATTATGATAGCACTAATTATTTTTATAAATGATACTCTGTTTCTTTTTGCGTGAAATTTAAAATTTTTAATATTTAAGGAGATTATAAAGGGAGAGTATTGAATTTAACTAACAAGCTTTTGCATAAATAATGCCTTGAAATGCTTGCGATGATTCTAACTGCGTATTGTTAGACTATATGCAAATGATCAGAACATATTCAATTTAGTTTCCCTTGTGTAAACGTATCGATTGAACTGTTTCAAAATTTTTAAAACAGATTCATTTTTCTTTAATTATAAATTTACTTCGCACGCTGAGAGTATCAAAAAATATTTTTTTAAATGTGGCATATGACTCATCGTTTGGGAAATAATTTAGAACATTGGATTACGCTGAACTAGAACGCGGGAGATCTTTGCATTCGTTACTGAACCAGGATCTGAAAAATTAGAAAACGTGAAAACCAAAAATAATCGATGGGATTTAAGATTATTTGAGAAAAAAATTGTAAAATATTACCGATTTTAAATTTTTACTTTCTCTTGCCTATATAAATATATAGGAAAGAAAGTATTGTTTTCATGTCGATTTTTCGAAACTGAGTTTTCATCGGATTTATACGTTTTCAGCCCCCTGAACCAAAAAATATTTTTTAGCGATTGATCTCTGTGTGTGTATGGGTGTGAACAGAATATCTCAAGAACGGAACATCGTACGAACTTGAAACTCGAAACTTAAGTTAGACATCACTACCGGACCGGCCCCAACATTCTCATCAAAATCGGTGAACCAGAAGTAATAGTTTATTCGTGTAATTTTTCTATTTATTTCTATTTTCTCAAAAACTGGTCCTACAATTTTTTTTTTAATCGCCTCAATTACTAAATTTTCTATGCTTTACAAGATAGGATAGACGCCGTGTCTGCTGAAATTCTTGGAGAGGCTGTTTTCACGTAAAAAAATTGTTTTTTAAGACTGCAGCTTTAATATGCATTTTAGCGCAATAATGTATTTATAAAAGTTGTAGACAATTTAAATTCCTACAACTTTTATTTCAAACATTTTTTTTATAACTCTTAGTTTAGCGGTAATTAGCGATTTTCTGCTTTTTTCTCACGAAAACGTGTAAAACAATCATTTTTTACGATTTCAGCCTTAGTATGCATTTTACGACAACAGTGTATAATCTAATTTATAGGAAATTAAAAGATCTACAACTTTTATTTAAAATATGTTTCTCTATAGAGCCTAGTTGAGCGTGAAAGAGTGATTTTCCGTATTTTTAGGCCAAACTGAAGTTGATTTTCATATTGTGTCTTTCACTCATGATTAAAATAACGTTATGTTTTTTTGAAGTTAGTTTATTTCTAATGTTTTATCACTAATGTTAGGGTATATTGATCATTCTTAACATTGGCAAGAGAAAGTTGTGTAAGTGTTTCACACCAGATTTTTAGAGTAGGGAAGATGGGATTAGATGTATACCCTTTAGTAGATTCTGCTGGTTTTTTTACATTGCAAAATGGGTTTTAAAGGAAAGATAGTGCATCGATGAGAGGAACTCTACTTAAACTTTGACGGAGACGCCAGCAGAATAGCTTCGTTTAGAGAGATATAGATTACAAGCGGTTGGGGTTGGGGTAATTCACGACACGTTCGCAAAAACATCGTGAAGTTGCTAAGTCTTTAAGGAACGAAACATTTTAAAAGTGAATATAACAAAAACCTGGGTAGCATTTTCAATCCAAAACACTTCAATGGCATCTTTTACCTCCAGCTTTACTCTTTCACTACGTGCAAAAATGTTCACGCCTAGTTTTCCCGATTTCATTTAGATCAATCGAAATGGCTTTCTACAAGTGTTCTATAATTCCGTAACTTAAATGGAAAGGCTTTTATTTCTTCAGTGATAAAAATATATATTTCGGAACTGAGAGTGAGCTGTGTAAAAACCATACTTTCATTTTAGTTTTAATATAATGCAGGGCTGTAATATCAATTTCAAAAAGTACAGGATAATACAAAAAAGATAATATCGAATTATTAATATTATTTTAAGGGGAGACTGTAGGCTGCTTTGTACCACGCCAATGTTAAATTTGCTATTTTAAATACATTTTTCGTAGGATTGGTATAAGATAGATAAATGAAACGTAACACACTTTTAGTTGTCGGGTTTCTATATCTTCTCACAGTTTTTAAATTTAATCTGTGAGCCCATAAAATTAAAAATAAATTAACGAATAACATAAAATATTTACAAATTTCTTTAGGCCTCCGGGCCAGCCCAGTCAGTCAGCTGGTAGAAAGTCGCTAATATTTGTTAGGTGACACCGGTTGGGCAAGCGACTTTGTATGGTAACCAGCTGACAGCCATCCATGAACAAACTCTACTGGGGGTCCCTGTTCAAACTCATGCCTAATCCACTTCAAAAATACAGCGAAAAGCAGCCATCAAATTGGGTAGTTGTCAACAACCCAATAACAAATAAAAGCTGAAAAAAAAAAAAAAAAATTCTTCATACGTTTATTGCATATTACTAATTGTTGACTTTAAATTACCAAATTACCAATGACTTTACCAATTTAACTTTAAATTACTAATGACTTTAAATTACTTTCAGGAGTGCACCACCCAATCAAACGCATATATCCAAAAGAAAATAAATTTTATTAGGATAAATTACTATTTTTTTTCTTTTAAGCTTACAGTATTAATTTTGATTTTTATATAATTGATTTACTTTAAATTGATTATTTAAGAACTATAATACTTCTCTGCTCCAATATCGTTTTAGTTTTCGTTGAGGATTCCCTGAAAGTAACTAGATTTTAGCTCCCAATTCAGACGACTTTTGTTTGAGCCACATCTATTTTTAAATCGCTGACAAAAATGTAAAAACGTTTTGCTGATGTAAGGGACATGGAGGTCGTCGTGTTCATTTTTGTTTGAAACGTAATGTGTTAAGGCAACTCACTGGCAATAGCGTGCTCAATTTCCCGCTCCTTTAGTATTTCAAATCTACCAAATAATGCAGTTCCTGTGACTTCACACCTACGTCACTATCCCTACTACAGTTCCTTATTTCCTTTCTTCTCCAAACTCACTCGCAAGTTAGCAGGCGATGCAGCAAGTTGAGGTACTCTTCTCGTTCCGGTCATTAGTGGCGTACTATGACCGTTCTGTTTAATGTATGTCCGTCGTGGATGTACTTTGTTCGATCTCTGTTTGAGAACTCTAATTGTGCGAATTTCATGGTGTATTATGCATTTCTAACTGTTATAATTTGCAAATTATGTTTTAGCGACTTTACAATCTATTATTCACGCGTTATCTACCAGTGCGCAAAACTTCAAGACTTATTCAAAGGTAAGTGCCAAATATTTGTTGTATTTTTGTTAATTGCGAGCGCATTCCTGTATTTCCTTTGATGTCATTTAATTCATTCTGTTGTTTAATTTGTCAGTCGTTCTTAATTGCCTTAAATTGCCAGTTACAATCATTAAATCATTTAGTTGTGATTGACAACTATCTAATAAAAACAATCTGGTCCTTCGAAAACAATAGTTTATTTGCCGTTTTATTACATTCAATAATTGTCCGTTGTGGGTAATTTTCATTGTTTTAAAAATCCAAGGTATCCCCCGCAGGAAACCGAACATAATATAAAGCAACAGTAATAATTAACCTTAAAAATTAGGATGGAAACATTGAATTTTTAATCGCGTAATTATTTTCTCTTTAATGCTCCATTTACTCCTATCAAAATTATACAACTAGATAATGCGATGATGATTATGATGACTATGATGATTGTGTTAAAATGGCAGGATAGCCATGAGAGAGGTAGGGCTTCGTTGGTGCCTCTCCAAGAATTGTTATTGAACATCTTCTGAATTTTTAATAGAACTTATTTAATTAAATCATCAGGTTTCTACGCCAGCGTATTTTTAGGCATTTTGGGAGGTTTACAGGTAAATATAAGATGAGAAGTGAACGTATAAGTGGGTTATTGAATTCTTGTGATTTGTGTAAGCGTTTTCATAGGTGTTTGATGAAATTTTGGAAGAAAGGTATTTCCCAATCTGTTTGTAAGTTTTTGTTACAACGTAAAGGGATGTTTGTAGTATAAGGCGTAACATTTTCGGCTGGAGTGATTGAATGCGTTGTAAATTACAATGAAAGATTGAACCGTAAATTTGGGAGCCGTAAATCCATTTAGGTTTCAAAATAGAACAATGTCTGGGTAATTGTTGTGCCACTGGTAATTTTGATCGTTTATGAAGTACACAATACAGACTTTAATACATTTATATAAATCAAATGTACCTAACAATAAAAATCCGGGTAAATAAATTTAATAAAAGCACAGGAAGTATTTCCTGTCAAAGGAGTTGAAAGAGAAACCGTAGGCTACATACGCAAAAATTTCCTGATATTTACTGAACGTTTTTTAACAACAGAAGTAGAATATCAAAGTATTTAAATAATCGGTATTCAAATACAAAAAAATCAGTGAATCGTAACTGAACATAACCCAATAAAAAGGAAATTTTTTCAGCAAAACTTCTGGTATTTTTCTTAACTTTCTAAAAAAAAATAAAATTTATTCACGTTCAATCAGACTTAAAAAGAATTATATTTTACCACTAAATTTTGCCACCCTAAATTACACTTACGGAATAACTGCTACAGTTTCAATACGAACAAAGATGACTGTCAAATATTTTGTATATAGTATTGATCGGTGCAAAAAACTCCTGTGTTAATAGTCCTAGCTTCGATTCCTGGTGTGGTTTGGTACCGATCTCTAAATCTCATCCTTACTTTCTTCTACAACCCACAAATCATCAGCAAACAGTAAAATTAATTAATTATTTAGTAATTAATTAATACTGGAATAAACAAAACTTGTAATGAGTTTAAAAGGAAGTTCTGTTATTTGTTAATAATCAGACACCGAAAGAACCCGGAATAAAAGATAAAACACAATAATAAAATAATATTATGAAGATACCTTTAAAAAAAGATAACGTTAATTAGCGTGCAAATTATTCTGGATGATATATAGATTTTTTATAGAAGAGTAAAGCCATGATGATAAAGCGGTGAGTCGAATCTAATTTGTTTCGTTGTATAACTTGGTATAAGAGTGAAGAGTATAGACTGCACTGGAGGGAGTTAATTCATTTGGTTATTTGTTTAGACATACATTCTATTCGTCGGTTGTTGCTTTCGTTCGTTCTATTCACTGGTAGTTTTGTTATTCCATGACTTTCTACTTAAACATTAAGGGACGTAAGTAATTCCACTGCAGAGGATTTCACGTTGATTTCCCGTTCCATTCCTTGGTAGCTTCGAGTAAAACAAGCTCAAGCTTTTCACGGACTAAATTCCCTCTTCGCTTCCCTTCACTTATAAAATTCAGGTTATAGGATAAACCGGGATAATTATTCTACACTGCAAAACAATGTAGAAAACATCACTGGAATTAAATACATATTATGCATTTATTTTATTCTTTCGACAAATTATATGACAAGTATGAATGTGCGGGTGAAAGTAATTGGTACAGTTTCTTTCATGCATTTCCCTAATGAACTTTTAATTTAATGAAAGTTAAATTAATCACGACGCCTCTTGTAAAATACCAAGAGTTCATTAACACGTTTAATAATCAATTAGCGCAGAAAAACATATGAGACATGAGTGCATATGAGTATCTCACAAAGGAAATAAAACGAAAACATAAAGGACTAAAAAAATATCTAACACACTTTACGAAATTTTAAATCCTTATTAATTTCTAGCTACATTTTATCCATTAATAACATTAAGAACATTATCATCCATTAATAAAAAATGTTACAGATCAAATGTAAAAAATTTTTAAATAAAATAAGATTTCTGAAATAAATTTTAAGCCAATGTGAATGTACGGCTGTCAGATCTATGGTTCATCAAAACCATCAGTCATAGCTAAACTTCAATGGTTTCAATCAAAATTGCTTCGTACGCTAGTTAACGCTCCATTTTTTTGTGTCACATCACACATTTCACTCGGACCTAAAAATCCCATTTATTAATGACACCATACACGAAAGGTATCAACGCTTTGGATTAAAATTAATTAACAACTCCAACCCATTGATTCGTGTACTAAGTTCTCCACATTTGCCAGGCAATCCATATTGTCGGCTCAGCAGGACGTGGTGCAGAGACTTGGGTTAACTTCAATCAGTACAGTTTAAATTTAACTGCATTGAATAGAAAAAATAATCATCCAACTTACTATTAATTATATAATCTGAATGATTAAATTGTGAAAAGGCTAACTGTAGTACTTAACTGTGGGAGTCCTACTAATGAGTGGTGTCCTTTCACGGGGACGGTTAGAATGGTATCCTCATAGAATGGTATCCTAGAAGGGTTCAGAATCCCGCTGCGTGTTTTGTCATGTTGTGGCATCAGCTAATTTTAATCCCTATTATATTTCTTTAAAGGTGGTCACTTTTTTCCGACAGTGTTCTCTCTCTGTCACTCTTCACAGTGTTTTCTGTCTTCTTCTACTCTACCTGCTACCTGCGGGTCCCCCTACGTACCCAACCCTTAACAATTCAATAATAATAATAATAATAATAATAATAAAATTACATTAACGTATCAATGCTTACAGAGCTCATTTTTAGAAAAAGATCTAAATTCATGTAAGAAAATTATTTTATCTTTAATCTATTTGAATGTGTGCTGGTTTTTAATTACGCTGTATTATTAAACAGCATAATTTTAAATAGTACGTACTCATCTTTAGCGGCAGTAATTCCAACTGCCGCTAAATTATTTTTTTTTCAGATTAAATATCTTGGTTTATTCAAATTATTTTAAGAAATGAAACCATAGTTTTTTCTGTAGGTTATCAGACGAAAAAATTACAAATTTACAAGGACAAATTGACTTGTACCGACGCCCACACCCACCTGAAGTCTCTATGCCATTACCATTCCACGACTTTATCTAAATTTCAGTATGACCCACTTAACAAAATTTAGAGTTGCCACATTTTTATTCTGCCCTGTATTCCTCTTATTTGCCCATGCCCCTTCTACTTGTATGACTCACTCTCCCCAGTTGGTAGTTGTCCCCATGTTACTATGCATAATCACTCCACTACGGTGAAAAGAGCCGCCATTTTAAATTAATAAACACTCAGAAGATAAAAAGGCCGGTGATTATGCCAAACTCTGCCCTTTCCGTCTCCCCTGAAATCATAAACTAACCCCTACCTTAAATTATACCTTTAGTCCACGTTCAGTAAAATGCATGCCTTCCCCTCACCAAGATAATAGGACTCCCACAAAACTGAAAAAAGGCCACTGAAAAATAAAATAAAATAAAAGAGCCGCTCTTAAACCCACTTGTCCCTTAATTTAAATTTTCCACAAATAACTTCTAAAAATAAATTACCTCCTTTCAAGTCCCAGTTCCAATGTCCCACGAACCAGAATCCTATTTCCTATTTAAACTATAAAATTCCCCCTAAATTTCTTGAGGTTGCAATTATTCTGTTATATTGTTCCCCGAGCGACCAGGTGTTCCTTAACACGATGTCGCCATCATAGGGCTTCTTAGCCCTCTCAACCAGGATTCAGGATTCAGGACAAATTTAATTTTTATTTACACAATTTACAAAACCAACTTATATTTCAAATAGTACTTAAATAACAGTTTAATTTTAATTGGTCTTACAGTAGGTAACATTTTTTAACAAATTACATTAAAACGTAATAATATCACTTAAAATAATATACATTTAATGAGCTAAATTAATTTTCTTAACTAAAATTAATTCTTAATATCAGTATAATTTACATAATAACATAATTTACATAGCATAATTCTGCCCTACTAAGCCAAAAAGCCGTAACTGCAAACAAATTAAATTTGAGTTTTGAACTGATTCTTATGTTTAAAAGTATGAGAAATCCAAAAAAACTAAGCCAAAATACCGTATCTACAACCTTATACGACCTTATCTACCAACCAAAACCTGTGGTAACAGTAACTAGGCCTACATTTTCTAGGCTAAAAAGCCGTAACTACACTGCAGATATTGATAAATAACAAGAAGTTTGTAAAATAAACCCTGTTTCTCTTTAGAATAAATCATTCACAGATGATTTTGAAATGAATAACAGCTGATCTAAAATGCCGGGAAATTGTCTGCTTCCCTCCAGTTTGGCCGACCAAGACTCTGGTAAAACTTTTTTTGTTTATTGAAATTTTAAATGAGTCTTAAGAAATTTTTTCCCACTTCACTTGGTTATGATTTAAACAATGACAAATTGGTTTATAATGTTCTCAACCAAGATTTGAGGGACTTAACACCCAAATAAGACAGGCGGGGTAAACACGAACCTCACAATAAAATAGATAGGGCAGTTATTATAGATCATATGTTGAAATACAATCCCTGTGTGTCACATTACAGAAGAGAACGCGGCCCGAAAAGACTGCACCTGCCAACATACACTAACATCCAACAAATGCACACGGATTTTCAAAATGAAAATAAAGAACTTCCGCGTTCATATGATTTATACAGAAATGTTCTTTCTGAATTAAATTTATCTTTCACCAAACTTGGACACGAATAGTGTCGAAAGTGTACTACGTATAGAAATCATGATGTTGACCACAGCAAGATTCCAAGTGATTCATGCTCTGAATGCCAAAAGTGCCTGTTACATAAGGAAAAATACACTGCAACCCGAAAAGCATATCAAAATTGTGCAGATAAACAAAATTTATAACATTACCATTACCAACTTGACGGAACGGTTGCATTTTCCATGGATCTGCAAAATATTCTAATGCTTCCGCAGATTGAACAATTCAAACAAGTTCTTTCTACATGAAGGATTGTTGTTTTCCATGAGTCAATTGTTCCGGTAGGAACAAAACAGAAAGAAATAAAGCCAATTGCGTGTATTTGGCACGAGGCTATCTCTGGTAGAAAACAAGAAGATATTTGCAGTGTGCTGCACAAATTTTTTGTTGTTAATAGAGATGCCAAAAAGATCGTTTTATGGATGGACAACTGTGCATCTCAGAACAAAAATTGGCCTATGTTTTAATTTATAGTAGGGATGGTCAATTCCAATGAAATAGCTGCAGACATCATATAAATTAATTATTTAGAACCTGGTCATAGATTTATGTCTGCTGATCATTTTCATCACCAGGTAACGAAGCAGTTAAAATTAAAGGGGAAAGTGTATGATTTTGAAAATGCTATAAATAAAAGCAATTCAGGGAAAGTTATTGTTATGACTTTACAGCCTACTGATTTTTTCCAGGCATTTGATTATTCATCGGACTACAAAATAAGGAAAACAATTCCTAGACCGTATTTAGTGAAATGATTCAGGTGTTATTTACACAAGGGTTTTTAGGTTTAGATTATAGAACCTCATTTTCTGGTGAGCCTCAAAAGCTCTCATTTTTAAAGACTGGTTATCTTAAAAAGAAGTCTGTTCCCAAACCAGAAAAAATAACAAAAGCTAGAGATGTTAAGATGGCTAAAAAAAGCAGAAATTATTACTAAGCTTCTACATCTAATGCCCCCTAATCGACACGCATTCCGGCAAAATCTCCCAGCAGGCAATGAACCTGATCTTATAACCGATTTATAAATGGATGTTTTTTTTTGTAAATATTTAGGTAATTTTGTATTGTAATTGTATTTATACTTAGGTAAGTAAGGTTTGTTTAACATTTAGTTTAGTAATTTAGTTTAATATTTAGTGTAGTATATTAATTGTAATAAATTTTGTAATTTTTAAAATTAGTTAAAATATATAAATATTTTAATACACACAATATCCTACCAATCTATTTACGATAATTTTTACGTAATGGTGTCAGTTTACTTTCCAGTGAAACAGTTCCTCTAGTGAAAAATATTGAAGTAAATTTCGTTACTGTTATTGGGCTTCGTGTTTTAGGAACAAAATCAGCGTTTTACGTAGCCAAAAAGGGGTAACTGCAGTTACCCCTTTTTGGCTTCTTATAACACGAATGCCTTAACTGTATCTGCATGAATTTTAATAAAAAAAGCTTTTAGAAAAAACTGAAGTATTTTTCTGATTCTTTGGCGTAAAATATGCACGAAACAATCGGAAGTCGGATAACCTGCATATTTTTAACAAGTGGCTTAGGCCAAAATGCAAAATCCTCATTTCTCGCATATCATAATCTATGCAGTTACGGCTTTTTGGCTTAGCAGGGCAGATAATTTAAGTATATTTTGGACGTGTACGTATTAAATAATATGTACATATCAAATAAAATAATTAAAAAAAACTAAACATTAAGAATGCAACAACAAAAAAACTACACAAAATAGGAAAACCAATTAATAGAAACTTAACATATAAAATAAATCTGTAGTGATAGGTATAAAGATCTTAAGTCAAAAATTGTCGGTTTTGAGTTAAGTGCACTACCCAGTTCAGAAAAGTTTTCTCTTTTCATTAGTGCTAAGGGCTTAAGTGTAGCTATATCCTGAAGGAAATTATGTGAAAGGTCTAAATGGCTTTTTAAAAATTTTCTCTTCGCGTAACGACATAAAAGTCTCAATTGTAAATGATACCCTTAGATTTAGTTTCTCAGCCTTTTATATTTTGTACAGAAGGTATTAAGTTGAGTTGAGACTGTTAGGCTATACCAACAGTAGTTTATTTAGTTTCTCACTCTTGTTTAGCTGTACAAAAAGGTGGTAAGTTGGGTAAGTTGAGTTAACCAACATATCAATTGTCGAATATCAATTCGTGAGATCAAATGGAAACAAAATCAATTTGAAGGGTTGATATGACAAGAAATCTAATGTTCGACTTTGGAGTCCTGTTAAAACCGTTCTGGTAGTTAGGAAAGTAAACATTAAGAAGACCCTTTTAGATGACATGATGTACAATGGTTAAGATATCATAAAAGACAAGAAGGTGCATATTATAATGCACTATTATCGGGAGAGCCTTTAAGATGATCCGTTCAATCAAATAAACTTTCTTCGAAGAGGAAAGAAGGGTCTTCATAGTGTAAGTATAAGCCCTAAATATGAATAAGAGGTTTTATTTCAGAAGAAAAGTCGAAAGGGTTACTTGAACTGCTTGAACTTGTACTAAAAATTTTTCATGATGTTTATTTAAATTAAGAAATAACAACTCTGCTGCTAAATGTATTGATCCTGACCTGGTACAAATACAACCAGATGAAATTTAAGACCAAAAGTAAAAACCTAACTTAATGTTGCTTATTTTTACATAATATTTCTATTTGTTTGAAAAATATTTGTGTGAATTATAAATTAAACTTAATTTTAACCATTATTTTTATGATGAGACTTTTTTATAAAATGTCTAACTTGCTCGTTTAAAAAGTGTATGGAGAGCTTTAGGATCTAAAAGAAATATATTAGGAAAAAATGTTATTGTAGTTTTAGCTACAGTTGTGTAACAAAATCTGTTATAATTAGAGGTTCTATACTATGTTATCTTTAATTAATCTTTATTATCTTTATAAATTTTAGCATACTTCTAGTTTTAAAATCTGAACCTTTCAATTTCCAATTTCAGAAAAATAGATTGGAAATGCGGGGTATGGGTGTTACTATCCATGTTGCTAGTTTGTGTACGTGACATCCTGTCGACTGTCTACCTAAATTGATAGACTGCATTGTTAATTCAGGTAGACAGTCAGATTCAGGCAACATGGGTAGTAGCGCCCCCTTCCCCGCATTTCCAAGTCTATTTTTCAAAATTCTAAAAATTCTACCACAACATTGGCCAATCGATATTTCATGTCATTAACTTATGTGTACTAAGTTTTTTACGCTGAATAAAACGATGTTTGCCCGTGCCCAACGGTCGAGCGGTTACCGAGATAGCTACCAAGATAGTTACCGAGATAGTTACCAAGGGTTCAGAATATTTTTAATAAATCAAAATTTAAATAACTTACGATTTGGAAATTTTGTACACGCTGTAAGAATATAATTTTCCATGTTGTTTTAAAATTTCAAACTTTTCGGTCAAATACTTATCGAGTACACGCCTCTAAACGCATAAAATTTGTTGCGGTATCAAAAAAAACCGGGTCTTTTTGTCTTCCAACCTTGATATGGCAATTTTTAAACAATATTAAAAATATACGACTATTATAGGTCAACGCAGAATAAAATGAGCTAAATTTTTATGTAAAGTATGTTGAAATACAACTTATAGTTTTGGAGATGCAAGGGTTCAAACTCGGGTGTCTATAATTATGAAACCGATAGTAGTATATACCTACCGTAAGACTAAACCGACCAATCAGGAACACAAATCAGCGTACTGAACCGTGTAAACTACAATTTTTAGTAAACTTTACGTAATTCTCTTGCCTATATGAATATATAGGAAGAAAATTATTGTTTTCATGTCGATTTTAAGAAATAGAGTTTTCACCGGATCTACACGTTTCAGACCCCCTGAATCCAAAAAACATGTTTTTAGCGATTGGTCTGAGTGTGTGTGTGTGTGTGTGTGTGTGTGTGTGTGTGTGTGTGTGTGTGTGTGTGTGTGTGTGTGTGTGTGTGTGTGTGTGTGTGTGTGTGTGTGTGTGCGCGCGCGCGCGTACGTGCGTGTGTGTGTGTTTGAACAGAATATCTCAAGAACGGAAAATCGTACGAACTTGAAACTTAAAACTTAAGTTACATACTACTACCGGACCCGACACGAACATTTTCATCAAAATCGGTCAACCGAAAGTAGTTGTTTATTCGAGTAATTTTTCACTTTTTTGCGATTTTCTCAAAAACGGGTCCTACGATTTTTTTAAAAATCGCCTGGTTTACTAAATTGTTTATGCTCTACAAGATAGGGTAGGCGCCATGTTTGCTGAAATTCTTGGTGAGGCTGTTTTCACGTACAACAATACTTTTTTTAAATTGCAGGTTTAATATGCATTTTAGCGCAAAAATTTATATAATAAAAGTTGTAGAGAATTTAAAATCATACAACTTTTATTCCAAACATTGTTTTGTATAACGCTTAGTTTATCGGTAATTAGCGATTTTCTGTTTTTTCTCACGAAAACGTGTGAAAAATCGAATTTTTTAAGATTTCGGCCTTAGTATGCATTTTACGACAAAAGTGTATATAATCAAATTTATAGAAAATTAAGAAATCTACAACTTTCATTTTAAGCATTTTTCTCTACAGAGCCTAGGTTAGCGTGAAAGAGTGATTTTCCGTATTTTAAAGCCAAACTGAGATTGATTTTTATTTTCCGTTTTTCAAGCATGATTAAAATATTGTTAGGTGAATAATGATTAAATAAGTTAGGCATAAATTAGGTTAGGTTTATTTGAGGTTCGTTTTTTGTTTATTTCTAATGTTTTATTACCAATGTTAGGTTTATTGTTAATTATTTGCATTGGCAAGAGAAAGTTGTGTGAGTGTTTCACACCAGATTTTTTAGCTTTGAATCGTTCGGGTGTACTATTTTAGCATTTTATCGAGAGAAATCATTAGTTTTAGGTTTGTGTAATATTTGTCTTCATTTCGTGTTATTGGAACCGTATTTATCTGAATTATTTCTGTTATTGGTGATGTTATTCGAATTCACGTTAGTATGGTTATTTTTGATAGTTGTACACGGCTCATAACTAACGCTGTTACTCGATTGCATAGCAGCCTTACGCCTTACTTAACGCAAAAATAATTATGTTCGTTGATCTTTTCTTGGAATAGTTTAAAACATAAAGTAAACTACTTCTGGTGAGCACAATGAAACTCAGTACCAGAAGACATTATTTTAAAGAAAATATTCAATATTTTAGTACAATTGATAATAAATAATGACCGAACAAAGAAATATAATGTGGATTTACAACTAGTGCCAATACTCACTTTATAACATAAGTAGTACTAATAGTAATTACCTATATCGCAGTTGAAAAGGCGATATAGGCAACACTGTCGGACTTTAGTACGTCTTTGATTTAACAAATTAACCGAATTAACAAATTAATCTTTGTTATACAAATTAACCGCAAAAGTGATGTTCATTTGTACAAAATATACGCCGGACGCAGCAACCACTTAGTTTAGATGGAGTTTATAATGCTGGTGAAATAAAACTAATTTTTTTCATTCTTATTATTCATGTTATACATGAATACTTGGCTAAATTTGAAATTGAAGCCAGGCTGCACCCCTATATCTCTTTTCATAATTTAATATATTTATAGCTCCTTCAGGTGGACGCCATAGAGTAGGGAATCCGAAAAGACGTCACAACGATGGTGAGATGTATAATATATATATATATGTATTATTTTATTAAACATTATTTTCCTTTGTTTGCACCACTACATATGATAGTGAACAGCCAAAACAAAACAAGATTAAATATAAACTCACCCCAGAGTATTATATTGTTTCGAGATCTTTCGCCTCTCACGGAGACATCATCAGGAATTAAAAGACACTAAACACATATATAACAAAACCATTAAAACACTTATGGTCAACGACCACGTCAATTATTCCCTATATCATAAACCATTCCGCGCGCAGTTATTCGGCCGAATAACTTTGTTATATGTGTATTTAGTGTCTTTTAATTCCTGATGATGTCTCCGTGAGAGGCGAAAGATCTCGAAACACTATAGTACTCCGAGGTGAGTTTATATCTAATCTTGTTTTGTTTTGGCTGTTCATTATCATATATATATATGTATATACATCCTACATCCCACTAAAAATTCTGCGTCCTTTCAAAAAGCATGCATTTCGCACATCGCTTATTTGAAGAGTATATTCAACTTTGATGAGAGTATATAGGGTATTTGTTACACTTACACCCTGAGTTTTGGTATTGGTTCCTTTCAAAAATCATGCATTTCGCACATCGCTTATTTGAAGAGTATATTCAACTTTGATGAGAGTATATAGGGTATTTGTTACACTTACACCCAGAGTTTTGGTATTGGTTTGTCGTAATATTAAAAATTGAGCATTTTTTTATTTAATTCACTGTGATATCAATTCAGACTCCTTTCGAACTGCAGTAATTTCGCGTCCGTACAAATTACCGACATTTTCGCGTCCGGCATCGTTCCCGCTATTATGACTTATAGCCTGCAACAGTGTAAACGATGTTGCCATGTCGTACCGGCACCTGTACGGTATCTTTTGCCACTTCTACGTGTTGTACTGATTGTAGTTAGATATTCACATCTCACCCTAGTACTTCTCCACACAAGACCATCGAATGAAAACAATTCGTTCTCGGACGGAATCCAATCCAGTCATCAAAATAATTATTATTTGTAGCCTATTATTTTGAAATGTATTTTAAATAGGTACTTATTTTAAATCAATGTAAAACCAGAATAATTAAACAAAGTATATGTTTTATTTGTTAAAGTTACTTAAAATATCTTAACTGTTACAAATACAGTCAAACATCCTCATTTGAAATCCTCCCTAAATCGAATATAATTGTATGCTATCCTCTTGAAAATCCTCCTTAATATGAATTAAATTACCTCGCTATTCGAAAATTTTCGAGAGTTTCATGGTCATATATACTGTATAAATACATTTTTTGATACATTATTATTAAAATAATTACAAAATCTACAATTTACACATTGTACATGATTTATAATGAAACATGCGTTAAAATCACAACAATAAGGACATAGTAAGCGTAGTACAAAACTACAAACAGCTTATGAAAAAATTGAAAATGCAGTTAATTTTTAAGTTTGAAGAAACCAGACAGAAACACAAGCAATTGCACTTTTTACAAAACATTATTGTCACAAAACCTTACGACCAAATAAGAATATAGCAAGCGTAGTACAAAGCTACAATACACATCAGGAAAAATTTAAAATTCAGTTAATTTTTAAGTCAGAAGAAACCAGACGAAAGCAAAGAAAATTATTAGTTAAGCTAAATTAGTAATGCAGTCTTTCCTAATTTGGTGTATGATTTTCGTACGAACTGGTTAAAAAAATACCGTAGCTGTATTCATTTACATTAAGCAATATTTTACTTCGTTAAAATTTCTAAAATTTTCGGTACCTAATTTATTTTTCATTTCTTGTAGGCTGACCTAACTTATCGTTTGTAGGTATGGTTGTACTGTTTACGCGTATCCCAATTTTATTTTACACGTTTTTATGTCGTTTTTTCAATAATTTGTCATATCGTTCTTATAAGTAGACTATTCTTTTGCTTTTGAGTACTAATAGAGCTTGTAATACCAACACATTCCCTTAATTCATCACAGTATTAAGTAAAAAATAAGAAATAATATAAATAAAACCCTGTGGTGAATGAAGTGGTAGTGTCATTTTCAGAGTGGAAAATATGTGCTTTACAGAGGGCCCTGCATGCTGATAAGCGTACTTTTCCGTTCAGTGAGAAAGGCAATCGTAAACCACCTCACTTCTCGTTTTACTTAGTAAAACCTCTACAAGTTCAAACCAGCCTTTCGGCTGATGACCTAAACAACACAAGAAAAAAATATTTATAGAAAACTTTCCTCAATCAAATTGGTGGTGTATTAATAATTTTGACTTTTGTAATTTAATATTTTATGGAATTACATGAATATTTATTAAAATGTGCAATTTTTAAGTACATTTTTTGTTTCGATATTTTACCTCTGTAAATCGAAACCAGCCGGTTCCATCAGATTCGAATTAGGGAGTTTCGACTGTAATTACTACTATAATACGATCAATTAGTAGACAATGCAATTAAAATATTTATTTAGTTGACAAAATTATGTAATTCTAAAGCGACATAATTTGTTCAATATTCAAATGGAGTACCATTCACCCATTGTCTTTTAGGTGTTCAAATGATTTCATCATTATCATCTGTAAGGATTAGGCTCAATGGCCTGTTCCATTATCCATCTCTTTTTAGGTCTTCCCAAGCCTCGTTTCTCTCTAGGTTTATATTTCCATGTTTCAGTGGCTGAATCAAAATGATTTTATAAATTTTAAAAAAGTGCGATGGCCAGTAAAATTTCTATAACCTTTGAAATGCAGTCCGGTCCAGCTGTAGTTTGTATGTTTATTCTTGTTCCTCAAGTAATGGTAATCTTTGATCTTCAACAAGGTATACATTACTTCTCGTATCCAGCTGTTTTGTACACGTTGAAGTTTATCCTTTAATAGGCCATTTCCAAGTTTATTTTTCGGCTAAACAACTTTCAGTCATAGTCTTCCAAACCCTGATATTTTCTCTGCGTTTTCTTTTAAACTATTCAGTGTTATAAAAGCCATGGTGGCCACTTTATGTTGATATCCTTTTGGTTTTTAGTACTTTATTTACATCGTCAACCAACCACCCAATCTGGGAATCATTATTACAAATAATGAAATGAATAAACCTTATTGTCACGTAAAATAATGTGCATTATTTATGACAAGTCAAAATGCTTGGGATAAGGAACTGGAAGGTTATATTGTTACACAGAAGACATAAAGGAGACAGACAAGGCATTCACTTGGAGAGGCCAAGAAAAACTATGTGAAACCTTGACCAAGACAGCCAAACAATATTCCAGGACCAACTGATTACAAACGAATTCTTAATCGTGTACAGTGTCCTTATTCATAATTGAACTTAATAGTTGTTCATTAAAAATGAGTTTTTTTGCTAACGATTAATTTCAATAAGCTTTTTCAGTATCGGGAAATTACAGTCTCTGTTGACCTACACTTTCGGAACCCGTAATGGACATTTGCGAGTGTACAGAATTTACTTAAAAAATCGACTAATCTACTCTCTTATCAATTTATTATCTTTTGTAAAAATTTTTCGCCGTTTTGTAAACATTTTCTCAATGTGGGTATCCTTTGATTTATTGATTTAAATTTACTCGCCCAAGTGACAAATAAAACGCATGTTCTGATTGTCAATGGCAACTATCTTTAATAAAATAATAGTACTGTAAGGGGTTGCACATAACGGGCAGGTGGAGTGTTAAATTATTTGCACTCAATTTGCTTGTTCCAGGACTAAAAAAAATTACTTCTGTTTTTTATCACATGATAAGCCAAACATATGCCTGAAGTATTTAAGAACAGAAGAGGTGAAAGTGTAAAATATAATTATCAGAGTTATCTCCTCTGAGAGTAATGAATTTCATTATGCAGCCAAACCCTGTGGTGAATAACGTGAGGTGTGTCATTTGCAGGGTGGAAAATAGGTGCTTTTCAGACGGCCTGGCATGCTGATAAGCATATTTTTCAACTCGGCGAGGAAGGCAATTGTAAACCACCTTGTTTTACTTAGCTAAACCTGTAGAAGTTCAAACCAGGACTGTAAAGTTGGCCCCTATACAAAAATTTCAAAAATTATCTTGTAAAATTGATCGGTCTACGTTTTTACCGGTTTATTCCGGAAAATGTTTTGTTTGTTCCGTCCAAATAAGTGAAAAAAATGGTGGGAGGGGCTAACTTCACACTGGCCTTCCCCCCGCTCAACTTTTTAAATTTTTTTTGGACTTCATAGACAGACCTTCGCTTGTTTCGGATGGTCTCGGAAAATATTTTGTTAGTTCCTTTCAAGTAAGCGAGAATATCGAGAAGAACTGGGTGGTGCTAACTTTACAATAATCCCCCGTACTCAATATTTTAAAGTTTTTTTACATAGATTGACAGCCCTTCGTTTGTTCCGGATCATTTCGCGAAAATTTCGTTTTTCCCGTTCAAATATGCGAGAAAATCAAAGAAAACTTTGGAGCGGCAAGTATAAGCCCATGCATTCAATACTTTTTGGTTTTTACTTTAAATGATAGCTCTCATTTGTTCTGGATTGTTCTGTAAAATGTTTTGTTTGGTTTGCCGAAATCAGCGAAAAAATCGTGAAAAACTTAGGAATGGTGGCGATACGCTAAGAAATTCTATTTAAACTTTATCGTTACCCCTATCGAGAGTCGTTCTACTGTTTCGGAACGTTCCATCAAAATTACTATTTTTAAGCTCACACTCGCGAGAAAATCGAGGTGAACTGAATAGTACAACCTTCACTTTAGGTGGCCCACTCATTAATATTTAAACTTTTTTGTCTAAATCGATGACCACTTGTTTTTCCAGGCATTTTTATAAAAAAATGTCGTTCGTTTAGATTATGTAGGCAAAAAAAAAAGGAAAAAACTGAATGGGTGTACTTTATTCTACCTTTAACAATTTTTTTCTGAAATCTGTAATCTCTGCCCAGAATTTTATAATTAAAGAAAATCTGTGCAGTATAAATATTAAAATATGCCTACTTGGTTCAAGTCTGTCTAGTAAAGTTTGCTGTTTCCCTAATTTCTTAGTTTAATTTTTTATCGCATTATTTTTAAGCGAAAAACAAAGGTAATAATAATGTACTCTTAGTCCGTTTTTCATTTTTGATGTTTTAGAAAAAGTTTTTTCTCTTTAATGTTTTATTTACTGTAAAACTGCTAAAACTAGTAATTGAGGCGACACTTAGTTACATGATATGAAATAGCATTATGGAAGTCCACGTAGAATCATTTTGCAGATAGAGTGGGCAAACAGAATATTGCGCATTCTTTTTTCACATCGTAAGCAGGAAATATTTGATTGACGATTGCCAGGTGGTGTAATGTTAGAAAAAGCATGAAATAACATGTTAACAAATTACTAAACAAATTTTTGTTCTGTTTCATCCCTAATGGGTGTAGGTTGCAATTTGTTCAATTGAGAACAATAAACAACTCCATGACCCAATGATATGTATGACGTTTATATGAGCTGTAGTCTCGTACATACCCAGGCCGACCATTACTGAGAGAGTATGGTTAATTGACCCCCGACCATTAAAGTACATCGGTAACCACTGTCTAGTATTCAGATTCGTATAGAAGAACCAATTACACTATATACTAGGATTTAAACTAGGAACCTCCGTCTCCGAAAATCAGCTGTTCGAAAGTCGTCGCCGCCAGTCATTGTTTAGCTGACTTGCGGCGACGACTTTCCCTCTAGACCAACCCGTTGGTTACTAAACGAACGACGTAAACAAATTACTAAAGGATTTGTTCACGGAATCGTTGATAGTAGGTTTATGCCTAATTTGAAAAAAGAAACCAAAGGGGCGCGCGATGGACTCATTAATGGAAGGCGAAAGAACGGCGGAGAACAACTCTTCAAGATGGCCTTGTGTGTACAATGCGTTTAGAAAGCTATCTGCCAGCCATAACAATAATTTAATCCTGACAATACAATGCGCAGCACCGGTTTCCTTCCAGGATAGTTTGTCAACCCAAAAAAATCGTCTATCGGAAAAGAGATTTTTTTTACTATCAAAAAATATTTAATTATTTTTAATTTAATTATATTACTTCTATCAAATAATTTGCCGAATAATAATATAATTCGATCATTAATAAAAATTTGTTTTTATTACTGTTTTAAACTTTTTTTTCTTAACACAATACAATATTTATTTATAACTTGTTTTATCTATTTTCTTAACCGATGGACGCGAAATTGATAGCAGATGAGAAACTGACATCTCTGTGAGAATATACACAATATACGTATATTTTTACATAGGAGTGATGCTAGAGCGCTCTGGTAAGAAACGCTCCAAGGTGCGGTGTTTAAAATAGTTTCAAAACACCGCAATTTCGCATCCGGTACATAAATGTATTTATTTTTTTGTGTCTCTTTGGTTAACAATACAATTCTCAAAAAATAAATATAGTTGCCCGAAACTACTAGCTAAAAAAATTACGTCCGAAAACAATGTCACAATAAATTTTTATTAAGTTTTTATTAAGGATTACAATTTGGCGTCCGTATACGGACGCCAAATTACGCTCGGACTCCAGATTGTTAGGAAAATGATAAAAATGTACCGACGCGAATATGATAGTAGAACATATATATATATATATATATATATATATATATATATATATGTACTACTATCATTTTCGCGTCCATACATTGACAATTTCCTAACAATCTGGAGTCCGAGTGCAATTTGGCGTCCGTATACGGACGCCAAATTGTAATCCTTAATAAAAACTTAATAAAAATTTATTGTGACATGGTTTTCGGACGTAATTTTTTTAAACTAAAGTACATAGTTTCGGGCAACTATATTTATTTTTTGAGAATTTTATTGTTACTCAGAGAGACACAAAAAAATAAATAAATTTTGGTACCGGATGCGAAATGGCGGTGTTTTGAAACTATTTTATACACCGTACCTTGGAGAGTTTCTCACCAGAGTGCTCTCGCTACGCCCCTATGTAAAAATATACGTATATTATGTATATTCTTACAAGGACGTCAGTTTCACATCTGCTATCAATTTCGCGTCCACCGGTTAAGAAAATAGACAAAACAAGTTATAAATAAATATTGTGTTGTGTTAAGAAAAAAAGTTTAAAAGAATAATAAAAACAAATTTTTATTAATCATCGAATTACAATTCTTTCAAAACTCACAATCTAATTTACTAAACATTCAAATAAATATTATTCGGCAAATTATTTGATATAAGTAATACAATTAAATTAAAAATAATTATATATTTTTTGATAGAATTAAAAAACTCTCTTTTCCGATAGACGATTTTTTGGGTTGACAAACTATCCTGGAAGGAAACCGGTGCTGCGCATAGTAGGGTCAGGATTAAATTATTGTTATGGCTGGCAGGATATCTTTCTAAACGCATTGTATACACAACGTATATTATACGCAATTTTGAAGAGTTGTTCTCCGCCGTGCTGACGCCTTCCATACATGAGTCCATCGCACGCCGCTTTGGTTTCTTTTTTCAAATTAGGCATAAACCTACTGTCAACGAATCCATGAACAAATCCTTTAGTAATTTGTTTACGTCGTTCGTTTAGTAACCAACGGGTCGGTCTAGTCTAGAAGAAAAGTCGTCGCCGCAAGTCAGCTGTTTAGCTGACTTTTCGACAGCTTTTCTGACAGCTGATTTTCGGAGATGGAGGTTCCTAGTTTAAATCCTAGTATATAGTATAATTGGTTCTTTTATACGAATTTGAATACTAGACAGTGGTTACCAATGTACTTTGATGGTTGGGGGTCAATTAACCATACTCTCTCAGGAATGGTCGGCCTGGGTATGTACGAGACTACAGCTCATTTAAACGTCATACATATCATTGGGTCATGGGGTTGCTTATTGTTCTCAATCGAACAAATTGCAACCTACACGCATCAGGGATAAAACAAAACAAAAATTTGTTTAAGAATTTTTAACATTTTATTTCACGCTTTTTTTAACATTACACCACCTGACAATTGTCAATCAAATATTTCCTGATTACGCTTACGATGTGTAAAAAGAATGCGCATTTTGCTGTTTGCCCACTCTCACTGCAAAATGGTTCAAGTACACTTCCATAATGCTATTTCGTATCATGTAATATGTCGCCCCAATTACTAGGTTTAGCAGTTTTACAGTAAGTAAATAAAACATTAAAGAGAAAAAACTTTTTCTAAAATATAAAAAATGAAAAATGGACTAGGAGTAGATTATTATTAGCCTTGTTTTTTGCTTAAAAACAATGCGATAAAAAATTAAACTAAGAAATTCGGGAAATAGCAAACTTTACTAGACAGACCTGAACCAAGTAGGCATATTTTAATATTTATTCTGGACCGATTTTCTTTCATTATAAAATTCTGGACAGAGATTACAGATTTCAGAAAAAAAATGTTAAGGGTAGAATAAAGTACACCCATTCAGTTTTTTCCTTTTTCTCTTACAACATCTGAACAAACGACATTTTTTTTAAATAGCCGGAAAAAACAAGGGCCATGGATTTAGACAAAAAAGTTTAAATATTAATGAGTGGGTGACCTAAAGTGAAGTTTGTACCATCCAGTTCACCTCGATTTTCTCGCGAGTATGAGCTTAACAATCGTAATATTTATGGAACGTTCCGAAACAGCAGAACGACTCTCGATAGGGATAACGATAAAGTTTAAATTGAATTTCTTAGAGTATCGCCACCATTCCTAAGTTTTTCACGATTTTTTCGCTGATTTCGGCAGACCAAACAAAACAATTTACAGAACAATCCAGAACAAATGAGAGCTATCATTTAAAGTAAAAACGAAAAAGTATTGAATGCATGGGCTTATACTTGCCACTCCAAATTTTTCTTTGATTTTCTAGCATATTTGAACGGGACAAACGAAATTTTCGCGAAATGATCCGGAACAAACGAAGGGCTGTCAATCTATGTAAAAAACGTTAAAATATTGAGTCGAGGGGGATTAGTGACAGTAGCACCACCCAGTTCTTCTCGATTTCTCGCTTACTTGAAAGGAACTAAAAAAATATTTTGCGAGACCATCCGAAACAAACGAAGGTCTGTCCCTGAAGTCCAAAAAAAATTTAAAAAGTTGAGCGGGGGGAGGCCAGTGTGAAGTTAGCCCCTCCCGGCGTTTTTTCACTTATTTGGACGGAACAAACAAAAAATTTTCCGGAATAATCCGGTAGAAACGTAGACCGATCAATTTTACAAGTTAATTTTTGAAATTTTTGTATGGGGCCAACTTTGCAGTCCTGGTTTGAACTTCTACAGGTTTAGCTAAGTAAAACAAGGAGTGGGGTGGTTTACAATTGCCTTCCTCGCCGAGTTGAAAAGCTTATCAATATGCCAGGCCGTCTAAAAAGCACCTATTTTCCACCCTGCAAATGACACACCTCACGTTATTCACCACAGGGTCTGGCTGCATAATGAAATTCATTGCGCTCAGAGGAGATATAACTCTGACAAGTATCTTTTACACTTGTACCTCTTCTGTTCTTAAATACTTCAGTCATATGTTTGGCTTACCATGTGATAAAAACAAAACTAAATTTTTTTTAGTCCTGAAACAAGCAAATCGAGTGCAAATAATTTAACACTCCACCTGCCTGTTATGTGCAACCCCTTACAGTACTATTATTTTATTAAAGGCAGTTGCCTCTGAAAATCAAAACATGCATTTTATTCGTCACTTGGGCGAGTAAATTTAAATCGATAATTCAAAGGATACCCACATCGAGAAAATGTTTCCAAACGGCGAAAATATTTTTACAAAAGATAATAAATTGATAAGAGAGTAGATTAGTCGATTTTTTTAAAGTAAATTCAGTACACTCGCAAATGTCCAACACGAGTCCTGAAAGTGTAGGTCAACAGAGTCTGTAATTTCCCGATACTGAAGAAGCTTACTGAAATTAATCATTAGCAAAAACAAACCCCTGTTATTTATTTTTTGATTTTTGTAAAGCTTTTGACCGTGTCCCGTATGATTTGCCCATTAAAAAATTGAGGTGTATGGTATTAGAGGGACATCAGAGGGTCGAATTGCCATCCAATCATTGCAAAGTTAAAACAAAATATACATAAAATTTTATACAAGTTAAAAGGGGAGTTCAACGAGTTAGAATTTTAAGACCCTTGCTATTTTTAATTTTTGTTAACGATCTCGCTGAATTTCTTGGCTCCTTCAATGATATATTATTTGCTGATGATACGATAATATCTTTCGAAGATGAAAACTATGAACAAGGTTTAAAACTAACGAAGCTTGAAGTAAGGTTATAGACTGCATGCAATAAATAATCTAGTTCTCAACTCAGATAAAACTGTGGCCAAATGCTTCACTGGTCGTAAGGAAATAAGTAACCAAAGTAAGGATATCTCCATTAATGACAATATATCAAAATCTTTTGTAACAGGTAAGTTACATAATTTTTAGAATTAATATTAGGTAGCAAACTATCCTGGGACAGGTGTATTAAGGAACGTATCTGCTATATAATCAAATCCTACTGCTACGCCCTAAAACGCTTAAAAATAAGGTACTTAGCGTACCAATACCTTTGAGTATTTATCATGTTTACAAATTCTGATGGATTTGTTTTTAATTTAGTCACACTTAAACTTATTCAAATGTATGTTTAAAAAATCAAATAATGTTCAAATTATTCCGTCATATAATTACTTTTTATCTGGTTTTTTGTTAAATATAATGATTAAAATTTTTAATGATCAACTATCAAGTTAACTTATGAATATGGACACTGTTTACTATTAAGAATTCGTTTCTAATCAGTTGGTCCTAGCATATTGTTTGGCTGTCTTGGTCAAGGTTTCACATAGTTTTTCTTGGCCTCTCCAAATGAATGCCTTGTCTGTCTCCTTTTTGTCTTCTGTGCAATAGTATAACCTTCCAGTTCCTTATCCCAAGCATTTTGACTTGTCAAAAATTATGTACATTATTTTACGTAACAATAAGGTTTATTTATTTCATTATTTGTAATATTGATTCCTAGATTGCGTGGTTGGTTGACGATGTAAATAAAGTACTAGAAACCAAAAGAATATCAACAAAAAGTGGCCACCATGGCTTTTACAACACTAAATAATTTAAAAGAAAACGCAGAGAAAAATATCAGGGTTTGGAAGACTGACTGAAAGTTGTTTAGCCGAAAAATAATCTTGGAAATGGCCTGTTAAAGGATAAACTTCAACGTGTACAAAACAGCTGGATACGAGAATTATTAGTGTAATGTATAATTTGTTGAAGATCAAAGATTACCATTACTTGAGGAACAAGAATAAAAATACAAACTATGACTAAGCCGGACTGCATTTCAAAAGTTGTAGAAATTTTACTGGCCATCGTACTTTTGTATAATTTATAAAATCATTTTGATTCAGTCACTAAAACATGGAAATATAAACCTAGAGAGAAGCGAGGCTTGGGAAGACCTAAAAAGAGATGAATACTGGAACAGGCCATTGAGCCTAATCCTAAGCCTAAGCCTAATCATCAGATGATGATGATGAAATCATTTGAACACCGAAAAGACAATGGGTGAATGGTACTCCATTTGAATATTGAACAAATTATGTCGCTTTACAATTACATAATTTTGTCAACTAAGTAAATATTTTAATTGCATTGTCTACTAATTGATCATATTATAGTAATTACAGTCGAACCTCCCTGATTCGAATCTGCTGGAACCGGCTGATTTCGATTTACAGAGGTAAAACATTGAAACAAAAAATGTACTTAAAAATTGCGTTTTAATAAAATTCATGTAATTCCATAAAATATTAAATTACAAAAGTCAAAATTATTAATAGACCACCAATTTGATTGAGGAAAGTTTTTTACAAATATTATTTTACTTGTGTTGTTTAGGTCATCAGCCGAAAGGCTGGTTTGAACTTGTAGAGGTTTTACTAAGTAAAACGAGAAGTGAGGTGGCCTTCCTCACTGAACGGAAAAGTACGCGTATCAGCATGCAGGGCCCTTTGCAAAGCACATGTTTTCCCCTCTGTAAATGATACCTTTACTTCATTCACCACAGGGTTTACTTAATACTGTGATTAAGAATTAAGGGCATGTTTTGGTATTACAAGCTCTATTAGTACTCAAAAGCAAAAGATTATTCTACTTATAAGAACGATATGAAAAATTATTGAAAAAACGACATAAAAAACAGAGTAAAATAAAATCGGGATACGCGTAAACAGTACAACTATACCTACAAACAAAAAGTTAGGTCAGCCTACAGAAAATGAAAAATAAATTGGGTACCGAAAATTGTAGAAATTTTAACGAGTAAAATATTGCTTAATCTGAATGAATACAGCTACGGTATTTTTTACCCTGTTTGTACGAAAATCATACACCAAAGAAGGAAAGACTGCATTACTAATTTAGCCTAACTAATTTTTTTTTTTTTTGCTTTCGTCTGGTTTCCTCTGACTTAAATATTAACTGAATTTTCAATATTTCCTGATGCGTATTGAAGCTTTGAACTACGCTTGTTATGCCCTTATTTGGTCGTAAGGTTTTGTGACAATAATGTTTTGTAAGAAGTGTAATTGTTTGTATTTCTGCTTGGTTTCTTCTAACTCAAAAGTTAACTGCATTTTCAGTTTTTTATAAAGCTTTTTGTAGTTTTGTACTACGCTTACTGTGTCCTTATTGTCGTGATTTAACGCATGCTTCATTAAAAATCGTGTACAATGTGTAAATTGGAAATTTTGTAATTATTTTATTAATAATGTATAAAAAAATGTATTGTTACAATATATATGACCACGAAACTCTCGAAAATTTTCGAATAGGGAGGTAATTTAATTCATATTAAGGACGATTTTTGAAGGGGATAGCATACAATTATATTCGATTTAGGGAGGATTTCGAATGAGGAGGTTTGACTGTATTTGTAACAATTAGGATATTTTAAATAATTAACTCTAACAAATAAAAAATATACTTTCTTTAATTATTCTGGTTTTACATTGATTTAAAATAAGTACCTATTTAAAATACATGTCAAAATAATAAACAACAAATAATAAATTATTTTGATGACTGGATTGGATTCCGTCCGAGAACGAATTGTTTTCATACGATGGTCTTGTGTGGAGAAGTACTAGGGTGAGATGTGAATATCTAACTACAATCATTACAACACGTAGAAGTGGCAAATGCTACAGTACACGTGCCGGTACGACATGGCAACATCGTTTACACTGTTGCAGGCTATAAGTCATAATAGCGGGAACGATGCCGGACGCGAAATTGTCGGTAATTTGTACGAACGCGAAATTGTCGGTAATTCGAAAGGAGTCTGAATTGATAGCACAGTGAATAAAATTCAAAAATGCTCAATTTTCAATATCAGGACAAACCAATACCAAAACTCAGGGTGTAAGTGTAACAAATACCCTATATACTCTCATCAAAGTTGAATATACTCTTCAAATAAGCGATGTGCGAAATGCACGCTTTTTGAAAAGACGCGGAATTGTTAGCGGGATGTATATATATATATACACACATATACACGTTTTCAGGCTCCCTGAACCCAAACACATATTTTTTGTAGCAATTAGTGTATGTGTGTGTGTGTGTATGTGTGTGTGTGTGCGTGTGCGCGCGCGTGAAAAAATATATTTAAGAACGGAATAGCGTGCAAAGTTGAAACTGAACTTAATTTTGGTAGATACCACTACCGCGAATGAACATTTTCATCATAATCAGTCAAACGAAAGTATTAATTTATCGTACAATTTTTCACTTTCTTGCGTTTTTCTCAAAACTAGCTCCTACATTTTTTTAAATCCTATTATTTATGCTACATTTTTTTATGCTCAATAAGGTAAGCGCCATATTTGTGAAATTTTTGGGGAAAATAGTAAAAAAAGTATTTTTCTTTAAGATTACAGCCTTAATATACTTTTAGAGCAAACACGTATGTAATGAATGTTGTAGAGAAATTAAAAACATACAACTTAGATTTCAACATATTTTTGTACAACGCCGTCAATTATTTACCGTCAATTAGTGATTTTCTGTAGTTCTTTCATCAAAATCGGTAAAAGAAAATGGAATTTTTTAATATTGCGGCCTTTGTATGCATTTTACGATACAAGCATAGCGTATAGAAGAGTCTCTTCTATACGCTATGATACAAGTACCAATATAAAGTTATGGAGAATTAAAAACTCTACAACTTTTTGTTCAAGCATTTTCTTCTGCGGAGCGTCAATTAGTAATTTCCTGAATTTTGTAAGTTGTACAGATATTGATTATCATTTTGTATTGTTTACTAAAGATTTTTGTAGATGATTCGTTTAATTTTTTACGTTAGCAAGAGAGGCCAGATTTTGGTTTTACTTGAAACAGTGCTATTTTCGTTAATGGGTGACTGAATTATTTCTCCAAGTAATAATACACTATTCTAATTGAAAATTTTCTTAGGATTTACAAATATTGGTAATAGGAGGAAGAACTGGCTTTGTTTGTACAATACTACAGTAGTTCTAAAATTCTATTTCAATGTTATAACTAAATTGTGTATATAGCAGTGACTGACTGAAATGTTTTATAAAATGTACTACGCTTATCGGCTAGGTTAGGCTAGATAGGTTTCAATATTAAAAGTTATTCCTTTCTTTCTCAGAAATCTACCTGATATATGAAAAGAGTGTACCATTCTTCATGTGGCAGGTAGACGATGGGTAAATAGGGTAGTTTTATTACCTTTTATTACACTACTGTCATAAATTACTCAAGCGTCGGTAATTTATCAAAAAGAGTTGTACAAACTTTTATGACCATCTACCTACTAAGTATCTCATCATTGGATTACCTTCCATTACGCTAACAAAGGATACCATTCTAACAGGATACCAATATATCCCAACTCCCTTTCACGTGCAACGTCATTTTTAAAAATATTGTGACAGAATCGACCGAATCGTTTGCGAAGGTTCCAGAGTTCGATTCATAAAAATAGTAAAGGAGTAATAAAGGCAAAAAATAAGTGATTGTAAGTTAAATCACAATAGCAACAATAAATGACAGACAATAATAACCATAAATGTATGTCTATTCATAAGGGTTGTAAAAGGTCTATTCATATCGTAAAAGGTCGGGTATCGTGTACAGCTATTAAGAGGGGGCCGGTTGTTTACGTTTTCTATTTACAAAAGACCTATTGTTGACTTATTTACAACGGATTTTTCTAGCATTCATTAATAAAAGGTTATTTATTTTTGTACTTTATTTTTGCATGTTGTTCCATTCCCTTCTCGAACTATCTTTGTAAAAAGGTATATAAAGAGACCCCCGAGCGCGGTCGAGTGAGTCAGTATCCGTTTGATCTTCGACGAGCGATTATCGGGTTGTTATAGCAGGTTAACTATTCCGAGAATTGTGCTGGTCGACGGCTGTTATACTGCCTTTGTTGTGTGTGTATTGTGTAAAGTCTTTTTGTGAGTGTATTGTAAAGTTAATGTGTAGTTTTTGTGAATTCAGTTTCTGTGTTTTGTATGTTTGTGTAATCTATAAAAGTGAGTGTAAGTTATTTATTGTTAATTATCTATTTTAAGTGAATTATTAAATCATTCATTGTATTACTTAACTATAATTAGTTTAATCATTTATTTTGTATATTTTAGTGAAATAAATATTGTAATTGTAAACTTTAGTGTAATAATTATTTAATTACCTAGATCCCGAAACGGACCTTAGCAATAAGTGTCACAATATATAATGTATTATACGCGTATTTGCTGGTTGTGCGAAACCGCACAGTTGCAGATAAAAATAAATAAAGTGAAAATAAAGGTTATTTTTAATAATCTGTTACTCAAGTCAAACACTTAAATTCTTGTAAAAGTATAGCTACTGTTGTCCAATAAGTAAATAATTCGAATGTAAGTCCAGTCTTTGTTCATATGTTCTGCTGTATCTTGTAATTTCCTGCCCTACTGAGTTAACTCCAAAGTTGTCATAGACGTATCTGTATCGTATATACCATTAAATCCTAAAAGCTGTTCGTAAAACTTTTGTCTGAAAATGTTCTACAATGTCAGTATAGGAATTTTTGTCGTCCCTCAGAATTGTATCCCATACGTTTAGACTATTCAGAATTGTCTTGTATAGCTTCATTAATAAAACAATGAACACTTATTCATAAGCAATAATTATTTATACCAGACTAGATCGAAAAACAGTTTTTGTCTAAAGCAGAACAGTAAAATTACTAATCTATGTTTTTAAAGTTAAATTAAAATCATGTCGACTTAATAAACAATATTCTCGGGTAAAATATTACGAAAAAGATTCATTTACAAATTCAGATTTTGACCAAATTCCAGCTCTCCTCATCCCGCAGCATCGCTGCTCCTACTCTCTCTGGGCTTTACAATACTGAAAACTGAATAATACTGAACTTAATGCAGTATAAGATACCTATTTAAAGTATACGGGGGTTAAGTATTGTGATCGTGTAAATAATTCGATAATAGGATCACATCCATGATTTTTAACTAAACCATCCTTTCAGAAACCACGTTATTGGCTTATCAAATATGAAGATTTGTAGAAATCTGGGAATAAAATATTTTCAAGGTGCTTTCTTCCTCTATTTTACTGAAAAAGTTACAAGAATATATTTATAATTAATCTAAATGAAAGTGTATTTATACAAGGACGAACAAATAAAGTACTATTTGACGACATGACTTAAAACAAATACATGGCAAGAGAAAATATTACATAGATCAAAACCACATGTCTCACGGATATTAAAATTTCCAGTACACCCTCGAATTTACATAAAACGATATGAACGCTTCAAAAATCTGGTTATTTAATTTAATAAAACACTTTCAAAAATTAACTCAACATTTTTTTTTTAATCCAAAGAGATGACATTATATTTTATTAACGAAAATATTGGCAAATATTATGGTCACTGAAAGAATGTTGTTTGCTATCTACTATTCACTTTTTTAACTACTAGACAAATAATACAAATCAGAAAAAACTTTTTTTGTATTTTCTAGCAAAGCTGGTCTCAAATTAAAAAACTTTTTACATCTCACAAGAATACATTACTACAGGGTGGTTATAGAATATTGGTTATAAGATTCTTTCGTAAGTGAATAAAACAATAATGAAGGAATCCACTACATGAATGTTAATTTACTGAAAAGGCTTGCATACAACACTATTTGACAAAAGTTCAAACAGGTTGCCAATGAGCAGCAATGAGTGGTGCGTAAAATTATCTTAACGACATTTAATTTTACGTCCTACATTACGGATATAATATATAAGGAGTTATTTCATTAAATACACCTTTAATTCTTATTTTTAGTTAATTGGTGTCACCAATATCAATATTACCAATATCTGTATGATATCACCAATAGTCTATAATATTAATAATAACACCAATGGTCTGCATGAAGTAAAACGGTTTGCGCCATTGTGTACCTTATTCTGAATAACTGAATTTTGGTTTTATGAGTTTTAAAAAGTCTTTCCGAATCAACCTGTGAAGAATTACACCACACTAACGTAGCATATATATATATATATATATATATATATATATATATATATATATATATATATATATATATGATGTGGAAACATGAACTTTGAATATGCAGTCGATGCATCGTTTAGAACCTTTCAAGATGGTGAGTTTTAAGAAGAATGCGCCGAATTTCGTGGGCAGATCATGTTACCAACGTCGATGTTTTGAGACTTATGGATGTGGACCGTTAGTTTATAGGCTTAATCAAAAGAAGAAACACTGCCTACCTTGGTTGTTTATACAGGGATGACAAGTATGAGTTTCTCAGAGTGATTCTCGATGGTAAAGTTGAGGGCAAGCGCAGGCCTTGGCGAAGGAAATGCTCACGGTTGAAAAACATTAGAGACTAAACAAACTTGAGTACGCACACTCTTGTGTGGGTGGCTCATGATAGAGAGCGATTTGCGAGTGTTGTGGCCAATCTTCACCGATAGAATTAGAGGAATCTTCAGCAATCTTCATCAATGGCATTAGAGAAAGAAAAATGTACGAAAAAAAATCTACGAGATAGTATTAGACCATAATAATCTTCTTTTTTATTCCTAATTTGTGTACGTTGCAATCTGTTCAATTTAAAACAATAACCAACCCCATGACCCAATGAGCTGAGGATGATATATATGTATGACGTGTACATGAGGTGTAATGTTGTACAAACTCAGGCCGACCATTCCTGAGAGAGTATGGTTAATTGAAACCCAACCATCAAAGTACACCGGTAACCACTGTCTAGTATTCAAATTCGTATAAAACTACCTTTACTAGGATTTGAACCAGAAACCTTTGTCTCCAAAAATTAGCTGTTAAACAGCTGACTAGCGGCGAGTAATAATCTTTTGGTAGCAATTTTTTATCATTTAATCTGAATATTTTTTTTTAACCAAATACCCCAGATGATATTTTACTACGGACGCTAATATTAGCGTGGTTCAGTAATTTTCCTTTTAAATTCAACTTACAGTTAAAGAATTATTCTTTTACTAGAAATGAAGTTGATTCATCTGAAAGTCAGACTGGTTAGTCGTGCCGTATTCTTTAAATTACAAAAGGAAAATTTTAATTGCAATGAAATGCATAGTAATAGTACATAAAGACATCAAAGGTGACACATATTCACTTATGATTCGCTATGAATTTTCAGAAAAGTTAAGTACAATACTAACTGAATAATTCAAGATACATATTGAGACAAGTTCTTTTTGTCGTAAAGAAAAAATAACGATTCGAGTTAATTTGATAATTACTGCTAGCTTACTTTATCTTTATATATTTTAAGTACCACTTCATTGAAAATTTATACATACGAGAAAAAACTCTTCTGTGAAACACTCGCAAGACTTTCTCTTGCCAATGTAAATATTTTAAACTAGAACTTATGATTCTTCTTCTTCAGGTGCCCTCTCCATTACGGAGGTAGGCTATCATCATGGTTAGTCGTACATTGTCTACTGCTGCTCTGAAAAGGTCATGCGACGAGCAGTTAAATGCTTCTCTCAGGTTTCTTAACCAGGATATTCTTCTGCGTCCCACTGAGCGTTTACCAGCAATTTTTCCTTGGATTATGAGATGCAGAATCTCGTATTTAGGTCCCCTCATGATGAGTCCAAGGTATGTCAGTTTTCTTATCTTAATTCTTTGCAGGATTTCCAGCTTTTTTCCCATTCTTCTGAGGACTTCTATATTTGTAACCCTGTCTGTCCACGGTATTCGAAGTATACTCCGGTAGGTCCATATTTCAAACGCTTGTAGACGGGTCTCACATTCTTTGTTGAGTGTCCACGCCTCTACTCCATACAAGAGGATGGGAAAGACGTAGCGCTTCAAGAGGCGGGTCCTAGTTTTGAGGCTCAGGTCGCGAGCCGATAGAAAAGGTCTCATTTTTAGGAATACTGCCCTGGCTTTTTCAATTCTGATTTTTATTTCTGACAGGTGGCTTGCACCGCAGTTGACTCGGGTTCCCAGATAGTTATAGGCTTCCACTTGTTCGATTCTGTCTTGCCCAGCAAAAAATTGTTCTTGTGATTAATCTACTTATGTATTTGTAACTTATGATTAATCAATAGTAAACTATGTAAAATGAAAAGCATAACTTAATTTTCATCATTAGTGATTGATTTGAATGACGCAAAATGAATATCAACCTGTGTACAACTTAAAAATATGGAAAAAGACGCTAAACTAGGCTCTGTAGAAAAAAAAGTTTCATATAAAAGTTATAGATTTTTAAAATTTCTATACCTTTGATTATAAATTATACATTTTTAGCGTTAAATGTATATTAAGGTCGTGATATAAAGAGCTCCAATTTTTTACCAATTTTGATGAAAAAAATATAGACTATCATACATTGACGCTAAACTAAGAAAATTTTGAATTAAAAGTTGCAGTTTTAATTTTCTGCAACTTTATTAGCTTGTAATAAAACTATCCAGATCATTTGAAGTGTATTTTTAAAGTTAACTTATTTCTAGAGGGATTTAAAATATTATTTCGTATCGCTTTTCACAATAATATTATTTTAGCCGCCTCCGTGGCGTAGAGGTTAGTGCGCTACCCTGCTAAGTGGAGGTCCCGGGTTCGTTTCCCGGCTAGGGTCTGGAAATTGTTACGTGCCAAAACATATATTGCTTTGTAAAGAACAGATTGTATGTATTTTTTTAAAAATAAAAATAACAGTCTAGTTATCCACTTACTTATTTACCAATTCATTTTAATCAAACAATTTCCATTAAACTTCCCTAATTTACTATAAATTTCCTGGGTTATATAGGGAGATATAAGTGGGACGTCCAAAAAGTCCTTTTAGAGACTCTTTTGTAATTAAAAACACTTTTTATTCAAAATTACAGCCTAGAGATGCATCATAAGGCAAACATACACAAAAATTAACGTCTCTCTAATGTTTTTGTATATCTTTTTACCCCTCGCAACGCCTGGTTTTTCAGTTAATTTCACGTTCTTTTTTTCTAGAAAATAATTTAAAAACACGTTTTGAAAAAAAAATGTATACAAAAAGTAAATAAATTAGAACATGACCATTTTTTTGAAGCGTATCAGTAGCCTATTCAGTAAAAGTTCACTAAATCTTCTTCTGTTGCCGGCCTCTGTAACGTAGTGTTAGCGCGCTGGCCTACCACGCAGAGGTCTCGGGTTCGATTCCCAGCAAAGGTTCTGGAAATTATAACAAGTCACAACCCAACGTTCCATAACCTACTGTAGTCGCTAATGACCAAGCTGTTGATGCGACTTTAAATAAAAGCGTTAAAAAAACCTTCTATTGAAACTGGGCGATTGTTGTAGATATTATGAACGTATTGAATTATGGAACATGAAATTATTCGTGAAATTAAGTAAAAATGGAAGCCATGAATACAGTGAGACTTCAAAAACTGTTGTATATTGGTGACGTGATGTGAGGCGAAAAATACAGAATACTGTAAAGTATCATGAGGGGAAAAGTAGACAGTAATCGCGGTTCAGGTCGATCTTCGGTGTCAGCTCGTTACCCTTTCTCGTCGCGTTATTGACAAAGGTTACGCTGCTTGATGTCCAACGTTATCAAAGAACAACATACGTGAAGAAGAAGATCCGCAGCATATAAAATAAATATATACAACTGAGATAGTGAATATCCACGTATACTCGGTTCATCGCAATAAAAATATGTTGAGTAAACAAACAGCGGTTACCAAATCAGCTGCTAAAGCGGTGACTCAGAAAAAATGCAACACTATTAATGAAAACATCACAATGATAATTGATACGTGCTTTTAACCATATACAAAATTAAACGATAAATAGAAATGAGAAAAAAACGAAATATACTAAAGCAGTAAATTCCTAATTGAAAATAAGTTATAACGCGCGTAAGAACAGTGCGAGACAATACGATGTCGAAAGCAAACTGGTAACATAATAACGATGACGTGTTCTTTGTCAAAAATGTGGAGACAGATTTATAGGTTTGGATAACTAATATTAGATGATTAATCATTAAAATTAAAATGTTTACTTTTGATCTCTTGAGGGACAAGTTAAGTTGGAAATTAATCATAATCTCGCTCTGAACACCATGCAATAACATATGAATAACAGCTGATGATGCGACAAGACAGCAGTGCAACCAACAAAGGATTTTTCTTTTTAACGTCTGACTGTTCTGCAATTACTGCTAATGCAGACGATGAATGATGAAATGATTTTTTTAACGTATGAAAATATGCCGTGCCTGAATGGGATTCGAACCCAAACCCGTTTGTTTTTGTTGCCAAACCCTTTGTTTTTGGCAACAAAATATGTGGCAATTGGGCATTAAAAGTATTTTAAAAATATCGAACTGTGGTGTTATATGTACTGTGGTGTTAATGTCCACATATTTGTCGATGTGCTTCAAGAAGTTAAAGTTCTCTTGTTTCGTCATACAGATCAGAGGTCATACATAATAACTTGTAATCTCATTTATTTATGAAAAAGAATGAAAATAAAGTATACCGTTTTTATAAATTTATTGATCAGTACTTAAAACATCAGTCATGGTATAATGTTGGCCTAACAGTTTCATTTATAAAAATACTTTTGAAAGTTTTTTGTTGTTACTTGTTAATCAGCGTGTACACATTTTTAAATAATGCGCATGCTCAGTGATGTCTATTTGTTTACTCGACAGAGCTTTCTTACGATGAAAAGAGTATAGTAACAACGAGAACACCATATTACAGAGCCGGTTGGCACAAAATTTATTTTTAAACTGCTTTTACTCATGATACTAAAATATGGCTCTTATTTTTTCTCCCGAGACAGAAAACGAATTAAGAAGTACGATATTCAGAAATGGGACTTTTTGTTGTACATACTAGAAATGATTCGTTTAACAAATTTACACGAAAATTATATCAGCCATATTAATAAACTGCTGACACAATGTTAACCATACATAATGATACTTTTAGAGACATTTAAATACCGAATATAAATGGAACAAGGACGAGAAGAGCATAGATATAAGAGAAAAGTAGAACAACAAAGAGCAGTAAGAATTTAAGCTGAAGCTTAGAAATAATAGCGGAGTTAAGTAAAAGATGAGTGGAGAAAAAGAAAACGCAGAAATGAAAATAAAGAGTCTGAGATTTAAGTCCCGACCACATTATTTTCAAAATGGATTATAATCCAAAAACTGTATTCTTTACGATATAGAAAGTAGAACTTCTATAGAGATTCTAGTTGAAAACTTACTAGAAAAATTAAATAGAAAGAATTGAATTTAATATAAAAGGGTTTAAACAAATAATACAGAACATGAGACGACACTTTATTCTTTGATTAAGTAAATACGAAATGTAATCAAAACTACAATTTACCAAGCTAAGAAAAATAAAAGAATTCAGTAATACGAATGACGTTTAATAATTAATGGGATAAATTTATGTAGGCAAAAAACGATTTATTCAATAACTTACACAAAACAAACACTTTTTCTATCGTTTTGTAAACTTTATAATTTTCTCAACGTACTATTTTGTACAGTCCAGCCTCTCTAAGTTTGCTCCTAATGTAAACAAATAATGACGTCACTGAGCATGCGCATTATATAAAAATGTGTACACGCTGATTAAAAAGTAACAACAAAATACTTTCAAAAGTATTTAAATACAAATTACTTTTAAAAGTATTTTTCTAAATTAAATTGTTAGGCCTACATCATATCACGACTGATGTTTTTAGTACTTTAAGTACTTATAATTTAAAAAATAGTTAACTTAATAGGAATACGACATCCATAAAGTCACGGACTCTAGCATGCACCCTGTAGTAGCTGGTTTTGGTTTGTTGACAGTAGGAGCAAACTTAGAGCGGCTGAACTATAGAAGTATTTTTGACTACTTCGTTGTCGTTAAACTTCTTGCCGCGTAAAAGTATTTGGGTGGAACATACACATAAAAATCGAACGGTACGAGGTCTAGGATGTAAGAAAGATGTGGGAACACCTCCGAAAACAATTTCTCTTGTTTTCTGAGAGGCGAGAGGGCGCGCGATATCATGCACGAGAATCAAACATTTTGAGAGAGCGCCCTTACGTTTTTGCCTTATAGCGAGTTTTACATTCTGATTAAAGATGTTAGAACTCAATTTTCGCGGTACGTTTCTGTTCCAAGCAGTCACAAACAATTGAGCATAACAAGTCTTACAACGCCGTCAAAATCACTTTACCGGCTGACTTGTAAGTTTTTAACTTATTTTGGTGGAGAGATTGGAAAGGCTTCTGTTCAAATTAAACTTTTCAACCCATACACGTTACTAAGTTTTAAACACTTTTACAGTCTTGAGTAATTTTTCGCCAATTTTACACCTTCGAACAGCATATATCTTATCACTGAACGTTGCTCTTCTGGCGTAGGTACATGTTTCGTTTTGACATGAACATAAAATTTATAGTTATAATTTTATTATTTAATTATTTATCCATTCGGCTTGGTCACGTGTTCATTTTGATTTTTCAAAATCGAGTTTTCACCGGAAATACACTTTCTAATACAGCTAGGACCCACAAAACACGTTTTAACGATTGGTGTGTGTGTGTGTGTTTGCACGCGCGCGTGTGTGCGCGTGCGAACAGCATATCTCAAGAACAAAAAGTATACCTTAAGAAGTTGAAACTTGGAATTTAAGGTAGGTACAAGAAGAGAACGACATGAACATTTTCATCAAAATCGATCAACCGAAAGAGTAGATTATTCATGCAATTTTCTCAAAAACGGCTTCTACGAGTTTTTTAAAAAACCACCTCACTTACAATATTTTTCATTGGCTGTAATTTTTTTTTAAGATAGCGGCCTTAATATGCATTTTAGGGCAACAATGTACAGTTACAGTTGTAGAAAATGTAAAAACCTACAACTTTTTATATTTCACATAATGTTTTTATAACGCTCAGTTTATTGTCAATTATTGGCGATTTTCTGTATTTTGCTTTTTAAAATCGTTAGAAAATGGGACTTTTACGGCCTTAGTACGCCTTGTACAACAAAAGTGTATATAATTGAAGTTATGGAAAATAAAAAATTTACAAATTTTACACCAAGCATTTTTTTTATGAGCTTAGTTTAACGTCAGTATTAGTGATTTTCCTTATTATTAGGTTCCACAGACGTTGATTTGCATTTTGTATCACTCACATTAAATTTAGGTTATGTTTTTTTTTAATTTTACATCGTTTACTCATAATTAGACTAGATTCTTTTTTTTATTATTTACATTGGCAAGAGAAAGTTATGTGAGTGTTTCAAACCAGGTTTTTATACATCTAAATAGAACGATTTTTTATATTTTTGTCTCAGTGTTTTACATTTTTATATTTTTATATTTTTGTACAGTGTTTTACATTGGTCTCCGGGCCAGCCCAGTCAGTCAGCTGGTAGAAAATCGCTACTATTTGTTAAGTAACACCGGTTGGGCAAGCGACTTTGTATGGTGACCAGCTGACAGCCATCCATGAACAAACTCTATTGGGGGTCCTTGTTCAAACTCATGCCTAATCCACTTCAAAAATACAACGAAAAGCAGCGATCAAATTGGGTAGTTGTCAATAATGTACAGTTCCCGATAACAAATAAAAGCTAAAAAAAAAAGTGTTTTACATTTGAGTAGTGCTCACTAAAATAGGTTGCTAGTGTCGCTGGAGTTTTATGTGCAAATTCCAGCACGTAGTGCAGTTGCAATATTGTTAGTTTTCAATAACGTTTTAATAAACAACCCAAACTCCACAGAAATATAAATAAAAATAGAACGTAATTTTATTTAGTCGTCTATAAATGGTTCATTTTTTCACAGACTGTACAATAATATCCAATATAAGCTTTCTTAGAATCACAACAGAATAAAAACGCCATTTGAGAAGTATTCTAACTACGGTAAACCGTACGATATTAGAATTTCTTTAGGAAAATAATACGGGTGAATAGGAGGGGGTTTTTAGCTGTGATATTTTGTGACTATCCGACGGCGAAAGAGGTTATTCAGAATTGAATTGCTTCCTGAATGAGAATACACAAACCTATAAGAACTTGAGAATGTAACCCGATATCTTCCTTTTTTACTGAATAAACATCAAAGTAAAATGATACGCCATTGGACGGTAGTATTGATAAAAAACAGTTTTGCGTTGATTTAAAAAAATAATAATAAGAAAATACAACGTGGAATGTAATTTCTTTAAATATTACATTTTAATAACAATAATTCTAATACAATATTAGAGCTTAATAATTTACTTAAAGCTTAATTGAAATTTTGCAGCTTAATTTAAATGGTGTAATTATTTTTTTTTAATTTTTGCATTTAATTTATAATTGCTGCCTTCGTGTTCCACTGGTTAGACCGCTAGACTGGTCTGCATTGCAAAGAGAAAGGTCCTGGGTTCGATATCTGGCTAGGGTTTAGAAATTATTATAAGTTAAGCCCCCAGATTCGTACCGTAAACCATCTTTTCCTTCTCCTACTCCTTCTTCTTCTCCATTATCTAGTTCAGAGCCGGTTCTGAATTATGATATTAGTGCGTGTGCGTAAGATTAAAAATAAATAAATAAATAAAATGTTTAAAAGTTTTAAGAGAAGTTTGTTTATTATTTATTATAACCAGATCATGGAAGAACCTTGGTATAAATTTTAAAATATGAACAAGGGTGGAAATTTTTATTAAGTTGTTCCTCCGTTAAAACCGTTTTCAAATTTCAAAATATCTTCTTAAAAATATAATTTGGCAGATTGAAGGGAAACAAAGAGTTTTCGGGTCTTTGTTTGCAAGAAGTAATTTCTGATAATCATGAATAGAACCCGGAAATTTAGAATGAGTTATTTGTTTGTTACATCCTGTAAAGAGTTATAAATAAGTAAAAATAGCGTAATTTTTGAGAAAACAATTATTGAAAATTTATTTTTTAGGGAGAATACTTGAATATTACTTAATAATCTGTATTTGTTTAAAAGCGAAACGTTTCAGTCATAGTATAAAAGCATTAAGGTCATTGGTCTTTGTATAAATAAATATATTAGCAAGCGAAAGAAAGTGTGCAATAGGTAGATTTTACAGGTTGCGTGAGTGTTTATGAAATTCTGGAAAATATGGTAGGCTGGCTCTATAGGGGTTATAGGGGTGCCTATTATACAGCCAGAAACAACTGGTGGAAGAGAAGGAGAAGAAGCAAAAAGAATAAGGGAGTTTATTCGTATTAGCCTCTAATATGAGATCGTAAATTTTAATATTGAAAGGAGAAATAATAAAAAAATATTATAGTGTTCTATACTACGCATTGGGTCTGTACCCCCATTTAAAAAGTTCGATTAAAAACACTTTGTGAAAAACAATTCAACCTATTTTTTTAGTATTATAACCATATTGCAAGATTACCGACACAGGTAATAATGAGTAGGCCTATGCTATGGTATTTTATTACTCGGCTGTTCTTTCTTTTAAATAAACCATAAAAGAAAACAAAAAATAAAATTTTATGACACATTCAATAAATTACATTTTTAATACTCGTTAATATTATAGATAAAAACAATTACGCCCTCGCTCTGCACTGAAATGCTTGCTACCGGCTTAAATAAAAAGCCTATCAAAGATTTAAAAAAACTCTTTCTTGGTAGTTTCCCAACAATACTCAAGAAGGGAGCATGCCGAATGGCCTACGACTGAATGATGCACTATCAAAAAAGGATCTTTTGTTATATTACGACGAATATGAACCGATATGCAGACCGACAGAATGATACACTATAAAAAACCTACATTGTTTTTACAAGGATTCTTTTGTTTTATTCCAATAAATATATGCCGATTTTTAATTATACTATGTTATTAAACAGCATTATTTTAAACACTACGTACTCGTCTTTAGCGGCGGTAAAATATATTAAAAGTGATTCCTTAATACTGTCTGTCTATAACTTGATGGCCTCCAGCAGAGAGCAGCAGAATCGGCCCGCTACTAGCCTTCTCAATAACACTTCTATATCTACGAAGTCCAGTGTACTAGTTAGTAGTAGTACATAATGAAATGTTATTGAGAAAGCTAGTAGCGGGCCGATTCTGCTCTCTCTGCGGGAGGCCATCAAGTTATAGACAGACTATAGTTTATTCCTTTCTCTCTCTCTCTCTTCTTCATGTAGCAGGTAGACGAGCAAAAAAAACTAGGGCAAAAACTAAGCAAAAAATAGGGTAGTGTTATTACACCGCTGTCATAACTCAATTAAGCGTCGGTGACTTATCAAAAAAAGTAGACCATTTAAGCGTCGGTGACTTATCAAAAAGAGTAGACCATTTAAGCGTCGGTGGCTTATCAAAAGGAGTAGACCATTTAAGCGTCGGTGGCTTATCAAAAGGAGTAGACCATTTAAGCGTCGGTGGCTTATCAAAAGGAGTAGACCATTTAAGCGTCGGTGACTTATCAAAAAGAGTAGACCATTTAAGTGTCGGTGGCTTATCAAAAGGAGTAGACCATTTAAGCGTCGGTGACTTATCAAAAGGAGTAGACCATTTTAAGCGTCGGTGACTTATCAAAAGGAGTAGACCATTCTGCGAGTAGGCCATTTGGTACCCACTCTCAAGAATAGTGTTAACAAAGTTTTACATGTTTCACTTTAATCTCTGTAAAACAATTGATCTTTCTTAACACTTTTTTTGACCATTTTAATTCAATCATCAGTTGGACATCAATAGCGTACGCCGAGTACCATTGTCCGCATCATTAGATGTAGAATTATATATAAATTTATATTACTATTCATTACATTTCCACTTATTTATACCTACTGGGACGAAATATTAATAGCTTTCATAATATGTTAAAAGTTCAAATCGGTTAAAAGTTTGTTATTTTTCTTTAGGGAAGACAAAATCAATTATCATTTTGTAAAAAGTAATTCAATCCGCTTTAATCCATTAGTAAGAAACTTAGCTTGTTCATGGATTTATAAAAAAAATTAAAAACTGGTGTGAAATACTCACATGACTTTCTCTTGTCGATGTAAATAATGAAAAATATACTCTAATATTAATCATTCGTGAATGACGCTAAATAAAAATTAACCTCTGTTTGATTTAAAATTACTAATACAATAAGTCATTAATTAACGCTAAATAAGCTCTGTAAAAAAATGCTTTAAATAAAAGTAGAATGTTTTATTTCAAGCATTTTTTGTAAAGAGCTTAGTTTTGGCACCAATTAATAATGTTTTTTTGTATTTTTCAGTCGAGCAGAGGTTGGTTTATATTTAGCGTCATTCATTCATGATTAAAATCAGGTTATGTTATTCAATTTCCAAGTTTACTCATGATGGAACCATAGGTTATTTTTTCATTATTTACACTGGCAAGAGAAAGTCGTCTGAGTGTATCATATCGGATTATATAAATACAATTTAACTTTGAATTTTTGACATTTAGGAATTTTTTCGAAAAATGTTCTTTGTAAAATTATATTTCCTATAAATGAATAAAACTTAGGGCACTAAAATAAACAAACTGTTGACAGAATGTACCACATTTTAGCTGTAATTTTGAAGAGATCAAAAATAAGTTGTCTCAATAAATTATTCCAATACAGGATTCCATTTAAAATGTTAATGAGTCTCAAAGAAACATTATTAAAACAAACCGCACCTGTTAGGTTATATTACGCGGTTAAAATTCAAATGTCAAGCTACGCTAAACGCTATTAAAAATTCAATTAAATACTACCCCATCATAAAATCATTTTATACGTTCAAAATTATACCATAGGTCTACTGATAAATTCTTTAAAGAAATTTATTTAATTGAATAACTTATCCAAAACATAGGAAGCACTACCTCACTGCTCATTTTACTTAGTAAAATCTCTACAGGTTCAAACCAGCCTTTCGGCTGATGACCTAAACAACAACAACATAGGAAGCATTATCAAATGAAAAAAATCGTATTCTGATAATTTCTCCGGGTAATCTAAACCATATTAGAGGATATTAATTAACGTTAAATATTTATGGAAACTTTTTTCCAGCCCATATTCTCAAAAGTCTTTTCACAGCAGCATTTCCAATTTCTTTCATTCATCCACAGTCTTCTACTTTTCCTGTAAGCCCTTAAGTCGGTAATTTAAACATTAGGTTACAAATAAAACACAAATACATATATAAACAAAACTTTCTTATATAAAATAAAATATTTTCTTAAAAATAACAAAAGAAATTTAAGTAACTATTAGTTTTTCTTATATTTGAGAGACATTATCTTCTGATTATCCGACCAGTGGTGTAGTTGTTAGTGAACTGGCTTTTAAGCCGTAGTTCCAGACTTAATTCCAGGTCAAGGTTTGGCATTTTTTTTCATTTGTGTATCATTTTGTATCGTTACTTACGCACAAGTCAAGGCTTATGTAGGGATCATCATTAAAAAGAAAAAACACATCATCGTTAACTTTAAAGATGGATAAACAAATTACATAAGATCAAACAATAATGAAACTCTGGTGTGAAACAATCACACGACTTTCCTCTGCCGATTTAAATAATGAACAATATAACCTATGAGTAATCATTAATATTGATGTAAAATGAAAAACGTAACATAATTTAAATTACGAATGAATGACCCTAATGAAAATCAACCTCTGTTTGACTTAAAAATAAAATAAAACACTAACTGATGCGTTAACTTTTAAGTACTTTAATATGCGTTGTAGAAAAAAACCCTTGGAATAAAAGTTGTAGTTTTTAATTTCCAAAAACTTTGACCCATATATCCTCGATTCTAAGACGCCCTCGAATCTAAGACGACGTTATTTTGGCAGCACAAACTTTGAAAAAAATCTCGAAAAAATCATCAAAATCTTATTTCTATAGCGAAATTTTACTAAAATAGGCACCTAAAATAGGCTATGAAACACAATTAAATGGAACACATGTAACAAAAAGGTGCCTCTTAGAATCAAGGAAATACATATACTTTTTTGCCTTAACATGCATATTAGGAGGCGCTATCTTAAAAACTCATTCTCTACCATGAGACCACATTCCAACCCAAGAATTGTATCAGACATATTTATAACCTTATTTTACAGGGTATAAGAGATTTAGTAAATGAGTATGATTCGATTTAAAAAAAATTGTAAATACATAATTGTTATATACCCATAACAGGCAGGTGGAGTAGTAAATTATTTAAACTCGATCCGCTGGTTCCACAGCTACAAAAAAAAATAGTTCTGTTTCTTAACACATAGTCAGCCAATTTATGACTGAAACATTTAAGAACAGAAAAGGTAGAGATGTAAAATACATTAGCCAGAGTTATCTCCTCTAAGAGTAATGAAATTCATTAAACAGCAAGACCCTGTGGTGAACGAAGTAAAGGTGTCCATTTGCAGGGTAGAAAGTAGATGCTTTCCAGAGGGTCTGGTATACTGATTAGCATACTTTTTCACGCAGGAAGGAATGCAATAGTAAACCACCTCACTCCTTGTTTTACTTAGTAAAGCCTCTAGAGGTCCGAACCAGTTATTTGACTGATGACCTCAACAACACATAATTGCTAGAAATATAAAGGAAGTTTGTTTATTAATTATTATATCCATATTCCGAAAGAACCTAGGTGTAACAATTTAATAGCGACATTATAATTAAGCTCTTTAGGTTAAACATAACTGTATAATATGTAACATAAAATCTGCGTCAGTATGTCAGTAATCAGAGAAATAAATTATAGATATATTCACGGTTTAATCAACGTTCAGTCATTTAGTAATTTTAGTACCTTTATAATAGTTGAAGTAAATTTAGCCGAGTAATTAAACTTTGGATGTGTCAGGACATGAGAACAGGGGTAACCACTTCGCTTTGAAGTTCATTCAGCGTAGTAGGTAGTTATATTCATATACGTCGTAAGCTTACTTAATAAATATAAGTTTGTTGTAATTGATCTGAAACTATGTTGATTTCATGTGATATTACTTCACTGGCCAACAACTGCTTACGACGCCATTCATAATAACTACCGCCTCAAAAGGAAAGAGATAGAATATACAACTAATTAAGCGTTCAAAGTTGAAATGAAAGAGAGTTCTACCATCAAAGGACAAAGATAAAGAAAGATATTATAATTATGAGAGTGTTAGAAAAAGACAGAAACTACAAACAAATGAGACTTTACAAACGTTATCAATTTCTGTAGAAATATCATCATTTATTTCAACCTTCGAACCGAAGAATAGAAATCGGAATTACAAATAATTTATCATGATTTACTTTATTTTAATTTAACTTTCCCTAGTCCTATATAAATAAGGAAAGAAAGTATCGTTTGCATGTCGATATTTCAAAACCAACTTTTCACCGGAAATACATGTTTTTTGGCCGCTGAGTCCAAAAAACATCCGAACCCACAAAAAAAATCATTTTAACAATTGGTTTATCTGTAGGATTAACATAATTTTTGAGGCCACATTCGGACATTAAATGGTGGAACTTTGGGGCGGGAGGGTTTGTTATGGTAGCTGTACCCACCAGTGTGAACCAGGAAATGTTTCCTTTTCAATTCTCTTCGGGATCGGCGTCTACAATTTTAATTTAAGGAAAGGAAGAGTAGTTTTTATTCAAACAGGTTAAAAAATTCTACCTGCAGTAACATTCCTCAATGACATTCTGGAGTCACAGAAATGTAAATAATCGTCATAAACTCATAAAAATATTTATAATATTTACTTTATTGGTAATACTTTATTAGTAATATTTATAAATTTACTTTATAAGTAAATTATTAAACTTTTGTTCAATATAGTTTGCTTTGCTATTTTTAATGTATAAGTAACCTGAGGATGGTGGTCCGTTGAATGCATAACTACCGATAATATTGTTTAAAGTTTAAAAGAAGTTTGTTTATCATCTTTTATAACCAGATCCCGAACCGACCTAAATTGAATGTTAGAATACGTTCACATCGTAGTATCACATCTTATTATTGAGCAATGATATTGTGTAATCTGTTGTAAAATTACTTTAGTACGGTTGGTAATGACAGAGTAATTAAAAACGACAATCACAGATACAAATAGAAATTGTTACTGCGGTTAAAATCTAGTTTTCTCTCTATACTATGTGTTTTACGGCACTATAATAGATTTCGATAATATGAATTCATTTAAAAATAAAATCAGTTAATCCTCATTTGTAGATAATAAAGATTCTACCTCTACAATTGTTCAGTTAATGACAAAAGATTTCATATTTACAACTGTAAAATATTAGTTATGTCATTTGTAGATGTGCATTTTAAAAACTTTGTATGCCGCTCTTCACTGAATCTAAAATCTAAACTATTTCTACACAAAGTTTCTTTTAAGGGGGGACATACCCTTAAAAAAAATTTCCCCCCCTTTAATGTTACATGATTGTGCATTTGGAAATTTGTTCTTCAAGTCATTACTTATCTCTGTTCATAAAATGAGTTGAATATTTCCTCAACAACCCTTATAATTAGGGTTGGGGATGAAAAAACGCTATTTTTTCGTTAAGTAATTTCTTGAGTATCATTTACTGTATTTGCATGCAAGTAGGCTCAAATTAATGGGAAATTTATTGTCTATGAATTGTGGTATTCATTTTCAATTATTTTACCTAGTTAAATTTTTAGACAATTATTTGTAAAAAAAAATGCGGTAAATCCACCCTGCAGTAACTTTAAAACAGTTTTAAAATTGTAGGAATGAATATTTTGTATTTTCCATACCACATTGCGTAGAGCTTAAAAATCCCATCATTTTAAAAAAAAATTATCTCTCTAGGTGGTGTAGAACCTAAAAATATGATTTAACAAAGATTCTGAAACACGTGAAAAAAAAGTTGCGGGAAATGCAAAAACAAAATAATTTTTAGTATTTATGTATTTGTTCTTACTAACATTAGTCGCATGGAACTACTAAACGTGAAACAACACACTACTTGTGGTTAACTCTATCAGTGTGTAGTTGAACCAATAGAGAATGAAATGTAGCTCAAATCTGTGAAAAAATTATCAATTTCCGACTATCCGTTTTCAAGTTATTTTAACTTAAAATTTGATGTTTTTTACGAAACTTGAGCGTGAAACATGATACAAAAAAAAATTTTATATTATTTTAAAATACCTTTTTCTAAAAAGTAAATATATTGGTGTATTCAGAAAATATCAGAGAATCAAAAAAGCAAATAAAACTTTTTTTGATTTTTTTACAATTTTTCAGGGTATGTCCCCCCCTTAACCCAATATGGACCTGTGGGCTACAAGTTTTTGGCACAGCTAAACCGAATAACTTACACAAATTAGCGGGATCGCCCTATCCCATCATAAATTAATCCTATCCTAATCTCATAAAACAAACACACTTATTTCCTGAGCTGGTGATGAAAGAGATGAATAGAAGTGAGAGAGTGAGCTTTGGTCGGAGACAGCGAGGGGCTACGATACTCTTCCACCCCCTGCTAATGTTTTTTTATCCTTTATTTTGAATCTTTAACTGTACTATATAGAACAACCAAAAGATGAGAAAACATTGATATTAAATTACAAATAACAAGAACAGACATGATATAAAATTCAACATTCAGCAATGTTAAATTTGGAATAACAATGAACGTAACATTTACAAAAGTATGAAAAGAAAAACAAAAAAAATTCATACTGTCCCAGAAAAGCTATTAACAATAGCAATAAAAAATATTTAAAACAAAACAAAAATTATATCTAATATTTCACATTATTTTATATTTTTCGACATAAATATGCAGAAAGAATAATAATGCCCTGCTAATAGTGCGTAAATTTTAACCCGACGTTTCCCTTGTAGTATTATATTAAAAGTTCCGAGGGAGGTGGAGGGTTTTTGCTCATATCGGATCAATTGGCCAGGCGTTGGGTTTTTGGTTAATATGCAGTTACGGCCTCTTTGGGACTGGACGAAGACGCCTCAATTAAATCCAATACTTCTTCCTCATGTCGTGAGAGAATGAAAATGAGTTATGAGTTTTTCTCGCCGCCTCAGACACAAAAAAGCCTTTCAATCAAAATGTCTACTTATAATTACCTGCGCATCTTTTTATGATAATAATACAATCGTACATGATGACCTTAAAATTTCATTTTATAAGTGATCCTCTTGGATTTTCCGCACTGTTTGACCTGTTCCGATTTTCCACTAATTTTTCTTCTTAGTACTCATTCCCTTGTACGTACACTCTTTTTTGTTTAAATTAAAATGATAGTCGCTATTAAAACCGAAAAATTCACAAGGTTTCAATTTTTGGCTGATAATTTTCTCGTTGGCTGTTGTTGGCTTTACTTTTGCTGATCTTCGGCTGTATTATATCGAAATAATTAATCTCTCATTTTTTCAAATGTAATATGATAATACCAACATAATACAAAATATCTGGTGTAAAACACTCACAAGACTTTCTCTTGCCGATATAAATATTGAAAATTATAACCTATGTTTAATCATGGGTAAACAGTGTACAATTAAAAAAATATTCTACTTCTAATCATGAGTCAATTACCCTAAATGAAAATAAACTGCTGATGGACTTAAAAATACCAAAAATCACTAATTGTCGCTAATGTAGCGGTCTTGTCCGTTAGACGCTCCATGTTCTGTTAGCGCGCCTACAAAATTTGCAACACGCAATACAAGACATCATTGTGGGTTGCGGGTGTACAGGGGGGGGTATACGTCACGTGCATTGATGATAATATATGTATGTATAATGATACTACTTCGTCCGGTTAACCGATTTTAATGAAACTGGATATACCAGGTTCCCTTATGGTACCTAACTTAAGTTCCAAGTTTCAACTTAGTACATTACTCCGTCCTTGATATAGTAATGTTGTGTTCAAACACACACACACCAATCGTTAAAAACATGTTTTTTTGTATTCAGGAGGCCTGAAAACGTACATTTCCTGGTGAAAACGAGATATCGAAAAATGTACATAAAAATAATACTTTTCTTACTTATATTTCATACAGGGAAAGAGAAAGTAAAAAACAAAACAAAATAAAATAAAAAACATGAATGTGTTAATTCTGCTAGTAGGGTACAGAGATTACAATAAAGAAATTGATTAATAATACCGAATCAAAAAAGAAATCTTTATAAAGAATACAACAAAGCAGAATGGAATGTATACCCGTATACGACGAACCTGTTTAGAAAAGATCTGAAAGAAATGTGTTCAGAATGAGATGTAAAAAATGGAGATGTAAAGTTGATAGATGTAGGTACAAAGATTGACGAACCAGAATAATGTATAATGTAACATCTACGGCGCTTTATATCTGTAGCCCCATTTTAGAACCTACACACATACGCTGACGCTCTACATTTTGCGTATAGTACACACACACGACCCGATAAAATCGTATAGAAGGGAATTGTAACAGAAAATAGGCACCGCCATCAAAAAGCGTACTAATGATTTGAAATGTATTATTTCACACCGGATGGAACTCTAAAGATAACCGTAACGTTACAGGATATTTCACTAAGAGTAACAAACAAAAAACAAATGTTATTCCTTCATTTCATGCTTAAGACCATTAGTTTTTATCCATTTATAATATTCAATTAAATCTGAATACTTAATTTACAACGAATAGAAAATCGTTTCTTTAGAACACTTTTATAATATGCCTACTTATCCTTTTTTTATCCTTAATACAATTTTTTCTCTCAAATGTTCATTTAGAGAAGACACCCAAAATTGTAGTTTAATTACTTCTTCTTGTGTTGTTGTTCACTTTTCTTTCTCACAATCTTTGTATTCTTCCGGATCTTTCCTTCTGAAGTTGTTTAACGTTGTGGGGTTCACGCCTCTTCCTTTTATTCTCTTCCATGAAGATCTTCTTAAATCAAGCCACATGAAGCAAGCGTATGAGAATTAAATGAGCCAGGGGCAAGTGCCCCTAAGTAAAACAAAAAATTATCGGTCAATAAGCGTTGTATTGCGCGGCAAGAAACCATGTAATCGTCGTGGTGGGAAAACACCATTTTGTTTTTCTGTTTCTGTTCCCTATTTAAGCGTTGCAATTAGTGCAAGTGAGCCAGTTGTAAAGCTGAACTTTGGTATAACCAATGGAGAGGAAAACATGTGGCCAAATTGAAGGAGATAGAACTAGCTGTCTAATTAAAGAAACGCAAACACCCATTGATAAAATTCACAAAAAGAGTGTGATGCTTATCTTGTTTGCACAGCCCTGCAAAACGTGCACTGTCAAAAGATCCTTCAGCACTTTACGCAGGGTAAAAATTTGATTGCGGTCAAAAATAACATGAAAACGGCTTGACGGGTTTTTTACGATGAGTGTGTATAAAAAGAGGGTTCTAGAAGCTAAAGATACATTTAAGAAAGAAATGTTGTCAAGATTTAGCCAAAACTCCTGTAGGCTAGTGATGAAATAAGATTTAAGTAGGTTCTAATAGCATTGCAACTAATTACTTTAAGCGTTTTCATAGTTTTAAAATAAAAACAGTCTTTAATAAAAAAAAACCTTTTATCTTATTTTTGTGCTCCTCCCTGAAGAAAATCCTGTGACTACGCCTGTGGTTACATACATTATTGTATTGAATCATGTCATCAACGTGTTAACTTAAACTACTAAAAGAAAATTTATATAGCTACGCGTTTTAAACTTAAGACGGTTTTTTTTTAGTTACGAATTAAGTAAATACATTTTATACTATGTAAAGGCGTATATTAAAACCCTTGGAATATTTTTGAAGCACATCCAGTAGAATGATAATTTAGCGCTGTAAGCCTATCCGAACCGAAGTAGAAGAAGGAAAACAAAATGGGAACGACAGTTAGAATAAACCGCTAATTATAACAATGTAAACAAAGCACTAAAAATAAAAGAGATTAATGTTGTTGGTGAAAACGGTACAAACACAAGAACAGTCGGCCATTTGTAGAATGATAAAACGACGCACAAACATTTATTACATCTCAAATAAATTCTTGAACGTTTCTTAGATAACATCAATTCAATTAATAACTGTAAACACATTTATATTATATAGAATTCATAGAAGGAAACAGCGGTAAAATTATTTATACAATATTTTACAAATTACATCACGTTTTAATATCGCTTCAAAGGCTCAGTCTATAGCGTGTTATATTAAGCTTGGTTCTGAATTCGGTTCAAAAACTGATCCCATACTAAACAAACTTCTGAGTTACCCAATGCAAGCTGATGTTAATATCATTCTCAATTTCACTGCTATAAAATCAAAGAATAATTGACATTGAAGTAGATAATCTTTAAATGTATCTTAAATATTTTTAGTTAAATAAAGAACTGAATTTTATACTTCTCTGGAGCTGATGAAAGTAATTTTCCAGTTTGTTGTCGGCAAAAACTTTAAGATTGAACAAATTATTTTATTCCTAAAATCTATACGTTGCAATATGTTTAATTTAAAAACAATCAACAACCCCATGACACAAAGAGATGAGGATGATATGTATGACGTGTGAATGAGGTGTAGTCTTGTACAGACTCAGGCCGACCACTCCTGAGAGAGTAGCCCATGGTAATTGAACCCTGACCATCAAAGTACACCGCTAACCACTGTGTTGTATTCAAATTCATACAAAAGTAACTACTACCTGTAAAGGCCAGGCCAATTGCTGTGAACGCTAGGCTACGCACGCGCATACTTGACTTCGACCCTACATACCCCTCCAACCTACAGCTAGATGTACAGTCAGAATGTTGATGAAAATTAACAACACCCATTGTACTTTGTAGGCATGCTGTTCCTATGTTGATTACATACGCTACACCTTTGCAGTACATAATGCAGACGCACATTTTGCCCAGCGCTCTCCTTACGAAAATCAGGCTTTACTAGGATTTGAACCACGGAACGTTTGTCTCCAAAATCAGCTGTTAAACAGCGATGACTTTACTACTATACCAACCCGGTGGGTTAAATTTTAATAATGTTGAAAAGGTAATAAAAATAATAATAACCCGATTATTTAAACTTCAATTAAATACTCGTAGATCACATTAAATGCTTTAAATAAATTAATTACTAAAGCAGACAGAAAGTAAAAACGTCACTCGTTAATAGTCAGAAATACTAATAATTCAATCTTGTAATAGGTAATTAATGTATTATTAATATTGTCGGCAATTTTTTAAATTTTTATCTATCATTTTGTTTTGTCCGTCCATGTATCCGTCCGTCACACCCAGATGTCAGAAACTACAAGAGATAGCAACACACGATTTTCGGATTCGTAAACTACACAAAATGTTAGCGAGCCTAAATTGGGTTTCAAGTTCAGTTTCAACCGAAAGTGGCCCAAAACTGGAAGTCAAAAAATCAGAGTCACAATCTACAAAACATAGAAACAAACAGTTTTTGGATTCGTAATCGACACAAAACTTTAGTGGGCCTGGATTGAATAAGAAGTTCCGGTTTTTGACCGGAAACGGCCCAAAATTCGTAAGTTAAGAAATCAAAGTCGAAATTTGGGGAAAAAATAGCCTCATTTGTTTCCTTTTAAAGGGCAGATACAAAAATTATTGGTTTGAAGATCTGGTTTCAACCGGAAGTAAAAAAAATCAAAGTCAGAAACTGCAAGTGGTAGCAACAAACTTTTTGGACTCGTAATCTACACAAGAGATGTAAAATACACTGGTCAAGTTATCTCCTCTGAGAGTAATCAATTTCACTCTACAGCCAGACCCTGTGGTGAATAAAGTGAAGGTGTAGTTTGCAGGGCGGAAAGTGGGCGCTTTTCGGAGGACCTGGCATGCTGATAAGCATACTTTTTCAACTCTGTGAGGAAGATATAGTAAACCACCTCACTCGTCGTTTTTCTTCGTAAAACGACATCTTGAACCTCAAGAGGTTCAAACCAGCTTTTTGGCTGTTGACCTAAACAACAATCTACACAAAAAGTTAGTTGGCTTGAATTATGTTTGCAGTACTCGTTTTGACCGGATTTGGCAGAAAACTGAAAGTCAGGAAATCTAAGTCGGAACAAATATAGTATTTTTTCTTCCTCTTAAAGAGCAGATATAGATAATGGTTTTAATATACTGGTTTTTTCCCGTAAGTCAAGGTAAGCCTTTTTAAAAATTGCCACTAGTCATGAGACGCATCGCCTCAAAAAAGGATTTTAATAATAAATTACATATTCGATTGTTATAACTGAAATAAATTTTATATATAAATAAAATAAAATAATAATATACAAGTCAGTTAATTACGAACAAAAATACTACCTTACATACAAAGAAAATCTTGACTGCAGGCAGGGTCATATCAAGAGCTTGGACATTAACGACTTCAAAGGATTATAAAGCTTGAAAAACTTATATTTCATTTGTAATACAATTTTAATAATACTTAGCTGCTTAATGTTTTAATACAGATTCATTTCACCATAACATGTAAATGCTTAGAAAGTCTTCAGTTTTTTTAAACAAGTTTCAGAATCTTCGAATTTCTTTAATCCAACTTTTAAAACTCAATATTCAATCACAATATATTTCAACAAATTAATACCCGCTTTTTTGTAAAATTATTATTTTAAATCTTTTTTTTATGACTCAAATAAAATCTAGTTTTATTTCGGTAGCAGCAATTAAAAAAGAAAGTAAAATTTTATCAAAAATTAAATAAAGTAAGGTTGTATCTACATACCACTGTCATTGTTTTGAGTATTGTAAAATGTAAAGCGATCATACCTGAAACAAAAGAAACACATTTTAAATCAACTAGAACAATTAACTAAATACATAACATGGGTGTACATCTAACAAAGGAAATTCATTTTTTAAGAACCAGAACAATTAAAGAAATAAAATGTATAATATTTTAAAATGTAGAAAGAGTAAGGAATATTTTATAAGGTATGTATAGGCGGATTAATATTAAATTTTAAATGTAAAAGCCCCTTTTACATCACAAACTCAATTTTGCACAAAGACTTACAAATCCCATACGTAATTGATGTCGTGAAACAACTATACAAGACGATGCATGACAAATTTGAATTACATGACAACCCTCTCATACAAAACGTGTACACTAGGGTAATACCGGTTACTCAGCGCAGACGTTTGAAGCGCCTCTGGCCAAGAAATCTTCTTGGCCAACTGTAGGACTGTGGTAATGACTGCACGCTCCTTCAACTAAATCAAGTTTTGGAACATTATCTTCACATTTAGAAATTGTTGTATTAATATAATAACAGATACTAAATTTCAATTGAAAGTGTCAAAAAAATGGCGGAAAAAAATGTAAACTCTTTTGAATAATCATGGTTTCTTTACGTTCTTTACTATTCAAATAATAGATTCCCTTAGAAAATTTTATAGATTTTTCAAGGGCATTTATCAAATTTTAATTTTATTTTCAGAATAAAAATTTACGTTGTTAAAGTTTTTTTAAGAGTAATAAGCTTGAATTATCTTAAGATGTAGCACAAAAATTGGATAAATTAAAAATATTCTAACTTATTATATTTAAATTTATACCTAAATTTATTTTGTACATCCGAACGCATTTGGCACAATTTGGTTTTTCTTTTACGTCCAACAGTTATCCATATTAAGGTTAATTTAGACGTTGAATAAATTAAATTAAGTAATTAAATAATTCCAGACCTGACTGGGAATTGAAACCAGGACCCCTGGCATAGAAGATAGTTGCACTGAACACTACACTAACTGACAGATTGGCACTAATGATAGTGTTCATTTATGACGTGCACTTCGATACGATCCAGATAAATGCATCTCTTTAAGATTCCACAAACATTTTCAAATAATTCTTTTTAAGATGAATCTCGGACTGTGAAAAAGGAGGTCAGATTGAGGTTTAACTAATATAGCAACAATAATATAGCAAACTAATATAGCTAACTAATATAGCAAACAAAGATAGCCACAAGAAAACGTGACCTTCATTTTTCTTTCTCACCAAATTTCTTCCTTACTACACAGGAATCGTCAATAAGTAAAACCAGATTTAGTACCCTGCTTTTATTTCTTATATCACTCAATTACACTGCCCATAACAAACAGGTGGGGTGTCAAATTATTTACACTCAATCTGTTCGTTGGAGGGCTAAAATAAATAGTTCTGTTTCTTATCACATGGTCAGTCAATTAAATGACTGGATCATTTAAGAACAGAAGAGGTAGAGGTGTAAAAGACACTAATCAGAGTTATCTTCTCTGAAAGTAATGAATTTCATTGTACAGCCAGACCCTGTGGTGAATGAAGTAAAGGTGTTATTTACAGAGTGGAAAATAAGTGCTTTTCAGAGGGCCCGGCATGCTGATAAGCGTACTTTTCCACTCAGTGAGGAAGGCAATTGTAAACCACCTCACTCCTCGTTTTACTTAGTAAAACCTCTAGAGGTTCAAACCAGCCTTTCGGCTGTTGACCTAAACAACAACATCACTCAATGTAAATTGTCTATTTTTAGCGTTTTAAAATGAAGGAGAATGAAAAAAATATTGTTTTTTACTATTTTCTGTAAGCTATTTACAATCAGTTAAATTACTATAAATAAATAGTTTATTATGTTCCGTACCTTGGGCTGTATTTAGACTGACGGTTTCACGTGAAACAAGCACGTCAACCAAAAGCGACAACTACTAAATAACAGACTGAAACAGTTATACAGGCTATTAGCCAAGCGGTCAAAACTACTTCAAAACTCTTGACGTTCAAGGCGATACCTCAGCCGATCTGGATGTACGTTAGTCAAATTTATGGTCCAGCAAAGTCATTAGTAATTTCACGAATACAAAGTTTTCAAAGTAAATTCTTGCGACTGATTACTAATTGCCCGGGTTATGTATCCAATAGAACACTACACGATGACATGCGCGTTCCTTATGTCAACGACAAAGATCTGAAATTGTACCGTAGCTTCAGATACAAACTTCAGAATCATAACAATCCCTAAATAAGTAATATGAATTCTGCAGACCTACCCGGAATCGCACAAAGACGACTGAAACGCCGATGGAGTAGAGGCATGGTACATTAACGCAACTGTAACATTTATTACGTATACAAAAATAATTTAAAAATAACACAATTATTGTTCTCTGGAAAGCTATCGCTGGGTGGTGTCCTCCTCAAAGCTATTGACGCGTTTGGTTTATTTTTAGTTTAGTTGTGAACTTTTTTTCTGGTGTTTTTATATAGATGCAAAATAAATAAAGTAAAGAAACAAGAAAAACATGTGAAAACAAATCTTCATTATTAGAGTTTTTCCACTGGTGTAACTCCGTTACAATCAGTGGCTTTCATTGACGATTAGGTTAACTTTATATTCTGTTCTTACGGCACGTGCAAAGTTTAAACAGTATTTAATTTTTGTCGGTTAAAACATAATTTAACGTTGTTTGTCAATTGTTAATTATGATAAGTTACAAGTCAAAAATTTTGAAGTTAATTTTTGGTTGATGTGGTCATAATTATCCAGAAGGCGAATTCATGCGTACAAAGCATTGATGCAGTATGAAGCATTTGCGAGATATACTATAATCCACACAAAGAACTCAAGCGCCGATCGCCAAAAGACCTTCTCCAAAAGAACAGCTTGAAAATAATCGACTTGTTATTTTATGAACAAATTGTAACTCAATTTAATGAAGTAAAAGTATTATTTGAATAATTATTTTATAAATATAATTTTTACCATAATGTGGTAAGACCATTATTTTGATAAAAACTGATTTTTTTGAATGAGAGGAAAACTCCGGAAAGTTTCCCATGTATACCAATTATGTCGTTTTAATGGATTCAGAAAATATAGTATCTTATGGAAATTCAATTAAACACTTTAGTACAATTTTTGAGATAATTGTATTTTTCCATTGGAAGTACTATACTTCCAATGTTATGAAGGTACGAGACATAGATTATTCCAAAAAACTCCTTTTGAATTGATTAAATTTTTACTCTTCCTTAATTTAATTTGTCGAGTCTTTATATAATTAAAAACTTTTCATAGCAGCAGGAAATAGAATTGAAGGGGTCGGGAGAAGTGCTAACCCACAAAATTTCCAGCATTATTTTTCTTAAATATTTTGTAAAAATAAAATGTTTAGCACGTTTTAAACAGGATACTATAGTTACAATCTTAAGAACGTAGATTAATAGAATAAATAAATGTTTAACAAAACATTCAAAAACATGATTTGTAGATTTCAGTAAACTTTTAAAATGACATTGAGTTAAATTATGTTGATGTGGGTTAGCACCGTCTTCTCCCGAACCCTTCAATGCACCAGCAGAAGAAAAAATTATTAACCAAATGGGTTCAGTAGTTTTTCCTCCAGAATGAATGTCATGCAGATAAACATCGTTCTTAAAACAACTTCCTTGGCTTCAAGGAGGTAATGAAACGGGAAGAATATCTAAAATCCTAATATCAATAATATTTTAACATAAAGCTTTTCACTTTGAACTATAAATATATCACGAGAACATAAACGCGGTCAAAAATATGAAAACCAAAATATCACAAGTATAAAAATTAAGTACTTCGACAACGGTGTTAGTAAAATAACATCTTTTATGATGTTCCGACAAACATGTCATAAAGTATAACACAGATTATGCGATTCATTAACCATAAACTTGTTTACTTCAAAGCAAAATAAATAAACAAATTTTACAGATAAGTGAAGTGTATTGTTACGGTAAGGACAAACTAAGTTTTAACTTAGAAAACTTAACAATATATTAAAGTATTCTGTATTTTAAGCCATGCATATAAACAAACAATACTTCGTAGTGAATATAAAACTTTTTTTAGATAAGTTGTAAAACAATTTTGTTATTCTCACTTTGTTCAAGATATCAAGAATCTTCAACAGAAAAATGAATTTTACAAATTTATAAAAAAAAAATTTATCCTCTTAATTCAGAACAAACAATTTTACATATTTTAACTAAATAAGATACACATTAATAATATTTTTTGTTAGACGAGAAAATACAATATTTATAAACTTAAAAAATTTATTTTCTTTCCCTTTGGCGTAATGGGTTGCCTGTTACACTACAAATTAAAATATTCGGTGTTTGATTCTTGGATGTTGTTTGTTTAGGTCATCAGCCGAAAGGCTGGTTTGAACCTGTAGAGGTTTTACTAAGTAAAACGAGGAGTGAGGTGGTTTACCATGCCTTCCTCACCGAGTGGAAAAGTACGATTATCAGCATGCCGGGCCCTCTGAAAAGCACATATTTTCCACTCTGCAAATGACACCTTTACTTCATTCACCACAGGGTCTGGCTGTATAATTAAATTCATAACTTTCAGAGGAGATAACTCTGATTAGTGTCTTTTACACCCCTACCTCTTCTGTTCTTAAATGATTCAGTCATTTAATTGGCTGACCATGTGTTAAGAAACAGAACTATTTATTTTAGCCCTGCAATGAACAGATTGAGTGTAAAAAACTTGACACTCCACCTGTCTGTTATGGGCAAGATTCTTGGATAGGTTCTAAAATTTACAACATGTTAAAGCCCTCTGTTCAATGATCGTACGACACATCAATCAATATTTCGATATAACTTAAAAATATTAAGAATTTTGGGTTGAACGCATCTGGCGGGGGCCAAATCATAACACTGAAAAGATTACTAATGATCGTCGTCATGTTTATTGTTGACAAAATGAACAGTTAGTAACGTAAACACATTACGGATTGTATTTTTAAATGCGTATCGCACATAGACATTAATTATGTTGCTTATAAATTAATGTATATTAAAATAAGCAAAGAAAATAGTTCATTTTTAATATTTGTCAAAAGTAATCATTTTAAAAATAAAAGAAAACAATCAATTAAATGTAACAGTTAGCTCATAAATATTTATTAATGGTACCGACATAATAGTGATACATTTTTATGTATGTTTATGTCGGCAAAAATTTAGTAAATGTTTGTATGGGGGAAAAGTTCGTTAGTTGTCCAAATAGCCCATTAAATGTAAAATTAATGTACCGGTGTTTAAGTAAGCAATCACTATACCATATATACACTTGTATTGAGTGTAGTGATTGCTTACACGTGTATTTTGGAAATTTTAACGGAAAATGAGACCTTCGAAAGTTAAAAGAAAGGTTCTCATTGGTCTGACGTCATACATAGGGGGGCTTACCAAGTTTTTATATAGAGGGCAATTTTAATTTTTCAAGAGTTTGGCGCAATTTCAATAGAGTATGGTGTGATTTCGATATAATTTGGCGTAATTTCAATAGAGTATGGCGTGATTTCAATATAGTTTGGCGTAAATTCAATAGAGTATGGCGTGATTTCGGTACAGTTTGACGTAATTTCAATAGAGTATGGCGTGATTTCGATATAGTTTGGCTTGGCGTGATTTCAGTAGAGTATGACAGTATTTTCCGTTATTATATTTGATTTAACCCTCAACTGGTATCATGCGGTCTGTGAGACCGCTGTCATTTTTTACCCCTCCAACACTTCCCTCTCAATGGCCCGACATCACGTATATTTTGTATACCTTTCAACTGTTGTTTGAACTATGCGTGATCAAGATCGTTTTCGGTACGAGCTAACAAGTTGCGAGTTATTTGTATTTTGTTTTCTACTGGCGGTCTCCTGGACCTATGATACCAGTTGTGTAACTTTTTGACGACTTTAAAACCAAGTAGTACATGGATTGTTTAAAGTTTTAATGAATATACAATAATTTTTCATACATCATTTCTTTGTTTAGTACTATTATAAAATATTTTCATATGTAATTTTATAAAATTTTCATTATGGATGATACATTTAAAATTTCTGAAGCGGCTTCAACACAACTAGATCCATCACGTAAACAAGTTGTACGTGTTAATGATGTGAATTTTTATTAACATAAAAATCTTTAAATTTTATTGTAAATAATCAAAAAGTAAAAAAACGAATATATTTTAATAAATGTTTGTCAGAGTGTACTGCCCAACAATAGACATAAATAGCAAAACTCGGAACCAAAATGTAAGTTGTACATCATAATTTTGTAAATAAATTTGTCTTTATCATATTAATTACTTATTTATTTATAATTATTAGACCACAGAATGTTTCTAGGGCCCAAAAATTTTATTGTTCTGTTCAAAATGGAAGTAAAAGTCAAAAAAATGCTTAGTGTTCGTTTTTTACTTTTTTAAATAGTAATTTTGCATTTATGCTAAGTATTTTACATTTACATCTTCGATTATACATGGTTTTATAAGTTTAATATTAAAACAAATTAATTAAATGAGTATGAAGAACTTAAAAAAAAAAACAAATTTGGAGGTCTGTCAGACCGCTGATACCAGTTATGTCACAAAAAATGATGATACCAGTTGAGTGTTAAAGTTAATTAAAGGCGACCATTTTAATAGTTTATATTTTGAGCTGCGGAGAACTTCAGTGTTGTTAATCAGGTTTTTTTGAAAGAAATAATATAAAATTTAAATTGTTAATATTATGTATCTTGTATTTATCAAATTGTTTAAGAATAATTAAAATATTTAAATATCATAAAATTAATATTATTTATTTTTATTTTTGTTTTGCATTGCATGAATGTTTCCATTCCTCTTAATTATTTGTTGAATACCACATCTTTTGAATAATACTTGATTTAAATTTATTTTTTTTAATTGTATGTTACCACACAAATTTATAATGGTACAGTAGATTACTTATTCTGGTATTTTTTCACAATATTATAAAAAAAATATTTTAAGAAATATTTTCTTTTACGGTTAACGACAATGAAGTCTTATCTTAACACAAAATCATAAATGTAGTAACATATTATTAAACATACATTAACGGCGAATAACAAAACGTGATAGCGCTTGTAATTTCTAGTTAAAAACTAAGAAATTCTCTTTAAAAGATACGTTTTAAATTAGAAAAAACCCAAGAAAGAAACACTTTCTAAAGCTTTGCTTAACATGGAATTTAATTTAACTTAAATAGTTCTCACTAAAAACCTGTCGATACACTTATATAAAAGAGAAGCAAGTAAATGTGTCTGAAATTAAAACAGATAAAATTAAACTTGTAAGGTATACTGATACAAAAGGGTGTTACCGTTCAAGAACAAACTAATGAATGTATATCAGAATTTTAACGTTCTTACGACATGCAATATTTCTGATCTTATCTTTTATATTATAAGTTTATTTTACATTATAATATATATTTCATTTCACATAATCATATAGTATATTATTATTTTAAAATAATATAGAAACAATTTATTAGTTATTTATTTATTAGAAGAGTTTCTTAAAACGTTGGCACTTTGATGTGATAGCAAAATGAGTTTGTACAAGAAAATATTAGCTTGGATGAAACTCCTTTGTAAAATTAACATCAGTTTTAAATGTAATACAACTATAAATAACAATATAAAATTAACATTAGTTTAACTTATTAAATTACATTATTTTATTTACTTATCAGTTAGTATAAATAGTAATACTATATTTTATTTTAAATTCTTCTCTTCTCCTTTTTCTATAAATAGTTATAATCAGTCCTATGTATCATAAATTATGGATTGATTGATTAATTTTTAACCTTAAGTACCTAAAATATTACGTAACTGAAATAGAGTTTTATGAATTATTTATCTAGATATGATAGTTTTTATAGTATTGTGACAATAGGTATCGAAAAGGAATGTGGTTTGAGGGGCTTCTAGAAGTTCTAAAAGTGTTAAATAGTAAATAATAGAGTGACAAAGTAACAATAGGGTTAGTTATAAAAGGATATTTAAAAAGGGCCGTGTATAATAAGGTAGGGTCTTTGTTGTACAACTATTTGTGAAAGAGTCGGTTGGTTACCTCTAACACCTTTTATTCAATTATGACTTGTTTACATTAGTTAAGATTTCTACTGAACCAATAAAAAGGATTTTTAAATTTTATTATTTGCATCGAATCTCACTGTCTTTCGAGAAACATCTCTTAATCCACCTATATAAAGAGAGCCCCAGGTGTGGTCGGAGAGTTAGTATTCGTTTGATCTTTGACGAGTGTTTATTGCGTGTGCTATCGGTTCGTTAGAAAAGGTCAACGCGTCCGGGTATTGTATTGGTCAACTATTGTTATTCAGTTTTATTGTGTATAATTTTTGTGTAAGTGCATTCTGTTTAATTCTTTGTAAGTAGTACTAAGTAAATTATTTAAGTTATTTTTTTTTTATTACTTCATCGTAATTAGTTTATTATTTATTTTGTAAATCTTTTAGTTGTAATAAATACTTGTAATTTTAAACTTTAGTGTAGGCCTATTAATTATATTTTAATTACCGAGATTCCGAAACGGACCTTAGTGATCAGTATATTTGGTATGGAATTTATAAGTAAGGTAATTGTAAAGTTTAGAATAATAAATTGTCATAATAATTATAGAATAAATAGGCCTAATAATTTAGAATTGAATAATAATATTTAGAATTATTATAATTTTTATAATTTATTATTTAAAATAATAATTATTGCCAATTCTCAATAAAAGGTGTCAACGGACGAATAAATAAATTAATCTGTTTTTAGAACCTCTTTTTTTTCTTTTTTTTTAGAGCCACATAGGACTACATAAGTTCATCAAACTAAAAAGAGCTCATTTCAATTTTTGCGGTTCAATCTTTCAGTTTTTGGAGTCCCTTCCTGTTGTTTCCCTCCTTGAACTTTCTCCAGTATTCCCTCAATCCATCCGATCTTCTCTGCCGTTCCTTGTCAGAATACACAACTTTCTGTCGTTTCGTTGGTTTCTGCTGTTCAAGTCTTGTGGTTTTCAGCCTGTGGTAATTTCCGGCTTTTGTTTTGAGGTCCGCAAGTGAGATTTGGAGCCCGTTCATGTCCTCCTTAATTTCCCTGATCCAGTGGGGCTGAGTTTTTCTGTTAAGGAAAAAGTTGATGATTTGTTTTGAAATTCTGGAAGAGTCGGTCCTCAAGAGATGTCCAAAGAAGGAAATTCTCTTTTTCCTCATCTGGTCGTCTAGAGGTTCTGTATTTCTGTATACTTCTTCTTTCGAGACGGGTTTCCATATCCTATCAGAGAAACATCTTTTGTTCAGGCATCTCCTGATGATACGACGCTCCAATTTTGAGATTCTGTGCTCCGTGTTTATCTTCCTGAGACTGAAGAACCTTTATATTATTGTAGTTTATTAAAGTCGCATCAACCGCTTGGTCATTAGCAACTACTATGGGTTTTAATACTGTCGGTGTGTTTTAATGTGTTGAAATTTTCAGACCTAGCAGGGAATCGAACCCGCAACCTTCCGCTTTATAGGCTAGTACGCTAGCCACTGCGATATGGAGAAAACCTTTCTTTGTATTATATTTTGAAAAACTCTTCTTAAGTTTGAAGATGAACTTTCTGGAAACGAAACAAACATAACGTACAAACCTTACAATTAAAAATTTTTCTTTATATAGCAGGCCATAGTTATTATATAATTTTTTGAGTATACTTTTACAAATACTGTTTATTGCAAACAATGTGAGTTCATGTGAGATTCACTTTTTGTTGACAAACGTGACCACCAGTACTGAATAACCTACCGCAGGCACAGTTTGAAGATGTGAAGTTCCCGGGCCTTCATCTCCATCGCCGACTTATATGGAGGAAACAAATTTTGATGAAGCGAAAACAGTTGTACTTAAAATTTATTAGGAATATGTTTTTGTTAACTACGAGACGCTCACAACTATCAACTTAATAAAAATTTGCCGTTTACAACACAATTTTAAACAGATATCCGAATTACTTTCCAGTAAACCTACTTAGCCAATAAACAGCTACTGTACTTTGACAAGAATTAACCGATACGATTTTTTTACGGAAGTAGCAGATTTAATCATAATTAACCTTTACCCGCGTCCGTAACACAGTATAGCTCGCTAGCCTACTACGCGGAGATCCCAGATTCGATAACTGGCAAGGGTTGGAAATTTATTACAAAAGTCGAAACCCACCATTAACGTTAAATAAACCACCGTAGTCGCTAATAACTAAGCTGTTGATGCAACTTTAAATAAACTAAAAAATAAAATTAAACTTTTAATTTCATTACAGAAAATTAATTAAATTAAAAATTATTTTCAAATTTATTTTATTGCCATTTGATGATCCATAATATTTTATTATCAGTGGATAATAATATTATAATACCTATTTTGTGTTGTTTTTTTCAATTTATTATTTATTGTTATTTTTTGTGCGTAAAAACAAATTTTAATTTTGTTTCTTAGACAAAAAATGCAAACAGACGATCAAAATTAACTGTAGAAATTATATTGACATTTTCTTTAAATATGATTAATCAGATTTTTAGTAAAGTTAAAAATCATTAAATTGTTAATACGGTAAAAAGTAAGTAAAAAGTTATTTTATTTTTAAAGGCGATTACTAAGGAGAAAATGGAGATGTAAAACTAAATAGGAAACAAAAGTTGTTAAGAATTTTAAGGAGAAATTTTTCAGTAAAAAATTAAGAGGTTCAATAAGCTGATTATTTTTAGATACCAAATATAATGTGGAATTATTATTCTTTTCATTCGCAGAATAAATGAACAAGTGGCAAAGTACAGGAATGTTTAAAAACTTTTAAAAATTTTTACGAATACAAAAAAAATCAGGGTTATGTTTTTACACTGGTTACTTTTTAAATCGATTCCGCGTGTAAAATACCGCCTATTAATTCCAGGAATAAGTAACGAATTTTCAAAATTGTGATCTTGATTTTAGGATATGATGCAACAATAGAAGTTACATGTTTTATGAGTCAACAGATTAAAAAATTATCAACTAACATGACATTTTCAAAGACCTTCAACTACACCTACATTTTTTCGTTACTCTTGTGATAGGATTTATTCGCAGGTAAACAAATTATCGGTAAGTTCTTAATTTAGTAACTATGGATAATGCAGTAAAAGACAAGTGCCGTACTTATATGTAATATTATTTGTCTTTTGCAACAAGTATTAATAGTTTATTCTTATAAAAAACAAAAATATTTCATGTTGAAAAATAATTATATTATGATTACGGTACTAGATTTCAAACAAATGATAATAAATACTTAGTCAGTGTTTTTTTTCTATGGATAGTAGAATAATGTTTAAATTATCAATTTCGGCTGGTGATTTGTTAAACTGATACATAAATATAAGGAATCAACTAGCAAACGACATTTAGTTTGTGGCAATCACTATCTAATTTTTTTTGTCTTTAATTTTTATTACGGTACTGTACATTGAGCTGCACAATTCCCGTATATGATATTTAAATGGCGATGGGGAGTTTCGCTTTAAAGAGAACAGGTACCCAGTGGTACATTCTCGGTTTACAACTACGGGTATTATCCGTTATTTTAGACCAAGAGGTCTTTACTCCATTTTCGCTTTAAACGTCGCACAGGTGATCACGGGCTAGTTGGTTTAGATGGACATCTAGTCGTTCGTGAAATTTACTATACAAGGACGCGGTTAGCTCCTTTACTGTCGGAATTTTGAAATCGTCGTGGAGGGTTTTATTGCTTACATAAAAAGGAGTGCCAGAAGCAAGTCTTAAGAATTTTGATTGAAAGGCCTGGATCGACTGTAAATTACTCTCTGCCGCTACTCCAAAGAGCTGGACACCATAAGTCTAGATTGGTCTCAAAAGGGTTTTGTATATTACAATTTTGGAACGGAGATTTAATTTTGATCGAGGGTTAATTAAGCAGAAGAGTAGCTTCTGGCGGCGATTAAGATCTAAACACTATTTACATGAATGATGAAATAAAGTGGTCCAAAATATTTCACATAAATGTTAAGGTACTGCGCCAAACAGAGACAACCCCAGTCAGTTATTCGTATGCTCACCCAACTATTAAATTTACTCAGAATATAATCTTGTTTAAATATTAAAATATTAAAACATACTTTCTTATTTTAATATAAAAGAAAACATTTTTAATAAGAGAGAGAGAGAAAAAAATCCTGTCAGATTTTCCTACACTCATAAATAATGCTATTATTTTTACTGTAAGACTTGTAAATTTTGTAAGTAATAATGTAATGTAACGGACTCCTTAACCGAAATTTAAAAGTAGAATAAGTTATGGAAATAATTTATGAAAGCTGTTATAAGCTATGGAAATAAGTTTCTGGAGAAGAAGTTGCCAGTTGACTGTGCTAGATCTAGTTAGGAATGAAAAGATATTGTGTTGTTGTTTTTTAGGTGATCAGCTGAAAGGCTGGTTTGAACTTCTAGGCGCTTTACTAAGTAAAACGACAAATGAGGTTTACAATGCCTTTCTCACTGAATGGAAAAGTATGCTTATCAGCATGCCAGGTCTTCTGAAAATCATTTACTTTCCACGTTGCAAATGACAACTTCAAATTCATTCACCAGAGGTTCTGGCTGTATAATTAAATTTATTACTCTCAGAGGAGATAACTCTGACTAGTTTCTTTTTCATCTCTACCTCTTCTATTCTTAAATGATTCAGTCATATAATTAGCTGACCATGTGATAAGAAACAAAACTATTTTTTTGTAGTCCTGGAACTAGAGATTTTAAATCAGGTTTCATTAATTGACAAAATTGAAGAAAGACAACTCATCTGGCACGGTCATCTGCAAAGAATAAACGAAGACCGGTTGCCATAGAATTGGCCAAGTGCTGTAGAACAGCCGCTATAATAATTAAAATATAAATATAAAATTAGTAAAATCCATTGAAAGGATATCTATACTTTTTTTTTAAATTTTTAACCGAAATTCTTTTGAAGTAATATTTTTTTGTAGCATTATAATTCTAAACAATAATAAAAATTACTTTCTAATTGCTAACTTCATGGCAATTTTTGAGTTAATTTTTAAACCAATCCTAATAATTTCGTCAGCTACTAACTTGGTTGAAGGAAATTTGAACATAATAATGTTTGATTACTTTCAAATCGAGGTGAGAAACAAACCCGGAATAACTGATTTTGCAGTCAGTGTAATAAATGTCTATATGTATCAGTACGCCACCGAAACAGTCGTGTATCTAATTCTCTTCAATAAATTTCAGTATCTCTTCCCTGTTATTTACTTTAGGGAAATCAAAATTATTGAGAAACGTTGACACACGTATACTCTTACCAAAATATAGAATATTTGTAATTTATTTTCATGTCACAACCATGGAGTATAGAGATTGTTTAACTTCCGTTTAAAATGCCAATCAAATCAATAGTAGAATGTAAAAGAATGAAATTTATATTTTTGTTATTAAATCAAGTCACGTAAAAACAACAGATTAAAAATTACTATTTCTGCAAATGGATGAAAGAATTTCGTTGAAAACACTGATAAATAACACACAAAATTATTATACGAAAAGGGAAACAAAATTAAATTAAATATATTGAAGTTTCTTTATACAGCCAGATCCTGTGGTGAATGAAGAGAAGGTGTCATTTGCAGGGTGGAAAGTAGATGTTTTTCAGAGGGCTTTGTAGTGGTATAAATATGTTAAAACGTTGAAATGTTTATTCAGTGAAATGTTAAGAAAGATAATTTTAACCAAATTACATATTTACAGTATTTTAGATAATATCTTTTTAATTATTTCAATAATGTTTCTTAAAAGTTTTCAATCATAATTGATAAGGTAATATCCATTAATTCTTTGTAGGTAATCATTGAGAAAAATGTTGATTTATGAAGACATAAAACTTTATATGATGACTTTAAATCTAGAGCTCAAAGAGCAAATTTTAAATTTTTATGTTGATGAAATCCAACTAGTTAATGTATGTTAAATAATATCTCGATTAAAACGTTTACTGGCATGCTGATAAGCATACTTTTCCACTCAGTGAGGAAGGTGATTTTGTAAACCACTAACTCCTCGTTTTACTTAGTAAAACCTCAAGAGATTCAAACCAGCCTTTCGGCTGATGACCTAAACAACAATTTAGTTAATAAACTAATGTGTAAAAACATTAAGAATTTTTTTTTCTTTAGTTTGTATTACGGTACTGTACATTGAGCTGCACAACTTCCGTATAAGATAATTAAATAGCGGTGGGGAATTTCCCTTTAAGGAGAACAGGAATCCAGTGGTACATTCTCCGCTTAAAACTACGGGTATTGTCCGTTATTCAGACCAAGAGGTCTTTACACTATTTTCGCTTTAGACGTCGCAGTTAGGAAGTTTTGTAGCTAGATCAGGGACTAGTTGGTTTGGATGGTCATCTAATTGTTTGTGAAATTTACTATACAAGGATGCGGTTAGCTCCTTTACTGTCGGAATTTTGAAATTGTAGTGGAGAATTTTATTGCTTTTTAAAAAGGAGCGCCAGAAGAGAGTCTTAAGAATTTTGATTGAAAGGGCTGGATCGACTTTAAATTACTCTCTGCTACTCCAAAGAGCTGGGCACCATAAGTCAAGATTGGTCTTAAAAGGGTTTTGTATATTAACATTTTAGAACGGAGGTTCAGTTTTGATCAAGGGTTAATTAAGGAGCTTTTGTAGCTTTTGGTGGCGGTTAAGTTCTAAACGTTTTGTACGTAGATGATGCTTTCAAGATAGTAAAATTAAAACTTTAAGTAGTTTATAAAATGGTCCAGAGATAAAGTCGTCGCCAAAATCAGCTATTTAACAGCTGATTTTGGGAGACGAAGGTTCCTGGTTCAAATCTAGTAAAGGTGGTTACTTTTATACGGATCTTAATACTAGACAGTGGTTACCCAGGAATGGTCTCTCAGGAATGGTTGGCCTGGGTCTGTACAAGACTACACCTCATTTACACGTCATACTCATCATACTCATCTCATTGGGTCGTGGGGTTGCTTATTGTTCTAAATTGAACAGATTGCAACGTACACAAATTAGGAATAAAAAAAAGTAGTTTATAAACAAAATCAACATTTGTAAACATAAACTCTGGTGTAAAACTCTGTGTCCTCTATAATGTTTATATTGGCCAAGAGAAAGTAAAATCTCCAACGGATTTTAATATATAATTCAGCAATTCCCGTGGCTGTTGCTAGAGCTGCTATCGGGAGCCGCCCCTGGCGATTGGGACGTTCGCCGACTTAGGTTGGAGGACGCTGGGGAAATAAAATATCCAGGGTGGACAAAAACTAGTGAAAAAAGGTCAACGGCTCGGATGGCGGATGAAGTTTAAATACTCAACGGCGAAGGGGGCGGAGGAACCTAGAGCGGCATCTCGAAGAAACTGTCCCGCAAGCTCAGAGGCTGTGAAGTGGCAATCCCACTACTGAGCTTAATCTGCGCAGCGCCCGTAACGCGGCCAGAGGATCTTCTTTACTTACTGGCAAACCTCGAACTGCCTCGGATGATGGACCGGGATTTATGGATAAAACAAATAGGATACGGAAAAACAAGAAGTTTGGAATAACGGATACCCTTAATATAGCAACCTGGAATGTGAGAGGATTATCGACAAAAGAGATGGAGTTAAATAACGAGCTAAAGGATCGAAGTATTAATATAGCAGTAATAACAGAAACAAAGAAAAAGCTGAATGGAACTAAGGATTTGGAGGACTACACAATGATATATAGTGGGGTAGGCCAAGCTAGGAGAGCCTGTGCGGGTGTCGCAATACTTTTTGATAGGAAATGGGGGAAGAGAATTAAGAGCTACGAGTACATCAATGAAAGGATAGTAATGGCAAAATTTAAAGTGGAACGAGGAGATCTTATGGTTATCGGAGTTTATGCACCTGAGGAGGGTCGGGCACAGGAGGAAACAGAAGCGGTCTACAGGACGCTGCAAGATTTACTAAACGCAAATAAAAAAGATTTTGTGGTGATAGCAGGTGATATGAATGCAAGAGTGGGCAGTGTGCCAACTCCCGGAGTGGTTGGGATGTTTGGAGAGCAGGGTGTAAACAGAAATGGAAATACTCTGAGAGACTTTGCATCCTTTAATAATCTTAAAATTACTAACACGTTTTTCCGGAAAAAGGATGTGCATAAATTTACCTGGGCGGCAAGAGGATCAAGGTCACTTATAGATTATATAATGGTGAATGAGAAATTAAGCACGCATGTCACAGATGTAAGAGCCTATAGAGGCTGTGACATTGGCTCGGACCACTACCTTGTTGCAGCAAAAGTGAATATCATTGCCAAATGGAGGAATGCTTCTAACAGACAGGTTACAGAAACAAAGGAAGAGGTTTTCAAAATTCATCTCTTGAAGGAGCAAAGTGTGCTAGGGCTGTACCAGACGAGATTGCAACAATATCTCTCGGAATGGTCAACCTCCACAGATATAGATGAGGAGTGGAGTGTGCTAAAGTATTGCTTGAAGAAAGCAGCAAGTGAAGCTCTGGGAAAAAAGAGGAAAGTAAGAAATCGGCGAAGTTTGAAGGTGTGGAATGAAGAGATTGCAAAGGCAATAGAAGACAAGAAAAGGGCCTACAAAGCTTATTTACAGCATCATTCAGAGGAGTCGAAACAGAGATATAAAACTATGAGAAATATTGCTAAAGCAATCACACGGAAAGCACATAAAGAATCCTGGGAGAGATTTATAAGAACGGTGGAGGAGGATCTATATGGAAGGCAGCAGGTAGCATATAAGGTAATGAAACACCTGAATAAGACAGAAAGAGACACAGCCCAGCTGAATGTAGTGTCGAAGGACGAATGGGTGCAACATTATAAGAATCTCTGGTATGAGCAGAACAGACAGAGGTCTCCTTCGGAGGGAAATGGATGGGATCATTTGGATAACAGTATAGGGGTGGATGAAATAACTTTGCAGGAGCTGGAAGAAGCCCTCAACAAAGCAAAAAGTCGGAAAGCAACTGGACTAGACGGTTTGAACATGGAACTATTGAAATGCGGGGGACTGTTTCTCAGGCTCCGTTTCTTGCATTTAATAAATATGTGCTGGAAACAGCTAAAGATACCGCAAGATTGGAAAATTGCCTCAGTTAAATCCTTGTTTAAAAGTGGAGATAGAAGTTCCTGTGATAACTACAGGGGAATCATTTTGTTGAATACGGCGTATAAAATATATAGCATGATATTAAAAAATAGAATTCAAACTATTTCGGAGAGTCTACTGCTCGAAGAACAGTGTGGTTTCAGGAAAGGGAGATCATGCATGGACAACGTATTTACAATCAAGCAAATTGTGGAAAAAAGAAGGGAATATAATCTCGAGACGCATTTGGCTTTTATCGATTTTCAAAAAGCTTTTGATACAGTAGACAGGGAAAAACTATGGGATGTGTTGCAGAAGACAGGATATCCGCCCCATCTCATAAGGGCAGCTAAAAGCTTATATAAAGATACGAAAATCAAAGTAGATACGGGGAATTCCTACTCTGATGAAATAATAATTAATAAAGGACTAAGACAAGGATGTGGACTATCTCCCACGCTATTTAATATTTTTATAAATGACGTGATCAAGAGTTGGAAACCGTAAGTACATTCAGGTATCTACATGAATGAAAGTTTGAAGTTAAACTGCCTTTTATTTGCTGACGACCTGATAATATTACAGGAGAAGGAGGATGACCTGCAGAGAGCAGTGTATGAGATGAGTAGAATATGCCAGGAATATAATTTGACAATTTCAACCAAAAAGATAAGGGTAATGGCATTCAGGGGGAAGGATCCTGTCAGAAGTAAAATTGTCATATATAATAAGATTATAGAACAGATATCCCATTTTAACTATCTAGGTTGCGATATAACTTATCAACAGGGTAAGGAGGTGTATGATAGGATCCACCGATTTCAACACATATGTGGTACTATCCACAGGAACTTGAAAAACATCACAAGTAAAGACACTAGAATGAGATTTTATAAAACGATAGCTGCTCCAACAGTACTTTACGGAAGTGAAACGTGGGTTCTGTCAAGACGGGAAGAGAGCCGATTACAAGCAGCAGAAATGAGATTTCTCCGGCAAACTTATGGCTGTAGTAGAGAGGACCGTTACAGAAACACGGAGATACGACAACATCTTAATATCTTCTCCATAAATGATAAAGTAATGGAGGGCAGGAAGAAGTGGATAGATCACTTAGGTAGAATGAAGGATGAAAGAGTACCCAAGCAGGCACTATGGTACAAGCCAAGGGGTAAAAGGGATCAAGGACGTCCAAGGAAGAGATGGGCAGATGGTGGAGGTTCGGAACAGGCAACAACGCCTAACCCGTGAAAGGAAGAAGAAGAAGAAGAAGAAGAATTCAGCAATTGTTTTTGTTGAATGATAAATAATTAACAATCCTAAACCAAAACAATAATCGCAAAACATTAAATACTCTTACTTTTTCATGTATTTTTACGAAAGAAACAAAACTACATAATACTGTGGTTATTAACCTAAAACCAAAGGGTAAACCTTATTAACTTTTCTTTCAAAAAATATAACAGATTTAGTTTGTAAGTATGAACTAAAAATGTAATTTTAAAAACACTCATAGTAAAAAACGAATTCATTAAAATTTAATTCAGTTTAATCTGCTAAAACGCTTTACCTAAATTATTCTACCTATTTTTTGAAGCAGATTCATAAAATGAACGAAAGACTTTAATATTTACAAACAGAAAAAACAAATGGAAACGTTTAATTACAGAAACGGGGGAATTTAAAGTATAAAACAAACAATTTATTTCAATTTAGAAACACTGAACTACAGCTACTTGTTTTTCAGTATCTATATTATATGCAGGTGAATTTTATTACGTTTGTGATTACATGACGCTTTAGACCACAGCATAAACTTAATAAACATTATACAGTAACTTAAACGCTATAATTAAATGCAGATCTTAAAATTAATTAAGCCTTTTGCTATAAGATTTCTAAGGTAATATTACTTGTTTTAAATTTCATAGGTTCAGATTAATCAAACATTTTAAAGTGTCAAAGGTTTACATTTTATATGATGGAAATAAGTTGAGAGCAGAATTAATGTAACTTCGATAAGTGACTGTTGGTTATAAGTAGATTACACGATTCCGCAGTTGATGTCTTCAACAAAAGAACTGTTACTACGAAAAGAACTGTCATTTACAGAATCTATAAGCACACGTTGATACTGTCTGATTTGAAGTCTACTAATGTAATAATCCAAATTGTAAATTATATGATTCAAATTTAAATATCAAATTGTAACGGTTATTCTAAATTCTTTATGGATGCGGTTATGGTAATGTTAAAGGCGTGCAATTGTTTATTAACAAATCAATAAACTATTACACTTATAACTACTCTTAAATTACAATTAAATTACTTAACAAGTTGACCGAAAAATGATTACCCATTTTAACCCTAAAGTAGACTTAACTACAGAAAAATGATGGCCATTATTTTCACCTTATTTATTTTTATTTACAACTATGCGATTTTGAACAAACAGCAAATATGCACATAATATATATATATATATATTTTAAATGACGTTACACGTTAAAGGAGGACACCACTCATTAGTAGGACTCCTGTAGTTAATTGCTACAGTTAGCCTTTTCACAATTTTATTATTAAGATTATTTAATTTATCACAGTGAGTTTCATTATTTTGTATGTTGCTATTAAACATTATTAAATTTGAACTCTATTGAATAAGGTTAACCCAAGTCTCTGCTCCACCTCCTGCTGAACCGCCGATATGGATTGTCAGGTCAATGTAGAGAACTTAGTTAAAAAATTAATGGGTTGGAGTTGTTAAGTAATTTTAATCTAAAGCGTTGATACATTAGTGTATGTTGTCATTAATAAATGGGATTTTTAGGTCCGAGTGAAATGTGTGATTTGACACAAAGAAATGGAGCGTTAACCAGCGTACGAAGCAATTTTGACTGAAATCGTTGAAGTTTAGCTATGACTATTGGTTTCAATGAACCATAAATCTGACAACCGTATATCCACATTGGCTTAAGTAAAGTCTTATATAACAGTAATTTTAGAGGAATCAGCAATTTTTATCGACGAGATAGAAGGTTGTATAGTTGTTTTCGCCTACCATCTAATGCTTTAGGTTTAATGGCTACATGTTTATTCCATGTAAGCCGTCTGTCTATATGTAGACCGAGGTACCGAATTCTGTCAGCTTGAGATAGAGGTGAGTTGTACAAGAAAACTCTCAGACAGGTCTGCCATCTCAAGGTAAAAGTAACGTGTTCTTTTTGTTTTGTCCGAATTAATTTTGATTCTCCACTTCGTAAACCACGATTCTAATTTAAACAAATGATTTTGTAAATTTAAAAACATTGTCGACCGTTTTATCCGAGGAAAGTACGAGTATAACTGTATCATCGGCAAAATAAACAGTGAGTGAATGCGGAACGGTTGGAATACCAGCAGTGTAAATACGATTGCCATTTAAAATTAAAATAATATTTACCTGAATACAACCGCTCACTATTCTCTTGGCATGAATCTATTTCTACTAAAAATAGTAGTGTACCTAATTACTATGTTTATTTTTTCAATGTAAGTTACAATTTATTAGAAAGACAAACATGTTAATGTTGCAACTCACTGTTGAACAGATTGGTGTATGTTGTTTAGATCATCAGCTGAAAGGCTGATTGGAACCTCTAGAGGCTTTACTAAGTAAAAAGAGGAGTAAGGTGGTTTACCATTGGCAGGGTTCAGTGGTAGAGCGTATTAGACAGCTTACTGATCTTAAATAAAAGATTGATTCCTCTCACCTTAGATGTCCTGAGACTTACCACCTGGTACCAGTTGCTTATCGATAAGTGTTGCGGCCCAAGATCTTGAATAAGTGGACTGTATTTAGCGCGGTCGGTTTCCCTGAGTGTTTCCAGCGCGTAAATGCGAAGCGAATATTAATCAATGTAGCGATTTAATTATTGGTGCGATTTTAAAACATATGACCTTAGCGGTCGCGTATATGTACGGATATTACAGCAAAAACATTCATTAAAACAACATAGCTTCTATTCGCCTATCAAGTTAGCGGGCGACTGTACAGTTCAGTTTTTAAACTGGTTAGTAAGTGCACACGTAGAATGATTTTCATTGGTTTAGACCGATAAATTATAATTATATACAAACAAATTCTTATAAAAAAATTCTGCAAAGAATATAAGCTGACATTTTTGACAAAGAAGACAAAGGTAATAGCATTCGGGGGAAGGAACCAGTCAGAAGAAAAATTGTTATATATACTAATATTTTGGAACAGATATCCCACTTCCAGTATCTAGGTTGCAACATTACATACCAACAGGATAAAGATGCTTACAATAAGATGCACCGAAAGCGAGAGGAGAGTAGATTGCAAGCATCTGAAATGAAATTTCTTCGACATACTTATGGGTGTAGTAGAGAAGATCGTTACAGGAATACCGACATAAGGAAAGAACTCAATATCTTCTCTATAAACAACAAGGTATCTCAGAACAGAATGCAGTGGTTAGAGCATGCAAACAAAATGCGGGAGGATAGGATACATAAGCAGACACTGGGCTATTAGCCGGAGGGCAGGAGAGAATGAGGACGCCCGAGAAAGAGATGGGCAGATTTGAGAGGTTCGGAACAGGTAGAGATGTCTAATCCTTGAAAGGCAGAAGAAGAAAAAGATACAAACTAATACATTGAATAAATAACTACCCATAAAATTTTATATAGCCCCAAACAACCATTTCCCACACTCACTGAGTGGAAAGTACGCTTATCAGCATGCCAGGCTCTCCGAAAAGCATCTGCTTTTTACCCTGCAAATGACACCTTCACTTCATTCTCCACAGGGTCTAGCTGTTTAATGATGAAATTCATTACTCACAGAGAAGAAATTTTGTGACGTATAAACTATCACAGTTTTTAATTTGATATTTTTCTTAAAAAGTGTTATCATTTCAAAATAATATATTTCAAAAATAATGATCACTTTTTTAAGAAAATATTAAATAAAAATTATTATTATCGCTTTTGATAACTCAATTGATAAAAAATAAGATATTTTTGAGAAGATCTAGACATAATATTTAATGTTTTCGGGTAGTTATCGCTAATCTTACCCTTACACGCAACTAGTCGAAATTTAAATTTTTAACTTTTCTACAGCACACGTAGATAATACGCACGCCAGTTTTTATAACTGCAGCTCTTTTGGAAAGATACTAACATAATACTTATTGGTTTAGAGTTGTTACCCCGTTTCTGCTACTCAGGCGCAAATGGATGCTTTACAAATGCTTTAGTTTTCTTATTTCATACCTAAGGGGAAAACTAAATATCAGCTTTCTGTGTTACCGGGAAGTTCAAGAACTAGTAATGAGTGAATCAGTTTGGCCTTTTACATTTGTACAAGTAATTAGCCACTTAAACCGATTTAAATTGGCAAAAATATATCTCCCAACACCATGGTTGATACCACGTGGCTATTAGTGACAGTTGTCTCATTTAATTTTTGATAAAACTTAAGATTTTAGTTAACGTTGAAAGGGCAGGTTTAATGGTAGACGTACCACACTTTTATGATATTTTTTTCAAAAAAGTGTGAAAATGTCACCAAAATAAGCTCGCGTACCAAACTTTATCAATCAGGTTATGTTGGGTACGACAAGTAGAAAAGATGAAGAATGTGCGAGAAAGCAGATAAGGAATTTGGAGCTAGGTGAAAGTAGGGGTAGAGAAAGGGTTAAACTACTTTGGAGTGACCTACGCATGAAGGGTTGAAAGGAAGGCAACGCCCTTGATAGGATAGATTGGAAAAAGGAGATTAAAGAAAGACAAGCCGACACCATCTAAATAGAAAAAGACTAAAGGCATAGGAGACCAAATCTCGTCAATTCGACCACGTCCGCAAAGAAATAAAAAGATAGCGTTAGAGTAATCACTGTTTCAACTCAAAGGGAGTCACCCTATAGAATACTAACTCATCAGATAGTAAGCTATGTTGGAATATAGCCTAATAAAAATTATTCATAATTACTAATGTCAGGAATTTAAATACAGTCGCTCGCATATATTATTTTAATAAGAAATAGATATATGAAATAACTAAAACATTTAGTAGAACGGTATTAATAAGTTCGTTTGACATACGTTTATTAATTAATATTATATTCAGATGAGCGTTTTAACGAAGCCTGACAAAAACTCAAAGAGGGAATAGTTATAAAAGGAAATTAATAACAACCGATAGAATTAAATAGACCGTGGTGGTCAGAAACATCCACTGAGGATACGAAACTCTAAGAAAAAGCAGGCTGGGGTTAATTAGGAAGGCATATTTCTGATAAAAATTCTTTGGAAAACTCTACTGTTCTTCAAAGAAATCAGTTTTTCTTTTAACTTTTTTAACATATATACTTCTTGATACTGCCCATTGCAGACAAGTAGAATATTAAATTTATTTGCACTCAATTTATTAGTCTAGAGCTACAAAAAAATAGTCTGTTTCTTATCACAATCATGATCAGCCAAAATAACTGAACCATTTAAGAATAGAAGAGGTAGAGGTGTAAAAAAGAAATGAATTTCATTATACAGCTAGACTCTGAGGTGAATGAAATGAAGGTGTCATTTACAGGGTGAAAAATATGTGCTTTTCAAAGAAAGGATCTGCTATGCTGATAAGCATACTTTTCAACTTAGTGCAGAAGGCAATGAAGGTAAACCAACTCACTTCTCGTTTTATTAGTAAAACCTCTAGAGGTAAAACCAGCCTTTCGGCTGATGACCTAAACAAAAACAAATTCTCTAGATAGAAAATTTTCATGAAACTTCTCTCAATTTCTGCATTTGTAGACCATTCTAAGGGGTTAGTGATATCACTGGAAATTTTTCTGTCGTAAAATCCAGCGCTTATTTTAGGTACGACTTCAAAATTTTCAATAGTTTTATAAACAAACAAAACTCTAAAAAATTGAAATAAATATGGAAGGTAAATGTTAAGTCGTCTACAAATTGGATAATTTTTCATTGAATACAGGAAATATCAAATATAAGTTTTCAGTGGCTAGAATTAAATGGACCATGAGGATAGCCCACGTCCACTGGAGATATGGCATTCAAAGAAAATATCATCGTAAATAAATAAAAATTGGGTAATATTATGAAATAATTTACAACCGTTAAAGTTATTATTTAAGTAATATAAATCCAAACGATACTAAAAATACAATAATTCTTGAATATTCAAAAACTGTATTAGAAAAATCCAAATTTCCAAAAAGAGAAAATAAATCAAAGAATAATTTATCATTATGAACTTTCTGTAATTACCTTACTCCACCGCAATACTTTAGAGACTTTTCGTTTTTATATTACTTTTAGTTTAATTATAATACTGAATCAAAGAAAGAGGAGAACGAAACAAACAACTGAAACCTTTTCAGAGTGTTTAATTAATCCAAAAACTCAAAGCTATTCGATAATAACTTTATTCATAAGATTTTTTTACGGCTAATAATATATTTCTAAAGCAACTTATTATTAGCTACAATGAGCTTTAATTCCAGATAGATTTTAAAGATTTTTCTTTGATTATAATATTACACAATATTATCACTAAAGAAGTTGGCGGGGGTAGAGTTATCATGAAAATGTTACTACCAGTTTTGTGGGGGTAAACGCACATCTTCTGGCACTAAAAAGAGATTCTTCTGATCTTTAGTTCAAAACTCCTCATTTATGGCTCAAAGGTCTCAAAGGTTAGTCAAGTCTTTATATAAAGTCGAATGAGTTATAAGGATTATACGAATTACTTTTTTAATTCGGATTTATAATACATGTGAATCGTATCATGTTAGTATGTTACAGTGGTACAACCGCGAAAGAAGAATTTGGTGTTCCACTGGTCGACAAGATGCCGTTCCGTAGTCATTACTGTCAACCATCACTGCCGAAACCCTCAACGGTCCTTTAACCTCTTTAGAGCCACCAAATTAATAAGATTTCAAAAGACTAAATAAATTATTTAAAATATAACCGAATGGAAAATTAATAAAATTGTTAGTAGCCTATAAGAACAACATTCAAACCAATAATTTGACAGTGATCCGTTTATCGTCACATACAAATACTTATGTGGAAGAACATATCTAAATTAATTCTATACGTTAAAAACAATTAGCCCGGAATCTAGCTACAAGGAACTTCCCAACTGTACGACGACGGTAGTAAAAATAGAGTAACGACCTCTTGATCTGAATAACGGACAACACCCGTCGATATAAACGGAGAATGTATCATTAGGTACTTCTCTTTAAAGTAAAATTTTCCACCGCCATTTAAATATCTTCACTCGTATATGGAAATTTTACAGTGGGCCTACCATCTACATTTCCCAAATATAAAGTTTAAAAATTTTACTTAGACCATAAAATACAGTAACATTTTAGGACATTTTAAAAAAAACTGAATAATTTTCAAGATTAATTGAACGATTAAGTTGTGAGAACCCAGAATAAGCCCAAACCTTTCCACCTCTTGACCTACCGGAACGTAATCTACTTTGGATTATCAGTCACGTCCAAGAATTAAAACAGACACTTTAAATTTAATAAATCTTCTCAAAAATTTAATCTTTATACGTATTTTTAAATGTTTTTTCATAAATAAAAATGTTCAATACTGGTCAAAGTCAGTTTGTAAGATCCAAGAAAGGCGACCGAGAGGCCATCTTGTAACGACCCACCGATACGTGAATAAACAAAATGGGCCGTAACAACGCACCAGACATATTATATTTTCTTACCATCTATTTCGCAAATAAAAAGTTTGATAATTTTACTTAGAACATAAAATACAGTAACATTTTAGGACATTTTAAAAAAACTGAATAATTTTCAAGATTCATTGAACGATTAAGTTGTGGGAACGCAGACTGGGCCCAGACCCTCTCCTCCTCTTGACCTACCGAAACTAATCTACTGCGGATTATCAGTCACGTCCAAGAATTGAAAAAACACTTAAAATTTAATAAATCTTCTCGAAAATTTAATCTTTATACGTATTTTTAAGTGATTTTTACGTTAATAATGCTCTCATTACTGGTCAAAGTCAGTTGTAAGATCCCAGAAACGGGAACCAAGAGGCCATCTTGTAACGACCCACCGATACGTGAATAAACAAAATGGGCGGTACCAACGCACCAAATATATTATATTTTCTTACCATCTATTTTGCGTAGGCTACATAATGTTTGATAATTTTACTTACAACTTAAAATACAGTAACATATTAAGACATTTAAAAAAAACTGAAAAATTTTAGGAGTAATTAAACGATTATGATGTGAACACCCCAACTAGGACCAGACCGTCTCTTCCTCTAGAACAACCGAAACTAATCTACTGCGGATTATCAGTCACGTCCATGAATTGAAACAGACACTTTAAATTTTATAAATCTTCTTAAAAATTAATTTTTAATACGCATTTTAAGTGGTTTTTACATAAATGATCATTTTCAATACTGGTTAATCTAAGTTGTAGGAAACCAGAATGACGACCAAGAGGCCATCTTGTAACGACCTACCTATAAGTGAATTAAGAAAATGGGCGGTACCAACGCACGAGATATATTATTTATTTACTGATCATCTATTTCGCAAATAAAAAATTAGATAATTTTACTTTTACCATAAAATACAGCAACATTTTACGACTCATATAAAAAATAGAAATTTTTTTAAGGTTAGTTGAACAATTAAATTGTGAACATCCCGACTAATGCCTCATCCTCTCAACCTCTTGACCTACCAGAACTAATCTACTGCGGATTATCAGTCACGACCTAGAATTGAAACAGACACTTTAAACTTAATAAATCTTCTCAAAAATTAATTTTCACATAAATAATAATTTTCAATGCTGGTCAATCTGAGTTGTAAGAACTCAGAAAAGCGACCGAGGGACCATCTTGTAACTACTCACCGATACGTGAATAAACAAAATGGACGGTACCAACCCACCAGACATATTATATTTACTTAGGTCCTACCGCAATGAAATTTGTTTTTGACACTTTTTTATTTAAAACTTAGTATCTGTTATTACAATATTATAACAATTTCTAAACATAACGCTAAGGTTCTAAAACTTGATTACTTGCTGGAGCTTGCAGTCTTCACTACAAACCTTCAATTGGCCAAGAAGATCCCCAGGCCAGAGGCGTTTTAAACATCTGTGCTGAGTACCCGTATCGCCCTAGTGTACATGTTTTGTATTTGAGGGCTGTCATGTAGTTCAAATTTGTCGTACATCGTCTTGTATAGTTGTTTCGCGACGTCATTTACGTATGGGATTTGTAAGTCTTTGTGCAACATTAAGTTTGTGACGTAAAAGGGGCATTACGTTATCGCTCGTAGAATCTTGTTTTGAATTGCTTGTATACGTTTCATGTGTGAAATTTTAGCAGATTCCCAAAGTTGAACTTTAGTGTTCAGATTGGTCTTAAGACTCTTTTGTAGATTAGATTATAAATTTATGTAACATATTTAATTTAGAACGTCTATAGGAGTAAGCGTCTCAGTTGATACAAGCGTAAAAAGTAAAGACAAAAAACAATGCGATATAAAGATATGAATATAATTCTTATAATAACGAAAACTTTTTTTATAAATTATCTTATTATAAAAATGTTCATTAAATTGAACAATATCTAAGAAACAAATCTTTTGTCTTAACTTTACAAGCACACAATATAACGTAGAATATGCCTACTAATAACTTTGATATTTACTCGTACGTTAATCCCGCCACATACATTACACTGAACTTATAATTTTCTTTATAATAACTAATGAATTAATAAATAACAAAATAATTTAGATATATTATAACAAAATAAATGGGAAAGAATAAAAAGGTGACGTGACACGTGCTTAAAGAAACGTGACACAATGTTAACTTAAGTATATTTTTTCATATTCACGCATAACAAGTTTCCTTACATCACGCGATTTATAAGTATTTTTTTCTACTGACAATTGTGACAGTTTTAATAAAATGTTCACCGTTAAGAATTATAAAAATTTGATCGCAGTTTACTTCGCACAGCCGACGTTTCAAACATTTTTATATTAAGTGAGCAGTAACATTGTAAATAACATTTGGTAAAAACGCACACGCATTGAAAAAATTAACTGCAATATTATTTTTTTGGATTTTTGGTAATAACAAAACTGATATTGCTTAGGAAATGTCTGAGTAAAAGCGATTTAAATTCCCGTTACAGAGATTTTAAGTCAACAGTTTGTAGACACCAGTATTCGATAATTATCATTATTAAACTTTATTTTTATTTTTACAACTTTATTTTGGTGAAACTAAAATTTTTCAGCCAAAGCACGATAGTAGTGGGAGAAATTGGTAAAAGAAATATTGTAGGAGAATCTTTGCTGAGTCAAAAAGCATATTTTTATATTTTAAAAAATACAAAAAAAAATCTCATCAGATTTTGTTTGTTATTCTATGTTTTTTAAACCGTCGAGGTCTGACTTTTTGTCCGTCAAATGAACGCCAGATCATCAATTTCTCAAAACTCGGACTGCAATTTGACCGATGGATAACATTAACAATGTTATTCAATGACCGCCTCCATGGCGTAGTTACTTACGCAATAGCCTACAAAGGAAAGTCCCGGGTTCGATTCCTGGCTAGGGTCTAAAAATTTTAACACGGTAAAACGCACCGTTACAGTACCGAAACTCATAAAGTCGCTGATACCCAAGCTGTCGATGCAATTTTAAATAAACTAAAAAATATCAGCAGTCGCAGGACTGACCGATAGAAGTGACTTCTATCGAGCAGACTTTTTTAAGTAGTTACTACTTAATTGACTAAACTGAAATTTTAAAGTTTGTTCTTTCGGAACACCTTTTAAACTAATTATGCTAACCATCCTCCGTTAAATACCATGCTACTGAATTTTAATTCAATAAATGAGATTATTTGATTAGATCTATTTCATCAGAGTCGAGGCTCGTTTAGGCTAACAAGCTCTATGGCTTTAGAAATTATTTAATGTTTTATTGTATTTTACGAGTACTTACCCGATATTTTTGGTTTTTTGGTATTTTTTATGTATATCGATTTTTTTTGTTTAGTATTTTTTATGTGTGTTTGTCTCTCGGAACCTTTCTTTGTTTACAAACTGGTTTTTTTTTGACACGCTCTCTATTCAATTTGAAATAGGTGCTTTTTTCTCTCATTATATTATTAATGTATGCTGTTTGATATTATTTATGGTTAAAGTATAGTTTATTAATTTACATTTAAGCAATAGTGATTTAGTTTGTAATAAGTTACGGTTTATTTTGTGTGTAATATTGTTTCTATCATTGGGCCACTTTGCCCTGTTGTAAACAATTTATTGTAAATTAATTAATTAAGTTAACAAATTAAATAAATAAACTTTTGTAAATTAATTAATTTTAATTGCTTCCATGGTAATTGTTGATAGCCGAGCGTGATATGACGGCAAACTAAAGATTTTTTCCGAGCAAAAGATACATCCAGGTGCACCAAAAGAAGTTGTCACTTCAAAAAAAGTTACTTAATTGAACGTAAATTAAGACGTGTGTTTTATATTCAGATAAGAAAATACAGTTACACACCATTTCAAAGCGGATAAGATCTAATAAGTGAGTAAAGATTAAAGTAAAATAAACTCATTTTGAATGATTAAATTGTTCTTACACTTGTGGTAAAATAATAATGAGCTTACTTTACGTGTATTGACTACATTATTAGTTACATACGTTATATTATTAATGCATGTAACGTTAAAACTGTTACAGTTCTTTCAAGGCGTTTAACAGTTTTAGAAGTTAATAAACGTCACATCGCGTTCTTTTCTTTAAGATTCCAATTTCAATGTAACGTATTATATTAACAGCACTCTAACTTCTGACAATTCAATAATATTTCTTGTATTAATTTGAAAAAGAAATTATTCTCTGAACTAAATATCAATCGATAACATCAAATTTCTCGGTGTAGTTTATAAATAATATTTATTTTTATTTATTTATTTTATTTAGTTAAATATACATTACGTTTTATTACTGACTAAACTAGCTGTACAAGGATATAATATTTTAACTAAATATTCTTACATGCAAAAACTCTTTCTCACAAAGAGTTCTGTCTGCGCATAGGAGTAAATAAAAATATGTAATTACTTTAATACTTAAGACTACTATTAAAATTACTAAGCTTTTATACAATTATATATGATACAAGAATTACGGTAAACATAATTTTAAAAGAAACAGAAAATGATAAACCCAATTACATTTGTATCAATAATAGGGGAAGGGAGCCATATATGGAATAGGGTCTTATTATGGAATACTTGTGTTTTTCCAGACAGGACGTTAGAAATCCTGATCTTCTTGCACCACTGGTTATGCCGACAGAAACAACTACCAGATTCAAACAGACCAAAATACAGCGTGTTTTGTCAAGGTGATTACAATGAAGATAAAAAAGGTGAAAAGTGGATTCAATGCTCGAGGTGTAACAATTGATATCATGAACAATGCACTAGTGCTGAAAGGTTGTATTTTGTCTGCGATTACTGTGAATAAACTGATTGGACTAATACTTTGGTGCTTTAAAAACTATGTAGGCAAATTATGTATCTATTCCAAGTATTCCAAATTATAACCCAATGTATTCCATATTAAGATCCTATTTTGTAAATTGTAAAAATCATGTCGCTAAAGAAAACTTTTTAAAAAAATGTATAATATTGAAAATTTAAGATTTTTTATTTTCTAGTTGTGAAATAAACTATTTCTACTATTGATATAAAATTCAAGTAATTTCAAAAAGTCATAGAAAACCAGAAAAATGAAAAAATGAAAATGATATTCCATATTTGGTTCCTCTTCCTTAATAATTGCAACAATTGAAATTTAAAAAAAAACTTTAAGATTATGTACATTATGGGTAAATTTAAAAAAAAACGTTTCATTTTATAACTAAAACTACTTTACAATATATTTTCACTCACACAATATGGATAGTTTTACTTTATGAGAATTAATTTAATAAATGAGCATAAAAGCAGGAAAACTATCACAAAGAAAACTAACCAGAGATATTATTTAGAGATATTTTATATTTTTTAAACAGAAATTTTCTTACGCCTATCATTTTCTTTCTACACTTATCAATATTATCAAAATAATTTGGACGTACGAGATTCAATGACGGGCTCAACAAGCCATTCGAATGTTGAAATTCTTTAAAGATTCCAGCCAAAATTACTTAGAACAATTACCTTGCTACATAACGAACAACGTAGCACACAGAGACTAAACATTCCAACAAGAAATCAACACATTCAGTCCAAAATACCTAAGAAGATTCGAATTACTCACAGATCATCTCACCATTTTATTCGAAGAAAATTCAAATGGTTTTGTAGATTAAAACGGAGACATCCTACTGACTTGTTTTAAAACGAAAGATTAATTAAAAGTTCTTCGATCTTGTTAAATTAAAAGAATTTTTTTTAAGTTTATTTAAAGTCACATCAACTGTTATGTTATTAGTAACTACAGTGTTATTCATCTTTAACGGTGGGTTTTAACTTGTAATAATTTTCAGAACCTAGCAAGGAATCGAACCCGGAACCAACGCGTTGTAGGCTAGCGTGCTACTACTACGCTTCGAGGCGGCAAAAGAAAACTTAATATTCTACATAAGAGTAGATTGTTATTGAGCTGTAATTAAAAAAAAACACCTATCCGAAAACCTCTACTGACGCAGAATACTAAAAAAAATTTAAAAATTCCTCAGTTTAAAAGTCTATTTTTTAAAAAATAATTACAATATTTCCATGAGAAACCCAGTTGCGCTGACCACTACACCACGGCCCGGCTAATTTTTATTAACCGCATACGAAAGACTTCAGAAAGGAAGTTCGAAATAGAGTGATAAACAATGTAAAAGTGCTTCTTAATGGCCAAAACGCAAAAAATTTATATTTCCTATTATTCTATGGGTTCGCACCACAATACTGAAATTACATATGAGACACACTATTTTAAAAAATTGCTTTTTTGAAAAAACAAAACAGAAACGAACAAAATACCTGAGAATTTATCTTTTTATTATTAGTATTATAGTTCAAAAGAAAATCTATTTATTAACATTAAGGATTGGTGAAGGAGTATTTGTCTAAACACAATACAATAATTGTAACACATTACTCCTATCCGAAAACCTCTATTGCAGAATACTTCAAAAATTGTTAAATATTCTTCAGTTTAAGAGTGCAATTTACTTAACACGGGCCGGCCAAATTTTATTAACCGCATCCGAGAGACTTCAGAAAGGGAGTATACAAAAAAAGAGTGAAAAACTATGTAAAAATGATTTTTAATGGTTATTCTTAACGCAAAAGATACATATTTTCTACTATGAGTTCGCACCAAAATACTGAAATTTCATACCGGGCACACTTTTTGAAAACAAATTGCTCTTTTGAAAAGAAATTCAAACCATAAAAAACAAAATTATGAAAATATGTTTTTATTATCACAGATTAAAAACAATCTATTTTATTAATTTTAAGGTTTAGTGAACGGGTATTTGTCTAAACACAGTACAATTGTCAAAACTTTAATAATTTTACTGAAGCGGCTTTTAACAACGTATTATTCAGAGGGAAAATGTACGTTCTTTATTCGATAAGTAAAATAGCAAAAGAGTTACATATCACATAGCTTTTTTTGTACAAGATGTCTTATTTCATTTGTCAACCCAAACAAGATAAATTTAAAAAGTTTAGATGTCACGGAAGAAAAATAACATTGTATTAATGTTGCTTTACGGTATGATACGTGTGACTTCAAAACAATCGATCGAATCCAAGTATAATCTTAACAAAAATTCAGTTACTATTTTAATGCAGATGAATTTTTACTTTTTCTACTATTAGTTGAATAAATAGGAAAGGAAAGTATTGTTTTCATATCGATTTTTGAAATCGAGTTTTATTTATTTACAACAATATAAAGGCTAACAGAACTTATCCATATAAGCCTTATTGACATAAAAAATTTACATATTTACAAAACAATCTTTGCTTATAACTATTTTATTTACATAATATACATGCTAATACACTTTTTGTCTCTTTTTCTCATAAAAATAAAATAATGTTTCAATAAAATTATTGAAATAAATAACAAATTAATAAGAAAAAAAACAAAAGTTCCCGCAAAATATAGTTAAGCAAAACTTGATCAAAAACAATATTATTTATTAATAAATTAATAAAAGGAACAGGAAAAGAAACAGTAGAAAAAAGAAGAAAGAGATTTTTCACCGGATATACACGTTTTCAGACCCCCTAAACCCAAAATAAACATGTTTTAGCATAGGTGTGTGTGCATGCGTGCGCGAGCAAGTTTGTGTGTGTATGTTATTGTGTAAGGGTGAAGGGTAGAGAGCGAGAGAACAAAATATCTCAATAATGGAATATCGTACAAAGTTGAAACTTGAAACTTAATTTACGTACCACTAGACGACCCGATACGAACATTTTCATCAAAAACGGTCAACCAGAAGTAGTAGGTTACTCTTGCAATTTTATACTCTTTTGCAATTTTCTAAAAAACTGCTCTAACGATTTTTTTTAAAATCACCTCATTTACTGCAATTTTTATGCACTATAATACAGGGTAAGCGCTATGTCTTCAAATCTTGAGGAGGCGGTGCTCTTGTAGAAGAAAATAGTTATTTTAAGATTTCGACCTTAAGAGGAGAACTAGGCTATACCTCGAAAATCGAAAAAATCGATTTTTATAATTGTGGCGCCAATGTCTTCTGTAGCTTTTTCTGTGTAATTACATATAAAAATTATAACTGTAGACTACGATAGAAATTACGGAAGCTATCCAGATTTTTGTTAAGTAATGTTTTGACCACAATTTCTTTTGAGTTAATTTGTGGAAACAATTAAGAGTTGCGATATTCAAAGAACGCAGAAAGCTGAGAAGGCAATGGAAAGTGTGTCAAGAGAAGCAAGACAAGAGAAACAAATGAGGAAATTACTTGAGGAAAAAGAACAGTCTGGTGAAGATCAATATTATGGTGCAGGCCGATTTTAGTAAGTAAAACTTTACAGCTCATTTCCTGCAAATTCATTTTTTCCATAAAGGTATAGTTTTCTCAAAAACTATTTGACTTTGAAAGTTGAAATTTTTTAAACATCTTTTCCAGTATAATTGTGACATATGGTACTAGAATCATTGCAGTATTATTACTAAGTTAGAAATAAAATATAAAATTTTATAAAAAAAAATGTAAATTGGTTTTGCATTTTCCAAAAAGAATTTATCGAAATGGTACCGCTAGCTCTATATTAATAATTCTAGTACCAGAGCTTAAAAAGATATCATAGAAAAGGCACAAAAAATTAAAGCCCTAACGCTTAACGGTTTCTTAGAAACTTGTACCTAAAATGAGGTCAATTTAACATGGGTTAAATAGGAGGTATAATGCTCCCCTTAATATGCATTTTAGGGCAAAAGTAAGAAAAAATTAAAGTTTTAGAACAATTAAAAATGTACATTTTTTTTAAAAGCAATGTTTTTGTTCTACGCTTAGTTTCGCGGCAATGGGTAATTTTCTGGAATTTTATGGAATTTTTATTCCATTTTTATTTATTGAAAAATGGATTGCGGCCTTAGTATGCGTTTTATGAGAAAAGAGAATATAGTTATTTATGGGAAACTAAAATACGTACAATTTTTACTTTAATCATTTTTCTCTACAGAGCCTAGTTTAGAGGCAATTGCTGATTTTCCGCATTGGTAAGTCTAACAGAGATTGATTTTCATTTTGCGTTATTCACTCATGATTAAAATTATGTTAAGTTTTTCAGTTCATATTGTTTAATCATGATTGAACTTAGGTTATATTTTTCATTATTTACATTGGCAAGAGAAAGTAGGGTGTGTTTCTTATCAGATTTTTTTACAATTACGCTAATTTATATACATAATAAGTAAACAACATGTAATCAAAATGTTAAGTAAAACAATTATACAGTATTTACTACACAAATACTTTTCTTTATTACATCAAAAATAAATTAACCTGTATTTAGATGAACTATACTGTTAAAATATATATAAAGGATTGCTTGGGTTGCACTGCTGTTCTATGAATAATTAACACAAAAATAAATCCTTAAACCTGACGGCGAAATTTATGTACATAAATTTTCAAAAATTAATTTTGTTTGTTCGTTCTTGTTAAAAGTTTATTTAAATATTGTTGCAATTTTGTAGAAACATGTATTACATTAACATAACTTAAACTCTGGTTGTCTTTAGTAGTTGTTGAAATATTTATAGTCTGTTGGCCATCTCGGTCATTTTGCAAATAAGCTAGATCCAATAGTGAACAGGTCACCTTACTCATGTTAGCTCATAAATCATAAAATATGTAACTAACAAGAAAACTTTAAAAAGAATTGTTGAAACATTTTGAATAACAATTTACAATTTTACTGCATTCAAATCTCATCGTAGAAAGTGCTATAAATTTAAGAATTAGTGTGAAGATTACTTAATCTAAGATAAAGAATGAGATTTGAAAAATCTCACTTTTTAGTTTCATTTTAAAAAGAGTAATAGTCCTGCTGCACGACAGACCTAAAAATATTTTACGAACCTTAATTTATTACAAGGACTTTTTTTACCGATTGGGTTGTGTGTTTGAACAGAATATCTCAACAACGAAATCTCGTACAAAGTTGAAAGTTGAAACGTTAGGTAGAACAAGGAAAACACGAACATTTTCATTAAACTCAATCAGTTAACCAGAAGGCTTAGTCGGGAGATTTTCCACTTTCTCGCAATTTTTTTCAAAAACGGCTTACGAATTTGTTTAAAACTGCATCATTTAGACTACTACCTTTTTGTGCTATACAAGATAGGGTAAGCGCCATTCATCGTGAGGTTGTGCTTTTATGGTAAAAATTGTTTTCCTTTTAAGATTACGGCCTTAATATGCATTTTAAAACAGAAGTATACGATGAAAGTTTTAGAAAATTTAAAAAAACCTACAACTTTTATTTTAAAAATGTTTTTCTAAAGCTCTTAGTTTAGCGACAAAATTAGTGATTTTCCGTATTTTTAAGTTGAACATAGGTTGCTTCCCGGCTCTGAAAATTATTACTCGTTAAAACCCATCGTTCCATTTTATAACTCGTATTTATGGCTTTAAATAAACCAAAGAAAAGTATTTACTTTTTTACTTACAGGAACAGTGTTCCGAAAAAGAACTTGTTACATGTATAAGCCACAAAGAGAAAAAATCCGTTGAATTTGGGTATTATTGTTTTCTCAGAATTAAAAATCTACCACAATCTACACTTTAGAATTGCGAGAAATTAAAAATGTCAATAAACCATTGAATTTCTCTTTGAAAATTTAAAATAGCCTTATACTGGCGCTTTTTAAAAAAAAATTCAACAATACGCCATTTGGCTAAACTGGTATTGTTCCCGAACGTTCAACAAATTTCTTGTATGCTTTTAGAATATTCCAAACACAAAGTATTTTTAACTCAAGAATAAAATTCGTGATATCCAAACCACCATTTTGGTGTTAGGGTTTCAAATGAAATATTTTATACAGAAGACGAAAACAAACCATTATTTTACAATATTGAAAATACTACATAATTTATTTTACTTAACGTTATCCTTAATTCAGGAACACCTGATGTAACAACTAACAAACATGTTAACAAAGTCAGAAGTGATAAAGAATTCTTAACTTTACACTCACGTCATCTTAAAAAGTGTTAAAAGCGGAAAAACATAATGCGGTACCGTGCTTAGACATAGACATTAAAACTTAATGATTCATGGACCTATTAAAAAATGATAAATGGTTATTAGATTTTATGATCCGCTATTGTTGTTGTACTCAGAACCATGTTCCTAAATTATCATATAAATGAAAAATTACTTTCATTTTTCATTAATATAGGTCTACCAACGTGCCTTCCTTTAGAGTCCTTTTCATTTCACTCAATCAACGGACGTAAAAAAATTACCTATTCAGATTAATAATTCTTGGCTAATAAAAATGGCGAATCGCTTTCAACTGGAACTCATTAAGAACATCAATTAGGTCAGGAGAACAGATATTTAAAAGTGTGTTTTCTTTTATTTATTTATTTATTTATTATTTTACGATATTTCATCTTTCGTAGCACTTTAATAATGAAAATTCTTACTTATGAATAAGAAAGTTTATTGAACAGCTTTGTTAAAACGTCAAATAATAAAGTTAAAAGTCTCAAGTTTAACTCATGATTAGAACCTAGAAATAACAAGTCAAAACTATTATATTGTCAATAAGAAATATGAGTAGCTTGTAATGAACTAAAAGATACAATATTATAAATGTCCTCAAAATAAAAAATTTTCCTACAAACATTACTATTTTAATTGCAGTCAGATTAGATCGTCGCCTCACATGGAAACATTACTAAAATAACTTAAAAGAAACAACTTGAGCTGACAGTACGTAAACTACACTGGTTAAAATTGGTAAACACTCGCCTTTGTCAAACGAATAAAAAATTATTTTATATAAATCCGTTTTAAACCCTCATGTGGACATATGGGCTTCGATTGTGGGGTACCTGCACTTCAAACATAAACATATTCGAACGTTTTCCGTCAAAATTCTTGCGGCGGGCAATAAAAAATAAAAAATATAATGAAATCATAATCATGTTAATTAACATTTATCAAAATTGCTGATTGTTCTATTTCAAATGAAAAAATTGTAAAGTTGCAGAATTGTAAAAAAATTGCAGTCAGAACCACACAATTTATTCCACAATTTTTTAAAAATCTATTACGAAAAACTCACACAAATTGGTCTTTCCAATGTAAATAATGAAAAATATAAACTATTTTAATCGTGAGTGAAGAATAATATATAAAAAAACCTCTGTTTTACTTAAAAATACGGAAAATCACTAATTGACGCTAAACTACGGTCTGTAAAAAAACGCTTAAAATAAAAGTTGTAGGTTTTATAATTACCTATAGGCCTAACTTTTAATTATATTATACATTTTTGCCGTACGCACTAAAACCACAGTCCAAACAAATCCCATTTTTACTGATTCTAATGATAAAAACACAGAAAATCACAAATTGACGCTAAACTAAGCGCTGTAGAAAAAATATTAGAAAAAAATTTGTAGGTTTTTAATTTTTTACATTTATATACACTTTTCTCCAAAATTTATATTAAGGCCGCAATCTTAAAAAAATTTGCTGGAAGAGGACAGCCTAAACATTTCAGCAGACATGCCGTTTACGCAGTATTTTTGAGTTTACCTAAAATCTTTGTCAATTTCTCACATTTGCTTGTTTAGTTGATTGTTTTAACTGATTGGAAAAGACTTGGTTGAAATAAAAATATACATATTTTGTGATTTTTTTTTTTTGTTTAACGTCCGACTGTTCTGCAATTACTGCTAATACAAACGGTGAATGATGAAATAATTTTTTGTAACGTATGAAAAAATGCCGTGCCTGAATGGGATTCGAACCCAAGACCGCATGATGAGAGGCGAGCACGTTACCAATTTCGCCAATGCGGCCGGCATATTTTGTGATGATGATAATAAAAGTACTGTCTGTCTATAACTTGATGGCCTCCCGCAGAGAGGAGCAGAATCGGCCCGCTACTAGCCTTCTCAATAACATTTCATTATGTACTACTACGAACTAGTACACTGGACTTGGTACAAAATGAAGTGTTATTGAAAAGGCTAGTAGCGGGATGATTCTGCTCCTCTCTGCGGAAGGCCATCAAGTTATAGACAGACAGTAGTTTGTTTTAGGCTAGAAATAGTGAAGGTATTAAAGTTTCATTGTATAAAACTGTTTCAGACGTATTTTTTTCAAGGTAACGAAGATAATGGACTGCCGATGAATAAAATGTTTTGAAAGGAGTTCTTGGAACAGCGGTTTAACTAATTTAAAATACGAGGAAAGGGTCTTTGTTATGCCTAGTATTGATTATTTCTACTGCACTGTAGACTTGTCAAGTCAAACGTAGAAGGGTCTCTTTTGTCCTTTATTATTCAGACGTTCGGCGTCTTTCCAGAAAGAACCACAACCTTTTACATAGGCCACTAGCTTGTAGGCTGAGTCAGTTATACTTGGACTGTGAATGTAATCACTGATGCCGGACAGTCGAGATAGTGTCGTTACGGAACCGGTTCAGAATTACGATAATACTGCGTGTGCGTATGGGTGGTAACAAGGTGTTGTAGACAGGTACATTATTGTTTTGGTTGTTAAGTGACAGTATCTTATTTTTAATCGAGTTTAGCCTACGCTAAGTTTTGTAATTAATTTTATTGAAGTAATTTAATTGTAAGTTGTAATATAGTAAAAAATAATTCTGTTAAATTTAAAGAAAGTCTGTTTATATATTATTATACCCAGATCCCGAACCAACCTTGACTTAAGTGTTACAATAAGCTACTATGATTTTTGTTAAAATTAAGAGTGCATATTTGGTACTAAAAGCTATTTAGAAAGGAACTCTCGTACACTGCAAAATGTTTTATCAATCAAGTATTTTTTCAGCTTTTTTTAGACAGTAATACAATTTTAATAAACAAGCAAGTTATAAATACTTTAATAAACAAGCATATTAGAAAGGAGCAAGCTGTCGCCGACAAACCCTAGAATGAAAATGCTTTTTAAAAACTAAATGCAACACTCAACATATGAGTTTAAATGTATTTGATAAGATATTTCTGAACACGTTTGAATCTACCTTTACCGACAAAATTATTTCAATTTTGTAGGAAAAACCACATTTAGAAAAATATAAACATAAAAAATAGGGGTGGTAGTGATGATGATATTTAAATATGTAGTTCAGATAGGGGTGGCTTATCTTTAATGGAAACCTCTTAAATGACTGAAATATTGTTGTAACAATGCAATGTAGTGTGTTGTCGACTCTTACCAAACCCACGTGACATTATACACTTTATTTTTGACTTCAAAAACATTAACCTCATTGTTTATATCACCAGAAATGTTCGTTCACAATAGAATAATAAAATACAAAATGTATTTTAGAAAAATAATTTAAAATTCTTTTTTCATATTTTATTTTTATTTTAGGTGTTGTTTAGGTAGGTCATTGATGTTGTTTAGGTCATCAGCCGAAAGGTTAGTTTGAACCTCTTGAGGCTTTACTAAGTAAAACTAGGAGTGAGGTGGTTTACCATTGCCTTCCTTTTGAGTGGAAAGTATGCTGATCAACATGTCGGTCTCTCTGAAAAGCACCTACTTTTCACCCTGCAAATGACACCTTCACTTCATTCACCACAGGGTCGGGTTGTGTAATGAAAATCATTACTTTCAGAGGAGATAATTTTGACTAGTGTCTTTAACACCTCTACCTCTTTCCGTTCTTAAATCATTTATACAGTTGGCTAACCATGTGATAACAAATAGAACTATTTTTGTAGCCCTGGAACTAGCAAACCGAGTGTGAATAATGTAACACTCCACCTGCCTGTTATGGGCAAATCTATTTAATACAGAAGTTATTGTATTACTCTGTAATAGATTTTTCGTTACTAAGGGTTGCTAATAAAAATTTTCTAGATACTAGGCATTTTTAATAACCAATCTTTAAATAATATTGTTACGTTCTGATAATGGGATAACGCGTAGAGAACTACTATTTTGATGTGTGTGTTCAATGGTAGTTATAAAAGGTTTTATTCATCCCTTTTCTAAATGATGGGTCCTACCCTTACAATTTTTTATTCTTATATAAAAGGTTTCCCCATAACAGACAGGTGGATTGTTAAATTATTGGTACTCGATCTGTTAGTTCCAGAGCTAGAAAAAATAGTTCTGTATTTTATCACATAATAATCCAATCATATTAGAGATGTAAAAGACACTAGTCAGAGCTATCGTCTCTAAGAGGAATGAATTTCATCATTATAAAGCTGTGTTGAATGAAGTGAAGATGTCACTGGCAGGGTAGAAAGTAGATGCTTTTCAGAGATAAGCATCTACTTTCTACTCAGTGACGAAGGCAATAATAAACCACCTACTCCTTGTTTTACTTGAGTACTTAGTTTACTTAGCTGGACAAGGATTAACTAATCTAATATGATATTTACAAAAGATAATGTATTTTTGCAGTAGTATGTTTTAGAAATCAAGTTACAGAAACCCTGACTGAAAAAAAGTATTGATTTTTATGTTTTGATCTCAAAATATGGTTTGAAATTTCCTCTTTCCAACGCCCTATAAATCACGTTTCTATGGCAACTAGAAAATTTGTTGTTAATATTGTCATAACTTGATGTCGTTACTTTTGTAGCATTTTAGGACCAACTGTACAGTTATATCTAAATCGTTTAATTTTTTTTTATTATTATTGCTGAATTTAGTTGGTAATAGATCGGTTGATTACCTAACCTGTGTTTATTTTCTACAATTTGTGCAATTGCTGTTTATTAACTAATCTTTTAGCGTTCTAAAAGTTTTTTTGGAGTATTGTACGAATTTCCTTCGTTTTCATAGGTTTTTCTTATTTTACCATTTTTCCAGTTTCGTATACCTTTTTCTCACAACTACGGAAGATAAAGGAATGAAATTTTCAGGGTATGTTTATTCAACTCATTTCTTCATTTTGAGAGCCTAGTTTTGTAAAATTTCTAATATACGAGGAGAAAAAGAAATTTGTGGTAAAATTGTTATGTTAAAAATGGACTTTTATTTGAAAATTCGTAGAAAATTCAGTTTTCCATGAAGATTAAAAACAAAAAACTCAAAAGTTGCATAAAATATGAATTTTAATTTGAAATGAAAACCAGCTTTCTATCTTTAGTAGTTCATGAGAAAAAGCTACAAACGTTAACATAATGTTAGATAGGGATCCAAGTTCCCCTTAATCTACACTAATATTTTAAAGACAAAGCGTGTTTTTTTAGTGCAGGCTAATTTACAAAACTACTGAACGGATTTTCATGAAATTTTGACAGCATATTTTTATTTATATTTACAACAAAATTTTAGTTTTAAATTTCAAAAAATGATTACCTTAAAGGCCCTAATGAAGATTTTCATAATGTGTGTGTGTGTGAGTAGGTATTGCTGTTGAAGTAAATGAAGGGGTTTGATAAAGACGGATGACGTACGCGAGGAATTCATCAAAAAGTTGTGTGTGTGTGTGTGTGTGTGTGTGTGTGTGTGTGTGTGTGTGTGTGTATGTGTGTGTGCATGTGTGTGTGGGTGTGCGTGTGTGTGGGTGTGCGTGTGTGTGTGTGTGTGTGTGTATGTGTGAGTGTGTGTGCGCGCGCGTGTGTGTGTGTGTGTGTGTGTGTGTACGTTGCAGTACATCTAGGCCTACAGTCTATCTAGTAGCTAGACAATTTTCGCGTGCGAAGCCGCGCGGGCCATGATAATTCTTTTAATATAAATATCATTCTACACGCTTTACGTCACCCCATTACAAAAAAAAATCATTAATTTAAGTAAAAAAAAAACGGATAAATTTGTTAAAGAAAATTATTTTCAATCTTCTTTCTCTAAGTTCGTTCGGAGCGAGTTATATTTATTGATAAATAAATGATAAAGCTAAAACACTAAACAGTGACTGTTTTAAGTGACACGCCTTCCCAATTTCTTGAAAACGTAGCAATTTAAAAGGTGTATGAATCTAAAATAAAAACAGTTATGTGCTTTAATAATGGACTTCTTTTCTTCAGTAATTATATTTAATAGAGTAGTACAATACAATACAACAGAAAGTGCGCTTATAACTAAGTTAAATTACTCTAGAATAGTGTACTGGACATTATTCTGCACTCAGTGGTTAAGAGAGAAAATAAAAGAAAAAGAATATTTCACTTCTTTTAATACAAGCTTTTTATGAGTTCCAGTTACAGCAACTGCTACGATCACTAATCGCTATGGAGCTGTAACAGTTTTAGAAATAAAATAATGTTAGGTCACAGTTTATCCTCTTGGGTATCATATACGGGATCATTAACTTAACAGTCAAGAACTTTAAGCTACCGACGAAGCCATAACAGAGGAAATATTTCTTACATCATAATTCTCTTTTTATTAACGCGTTTATTTGATACATATACACACAAATCACCATGCTTCAGAAATAGATCCTACTTTGCCAATATAAAACTATATAGATTAATAAGAAGGAACACAAAAATTTTAATATACAGTAAAACCCCGATTATCTGAAACCTACTTAACCGTAACCCGCCTTAAAAGGGGAGACTGTACTTTGTATCCCGCCAATGTTAAATTTGCTATTTTTAGGTCCATTTTGTATAGGATTGGTGAAAGTTACGAAAATGAAACTATACACACTTATAGTTGTAGGGTGGTTTTAGCTACTGACATTTTTTCAATTTAATCTGTTGGACCATAAAGTTTTTAAAAGAATAACGAATAACATAAAATTTTTACATTTTTTTACGTTTTTTGCATATTACTATTTTTTTGAGCACCCGAGAAAGTAAAAACAATGTCGGTAAATGTGCATGTACATGATAATTAACTGGTAAAAATTTCAGTCTGGTAGGTTAAATGGTTCCTAAGAAAACCGTACATAAGTGTTAAAAATCTAAATTTGCGGGAAAAGGTACAAATGAGAAACAAAATGTACATGAATAAGTTTAATTTCCCATCAACAGTTGGTCAGAAAGCTGCACGAACAGCGGAGAATATTAAAAATAGTGAAGCAGATATTTAAAAAAAACTAAAATTCTTTTTGCACTAAAACGAGCAATATAAAAATATGAAAAATATTTCTTCTTGGCGACATGTTAATTTTTTATGTGTTGTTGTTTAGGTCATCAGCCAAAAGGCTGGTTTGAACCTCTAGAGGTTTTACTAAGTAAAACGAGGAGTGAGGTGGTTTACCATTGCCTTCCTCACTGAGTGGAAAAGTACGCTTATCAGCATGCCGAGCCCTCTGAAAAGCACATATTTTCCACTCTGCAAATGACACCTTCACTTCATTCATCACTGTATAATGAAATTCATTACTTTCAGATAAGATAACTCTGATTAGTGTCTTTTACACCTCTACCTCTTTTGTTCTTAAATGATTCAGTCATTTAATTGGCTGAACATGTGATAAGAAACAGAACTATTTATTTTAGCCTCGCAACTAACAGATCGAGCGCAAATAATTTGACACTCCACCTGTCTGTTATGGGCAGAAATTTTTTATGATAAACCTGATAAAAGCTTAAATTTTTTCATTAAAATAATTTTTATTGTAATTTAATGTTTTTGTGGTAGGTCTAGGTCTATACTATAGAAAAACATAAAAAACGGTAAATCAAAATTTTCAGTCAAAACCATCATACAATCTCCCATTAACAGATAAAGATTCAAAAAACTTGTTTTTTAGTTTCCTCATTACTCAATTTCAATAATGTGTAAACGCACAGTAGGCTACAGCAATTAAATAAGTTTCGTTAAAATACAGTATTAAATAAATTACGAATATAAAATTTCACTACTTTGGAAATTCATTTACTCCTTCTTCACCTTTACGTCAATAAAACGACTTCTAATAAAACGATGGTGCGATGTTACCGTGAAAAAACTGTTCCATCAAAAATCTTGAACATTTTTTAAAAAGACTAAACAATTTGAAAAAGTTACAGTAAATATAAATTTTTAATTGTCTTTTTTTAATGTGAAGAAAATTTCAATATTTAATTTTGTTCTCTTGAAATTTTTGTATTTTCATTTTTATACCTACATATTAATAAAAAGTTCTAAAATATAATGTATAATCACTTATACGATTTAGAAATATGAAACTCAACTCCGAAAAGTCGACATGAAAACAATACTACATTTCTTCCTACTTATACATACAGAGGAAGAGAAAGTTAAAATGAATTCATAAATAGCTCTACGAATAAAATAAAATCATAACATTTCTATTACTAGAGAAATTGTTCGGCGCAAAATATAGATAATAAGAGAGTTCATACAGTACGTACTGTTGTTTGATAATATCAGAGAAGACAAAGAGACTGTATTTAGAAGGGGCACAGCTTGGTGACTCGGTTGTAGATATTTTACATATTATTAGATCTGGAATGTGTTCAAACCAGACTGTGCTACAGAGAACCCACTTCTCCCACATTTGATGCGGGTTTCGAACAATTTGTAGTAGCCACGTTGGCCCAGACTGATTGTATATTATATTAACTGGTGCCTTATTACAAATTTAGATTATTAACCATAAATATTTACATTTTCTGTTTCTGTATTGATTATAATACAACATGTTAACTATTAGTTATTGAGAATAACTATGCCAGGAAACTCCCAACACTAAAGAAAATGACTTAACTAAGAAATCTATTGATTATTCTAAACCACCCAAAAGGCTCTTTTTTCTTTAAATTTTCTCTTCATCCTCATATCATACAATACTGGTAAACTGCTGCTGAAATAAGAGATGGATACAAAAATATTCTGTTATGAGCAAATTGCTAAACAGTTCTCATCTGAAAATTTCAGTGAATGTAGTTGTGACAGAGACGGAACAGCCTCCATGGTATCTAGTGGCGTGTGGGAGAAAAGAGCACCAAGCTGACGTTGATAAAGAGGAATGTTGGAATCGATTACTCAGCAGGTGACAAAGGAGATGGAGCAAAGCTACGGTCTGGGAGTGGACAAAGAGGTTCATTCCGAATGTCGAGTAGTGAATAAGGAGGATATTTGGTGATACCACCCATGATTTGACGCAGTTTTTAACAGAGCATGGTTGCTTTTGGGCATATTTTACAAGGTTCAAACTTAGTGAAGTGCTGAAATGTCGACTATGCGACAGTGAAGAGGAGGAATCCATTGCGCATATTTTTGAAAGATGTCCCTACTTTGGCCTCGAAATAATGGAGACATCTCAGAAGATAGGCGTTGTATTGTGGAGCCAAGAGAGAGTAGGGGCAGCGAAGCTGCGGGATGAAGAGAGCTGGAAGTTGGTCGCTTAGTTTGCAGAGAGGGTGATCGGAAGATTGCGGAGGGAGGAGACAACTGGAGATCAGCGGGATTGCCCTCTCCCATTCCTATCCCAATCTCATAAATAGGCACACTCATTTTCAGAGTTGATGATGAAAGTGAGAGAGTGAGTGTTGGTCGGTGACATCGAGAGGGGAATTAGGCTACGGTTTCCTTCCATGCCCGCTGACAGTGTAAATTTTTTAACCCGACATTTTCCTTGTAGTATTATATTAACAGTTACGACAGAGGTGGAGGGTTTTTGGTGATGTCGGATCAAATGGCCAGGTGGCGGGTTTTTGGTTGGTCGGTGGTTGCGGCCTTCTTGGGGCTGGACGAGGACGCCTCAACTGAGTCCAACACTACTTCTTCCCATCGTGAGAGAGTGAACATGACTTTTTCTCGCCGCCTCGGATAAAAAAAATAAAAATAAAAAAAGTAAAAAGACAGTCAGGTCGAAGGGACTCCAGGGACAATGATTCTCCTTCCACCATGTGCCAACGGCTTATTTGGAGGGCGGATGAGTGGTGGAGGCTAGGATACTTTTCTGGCTCTTAGGACAGGAGGTTTGTTTATTGCTGTATTACTTTGGTTTTTTCTGTTCAGTTTAAGAACAATAAGCAGCCCTCGGATAATGAGATAAGGATGATACGTGTAAATGAGTTGTAGTCTTGTACAGACTCAGACCGACCATTTTTGAGATCTATGGTTAATTATACCCCAACCATCAAAAAACACCGGTTACCACTGTCTAACTATTCCAATCCGTATAAGAAAAACACCTTTACCAGGTTTTGAACCATTAAACCTTCGTCTCCGAAAATGACCCGTTATACAGCTGAGTATAAATACTAAAGTAGGCCTAAAATACTAGAAATATCTCGTCTAATTACCATGAGAAATATCCAAGTACTTTTGATGACGTTTTGGCTTAAACATTCAATATTTTTGGTACATTTTAATCTGTTTATTTATTATACATTATAAACCTATTATTATAGGTTAGTGTTTTGTGTGAATCAGTGTTTTTGTGTTTTAGTGAATCAGTGTTGTAATTTTTTTGCTTAGGTTATGTTAGTGACATAATGTAGAAAATCATCTCTGTTCAGGACACAAATTCATCATTTCAGGTAAGAAAACTTACTTTTTACGTTAGCGTATTTGTACAGAAAAGCTTTAAAGAATGTATAACAGAAAAAACCCCAGCAGTGTTATTTCCAGTGCTTTTGCTGCTTCTTAAAGTGATAAAAGCCACTCCATGGCACAAATTTCATCAGTTTTTCGATTATTTTTGTTATTATGCACGTTTTTTTGGATAACCCGAACATTTCACGACCCCAATTAATTTGAATCAGCGGGGTTGTTGTGAATTTCATATAGGTCAAGAGAAAGTAAGAGCAGTTTATTATTTTAAATTAACTAATTAAAAGTTTCATACACGACGAATAATATTCTTGATTAAGTTAATTTAATAGTAGTAGTAATATTATGTCTAGTAAATAAAATAAACATTTATTAATGAACAAAGTTTAGTGTGTTCTGGAGACTTTCAGCTGCAACTTTACAAAGTTACCGAATTACTTCTTACTTTGTTTTATATAGTTAGAGAAGCGTTAATATTTCATTGCATTTAATTTAAAATTTAATTTCGGATTTCAATCGATTTCTATGAAATTTTAAACAGCGTATTCTTGTTACAATTCAAATTTTCTTACTGTTTAAATATTACACGCTATTCTACCAGTATGTTTTACTAATAAAATTTATAATTCATGAACAACAGATTTTTATTCTCTACATTTTTAATGTTTTATCAAGAAAATTTAGATCTCTGATATTACACATGGATAAAATGATATTAATAGGACGTTTATTTCATAAAGATTAGCGAGTTTTTTTCTCTTCAATTCTTTATTTACAACTGTAAAATTTTACAACAAGCAAATGTGATGATTATGATAATAATGTAAATGACATGATAGGCATGAGAGGGGTAGGGCCCCCATTGATGCCTCCTCAAGAATGAAATGTATCTATCAAATTAGCCGGTCTTTACTCCAGCGTCTTTCAAGGCGTCCCGGGGGATTATCAGGTAAATGGACGGTGGAAAGTGAACGTAACAGGGGGCTCTCGTGTTCGTGTGACTTGTGAAAGCGTTTGTATAGGTATTCAATGGAATTTTGTACAAGTGGTGTTTACAAATCTCTATTTAAGGTTTTGTTGCTAACCTAAAGAGGTGCATTTGCTATAAGGCGTAATGTTTTTGGCTGGAATGCTTGAATTCGTTGCAAGTTAGATGGTTTGGTTGAACCGTAAATTCGGGACCCGTAAGTCCCTATAGGTTTCAAAACAATATATGCGTAATTTGTGTGCCAATGGTAATTTTGATCGTTTGTGAAGTAGGGAATATAGAAGTTTAAGTCAGGAATCCAGTAATAAACGTTTCCGTTTGATATGTGTGCTCCAAGTTAGTCGTTTATCAAAAGTCAGACCGAGATACTTGACCGTATCTGTTTTTGTGAGAGGTTCATTGTCTATGTATACTGGTGGGCAATCACCAAGACGGAGTGTGAAAGTTACGTGAAGGGATTTTGCCGTATTAAGTTTTATTTTCCATGTTTTACACCATTCGTGTAAAAGATTGAGATGATGTTTGAGTATTAGTGAAGCGTGCATAGAGTTTTGGTCTCGGGCTAATATCGCTGTGTCGTCAGCGTAAGTAGCAGTGAGAGTCTGGGGTAGGATCGGTACGTCTGAAGTATGTACAGAATACAAAAGTGGGGCTAAAATTGAGCCCAGAGGCACGCCAGCTAAGACAAGAAAAAAATTTGAGTAGGTCGATCCTAAACGAATTCTAAAGAATCTGTCAGACAGGAAGGAATTTGTGATAAGGTAGTAGGTAAATGGTTTATTTTACAAAATAAAAATAGCCAAAGGCAGTCCTCGGCTGTATGTTGAGAAAACTGAAAGAAGAGTACTAAAAAGCAGGCTTGGAAATCAACTTCGGAAAACAGAATACCTAGCAACCGTAGAGCAACCTCCAGGAAATTGAGAAGTTCAGGATAATTTTAGAGAGACGATAACTGTAATATGTACTAAATATAACTGATGGAGTTAACTGATGGACTACTAAAGTAGGTATTGTCAAATCTCTAGGACGGAGCGAGTCAGGAATGCAGAAATAAGAGAGTTCGTAGGGAAACTGGATGTAACCATAAAGGAACTCCCGTCTGAATGTTTGAGTCATGCACAAACGATGGAAAACAGAAGATGCAAAAAATAATAAATTGGAATCCACTAAGCCATAGGAGATCAATAGAAGGCCAGAAGTAATGGTGTATATATGTTTTAATGCCTAATATATGTACGTTACAATCTGTTGAGAGAGTATGATTGATTGAACCCCAACCATCAAAGTTCTCCGGTAACCACTGTCTATAATATATAATATTATACACTATTATACTATTCAAATCCGTATAAAAGTAAATATTTCTACAAAGATTTGAACCAGGAACCTTACCTCCGAAAAATCAGCTGTTAAACAGGTAACTCGCGGCGACGACTTTACCTCTAGATATATGTCCCACGAAGAGGTTGCTATTTTTGAATTAATATACTGGACGTATCGCACACTTTACAGACTGGAAACTTTACAGTTATAATAAATAGATAAGTAAAAAAGTACCCTTAAGCTTCATTTGCTTATGATTAATCAAAACAAAATAGCAGAATAAGGTAATACTATTAAAAATGAACAATAATCTTGTGGGTAAAACCATTTCTATTACAATAGGATTTAGATAGAAAGGATGGTGTTTTATCGAATAACATATCCCATCAGACAATGACTGGAGACAGATACGCATCAATTTTATCACCATATTCCTTATCTTTCTCAGACGGAGATGAAGGACTTTTTTTCCAGCATGATGGAGCTCCTCCATATTATGCTAATGTGGCCAAAGCGGATTTAAACCAAAATCTTCCTAACCGTTGGATAAGTCGTGGCAGCGACCTTATGGACTGGCCTCCAAGATCGCCAGACTTATCTGTTTGCGAATTTTTCTATGGGGCTTTTTTAAAGGAAAAAAATGATTCTCACTCCACTGCAACAGACGATAATTTAATGAGGCTGGCTGAAGAGGAACTGCTGTTGATAACTCGGCAATTTTTCAAGAACGTTTATGACTCATTTTTGTTTCGTTGCTATCAGTGCATAGCTATTGATGGACATCAGTTCAAATAAAGATTAATGAAACAAATTGTGTTCATTAATAAATTATCACTTTCATATTTCTTTAATTTTATTACTTAAGTAACATTGTAACAAATCACCAATTTGAAATGGTTGCAAATAAAATTACTTTCCACCATTTTGTTTTGATTAATCATAAGCAAATGAAACTCGAGGGTACTTTTTACATAACTATTTATTATAACTGTAAAGTTTCCGTCTGTAGAGTGTGCAATACGTCCGGTATATTAATTCAAAAATAGCAACCCCTTCGTGGGACACCCACGTATTTGTATATATTTAATCACAAAAAACTACTGAATCTTAGAAACCTGAATTTCATTTAAATTTTTTACGGCAATTATTGTATTCAATATCAGTTAAATTATCAAACACTAAGTTTTTTTTTTGTTTGTTTAACGTCCGACTATTCTGCAATTACTGCTAATGCAGACGGTGAAGGGTGAAATTATTTTTTTGTATATGCCGTGCTTGAATGGAATTCGAACCCAAGATCGCATGATGAGAGACGAGCACGTTACCAACTACACCAATGCGGCCGGCATCAAACCCTAAGTAAATGTGAAGTTAGTAATTGATATTATTTCGGGGAGGAGGGTATTATTATTTTCTAAGGGTTTCCATTTCACAGATATTTTACTAAAATAAGTAGGCCTATCTAATAACACAGAACTGACCGAAAAGTTGTTAATTAATTAGTAAGAACCTTAAACTTGTATGAAAGTAATGCTGTTAACTTATGTAATAAGTTTTGTACCACCTTTGTAGAATACGAGGAAGTTTATTACAAACTACGTAATCGAAACTAAATATCTGTAACTTAGGCTTTTACAGAAATTTATTAGTGTTCATATAAACATTCTCAAATTTATACTTATATATATAATATATATTATATATAATATTGTAACCCTTTTTGTTTCGAGCGATACAAAAGGATCGCTACAAAACAAAATTGGCATAGGGAAACAAAAGAAACTCCAACAGGAGAGACTGCGGTGATGTGACGATAAAAAAACCAAAAAAAATAAATTAGTAAAAGAATTTAATTAAATATTAAATTTATAGAGAAAATACTTAATGGATACGGTTACATTTGTTTTTGAGTAAACGCAGAAAAGTTACATAGGTAATTAAATGTAAATAAGCATAGATAGCCAAAATTTATAAAAAAAGAGCTCAATAGGATTGGCATGCCATTTTACTGGATCCAGTTTAAAAAAAATTTTAATAATAAGAAAAGATTAATAATTAATAATAATAATCATTATTAATAGAAATGAAACAATAAAATTGATATTCAATCGTAATAGGCCATTTAAATGACAGATAATATTTTCAAAAAAAATTAATTTGATAAAAGAGCATAACTAGTATAGCTTTAAGAGATTATAACAATTAATTTCAAAAAAAAATTTATAAGAAGACAATTAAAAAAACGTTTAACCAAAGCAGGTTAGACAAAAGCAAAGTTCACAATTTTCATAAAAAAATTTAGAACTTGTTTTTCACTTATTATGTTTTACAAAATTAAAAGGTAAGTTATTAGTATTACGCAGCATAATTTAACAAAATTAAATTAAATTTTTAGAAAATCATTACATAACAAATTACAAAATAATAAAGGATTTTAAGTATATTTAAATGTATAAAAATAATGGAAGCTTCATAAGTAGATTTTAATTTTTTAAAGACGAGTAGAAGCATTCCTTCCAGAAATAGAGTTATCGGGTGACATAGGAAAATTCAGACATGTAAACGTTCGCCCAAACTTGATTAAATTCATCCCAAACTGGGTCTTAAATGCATCCTAAACTTGGTCCCTGCAAAGAGCAGAAAAAAACCAGGACTTAGAAAAATGAGGGCAACCGCAAAATACAAAAATAAAAGGTAGCTAAAGCCCACCGGCACAACAAGAGAAAAATAAAAAAATTAACAGTGCGCTTTAAGGAAAGCTAGAATTCAAATTTAAAAAAAAATTTAGTTACCCAAAGGGTTTACAAAATTTACAAAATTTTAAAATAAATCATTTTCGGCTTCAATGGGTTTTAACTACAAAATAAAAAGAGAAGAACTTACCGAAACACGGGAAAGCAAAATGGTCAAGCAAAAACCAGGCGACATAACGCACCCCGAAAAAACTCAAAATGAAATACGGCACAAGTAACCAGAGAACACGTCCGGCGACATGACCATTTGCTGCAAGAAGGAAGAGCGAAACAAAATCACTCAAAAGGAAAACTCGGTTCTGACGTCACGGGTCTCCCCCCAACAAGTTAACCAAAAGGAGAACCGAAACGGCAGATAAGGCAGATGACAGCGACGGTAGTACAGAAGCCTAGAAGAGCAAATCAATTAAGAGATAACTAATTAACGTCGACAGAGCAGATAACGAAAATTAATACAATTAGAACAATGCAAGGAAGAAATAATTTAAAATAAATTGTAACATTGAAAATAAAATGTTACAATATACCTATATAAGTTATATATATATGAGGTTTCCTTCTGAGTTTCTCACGACACTCTTAAAGAGCAGACTGAGAAAGTATGGCAGTTGAGAATAACATATACGCGTAATAAAACTTTGAAATACTATACCAATAAATTATTTAACGATTCTTTTTTTTATTTTGGTTTAACGTCCGACTGTTTTGCAAATTGCTGCTAATGCAGACGGTGAAGGGTGAAATGAATTTTTGTAACGTATGAAAAAATGCCATGCCCGAGTGGGATTCGAACCCAAGACCGCGTGATGAGAGGCGAGCACGTTACCAACATCGCCAACGCGGCCAGCTATTTAACGATTCAATCATCAATTTACAAACATAATATGAGGAATCTACTTTTCATAAGTTATCTATCTTTTTACTTTCTCTTTCCTTATATTAAATACGTATGCAAGAAAAATATGTTTTCATGTAAATTTATCTAAATCGAGTTTTCACCGGAAACACAATTTTACGTCACCTGAGCCCAGAAAAACATGTTCTTACCGATTGGTCTGTGTATGTATGCGAGAACAAATCAACTCAAAAAACGAAACGTGTATGAACCTGAAACTTGGAACTTAAGTTTGGTACCATAAGCGGGCACAACATATTTTCATCAAAATCGATCGAACGGGAGTGGTAGTTTATTTGTGCAATTATTCACTAATTTTAGATTTTCTCAAAAACGGGTTCTACAATTTTGTTTAAAATTGTCTCATTTATTATATAGTTTGCCCTACAAGCGTCATGTCTATTGAAATTTGGAAGGCTGTGCTCTCGGAAAAAAGTTTATTTTTAAGATTGCAGCATTAATATTCATTTTACGACAAAATTGTGTACAGGTGTAATTAAACCATACCTGTGCTCTCGTGGTAGGAATTTTTTTGAGGATTGCGGCCTTGATATGCGTTTTGAAGTAGAAATTTGTGTAATTATAAAATTATGCGAAATTACAAAACCTATAATTTGTATTTCAAGCATTTTGTCTACGCAGGTTTACCGTCAATTAGTGATTTTTTATATTTTGCTCATCAAAATCGGTAAAAGATGGGATTCTTTAAGATCTTTTATTGCATTTTACGACGAAATTATATAAAACCGAAGCCAAAGTTATATTACGACTATACAAATAAAACTAATTAGTACTGGAAATTAATTTTATTGAAATCGGTGTGAATCATAAGTGGAAGGGGTAAAATAACTGAATACTGCATGTGCTGTAAATTAAAGTATGTAAAATCAATTTCTTAATAAAAGTTGGTATGATCTCTTTGATTTTTGGAAGATTCACACAACTTTCTATCAAAAATTGGATATGACATCAGAATATTTATTCCGTAGGCCTATATAATTTTGAAAATGGAAAGAGATTGATGTACATTGTAGAGCGGTATTGTACCGTACATGATACTTGGGCCGTATCACATCTGACTGTATTATAAAAAACATCAGAAACAGTATTACTTCAAAAACTTGGTAAAGAAAAGGAAATAATGTGCAAAGTAAAATGAAGAGAATTAGAATATCCACTATCGGTTTCATAATCATAGACACCCAAGTTTTTGAACCTTTGCATCTCCAAAACCATGATACGGATTTCAATACATTTTACATCAAAATTTAGCTCATTTTATTCTGTGTTGACCTATAGTAGTCCTATATGTTGTTTAAAAATTTCTATATCGAGGTTGGAAGACAAAAAGACCCGGTTTTTTTGCTACCGCAACAAATTTCATGCGTTTAGAGGCGCGTAACTCGATAACAATTTGACCGAAAAGTTTGAAATTTTAACACAACATAGAAAATTATATTTTTAAAGCGTATAAAAAATTTCAAATTCTTACGTTATTTAAATTTTGATAATATTAACAATATTCTGAACCCTTGCTATCTCGGTAACCGCTCGATAGTTCGGCAAGGGGAAACTATCGTTTTATTCAGCGAAAAAACTTAGTACAAATATGTTAATAACATGAAATATTGATAGGCCAATTTTGTGGTAGAATTTTTAAAATTTTGAAAAATAGACTGGGCATTGCGGGGGGTGGGCGCTACTATCCATCTGTCAGTTTGTGTACGTGATATTCTGTCGGACTTTCTACCTGAATTGACAGACTGGATTATTAGATCAGGTAGACAGTCATATTCATGCAAGCAGCAGCAAATAGAAATCTATTATTACCAGAATGATTGCCAACATTCGTTAGCGAATCGGCACCAAAAGAAGAAGTATTTTACAAAACTTTGTATAGAATTGAATTGATGGAAAAATGAACGTTCCAAAACGACAAATGAAATAAAACATGACTTATTTTACCAATCACAATTTGTTTTTAATTTTTTCGAAGAAATTTAGTTCATTGGTTATTACGAAAAGCCATACAGCCTAGATGTTACACAGGAAGCTCTAAGCTTTCTAACGGTAAATGAATCTTTGAAATCGATTGGGTAATTTCTGTGATTACCTTGTATAAATAAACAAATTTTACTTCTTTATAATATAAGTGTATACAACTAAGTGTTCATTTTTTTCAAAAGTGTTTACTCTAAAAGTCTTTTTTTCTTTGCCTCATACAAGCACATAATTTTGGCATTCTTTAGAAAATTATCGACAAGAATGTTTAATATTGTAACTCATGAATTTACACAGAATTTGTACACATGAACGTGCGGAGAATTTTAACTTAATAATACACAATGTCAATTGACATAACATGAAACAGTTAAAGTGACAATACTGTTTACATACAACAAAATATCTGAGCTGAAAATAGTAACTTAATTTTGTAATTTAAAAAAGATTTTCATTTTAAACCTGTCAATTAAAAATGAAGTTTACTGAAAAATTAATAAACTTATGTGTAGTTATTCAACTATAGATTCCGTTTTTAAATTTACGGGAAAAACATACAAATATTGTTAAAACTGTTCCAATAGTAACATAATAACGTAATTCACGAGATTACTCGTAATAACATTGTCGTATGGTATTATTATTAAAAACCACGCCCTGGGAGAGAAGAATGGAGTTTTAGGCCTAGTGGGGTGTCTTAAGCAAACAAACTTCACAAAGTAATCAATCCTAATTTTTTACGCCCACTTTTTAGAACATTCAACCCGTACCAATCACCTTATTTGACTGAAAAAATATGCGTAGGTTTACTTACATATTACCTGTAAACTAGTTCAAAAATAAATTAGATAATATACAAGAAATTTAGCCGGCCGCATTGGCGCAGTTGGTAACGTGCTTGCCTCTCATCATGCGGTCCTGGGTTCGAATCCCACTCAGGCATGGCATATTTTCATACGTTACAAAAAAAATCATTTCATCCTCATTTACACACAGTCACACCCCAACGTCGTCGCTAATGACCTTGCAGTTGATGCGACGTTAAATTAAAAAAAAAAAAAATTTAGGCCTATTAATCATTTATAAAATATGGCTAGTTTACAGGATACAAAGACCGGACGAAACCATTTCACCTTATAGTTGGTTCAGATGAAAAACCGCTCAATTGGAAACTCCCGGTTTTTTATTTGGAACAAATATCTGTAAAATATTTCCCATTGTACAGGGCGTTTCAAAATGTTCTTCGGGGTTACGAAAATTCATTACAAAAAAACTATTCCACTTACAAGAATGAAACAAGTACTGTACGAAAGAGCAATTCAAACAGTTTTTTTCCACGGGTACTGGGCAGTTAGTTGACCGTCTGCCCGCTAGGTGTAGACAGTAGAGAAAATGGCTGCCACGGGAAGCGAGAAGTCGTTTTGTGTCTTAGAATTTCACTCGTCAAAGTCGGTAATTACTGTGCAACGTGCGTTTCGGTTGAAATTTCATAAGGATCCACCAAGTGACAATTCAATTCGTGCATGGTACAAACAATTCAGCGAAACTGGTTGCTTGTGCAAGCGGAAATCAACTGGTCGTCCATCAACCTCAGATGCCAGTGTTGACAGTGTGCGTGCAAGTTTTATTCGCAGCCCGTCAAAATCGACTGCGTCTGCAGGCAGAGAGTTAGGAATTCCGAAAACAACAGTGTGGCGAGTTCTCCGTAAACGTTTATTATTCAAACCGTACCATCTTCAATTACTGCAGCATCTATCTGATGGAGATAAAACACGTAGGCTCCATTTTTGTTTAGAGTTACAGCAAAAGGTGTCATTGGATGAAGGTTTTCTAGAGAAGATAATTTTCAGCGGCAAACTACGTTTCATATCAGCGGCAAAGTAAATCGTCATAACGTGCGAGTTTGGGGAAGTGAAAACCCACACGCTTATGTGGAACACGTTAGGGATTCTCCGAAAGTAAAAGTTTTTTGCGCGATCTCTCGTGAGGCAGTGTATGGGCCGTTCTTTTTTGCAGAAACGACAGTAAACGGCATGACGTACCTGGACATGTTGCAATTATGGCTTATGCCTCAGCTATTAAATGACTTCATTTTCCAGCAAGACGGTTGTCCTGCCCATTTTCATAACGAGGTTCGACGGTACCTTAACACAACACTGCCTCGACGCTGGATAGGACGCGCGTCTGAGGAAGACCAACAACTTTTGCTGTGGCCACCAAGATCACCAGACCTCACGCCATGTGACTTCTTTCTCTGGGGCTATGTGAAAGACAAGGTCTTCAAGCCACCAATGCCGAACGATATCGCTGAGCTGAAGGATCGCATAATCAATGCGGTCAACTCTATCGAAAGAGACATGTTAGGGCGTGTTTGGCAAGAGCTAGACTTTCGTGTTGACGTATGCCGTGTCACCAAAGGAGCACACATTGAACATTTATAGATGTTAAAAAAAACTGTTTGAATCCCTGCACCTGCACGTACAACTTTCATTTAGGTAAGTGGAATAGTTTTTTTGTAGTGAATTTTCGTAACCCCGAAGAACATTTTGTATAAAATTTGTAAAGCAATCCACAGTTCACTGCATTCATTAATGTTAAGCAGTTTGCAAGAGATGAAAAAAAACAACAGAAACCATGTTTTCAGTATCAACGTTTTAAGTGAAAATTGAAACTATTTTAACTTGAAACGTTAAAAATTAATGTTTGAGCCAACAATTTCAGTTAATATAAACACTATAATACAAAGTAAAGAGTGATGTAATCGAGAAAAATATTATACCACTGATCATAAAATTTCATAATTTCTGAAGACGATAAGTTATTTTCTAAAGCAAGTTTGTATGTGTGTGTTTAATTCATCAAGAAAACTACAACTCAAAATATTTAATTAATTTTATTTAAATTCATTATAAAATTAAGTAATCAAAAATTAAAAATTAAAAAATCAAATATTTAATTAATTTTATTTAAATTAATTAAACACTTAATTAATTATTTAAAGTATTTTAATGATTGGTTCGAGCTGAGGGCTCTGCACGATGTTGTTGTTTGTTTAGGTCATCATTTAATTGTTTCGTTTATTTAATTGGGTAACCATGTGATAAGAAACAGAACTATTTATTTTAGCCCTGCAACGAAAAGATTGAGTGTAAATAATTTGACACTCCACCTGTCTGTTATGGGCAACTGCACGATGTAACACCTGGTAACTTTGGACTACCCTACAACTCCAGGTATATTGAAATCAAAAGTCTAATAGAAACAAGTTTTTCTAATGGCACTCATTGATAGGGTTTAAATTAATTAACAATCAACACCCGAAATTTCTTGAGGAATATTTAATTTTGTTAACAATCTTGAATAGGTAATTATTAAAAATTATTAAAAAAAAGAACAATCGTTCTACAATTAAAAGAAACCATCAAATTTTTTCCATTTACCACATTGTTCATTAATAAAGCTTAAGCAGCATTTTTAAAACAATTAGTAAATTGTTATTTTCTTATTTTAAAAAAACTTTTTAGCACAGCTTTAAATATTTTTTTATGAAAATATGTTTTACACAAATTACATTGAAAAAGCATTCAGGTAGACCTGTAAGATATTATTAAGAACACCTGTTCAGAATAGAATGAATGTTTGTTCAAAAAAAGCTTTGTTAAACCCCTTCCATTTTCAAAACAAAGTTTTGTGAATTAAGTACTATTAATTTTGATGGTAATTTGTTGAAAAACCGAACGGAGTTCTGGTGAATTCCTTATGAGAACTTCAAAGTTCCATATTTTTCAACTCAGCTTTAGTAGTTACGAATTTCATATTATGGTTGTATTAATTTATTGCAATTTAACTGCGTTAATGTTATATTGTTTCTTTTTTCAAATTTAATAATGTGTTATATGTAAGGGGAGAACATTCTATTTAACAAAAGAGAATTTGATGAGCAATATCTTTGAATGTTTCTGATAATTACTTTTATTGTATAAGAAGGCACACTAATTTCCTGAGCTGGTGATGAAAGAGATGAATGAAACTGAGAGAGTGAGTGTTGGTCAGTGACAGTGAGAGGGGAATTAGGCTACGGTTCCCTTCCTCGCCCCGCTGACAGTATGTAATTTTTTTTTAACCCGACATTTCCCGTGTAGTATTATACAAGCAGTTCCGAGGGAGGTGGAGGGTTGTTTGCTGATGTCTGATCAAGTGGCCAGGCGACGGGTTTTTGGTTGGTAAGGCGGTTGCGGCCTCCTTGGGGCTGAACGAGGACGCCTCAATTGAGTCCAACACTACTTCCCCCATCGTGAGAGAGTGAACATGTGTTTTTCTCACCGCCTCGAATAAAAAAAATTTGTATGAGAAAGTCTTGATATTTTGCATAACTAAAAGTATAGTGACAAATAGGTATAATTGTGTTCTGAATAGAATAGTTTTGTCAATAGCACTAGTTCTATAAAGAAAGTTATCTGAGATATAAGGGTAGATTTCTATTGTACGTGGGCTATTATTGATCCTTATTGTTATCTATTTTTATTTTATCGTTTTTGTATTCTTTCATTATCCTGGGTTCATCTAGCATTGCATTCTTTTAGATTCTATTTATTCTGTGTAATCTAAGGTTATTTAGGATATATAAGGTCTTTAATAGTCTTTCTAGAAATTCTAGGAAATGAGTATATAAACCGCCAGCCCCTTTGTTAGGAATTTGCAGTTATAATGTTGTTTTAGTCGGATGTGAATATAGTGAGGGCGTTTATAGTAAACGCAGGTTGCCTTTTAACACATTCAATGCTGAGCAATTATGAGGTATCTCTCATGTCGGGCTGATAAATCGTGCAGTGTGTTCTCCGCTTGCTTTTTTAGGGCCTACAACTTATATTACTAACGTTTTTATAGAATTATTTTATTTGCGACCTATAAATGTTACTAGTTTGCTAGTAACATAAAAGTAAACAATTTAATGTTTTTTAGGTGTATTTTCGCCTGTTATAAAAAATGTATTTCATGTTTGAATTTTCCAATTTACAATCCAACCACAGAGGATATTGATATTGAATGGAAGAATATATCCAGTACTATAAAAATGAGTGCTATGGAGGCCCTGGGAACAAAGAGAAGGATTTCTAGGAAGAAAGGTCCAAGAATATGGAATGAAGAGACAGAAAAATTTGTCAAAGAAAAGCAGAGATTGTACAAGATCTATCTTAACGACCCTTCTGCGGGAAATAAAGCAGCTTATAATAGAGCTAGAAATCAAGCAAAGCAGGTGATGAAAAGGGCACACCAGGAATCATGGGAGAGATACATCAATACGGTTGAAGAAGATCTCCATGGAAGACAGGAGCTGGCTTTCAAATTCATGAGGATGATGCAAAAACAAAATAGAGAGCTTGTAGAAATAGGTTGTGTGGAAGAAAATGAATGGATTGATCACTATAAAAAATTATGGTTTGATAATGGAAAAAATGAAAATACTATTCCCACTGAATGTGTTTCTTGTCAAGTAGATCAAATTGACATGACAGAGCTACAAGCAGCAATTAAGGCCTCTAAAAATCGGAAAGCAGCAGGACTTAATGGTCTAAATATGGAGCTTTTAAAATATGGAGGAGTGCTACTTCACTTGCGGTTGTTGCATTTATTTAATAGTTGCTGGAAAAATCATGCAGTGCCACAAGAGTGGATGATGTCGAAGGTGATCTCAATATTTAAAAAAGGCGATCGATCAAACCCAGGAAATTATCGAGGAATAAGTCTTCTAGATACAGCATACAAACTATATGCTTCGATCCTAGCAAGGAGATTGCAGGCTATTACTGAATCTCTACTACAAGAAAATCAAATGGGTTTCAGGAAAGGAAGATCCTGCATTGATGCAGTGTTTACACTGAAAATGATTATTGAGAAACGCAGAGAACACAATTATGAAACCCACATGGCATTCGTTGACTGGGAGAAAGCCTTCGATAATGTGGATAGAGAGCTGCTCTGGAACATAATGACAAAGTATGGATACCCTAAACATCTGATTAGCAACATTGGAAATTTATACAATAAAACATCAATAAGGATTACTCTGAAGGATGGAAAATTAACGGACAGAATAATGACAAATAAGGGAGTGAAACAGGGATGTCCAATTTCACCTGCCTTGTTCAACATTTATGTGAACGAGCTTATGTTTGTGTGGCAGCACCAAGTTGACAAGGGTATTTCTCTCACCCGAAATACTTACCTGAACCATTTAATGTTTGCTGACGACACTGTAATCATACAGGAATCTGAGGACAAGCTGCAAGTTGCGATGCATAGGCTCGGCCTCATAAGCAAATACTTTAATATGAAAATAGCAGCAGGAAAAACAAAAGTCATTGCTTTTCGTGGAAAATGGCCTATAAGATCTAAAATAGTAGTCGAAAACAAAATGTTGGAGCAAGTGTCAAATTTTAAATACTTGGGATGTGACATAACGCATGATTATGACCGGGATCCTCAACAAAAAATATCGAGGTTCAAAATGATATGTGGGGCAATAAACCGATCCCTCAGGAGTAGAGCTAGAAAGAACACCCTGCTCAAATTTTATAAAGTAATGGCGATCCCAGCATTGGCTTATGGAAGCGAGACATGGGTCCTTACAAAGAAACAAGAATCAAAAATTCAGGCAGCAGAAATGCGATTCCTGAGGCAGGTGAAAGGTTGTACAAGAGAGGATAGAATCCGAAATGAGGAGATAAGGAGAGAGTGTGATGCCCAGCCACTCTTGAGCATATTGAGAACCTACAGGAAAAATTGGTCAGATCATGTTGTAAGAATGTCACAAGACCGCCTCCCTCGATCTGCGCTGCTCTATAAACCAATCGGAAAGAGAAATATTGGTAGGCCGAGGAAAAGATGGACGCCGGAACAGGCTTGAATAGCCTAATCCATGAAGACGACGACGACGACGACAATTAGGGTACGATTCATGCGTAATTTCTAATTTATATAAAATTCTTGTGTCTCAGTGTTAGTTGCCATACTCCTCCGAAACGGCTTAACCGATTTTGATGAAATTTTATATGTAGTCTACACTTGGTAGGTCTGAGAATAGGTTTTTATCTATTTTTTATACCCCTAATTGATAAGGGTGGTCCACCTCAAATTTTTTATTTATTTTTTGGACAAAACTTTTCTTTTTTCTTTTTTTATAATGTGGCATTAAAAAATAAATACACTCCTAAATTTTCATCCTGCTACCACCAACCCCTATTTTTTTATAGCAATATTAGTAATTTAATAATCTTCTACTCTCGGTGGTCGATTACTGATCAGTTGTCACTCGATCAGTTATTCCCGCCAGGCGTCTACCGGTGTCGCTCTCACTTCATAAACAGCGCCGAGTAGGGATGAGAACGAAGCAGGTCTCCGGTCTTTCTCACACAATAAGCTTTCTCTCACTCCCTATACTGTTTTCGGCCATTATTATTGTTTGTGCATCGATTGTAGTAGTGACGTTTACAATTATCATTTTATGACCCTGGCATTAGTTCTTTTTTACGTCTGACTGTTCTGCAATTTCTGCTAATACAGCCGGTGGATAATGACGGTAATGAAAATGAGTGATCAAAAAATGCCAGACCTGACCGGGAATCGAACCCGGTACCCCGGCGTAGAAACTATTTGCACTAACCACTACGCTAACGGGCCTTAGATAAAATAAAATATGTTTTTCATATTTTAAAATTAATTTCCATAAAAACATGTTTTCTGTTCTTTGGCGAAGCAACGCGCGCCGGGTACCGCTAGTTTTAAACTATAAATAATGTACGAGTATTTTAAAAGTAAATCCAAAAGTGTAAGCTATTTTGAATCAATACCTGCAAAGATACTAAATTCACGGCTTCAACACTCTACCCTGAAAACCCGTTAAAAATAATGAACGAGTATACTATACGAGAGTAGAAGATCGTGTAACGAAAATTAAAAAATGAACTGCACGGTTACAAAGAAAAACCCTTTCTGAGGGCTATATAATAGCAACAAACTGATATCCGACAGACGACGTCCCTCCAGAATTACTTAAATTAACAAAACAGAACCCGCTACGTGAGACGGCAGCCTGGCGGTAACACCTATCAAGTTTTCCATGAATTTTATTTGTTACTTATAAATTCTGCCCAGAGCAGACAGGTGGAGTGTCAAATTATTTACACCCAATCTGTTCGTTGCAGGGCTAAAATAAATAGTTCTGTTTCTTATCACATGGTCAGCCAATTAAATGTCTGAATCATTTAAGGACAGAAGAGGTAGAGGTGTAAAATACACTAATCAGAGTTATCTCCTCTGAAAGTAATGAATTTCATTATACAGCCAGACCCTGTGGTGAATGAAGTGAAGGTGTCATTTGCAGAGTGGAAAATATGTGCTTTTCAGAAGGCCCGGCATGCTGATAAGCGTACTTTTCCACTCAGTGAGGAAGGCAATGGTAAACCACCTCACTCCTCGTTTTACTTAGTAAAACCTCTGCAGGTTCAAACCAGCCTTTCGGCTGTTGACCTAAACAACCTAAACAACACTTATAAATTATTAGTTTTAAATGAAATAATTATTTTTAGATATTATTTTAAAACTTAAACTAAATTTAACTACAAATTAAATAATTACTAATTGTAAATATTTAATTTGTAGTTAAATTTAGTTTAAGTTTTAAAATAATATATAAAAATAATTATTTCATTTAAAACTAATAATTTATAAGTAGCCTAACAAATAAAATTCATGGAAAACTTCAAACTGAGTTCTAAATAGGGCTACATTAGTTTTTAAAATTCCCTTAAAAAACCCGTGTCGTTTGTTCAAGAACTGATTACGGACTGGCACAATACGAACCTCTTTTTAGGACTAGACAGTAATAGAAAGACTTTTCACCTTAACTCAACGTACAAAGAAGCAATAATAAACATAATAGACGTGATGAAAAACAGCGTCAACCCGTCTCCTGGGAGTTAATAACATTTTGTTACCACTTAAGGTTAAGTTGATTACCAGTATTTATAAGCGTAATAACGGGTGTTTTATTAAGAACGCAACCCTGATTATAAGAAGATAGAAGTAATACATCGATAAATATATACATATTTCTGTCCCCTAATCGATATCGTGGCAACAGTTAAAATGTTCCAGTCAAGCATTAGTGTGGTGACAGCAGTCGGTTCGTTATATTGTGTCAGCAATGGTTTTTTCCAAGGAAGAACGCGTGTTTATTCAGCGTGTTTCAATTCATGAGTTACGCCAACGCAATAAGGATACAAATGTAACTTTTTCGTAGCTCTGAAAACAGTAGTTAATGTTAGCCCAGCTTGCGATGATAATCTTCTAAGCGATTTTTTAGGTGATTGAGTCAAACGATTTTTCAAACCTTTGAGAACTTCTGCATTTAACTTTGTTGACTGGCGAGGTGGTTTCTCATCGAGTACACTCCCAGTTCTACGGAATTTATTTATCAAACGCAATATTGACGATTTATTCGGAACGGCAGAACGGGGAAATTTCAACTGAAACTTATCTTGCACACATTTGTAAGATTTACTCGCTATGTAAGTCTCTAAAACAAACACGCGTTCTTCCTTGGAAAAAATCATTGCTGACACAATATAACGAAACGACTGCTGTTACCACGCTAATGCTTGACAAGAACATTTTAACTGTTTTAGGTAGTTTGCTTTGAGTACAATGTTGCCAACATACCGATTGGGGGACAGAAAATTCCGATGTATTACTTCTATCTTCTTATAATCAGGGTTGCGTCCTTAATAAAACACCCGTCAGTTTACTATATTTATTACTTTGTTAATAAATAGTTGTTATAAGTTCTAAAGAATGTTTAGCATGTATTATACCCATTTCCCTAAAGAACCTAGGATAAATGTTACAGTATCTATAGAGTCGGTTTTTACTATTATAATAGGATAATTATCAGGTTATTTCATAATGTTGTGGTTAACTAAATAAACCTTAAATGTTATAAATAAACCTTAAAAAGCCATCTGGATATAAAACGAATATTAATATACATTAACCATAAACCTGATCACTTTAGAAACCTGCTTAATACATTAAAAAATATTTTTTTGCATAATCAAACGATTAGCAAAAGAGTCGTGCGGTTCGTCATACCGTCTGTTTTGAATGAAATTAAAATATACATACAATTACAGAAGAGAATCGAACAGTAGCTACTTACCAATGGTAGAACAAGATAGTATACAGCGAACGAAATAAAAAATGTGCTTTTGGTTTGGGACATTTTTCCAAAAGTGAGTAGTCAATCTTTTAAGATCATCAAGTCGGTCACAAAAACATTTTATGAAGTTTGACACTTTCATTTACAGAGTTTGTAATATAGTGGTATAACATTTTTCCAATAGGAAAAAACGTTGTGAAGTTTATATTGTTGAAATAGATACATCACAAACAATATCTCTACTTGTAAATGTAAGGTCTTCTTGTCTGTCTGTCCCGATAACTGGTCTGGATGCCCAATCCAATTTTAATTAAACTTGTAGAATGATTTGTTCTTGGCTATCGTTCAAATTTTAAATTGAATATAAATTGCAACAAAATGTGTGAGTTGTTGAAAATGTGTAAAACATTGTTATTTTGCTTGTTTTAAAATTTTCATTGACATTTATTCATTTCAGTTAAGATTAACACAAAACGTGCGATATATGAAAACAGTTTTACATAGAAAAAAGGTTTTACATAAAAAAATTCTTTAAATTGTTTTGCATCCTTTATGGTAAAAATCCATAGTAGACATTGTTAAAAAACAACAATGTAATACAAATCATTGTAATGTAATACAATGTAATACAATGTAATACAAATTGCATAGTGATCCTAAAAGTGATCACGTTTTTAGATTGAAAAAATCTGCTTATCATGATTCTAAAAGTCATCAACATGCATTCCAGCACTATCTATGTGTATTCAGCTTGATGTTTCCCAAAAAATCTGTACAGAATGCAGCACTATATAATAACTGTTGAGTAAAATATCATATGATCACTGCCTTCTGTAGATCTGTGACTTAGCTGTTTTTGAATTCATTACTAATTATACAGTAATTAAATTTAAACAATGTAAAAATTATTTTTAATTTTATTATTTATTTTATTTTTATTTGGTATATCTAAATTTAAATTAGGGTATTATATAAATTTGTATTTTGGTAAATAAATCATGATCCTAAAAATCATCATCATGCATTCCCCATGGTTGAAGTAGCATAACCTCAATGTTGTGTTTGGGAAGCTAGTTGTTAGTGTTTCTTGTGATCTGGCGTTGTTTTGTGAAGTATTGTGCCGTTTATTTTAATATTTTATTCTATTATTTAATTGTATTTTGGTGTAATGGCCGAAGAACATGTATATGTTGTCGGTGAAGATGGTGAACTGCAGGAAATATCCGAAGAAATTATATTTTCAATTCCAGTGCCGGTTGATAGTGAAGATGAGTCTGATATGGATGAAGATGAAATGACCACAGATAAAAATTACTTATTCACAAGTAAGGTAAATAAAAATATTTTTAATTTATCAGAAAAAGAAATACCAGTATTACATTTTGATCGACCTTCCACCTCCAGAGACATAGAAGATGACCGTCCGAACCCCGAAGTAAACAATCCTAACCCAGTAGTGATTGTACCAAGTACTTCCAAAGACTTTTTAAAAGAAAATTTACAGTGGAAAAAAGAAGGATTAAAAGTTGAGGACAGTGAATTTAAAGGTAAAACTGAATTACCTCAACATATTTTAAACTTAAAAACACCATATGAATTTTTTAATTATTTTTTTAGCAACCAGCTGATAGATAATATTAGTGAGGAATCCTCATTGTACAGTGCACAGATTGACCCAGCCAAGCCAGTAAATGTGTCCATGAATGACATTCAGAAATATTTGGGTATCTGTACTCTATCTTCAGTGGTTGTTATGAGAAATATTCGCTTATACTGGCACTCACTGATAGGCGTTGATATCATTAAAGAAACCATGGGTGTTAACACATTCGAAAAAATCAGACGATTCCTTCACTTCAATAACAACAGTGAACTTCAAAATAGTGATGATCAAATTTTTAAAATAAGGCCTCTATTTGATTATCTAGTAAATAAATTTAAAACAATTCCAATAGAGGAAAGCCTTAGTGTTGATGAGCAGATCTGTGCCACAAAAGCAAGGCACCATTTAAAAGTTTATATGCCGAAGAAGCCACATAAATATGGATACAAAATCTTTTTGTTGTGTGGAGTATCTGGTTTCGCGTACAATTTGGAAATATACACCGGCAAAGACAATATCTGCCTTGAAAATGAACCTGATCTGGGTGCAAGCAGCAACACTGTTGTACGATTGACTAGGTCTGTCCCTTCCCATCAAAACCACAAAATTTACTTCGATAATTATTTTACTTCGCTTCCCTTATTAAATTATTTAAAAAAACGAGGTATTTTTTCTCTAGGCACTGCTCGAAGAAACAGAATTGTTAACTGTAAGCTTCCAGATAAGAATGAAGAAAAACATTTAGAACGAGGACATATAATTGAATATGTAGGAGATTTTGATGGAACTAAAATATCGAATGTTTTTTGGAAGGACAGTAAACCAGTGATAATGCTGTCGACCTTAGCTGGTGCTGATCCCATCTCTAGCACAAAAAGGTATGATGGGAAAAAAAAAGAAAAATTCAAGTACCATGTCCTAGAGTAATTACAATTTATAATAAGCATATGGGTGGTGTGGACAATCTTGATAGTCTGATAGGCAGGTATCGTGTAATTATGAGAAGCAAGAAGTGGTATATGCGTCTCTTTTACCACCTTCTTGACATTACAATCATAAATTCTTGGCTTTTGTATAAAAGGGTGTTGCAGCAGACACCATCAACATCCCACCATATGTCATTATGTGAGTTCAGAATTAATTTGGGAGAAACATTATGTAAAATTGGCACGTATGTTACTCCAAAGAGAGGAAGACCTGCATCAACTGAACAAAACAAAATATCAAAAAAACACAAACCAGCTGGACATAGACCATCAGAAGATGTGCAGCATGATCAGGTTTCGCACTGGCCTACACACACCGATAAAAAGATGAGGTGCAAAAATGGCCAATGTTTTAAGTACACCGTCATAAAATGTGTCAAGTGTGATGTGTATTTATGTTTAAATAAAAACAAAAACTGTTTTATTGACTTTCACCAATAGGTTTTTTAAATAGTTTAGTGTTTATTTTTCTAATATAGTGTATTTTATTTTATTTTTGGTATTAGATTCAGTGTTTTTTTAAATAATAATATTTTGTGTTTTTATGGAAATTCTTTAGTGTAAATATTAGATAATCATTTATATAATTAAAAAAGTGTTTTTTATTGTACAATCTGTGTGCTACATTATTACTGAAACATATACTACATCAGCAAAGTCACAATACCAAAGGTAAGATTTTCACCCATTCATTGCACGCAAATGCATGATGATTATATTTAGGATCATGGTATAAAAGGGCCCAAAACGAAGTTTAGGTGTAGCTAGGAATTTTTTCAATATTTTTATGGTAATCAGGAGCTCTTTTTACATAATATAGATTTTTTTTTTACAAAAAAAAAATTCATGCAGTGTAGGGTTAACACAAAACGTGCGATATATGAAAACAGTTTTACATAGAAAAAAGGTTTTACATAAAAAAATTCTTTAAATTGTTTTGCATCCTTTATGGTAAAAATCCATAGTAGACATTGTTAAAAAACAACAATGTAATACAAATCTTAATAAATTTTTTTAATTAAAATTTACAAACGACAAAAATTCAAAAGTATAGATACTGAAGTCACGAGATTGCCTTTTGCGTATGTATGTGCTGTGAGGAAGGAAAGTGAAAATTTGACAGTGCTCCCAACCTCAACAGTGAGACACTACTCGTACATTTCACTACGGTGCAGTTTCTACTTACATTTGTAAGCTGTGGTTTATTCCGAAAAATTGTTTTTTTCATAAACCTTATAAGAAATAAATGTGACCTGTAACATTTCCTTAATTACATGACTAGAAATGTATGATTTACTGTAATTACAAGCTACCTTATGCCATTGAAACAAAATTTTCTACAAAATGAATCGCCTACTTTACTATCGCTGTTAACGGCGTCTTTACTATCAGTCTCACTAGTATCTCTACCTAACCGTTTCCTTTTTTTACCAGATGTCAACAAAACTGTTGAAGAATAGCTTTTTCACGTCTTTAATTTCCTTTATAATTATTTGATTTGTAGAAAGAGAAACATCACCGTAGTTAGCCACTCGCTCATAGCTTTTGTTAAGAGGTAAGGAAAGGCTTTTTTGTTTAGCTTGAACTTCACATCAATTTAATACACTGCATATTATATTTCGTTCAGCACTGTGAATAGTCTGCCCACGTTTTTGAGAAATAACATTTCTGTTTACGGTAACAAACAGTTATATTTGTACAGTTAACCTACAAAAGGTTCCGCGATATACTGTAAATGCTCTGGGTATAATATAAGTTGTTGTGTTTGTTGCACTAAAATTAAAGCAGTCGCGCATGCGCACTGATGATTTCCCCCTTTACCTCTCGTTGCAAACAAGGGCAAACTCGTGACTCAAGTAACTATAGCTTTTATTTATTGAAACTATTTATAGGACAATCTTTCAAAATTTTTCAAGGAAGATAATACAAGAATGTACAAAATAGCTATATTACTAGTTTAATATTATCAGTATAATTATACAAGTATAATGGGGATCTGCTGAATCATCACAAACAAAACCGTTATAAAAGTCATACAGATAATTAAGGTCGGTTCGTAAATTTCTTTTGCTTGTGAAATGGCACAACTATAACTATCCACTCAGAATTATTACTTAATTTTTTCCCTTTTCTTTCTAGTTTCCCCCAAACGATTAAGTTCTTTCATTCTTCATATTTTTTTTTTATTTCTCTTCAGAAAGCAAATCTTATTGTTTTTCTTTCTTTTCCGAATTGAAAATAGGATACATTTATATTTTCTAAACGTTAAACGCCATATCACAGATGTGAGATCATCGGGTTTTTTGTATTCTATGTTTATTTCATATTTTTATTGGTTAATGATTTTTATTTATGTATAAACTTAGTTCTTAAATTAGCAGTGGTTTCATTATTTTTTTCTTTTTGTTACTGCTAAGTAGTCGATAAGAAACAGAAAAGACGACTTGTGAAAGTATACAATTGATGACAAAATACATATTTTGTTGTAATTAATTATTAGTATTAGATATGTCTGTCGTGGTCAATATTTTTTACCTTTGAAGACTCCAAGCGAATTCTAAGTCACCCCTTTTTGTGGAGGAGAATGATTTCCCAATCCCTACCCCAAATTTTGACGTCTAATACAATATAGTGTATTGTAACACCCAAGCCTAGGTCCATTCGGGATCTGGGTATCATAAATAATAAACGTACTTCTTTCAAACGCATAACAATTATTTATTAACACAGTTAATAAGTAACCTTAGACTATTAACAAATTAAAATTTTCGATTACTTTTATATTAAATACATCATAAAACTTAAGCTTACACTAAATTTGACTGAAAACAAGATAGTCTACGGTCACTTTACAATTAAAACAATTATTTACCAGTCCACCATCATTTGAAACCACCCATACGCACACTCACTAATAACATACTAATACAGTACCAGTTCCGCAACAACACTATTCGAACAGCTTGACAACAGTAATTCCATTCACAGTCCAAATACTAACTGACTGATTACAAAGGCGCTAACAGTTTTGATACCTGCGGTCTGATAGTTTATCAAACAATCGAGAACCTTCTAACACTTTCTCCGCTTGAATAAAACGTGGTAGGTAGCAGGAATCAATGTAAAAAAAAACTTTTTACGATTTTCTATTTCCGAGAATTCCTTTTTAAAACATCCATTAATTGCAATCCATCAACCTTGTTCAAAACAACCCACTTAATACAGTACACAATTTCTTACAATAAACAATTTATTACCTTTACTAATTCTAGAATATCACGATTATAATCGTGGATTATATTGATTTTCGTGGCGATGAAAGTTCATTATTCATTTATTACAAAAATATTCCTAAGTTGAAATAATAAAATTTAACAATTAAAAATCCCTTTCATGAGATGACGCGTCTCATGGCTGGTGGCAATTTTTAAAAAGCTTACCTTTGACTAATGGCAAAAACCATTTGTGATTTCTATATCTACCCTTTAAGAGGAATCGAATGGCAAAATATTTGTTTCCAAATTCCAGCTTTGATTTTTTGACTTCCGGTCAAAACCGGAACTTCAAACTCAATCTAGGCCTATTAACATTATGTGTAGATTACGTACCCGAAAGCCATTTGTTTGTTTGCTATCTCTTTCAGTTTCTGACTTCTGTGCGTGATGACCGGACAGACGGACAACAGGAAAATTATAGACGACAAAATTTAAAAATTGTCACCTAAAAAAATTAATCTTAGTAAAGAAGGTAAAAGTGTTTATGACGAATAATAAAAGAAACTGCAATAAAAATTCCGTATAATTTGGTTTCGAACGAAACGTTAGTTTTAAAAAAATCTGGTGTGAAACACTCAAACAACTGTCTTTTGCCAGTGCAAATAATTACAATAAACCGAACATTAGTAATAAAACATTAGAAATAAACAAAAAACATAACCTTATTTTAATCATGAGTAAAAAACGCAAAATGAAAAGCGACCTCAGTTTGGCTTAAAAATACAGAAAATCACACTAATTTGATTATGTGTATAATTTGATTATACACTTTTGTTGTAAAATGCATACTAAGGCCGAAATCTTAAAAAAAACTTTTATTACATAAATTTTTGCGCTAAAATGCATAATAAAGCCCTAATCTTAGAAAAATAATTTTTTTACGTAAAACAGCCTCTCCAAGAATTTCAGCAGACATGGCGCCTACCCTATCTTGTTAAGCATAAAAAATTTCGTAAACCAGGCGATTTTTTAAAAAATCGTAGAACCCGTTTTTGAGAAAATCGCAAAAAAGTGAAAAATGACACGAATAAACTACTACAGTACTGCCGGTTGGCCGATTTTGATGAAAATGTTCGTGTAGTGTCCATTTAATGGTATCTAACTTAAGTTTTAAGTTCGTACGATGTTCCGTTCTTGAGATTTTCTGTTCACACACACACACACACACACACACACACACACACACACACACACACACACACACACACACACACACACACACACACACACACACACACACTGACCAATAGCTAAAAACATGTTTTTTTACATTCAGGGAGTCTGAAAACGTGTAGATCCGGTGAAAACTCGATTTCGAAAAATCGACATGAAAAAAATATGTTCCTTTCTATATATTATTTATATGGGCAAGAGAAAGTAAAAAAATTAGTGATGTAGTGCTGTAACTATAAATTTTACGAGATGTTAAAAAAACAATGCTGACATACGCCAAAATAATTTTATAAATTGCCTACAAAAGTGTAGGATCATATTGATTAAGTGACTTCCTTTAGAGCTATAATAAGTTGTACGTACGTACCACGAGTACAACCCTTCTCACCCCATAACTTTAGTTTGTTGAGTCTCATTAAGGGGCCTTTAACACTCGTAAAATTTGACCTAAATAAGATAAACCATTATTTATATATCATTAACATTAACAACGCAACTAAGCTAAGAAATTTAATAACGAATGACATGTACCGATGGATGAGTGGAAGAAGTAGGTTTACAACAGATGCCGTGTACGATCTTTGGCTATAAACTCTATAATTTAATTATACAACAGATAAAATAAATAATTACCTAACATAAAATTATTAAGTTGTAAAATAAGATTACTAAAACCAGGAAATTTTACCTCATTCACAGTTTTGTACTATTAATTAAATAATATTATTATATGACCATAACAGGAAGATGGAGAGTTAAATTGTTGGCATTCGATCTGTTAGTTCAAGGACTACAAAAAATAGTTGTGTTTGTTATCACATGGTCAGCCAACTATAATAGTTGGCTGATTGAGTACTTCAATGGAAGAACGTTGGATGTGACACTTTTTGCAAAAGTGACTTTTTCCTTGATAAACGTTGTTTGTGTGCTCTCCTATGTACCCATATAGTTAAAACAGGAAAATAATGAATAAAATCCGGTAATTTTTTGGCTTGAATGGCTAACATGGAAGAACGTTGGATGTGCAGACACAGTGAACCACGATGGCGAATCCGGGCGGCTGTAAGCTCTCACCTTCAACGGTAAACAGTATGAATACTGGTAGAAAACGAAAAATCCAGTTCAGTGAATGGAAAGACACTACTGCTAAAGTGGCAAGAAATAGCGGAAAGGCGTACACTAACCGCAATTTTCCTCCGAAATTGCCTTCAACTCTGGTAAGTGGAAAAACGTTGTATGTTAATAGGTTAGTACCGGGTTAGCGAGCTTTGCTCGGAGGCCCTAGTCATAAATAATTTATGACTAAAGCATTTAAGAACAGAAGAGATACAGGTGTAAAAGATACTAGTCAGAGTAATGAATTTCGTTATACAGCCAGACCTGTTGTAAATTTATTTATTTATTTTCCCTTAACTTACAAAAAACATTATTACAATATAAATGTTAATTTTCTTAATAATTATAATTTGAAAAATTATAACTATTTATTTATTCATAAACTATTTTTATGAAGTTGGGTGTGAGAAAATTAATCTACCAGACTATGGTTTCCCATTTTCAAAGGTAGATCAATTCAGTGCTTCTTTGTTTATTAACTGTTGCAACTACTACAGTAATCTATTAGTGTGTTAGTAATTACCACTACATGTTAGTTACTTAAATACTAATTAAACTACTAAGACATTTATATTAAAATTTTATGCTATAAAAATTATATATAAAAATGAGAAAAAACGAACAATAAAATATGAAATGTGCAAAACAAAAAAATTTAATAAATTTATTTACGTATAGAAAACTAATTATTGAAACCGGTAGACGAGCTTACAAAATTATTTGTTTCCTGGTGTAACCATTGTTTCTATGGCTTCTCTCCCTACTTTCAATAGCCAAATGGTTACTGGTTTTTTATACTTTCGGATGTCCGGCATATTTTTAATTTGTAAGCAACAGATGAAGATGAAATGAAGTGAAGGTGTCATTTTCAGGATGGAATGTAGATGCTTTCTAGAGGGGGGCTCTCATGCTGATAAGAATACTTTTTCCCTCAGTGAGGGAGGCAATTATTACCACCTCACTCTTTTCACTCTTCTTTTTACTTAGTAAAACCTCTAAAGGTTCAAATCAGCCTTTTGACTGATTACCGCAAACAACAACAATATTATTATTATTATTTCCTTCAACATGTGTTTTTTGACTTCCCCTGTTTTAAGTTTGTTTACTATTTAGAATAATATTTATGTTTCTAATCTACATGTCTGCTCTTACAGGAAGCATTATAAAAAGTAAGTATGTATGTATATATGTATGTGTATTATAAAAAGTAAGTGGCTTCCATAGTGCAGTAGTAGCCTACAACGCGGAGGTCCAAGATTCTATTCTCAACTAGGGTCTGGAAATTATAACAAGTCGAAACTAAAATTCTAAAATTGAAAAAAATTTCAAATAAAAAAATATTTATTCAGAATAAAAGAACCAAAAATTGCTAGAAAAATCCAAAGAATAATAAAAAACAACATAAAGGCATACTCTCTTCTTCAGGTGCCTTCTCCATTACGAAGGTTGGCTATCATCATGGTCAGTCGAACCTTGTCCACTGCTGCTCTAAAAAGGTCATGCGACGAGCAGTTAAACGCTTCTCTCAGGTTTCTTAACCAGGATATTCGTCTGCGTCCCACCGAGCGTTTACCAACGAGTTTCCCTTGAATTATGAGATGCAGAATCTCGTATTTAGGCCCCCTCATGATGTGTCCAAGGTATGTCAGTTTCCTTATCTTTATGCTCTGCAGGATTTCCAGCTCTTTCCTCATTCTTCTGAGGACCTCCATACTTGTGACACTGTCCGTCCACGGCATTCGAAGCTTTCTCCGGTAGGTCCATATTTCAAACGCTTGTAGACGGGTATCACATTCTTTGGTGAGTGTCCACGCCTCTACCCCATACAAGAGGATGGGAAAGACGTAGCACTTCAAGAGGCGGGTCCTGGTTTTGAGGCTCAGGTCGCGGACCGATAGAAGAGGTCTCATTTTTAGGAATGCTGCCCTGGTCTTTTTAATTCTGATCTTTATTTCTGGCAGGTGGCTTGCACTGCAATTGACTGGAATACTAAGAATAATTAAATAAAAATAAATAGCAAAAAATCGACATAATAAAAAACTTTTCTACCCAAAAATTCAAGGGACAAAAGATTTTTACAAGGGACAAAAATTTAATGAGATGGTTGGTCTTCTGGTAACAACCACGCCTTAAAATTTTTTAAAATATATTTAGCCATAAATTCTGAACAGGTTTACTCATAAATTAAGTCAAATTTTTGTGCTGGACTTCGACAGCCCGACTTCGGCTTCTGTATTCATTATCACAATATTTACATTGTCATACCAGTGATAAAAACATAATGAAACCAACTTATGATGGGAAAAAACCGATAAATTCCACCGTAAGAAAAACCGTAAATTAGTTTTACAATACAGGATTATTTATTTTTACCACCCATAAACACAAAAACTTGAACCAGTGTAGAAAACATTATATAGTTTTGAAGGAACATGAACTGAAAATAATATTTGTTATAAGTAAACTTGCATGTGTCCAATGTCAGGAAATTAAATGGAAATCACAATAGTACTATGTAAGTGTATACATTATCGATTAACAACTTTCACTGCCCTTTAGAACTTATAAAAACGTTATAAAACATATTTATTGCAAAATATTTCCTTTTATGACCTACTAGTTGAAGATTACATTTAACGTAACCTGTAGATAAGACAGCTCGGAAAAATTCAGCCAGTTTTTTCCGTTAACTTGACCTCAATTTTTTTAATTCTGGCTGATTTTTCCACTTAACATTTCAACTACTCCAAACATAAACATAATTTCATTAGTACACTAATTCTATAGTCATGTCCATTATTTTAACGAATTATAACTTTCTAGTTACAGTATAATAATGAAAAAAATTAAAATTGTAAAAATTGCATAATCAATTTCAGTCTCATCTATGTTGAAACAAGAATCTATATTATATTGTATTTACCATTATAAGAGAAAAAAGTTCCTTTAAAGAAACATTCAAAATCAACAAGATTTTCGCCGATTAATACAAAGCAAACAAATAAAATAAAAAGCTTCGGCTCTACTCTAGAGCCGAAGTCCAGCACAAAACATTGTCTCAATTTATGAGTAAGCCTGTTCAGTATTTTTGGCTAAACTAATTTTCATTTTAACTCGTTTATTTGAAATAAATAAGGAATCGACATGTTAACAATAAAGGAATGCTTCATTGTCAACATTTTGCTGAAGGGAGATATAAAATAATGGGCATAGAAAGTAAAACTGTTAGAAACATATTAGGACCTGGGAAACTGAAAGCAAAATTCAATATACTACGCTCAAACGAAGAAATATTTAGTAAGATTGAAAATGTAATCAAAACAACGTTGACACAGAAAGTTAAAATTCTTGGATATTAAGCAAGAATGGACAGCATTTTCAATAAGCACAAATCACCACGGACGATATACACAAAAGAGAAATTTTCAGAAACATGGCCCAGAAAGGAAGAAAAGGCCCAGAAGGGGAAGAAGGGTGAGAAAAAGGATATCAACCCCAAAATATTAAGCAACTTAGGGGAGAGAGAAGATCGAAGAGAATGAGGGAAATGTGGACGAGGAAGAGAATAGACAGAACGTAAAATAAATAAATTTAAATCTATTGATCTAACCTGATCTATCGTTCTCTCTTCAAAAAGCTATTAAAAAAGTATATTTTAATATTCTCAAATGATCTCAAAATAAAATATTTTAAAATGAATTTCAAAAACTTACCAGTTTTCCAGCAGATTCTCGCAGACATTCGCCCCTCAAGAAAATTTTACACCCGAGCCTGATAAGCAATGAAGGAAGTACAGCAATCATAAAAATAACGTAACACTGTACTGTGATTTTCTAAAAATATCTAAGGTAATAAATTGTTCCTTGTAAGAGATTTTGTATTCCATGAAGTATTGGACAAGGAGGAATGGATTGCGATGAATGGAATGTTTTGAATAGAAGTTCTCGGAAACAGAAACTAGTAGAAACGTTTGTTTTTAATCTGGTTCCTTCTACAATGTTTTTATTGTTTGGAGAAACTATCAGACCACACGTCTAAAAACAGTTTGCCCCTTTGAAGTGAGTTAGTCGGTAATTGAATTGTGAATAGAAAGTGTTGTTGGGCAGTTCGAAATCGTGTCGTTATGGGACCGGCTCTGATCGTGTTAATAGTGTGTACGGATGGTATCAAGCAGTTATGGCTCCTTTATAGTAACTCACTTATAGAAAAGTTTAGTTTAAGCTTAATTTTTGTAATTCATTTAATTGAAGCAATCTACTTGTATTTTTTTAGTGTTCTAAGTTTGATAATTAACTGTAATAATTAGTTGTATTAATTAATAATTGTAACAAGTTTAAAGAAAGTCTGTTTATCATGTGATACAATCAATTTCGGTTATTGGAATGTCGCTTAAAGGAATATTTCGGTTATTAAAATAAATGCTTTGGTCCCACACCATTGCAACATAACTTGCATATAAAAATTTCCGGTTATAGGAATGGAAATAAAATACGAGTATAATTTCGTTTAATGGAATATTCCTGAAAGTCAGTAAGCTTTTGAAGAGACAAGAACTCGTGATGGACGAGTGGAGAGGCAACACTAATGCAAATATGAAAAGATAACGCTGCAGGAAAGAGTCTGCAGTTGACGAAACACTACTAAAATGGTTTCAAGACAAACGCAAGTGTCATGTGTCTATCAGTGGACTTGTACTTGAAAAAAAGCTAGCGAAATAGCAAAAAAAAAATATTGAAGATTTTAAAGTTACGAGTATCCACTCGTAACTTATAACTTGTAAGCTTATCAAGGTGGAAGTTCAGAAACCAAATTTGTTTTAAAAAACCACACGGAGAGGCTGCCAATGTCACAAAAGAAAATGCAAATTCTTGAATAGCTGACGTTCTTCCAACAGTGCCTGAGAACTATGAATTGTGCTGTATTTACATTTGTGATGAAAGTGTACTCTATTATGTCCTGCTCCAGTTGGTTCTCTTTGCTTTAAGAAAGAAAAGTTAACAAAAATGAACTTGGGCCACCCTGCATGGCGTTGTTTCGGTTAATGGAATATTCCGGTTAATGGAATAATTCTCTCCGGCAAAACTCTTATTCCAATAACCGAAATTGACTGTACCTAGATTCAGAACTAATCTAGGCTTGGGTGTTACAATATTGTTAATTTTTTGTTCAGTTAAATGCAATAATTTTTAACTACAAATTAGTACTAATATCAACTAAACAAAATCGGTTTATAAATATTCGAAATAATTAAGACCATTAATTCTAACATCAGATGCAAAAAGAACCGCAAATGATATTATGTAACCAAATTTTTATTATCAAAAAAGCCAATAAAATTTTATGTTTATCATAGAAATTTCGAACGAGATGTGGTCATGAAATTTATTGTATTGGTTAAAATATTAAAAATATATTGTGTGTTTAACAGTTTGAATCTACGAATTCTACTTCAACATATGTTTTTTAAATAATATAAAAGTTATTAATGTTTTATTTACTTTATATTATATCAACAAATTAGTTATTAACGAATTTGTGGGTAATGTAACGGGTGATTCAAAAAGAGCGCCGGTTTTTAAACGGCTGGTAAATTTTTGTTTATCGGTTGGCAACATTGTTAGACCTCATTTCTATTTCGGAGAACATTCCGATTGACGATTCAGTTTTATTTCCTCTTGTTCGCAGTGTAGTACTCTCGCAGTCTGTGTCTAACCATGGAGAAGTTTACTATTGCACAACGAGTGTTGATCGTCAAAACATTTTACCAGAGTGGAGAGAGTTATGCGGCTACTGTCAGGCGACTTCGCGGTACTCTAGGACGTAATGAAGCACCGAATGAATCAACAGTTTGCAGGCTAATGAAAAAGTTTTTTGAGACGGGTTCAACAGTCGACCTTAAAAGTTCTGGACGTCGTCGTTCTGGCCGAACTGAGCAGAACGTTGCGTTGGTTCGTGACAGTGTGGCTGTTAGCCCAGCAAAATCAATACGTCGCCGTTCTCAACAATTGGGTTTACGATGTTCTTCTGTACGGAGAATTCTTCGGTACGATCTCCAATATCACCCGTAAAAAATTCAGTTGCTGCACGAGAAACAATGTTGTTGCTCCGTGAACGGTTCCAGGATGGCATCATTTCTCGTAATTCCGACCATCAATGGCCACCAAGGTCGTGTGACTTGACGCCTTGTGACTTTCATCTTTAGGGTCATCTGAAGTCATTGGTGTATGCCAATAAACCCCGAAACATCAATGACTTGAAGGAGGAAATTCGACGGGTTATCGGGCAAATGGAAGTCGAAACTTGTCGTGCAGTAATATCCAATTTCATGGACAGAGTTGATGCGTGCCAGCGCAGTAGAGGAGGACACATGCATGACATCATTTTTCATACATAAAATCGGAAGGTAAGATGAACTTGTTGATGTATTTATTTTCAGTTTTTCAATAAAATAAATCTCTTAATTTGATATATCAAAACCGGCGCTCTTTTTGAATCACCCTATACTTGTGACTAGATTTCACCAAGTTAAAACTTCCTGTCCGTAGACGGGACGATCAAGCATAAAAATCAATAAATTCAAAAGTTCATTTTATTTCCCACAAAAAATTTCATGCACTAAAAATATACTGTAATTTATTATAACAGCAATATTTTAGAAATAGTTAAGGGAATTATTTATTGTAAGAAATTAAGTGTAGGCATATTGTAACAAGAATGAATTGAGTGAATGAATAGAGAATCAGATATTGTTGTTGTTGTTTAGGTCAACAGCCGAAAGGCTGGTTTGAACCTCTAGAGGTTTTACCAAGTAAAAACGACGAGTAAGGTGGTTTACCATTGCCTTCCACACTGAGTTGAAAGAATATGCTTATCAGCATGCCAGGCCCTCCGAAAATCACTCACTTTCCACCCTGCAAATGACACCTTCACTTCATTTATCACAGGGTCTGGCTGTATAATGAAATTCATTACTCTCAGAGGAGATAACTCTGACTAGTGTCTTTTACACCTCTACCTCTTCTGTTCTTAAATAGTTCAGTCATATAAGTGGCTAACTATGTGATAAGAAACAGAACTATTTTTTTTTTTAGCCCTGAACCAAACAGATAGAGTGCAATTAAAATAACACTCCACCTGCCCGTTTTGGGCATCTATCAGATGTGATTGAACATTAATGGATTGCCGATGAATGAAAAGCGTTTGAAAGGAATTCTTGAAAGCAAGGTCGAATCTACTTTAAAATACGGGAACGGATTTTGTTATGCCTATTATTGATTATTTCTACGATGTGTTGTGGATTGTTTTGGTAAAGCGGAAAAGTGTTAGAAGGGTCTCCATTGTTTGGAAAACTATTAGACAGCAGGTATAAAAACAGGTTAATACCTTTATAGTCTGTCAGATAGTACTTGGGCTATGAATGATATAAGTGATATCGGGCCGTTTCGAAATAGTATCGTTACGGGACTGGTTTTAAATTATGTTGATACTGCGTGTACATACGGGTGGTTGTTGTTTAGGTCATCAGCTGTAAAGCTGGTTTGAACTTGTAGAGGTTTTACTAAGTAAAACGAGGAGTGAGGTGGTTTACCATGCCTTCCTCACTGAATAGAAAAGTACGCTTATCAGCATGCCCGGCCCTCTGAAAAGCACATATTTTCCACTCTGTAAATGACACCTTCACTTCATTCACCACAGGGTCTGGCTGTATAATGAAATGCATTACTTTCAGAGAAAATAACTCTGATTAGTGTATTTTACACCTCTACCTCTTCTGTTCTTAAATGATTCAGTCATTTAATTGGCTGGCCATATGATAAGAAACAGAACTATTTATTTTAGCTCTGCAACGAACAGATTGAGAGTAAATAATTTGACCCTCCGCCTGTCTGTTATGGGCAGATACGGGTGGTATGAACAGGTAAATCATTATTTTTATTGTCAAGTGACATTATCTTATTAATAGTAAAGTTTAGTTTAAGCTTTAAGATTTGTAATTAATTTTATTGAAGAAATCTGATTGTAATTTGTCAGTAATCTAAGCTTAAGAATTAATTTTGTATTTATTAATCATGTCAATAAATAATTTTTACAAGTTTCAAGGAAGTTTATTTATTATTTATTACACCCACATTCCGAAATGACTTTAGTTTAGGTTTTAAAATATTATTACGTTCATATGAACAGTTGATTATTATTCAGAGGAGACAATATTGACACAAATGCGTTCATAATAAATTAATTATAACAGCATTTATTCTGATGTTAAATATTAGCTTTTTGGTGAAAATTTATAAATTCTGTAATGAAATCAAAAAAAGATTTATACAAATGCTAAATCTATGTCATCAAAACCATCTGTTAAGGCCTAGTTAAACCACATATACAATCAAAACCATTATAAATATAATTTAGCAAATTCAGTCATACAATTTAGAGTGATTTCACAAACAAATTAGACAATTGTACCAATAAAATTTTAAATGAACATTATCTCATAATAATCAATAGATTAAACAGATTTACTAGCCAAAAACTAATAGTTGTCAAAAGAAGAAGCAGTAATATAGGATAAAATTATTCAATTAAACAAGCAACGCAATTGAACTTAACACGAGTATGTGTATAAAATTATTTAGTGGTGTGTGTCTATAACACGTGTATATATAATGTCTCTTTACTGACCACTTTCTAACAATATATTCTTTTAGGTAAGAAATAGGATAGGATTTTCGGCACTTCTGTATTGGGTTGAAGCTCCTTATTGGTAGAAGCTTCTTTAGCTTCTGTATTGGTAGATCCTTAATTTGAAAACGTGAAGAACCTTGAAACGTAATGACGTTTGATTTGTAATGTCATTGAAAATTGCTCTGTATACCTTAGATTGATCGAGTTACAAAATGTGGAAGTCCTTAATAGATTGAACACAACCGAGCAGATATATCATAAATAAGAACAAAAATAGTGAGAGCAGCATTAGGTAAGGATAGATTTTATCCTGGCAGATTGCTGTTCAGTGAATCTAAAATTCCTACCATTAGACAGCTGTATACGTCAAAAGATTAATTATTTATACATACAATAGCATAAACGATTTTGAAAACCGTACCAGTAAACATCAAACTTCGCGATGTTTCATTCAGCAGATACAAAACACCTTAAATAACTTTAGTATTAATACTAGACAATATGAATACGCTGCTTATAAACTGATAAATATCACCAAGTCCCTGATAAAACCTCCAACAAATCCAGTTCGACAAAGTAATCCTTGCACTTCAAATTATTAAAAAATGGATACCAGAAAGTTTATACTTTGATTTAAATTTTCTAGAACGAACTTCTTAAAAATAAAAAAACTTCATTGTTAAAAAAACTGTATTAAAGCCAACCCCTATTTTTTTATTTCTATTCATCTTTTGATTTGGTTTCATATATTATTATTGTTAGTATAATATAATGGTTAAGACGCGTAATGGCTGAATGAACTTGGCAGCCAAAGCGCAAGCCTCGCTTCTGCTGGTTGCGTAATACAGCATTAATTAATGTGTTATTTACTACATAATGTATTCTGTTAAAATGAAAAAATGTGTATCATTAGATTATATAAATAAATAAAATATTGATATTAAAAATAAAAAAATATTGAATTAAGTATCTCAAGAACAAAATAAGAATCAATAAATATCAGTTGTTTCAATAATTGATGATACCAAAGAAGATAAAAGGAATATTAGTCGGAAAAAGATAGATATCCTGATTGAAAAATCTGAAGAAAATGTTCAGTTACTCTTCAGATTTAAGAATGTGATTGATGGTACATGGTTGCTGTTATTATGTATTCGCTAATGCGGGATTTGGAGAAAACGAAGAAGATGAAGAATTCACCACGGTAGTCCTACAGTTAAAGGTGTTTTCAACTAAGGTTTTATAAATATTTACTAGAATTGTGTATAACCGGACTTTTACACATGTTAACAAATTAGATAATAGATTAGAATTAAAACATAAAAAAATAAGGTTTATAGTATTGTGATAATATCGAAGAAGGGATAATATCGAAGTTCGCGAAATTTCTAGTACTTAATTCATAAAATGGTAAAGAGTAAATAATAGAGTGCTCGCCTCTCATCATGCGGTCCTGGGTTCGAATCCCACTCGGGCACGGCATATTTTCATACGTTACAAAAAAACTATTTCATCCTCATTTCACACAGTTACACCCCAACGTCGTCGCTAATGACCTTGCAGTTGATGCGACGTTAAATAAATAAATTAAAAAAAAAAATAATAATAATAATAATAATAATAGAGTGAAAAAGTAACAATAGGGCTAGTTATAAAAGATTATTTAAAAAGGACCGTGCTATTGTGTATGATAAGGTAGGGTCTTTGTTGTACAACTATTTGTGAAAGAGTGGGTTGATTACCTGTAACACTACTCAGTCTATTGTTATTTGTTTACACTTCTTAGTTATGATTTTTCGAGAACAAATCAAAAAGATTATTGATCGAACCTCGGCGTTTTTCGAGAAGATTCTTTGATCCGCCCATATAAATAGAGCCTCGAGTGCGGTCAGTGAGTTAGTATTCGTTTGATCTTTGACGAGTGTTTACTACGTGTGCTATCGGGACGTTAGAAGGTAACTCCGTTAGAACAGGTCAACGGGTTTTCGAAGCATTGTTATTCAGTCTTATTGTATTTGTGCATATTATATTCAGTTTTATTGTGAATGTGCATTCTATATAATTATTTGTAAGTAGTATTGAGTTATTTATTGTATTACTTCATTATAATATTAGTTTATTATTTATTCTGTAAATCTTTTAGTGTAATAAATACTTAAAATTGTAAACTTTAGTGTATTAATTATTTAATCACCTAGATCCCGAATCGGACCTTAGCGATAAGTGTCACAGTATAATCAGGTTCTAATTAAAAAAACAAAATCTCTATTGAAATAATAGATATGTAACAGGTATAATAGAACATAGATGTTCATATGTTGGAAATGTTAAAATTAAAAGAAGAATAAACGTGTAAAGGTAGCAGAGGATGGAACGAATTCAAGATGTTTTAGTTGGTACGGTCACTCTTGGAAAATGAGAGAAAATAGACGGAAAAAATATTTGAAATCGATAAACAGAAAAGAGAAGAGACGAGGATAACCAGGTGAAGAAAAGGAGAGAGAAGGGTAGTAAAATATGGAGGGAGACAAATCTAGGACAGAAACAGGAATCAGAGAGTGAATAGTGTTGAGGATGAGGAGAAAGGCGTGTTGTTAACAACCACAATAATAATGAAATCTGACCACAATTAAGGTTTAGGATAAAGGACATCATTATACCCATAACAAAAGTTTTCTTTTCTAGATTTGAATCATAACTTCCATTCATTATTCGCAGTAAAATATAGAATTAACTAAAATATATGCCTGTGAAATTTGTAGCCTTCTGTATGTCATTATCAAGCAAATTTGCATAATTTCAGAAAAAAACTGAAATTATCTGATACAAAATGACCTACTCCTATAACTGAAATAACTTTTAGTAAGACGTCGTTATAAAATTTAGGTTAGTCGTATACTCGTATAAGGAACATGAGATTACAATACCACGTTATTCTAGCTGAAAAATAATGCAAATAGTTATTGTTATGCCATTTAGAGCTACCAAAATGTTCGTAACCGTTTCAATAATGTAAATAAAGGTAATGTGTTTCGTCATTGTGTATTCCGATGAAAAACGTCTGAAGAGATAAGAAAGATTAAGGAATACTGGAGAAGAATCAAGGAAAGAAGATCAGGAAAGAAACACAACAAAAATTGAAATTATGTGGTAGTTCTATGGGGCTTTAAAAAAAGGTAATGTGTTATAGGTACTACAAAAGAAAGGTCCAGAATGCGATTCCCTTCTAGGGTGTGTGGAATGTTAACAGGTTAAACCCCATAGTTATTGTTCCATAACTCCATATATCGTAGAGTTGCTAATGTCTAATTTGTTGACGCGAGTTTAAATGAACTAGGTAAAAAAATTGTAGCCTAACAGAATGTTATGGCTCCCGGACTCCGACGAAGACGTATAGACGATTTCACAAATCCAGAACAAGTACGCAGCCGCAAACTGCCCTCACGCCTCTCTGTCCCGATAGAACAAAAATTAAAAGCCCTTTTCATGCCACCAATTTTAGTAAAGTTTCGGAACGTCAATAAATTATTTTTGCCATCAGTTAATTACGGAAGTAGCCTATTCTTTCATTTTACTTACTGGCAACTTATTACTTTTGTTATGAAAATTTGATAACCAAAATTCAGCTGATCTTCTTTCCTGATCCACGTAAGCTCTGAAAAAGTATTAGGCCTATTCGCACCAAAGTAGAAACTCAATGCGATAAAGCTGAAACTTAAATTTTAGGTTTTTAAAACTCTTACCACTTAGGATTCTTTCTTTTTTAAATAGGCCTACACATGATGTATTAAATTAAGAGAACACTACTTTATTCCAGTCAACTATTCTCAAATAATTCATGACTTCTGATGAGATCAGATATCTTCCCTCACTTACTACTTTGTCTGTAAGGCGACATAAGTGATAATAAGAAAAATTATAAGTTGTCTCCTTAGTACTTAAATAATTTTTTTCAACATCACAGCCAAAATATGTATACATTTCAGGGAGAGGGATATACGTAAAATTAGAAGTATTTTCGATTATGCTTTTTTAAAGGGCTTTGTTTAAATCCTAAGTACGATTTTTCACATTATAAACGACACTAATCGAGTTTTAAATTTTGTTTTTCACTTTAAAAAAGGTGACATAATTAAATTACTAAAATAATAATAACATGTAGTAAATTAAAGTGATAGTACGAAAGTCAGAACGGATACGTGACAATTAAAATGCAAAGGCCAAACTCTATAATAATAATATAATATAATAATAATAATGTGAATTTATTTTAAACAGAACAATTACAAATACATTCAAGATAAAAGAAAAACAACAATACAAAAAAGATAGATACTAAAATGAAAAATTCACTTACGGACTTGACCAACTGGTCGTCAGCCGGGGGCCAAACTCTATAAGAGATTATAGTTAAAAATTAAGAAAAAAAAATTTTCATATAAACATTGAACAGGAATCGTTAGCAAGTTAGGGCTGGCGAAAGGTTCCGCCTATAATTTAGTTAGTACGGTAAAATGAGACCATATCAGAATTTTCGAGGTTTTCATTTATAGGCAAACGTGGTGGCATCTTTTGAATAATCAGAAAAATTCAAAAAAAAAACAGGTCCCAGAACTTTATCTCCACAGTCTTGAAGATACCAGACATATAACACAAAAATTAATGATAAAAAAATTACACTTTTTTAGGTTTAATGTAAATTAACTTTGCTAAATGGTTAAGTCATTAATTGTTCTAATTCAACGGGTAGAAAATTAAATTCTGAGAAACTGATATAAATTAAGTAAGTAAAAAATAATTACAAGTTATTAAAATTCTACCTTTATTAACATCGTGAAAAATTAATTAATAAATCTAATTAAAAAGCAAGATACGTAACTTTAAATATTTAACGGACATTTTATTCGTTTTCTAATTAAAAGTATCAATCAACAGAATGTATTCTTGTTTATCACAAAATACAATTATTGGGAGTGTTAATTTAAAATTATAAGAATGTACTGAATTATAACGAGAACACGGACTTCTCTTGAAGTTTTACGCAAGTGCAAAGTTTTTAAGTGTTAGGCTTCAACTTGATTTGTAAAACATGAGGCAAGACAAGGTAAGATACTTAAGAAAAGGTAAGAGGCACGTTTCTTGAACAGTGTTTCTTCTTTCTTCCTTTCTTTCTTTCTTGATTCACATCAACTAAGATCATTAACGACTACAGTGGAGTTTTCGAAGAACGTATTGTAACACCTAAACCTAAGTTCGTTCGGTATAAGAGGTGTGGCTATTAAATAACGAGACTGACGTTGTAAAAAATTTAATTTTAATTTTATACAGAATCACTTATAGTCAGTTTCAATATACACTCATTCTCTATCCGTACAACGCTCCATGCGAATTTGCCATGATAGGAAACAGTGCTGGAAGTCATCTTCTGTCAGCTCGTTCAGGACACGTGCCGCTTTCTCTTTTACAGGTTCCACAGACTCAAATCTTGTCACTTTTAATGCAGATTTCATCTTTGAGAACTGTTAGAAGTCACATGGTGCAAGATCTGGTGAATAAGGTGGATGTTTTAACACTGAGATGTTGTACTTGGCTAGGAACCTCATGACAGATAACGCGGAATGAGCTGGCGCATTGTCTTGGTGGAGAACCCATGATTTGTCCTTCCACATTTCGGGGCGTTTTTCCTTACTCCTTGACGTACTTTAGAAAGTACCACAAGGTAGTATTATTGATTAATTTTTTGACCTGTACGAACCCAGTGAAGGTACACAATCCCATGGATATAAAAAAAACAATCATCATTGCTTTAAATTTTGACTTGCTCATTCGAGCTTTTTTGGCTCTTGGTGAAGTTCAGCTCTTCCAGTGCATGGATTGGCGCTTCGTTTCCGGATTATAAGTAAAAAACCACGTTTCATCACAATGGTTTTATCTTCTACTTGTTTTCTAAGGTGAAATCTGCATTAAAAAGGACAAGACAAGTCTGTGGAAGCTGTAAATAAGAAAGCAAAAAACAAAAAAAATGTAAGTAAACGAAAAAATTTAGCACTCCACCTGCCTGTTATGGCCATAGTTTTGTATAAGTGAAAACAATAAAAAAGAAGTTTATTCCGTGATTTGTCATTTTTATACATTTTTCGATTAAGTAAACCAAAAATTTCATGAAAGTACTAAGACAAAAAAATTTATGAAAGAAGTCCGATTTTTACATATTAGTTAACTCGGAGAACGTCTGGGAGTGAAGTAGCCAAAGATATTACTATAATATAGGGAGTTTATAAAAGAACTCCTCGATTTCAATAAATCATAATAAAATAACCTAACTAGGTAAAAGCATTTGGTTTTCATAGTTTTGTCAGGCATGTCGTAAAGTTTCAATTTGTTGCATTGGCAACAAATTGCCTGTTGGTTAACTTGCCTGGCCTTAACGCGGTGTCAGTCTGCCAGTCATGACGTCACCGCAGCAGAAAGGACAGTGCGTGATTTGGTTTACAGAGACGTGTTCAGTTATTGCAGTTCAGCGTAATTTTCGTAGGCCATACTGCGCCTACGAATAAAACGAATCTGTAGTGGTTTTACAAGTTTAAGGCAACAGGCAGCGTCTTGAAAGGGAAATCTCCAGGTAGGCCATCTGACCGCGTCATTGGCCCGTTCATATTTACCGAAAAAGCAATTAACGGAACTCATTACAGTGATATGTTAAAGCTGTACACCTTTCCACAGATTGACAATATTGAAGGAGAAAACGGATTAATTTTCTTTCAGCAAGACGGCGCTCCACCGCATTAAAAAAACTGTGTCCATGCTGCATTAAACATTCGTTTTCCAGGCTGGTGGATCGGAAGAAAAGACCCGATCGCATGGCCACCAAGGAGCTCAGACATTACACCTCTAGATTTATTTTTTTGGGGGCATGTTAAAAACATTGTTTACTCGGAGAAAATCCATGACATTGAATACCTACGGGAGAGGATTGTTGAAATTGTAGCAGCAATAACACCCGATATACTGGCAAGTACGTGGAAAGAAATGGATTACCGTTTGGACGAATACAGGGCAACGAATAGTTTACATATCAAAGTTTATTAAATATAAAAAAAACTTGAAAAATTTTTATCCAGAATTTATTATCATGTAAGTTTTTCTTTTAATTAAAGCTATTTTAATAACACGTAAAATCAAGGAGTTCTTTTATAAACACCCTGTATTTTGATATTTACTTCATTTAAATACACCTGAAAAACCTATAAAAATCGTTCCCAACATTGAAAATATTACATTTTAATTTTCCCATCGTTAATCATGTAAAAGAACCCGCGGTTGAGTTTGCGAACTCATACCCTATTTGGTGAAGGGAACATTTCCGGGACCGGATCATCCGATTTCAGAGGTAGATAAACGGGGTTCTAGCAATCATTCCCCATTGATGGATGGATAGACAGACAAGGTATAGTTTACTACAGTTTGATTAAGCCTACGGACATTCATGTGTACATTACTGTTTGCAAAATAAAAAAACTATCAAGAGTATATTTATTGTTTTTTGTTATCTGATTTCAAAGTAAATACTAAACAGAGATTACTGTAAACTACAAAAACCTACTGTTAAACACTCACACGACTTTCTCTTACCAATGTAAATAACGAAAATGTAAACTATGTTTAAACATGAGTAAATAATGTGTAATTAAAAACTTAACCAAATTTGTATCATGAATAAATGTGCCAATGTAGGTAAATAATTATATAACTTTGGTTTATTAATAAGTAAGCAATGTAAATGGTAAACAAAACATAATTTTAATCATGAGTGAATGACGCAAAATTGAAATCAACCTCTGTTTTACTTAAAAATACGGAAATCAGTAACTGACGCTAAACTAAGCTCTGTAGAAATAAATGTTTGAAATAAAAGTTGTAGTTTCTTGATTTATTACACATTTTTTATATATAGTTACTTTTCTGCCCATACCAGGCAGGTGGAGTATTAAATTGTTTACACTCGATCTGCTAGTTCCAGGGCTACAAAAATTAGTTCTCTTGCTTATCACATAATAAGCTAGTTATATGACTGAAGCATTTAATAACAGAAGAGGTATAGGTGTAAAATATACTAGTCAGAGTTATCTCCTCTAAGAGTAATGAATTTCACTATACAGCCAGACCCTGTGGTGAATGAAGTGAAGAGTGTCATTTGCAGTGTGGAAAGTAAATGCTTTTCAGAGGGCACGGCATGCTGATAACCATACTTTTCCACCCAGTAAGGAAGGGAATGGTAAACCACCTCACTCTTAGTTTTACTTTCAAATATTGTGTACTATTTGATGCAAAGGGGTTCATGACAAGACTACTGAGTTAAGCAGAAGTGGAAACAAATTATTGTTAAGTGATGAATTTATCATTGTGTTCCGACTTTTTAATTTTGTGTGCTATTTGATACAAAGGGGTTCATGACAAGCCTACTAAAGTAAGCAGTAGCAGAAACAAATTTTTGGTGGTAAGTGATGAATATATCATTGTTACTAACTTTTGTTTATTGTCATGTCCTATACTCCCTTTTGAAGTCTCCTGGATGCAAAAAAATAGCATTAAAGCCTCTAGAGGGTCAAACCAGCCTTTCAGCTGATAACCTAGATCCAAACAACAACGTACTCGTATATTATGGTACAAGTAGCCTACATTTATTTTCTTTTATAAGAAACTCTAGTTGAATAATGATAATCATCAAATCAAATTATTGATAAATAACATTTAATAAAAGAACCGAAAAAATAGTTAATACTGTTCCATTAATAAAAATACATTTAAATAAAAAAAATACGAAATTATTTAACAGGAAAAATACGAAAAAACCTATTGTAGCCCATGTGGTTATCTTAATGACGGCAAAAATTTGAAGGAGCGTAAAATTTTGCCTACGCAAAGTGAAATACCAAAGTTACGAACAGTGAAGTGGAAGATTGAAAATGACAGAAAATGTGGTTACGTAGATAACCACATTTTTTTACATTACAGGTGGACAGAAATTTGAACGCATACTGACGTTTTGACAGCAAGTTAAAGAGATTTTATTTCAAAATACAATATAAAACTGTTTTGAAATATTTGGTCCAAATATAAAAATGTATAAAAAGAAAATTAAAGTGCAATCTGAAACACTAATATGATATTTTCTAACTTTCTCTTGCCCTATATGAGTATGAAGGGAAGGAAAGTATTGTTCGTGTCGATTTAAACGAAATCAAATTTTCACCAGTTATACTCTTATACTCGTACGCGTTTTCAGTCCCCGTGAACCCCAAAAAACACGTTTTTAGCGATTGGTCTGGGTCATACAAACCAATCGCTAAAAACATATCAATAGCCCGTGTTTGAACAAAATATTTCAGAAACGGAATAGCGTACGAAGTTGAAACTTAAAATTTACGTTAAGTACCTACCAATACAAAACCTGGCACGAGCATTCTCATCAAAATCGGCCAACCAGAAATAGTAGTTTTCATTCGTTTGATTTTTTAATTTTTACAATTTTCTCAAAAACGGCTCCTATGATGTTTTTTTTTAAAAACAACACCTCGTTTACTACATTTTTTATGCTCTAAAAGAAAGGGTAAGTCTTGTGTCTGTTGAAATTCTTGGAGGGGGGTTCCTATGTTCTCGTAGAAAAAAAATTTTTTTTTTTTTAGATTGCAACTTTTATATGCATTCCAGGGCAAAAATGTAGCCTATATAATCAAAGTTGTTGACCATTTTAAAACCTAAAACTTTTATTTCAAATATTTTTTGTACAATATTTTGATTAGCGGCAATACGAGGTTTCTTATATTTTTCACCAAAATCGGTTTAAATAGATGTTTAAAAAATAATGTAACCTTATCCATTTCACAGCAAAATTGTATAATCAAAGTTATAGGAAATTAACAAACCTACAATTTTTATTTTAAACATTTTTTTCTACAGAACCTAGTTTAAAAGCAATTATTGAATCTCCGTATTTTAAAGTTCTTCAGAGATTGATTTTTATTTTGCGTCATTCACTCATGATTAAAATTAGATTATTTTTTTCCATTTTACATTGTTTACTTAATCATGATTAAACATAGGTTATATTGCTCATTATATACATTGGCAAGAGAAAGTCGTGTGATTGTTTCACACTATCTTTTTATTAACGTTTCCATTTTAAAATACTTCGGTTCGTTACTCTAGAAATGGTAAGCGTACGTATAGCTTGAAGTTACACACACTTTACGAAGTAGGTTGAGAAAACACATAACGAGCAATAGTGTACAATTACTTATTTTCATTATGTTCTCTGGGTCATTAGTTCAGATTCTTATTCAAGACTGTAATCTTTTTTTACGTCTAATAGAAAAGTAACGGTTTTCATGACTATCTTGAATGGCGTATAACATCGTATCGGGTATCCTAACTCTCATAAAAAAGAAAATAATAACCTTATTATCCTGCAAATCTACCCATAACAGGCAGGTGGAGTGTTAAATTATTTGCACTCGATCTGCTAGCTCCAGAGCTGCAAAAAATAGTTCAGTTTCTTATCAAATGTTCAGCCAATAGGCATGATGACTAATTTTCAAAAACTATTCTATAATATTCCTTTATATCTAGTTTAACCATAAAATGTAATATTTCTGTAATAACCAGCGGTTTATTTAGAAAAAGTGCGATTTTAACTTCTAAGTTAAATTTTTGCGCCAAAACGGTTGGCTAGTGTCATGGCGTCTGCGTGACGTCACGTTCACATAAACAAAAGAAGTTCTTTTTGCTTGCTAGTAGGAGTCTAGGTACTACATCGAATTTAAATATGAATTCTAAAGTTTATAAGTGCTGTGGGGTCTCTCAGTGCGATATTTCATCACTTAAGAACCCGAATAAATTGTTTGTTCACGTGCCAAACAACAAAAAGATGAGATATAAGTGGTTTAATCTTGCCCGGCGAAATCCAAAAGATGTTGATCTACACTCTCATATTTACTTCTGTGAAGAAATATTTCGTATATATTTATGGTGTGTGGCTTTATTTAACTTTTAATATCTACAAACCATTTTTGAAGTTGAGGTTATATTTGTGTCTGAAATAAAAACTTTAATCAAATCAAATGTCTATTGTGGAACACAGGTAGTTATAAAACAGTCTTGATTCACTATGACCTGTCATTTATTGGCATACAATAGTTTAACGGCCATAACATCGATTAAAACCAGAAAATACATGCAAAATAAAACTTAATACAAAATTTAATCATTTATTATTCATTTTCTAGTTACCAAATGATATGGACAACTTTATGGAGTATCATATTATGGGTTCCGGGGCGCGAGGGAACCGCTAGTACACAATTACAAACAATAGTTTGATAACATAACCTCTAAACATCAAGTGCTTCTATTGAAAAAACATTGAATTTTTAAATTGTTGTTTTATCGAATGTTAATTAGTATTATATTTACATTGCAGTTTTAACATTTCGGAATTCTGCCGAACAGAAATCTTTGTTGGATGCTAAGAACTCTCCCAACATTAATAAATCAACTCTAGGTAAATTAGAGCTGTTTGCCTTGGTGAATCCTTGTTCCATAATTTTATTTGTTCACACAACACAAACTAATCAATTATCAACAATAATCAACATAAATAATTAGGTAAAAACAGTTTGAAAGCGCAGTGGTCGACGAAATTTCCAAAAATTCACAAGATTTTTAAGTGACAGCGTAATAACATGTAATGTTTATATGATCGTGACGTAATCGACTGTGATTGGTGTTCAATTCGGCATGGCGGAATGCTGTATTTTGTAGTTACATTTTATGAAATAATTAAATAATCTCGTGTTAGAAGTTAAAATAAATATATTTTTCAGAATATATTTCTTCTATTTTAGTAAATAAATACATTATTTTAGGGATTCTTGCTTACAGTCATCATGCCTATTATATGACTGAAACATTTCAGAACAGAAGAGGTAAAGGCGTAAAAGGCAATAGTCAGAGTTATTTCCTCTAAGAGTAATGAATTTCATTATACAGCCAGACCCTTTGGTGAATAAAGTAAAGGTATCATTTACGGGGTAGAAAGTAAATGCTTTTCAGATTCCCTGGCAACCTGGCATGCTGATAAGCATACTTTTCCACTTAGTGAGAAAAGTGAGGAAGAAAAGTGTAATTCTTTTGCAATCATTTTTTAAATGTAATTATAAAAGTTAAGCAAAGACGATAAAAATATGAATAATAACGTTCTTAGAATGAAAATATAAAATACACTCAATAATATCTTTAAAAAAATACGAAAATGTAACAGAAAGTAAAACTAAACTTGACTTAACCGTACAATAACATTTTGAAACATAAAGTGGTTGAAGTTGAAGATGGCGATGATTGGATATGAAAATGATGAATTGACAATGATTAGTAGTAGAAGTAGAAAAAAAAGATTAAACACGTAAATGATTAACAAAATCGTGAAGGTAAGTTAAATGTTTTTAAACGTTTCAGTCTGTGTGTATTTTCACAGTTGTCGAGGAGATTAATTGCGAAAGAATTTTGATGTTCAACTAACTTTTTTAATGTTTTTCGCTACGTTGTTTAATTTCTTCTTTTATGAAGACCAGGTTTACATCATTATGCAATATTTTACTCACACGGCTTTCTCTGGTATTTAAATAATAAAAATATAAACTATGTTCAATCATGAGTAAACAATGTAAAATTAAAAACATAACCTAATTTTAATCATGAGTGAACGAATCTAAATGAAATCAACCTGCGTAGAACTTAAAAATACGGAAAATTACTATTGACGCTAACCTAGGCTCTGTAGAAAACTTAAAATAAAAAAAATATATATAAAAAGTTTTTTAATTTTCTATGACTCAAGTTAAAATACACTTTTGTCGTAAGGCCGCAAAAATCGCACTTTTACCAAATTTTAGTGTGCAAAATACAGACGAGAAACTGAACGTTGTAGAATGAAATGTTTAAATAAAAGTTGTAAGATTTTAAATTTTCTACAACTTTGATAATGAATACCTTTGTCGTAAAATACAAATCAAAGGCCGCAATCTTAAAAATCCCAATTTTTAGCACGAGAGCACAACCTCCCAAGAATTTCAGCAGACACGCCAATTGGTCCCTTTCTTGTAGAACATAAAACATGTAATTAATGAGATGATATTTAAAAAATCATAAAAAAGTGATAAATGCATGAATAAACTACTAATTCCGGTTGACCGATATTTTATTTAAATGTTCCTGTCGGGTCCCCTTGTGGTACCTAACTTAAGTTCCAAGTTTTAACTTCAAAACGCTATTCCGTTCTTGAAATATTTTATTTACACACAGACCAATCAGTAAAAACACGTTGGTTTTTTTTCACGGGGCTTAAAAACGTGTATTTCCGGTGAAAATTCGATTTAAAAAAAATCAACAAGAAAACAATACTTTCCTTCCCTGTATATTTATATAGGGCAAGAGGAAGTAAAGAGAATTTGGCTTGATCACTGACAAAAGTTTTTGTACTCTCGACTTTAAAGTAAATCATAGTTGCCTACAAACAAGTTGTTTTATATCTTTCTTATTCGGCCGTTGTTGAAATACGGAGCTTTTATCGATGGAGTTTAATCATATCAAACGTAAACGTAAACAGCATACAACGTTTCAAAACAATTTTTACGTTTAGTCACATTTTAGCCTAGTCCCTGATACTGTAAGACGAAATGTTATCGTACCTTATTACATAAGTCACATTGTACACGTCCATTCAAAAATTATACACTTATGTTTGTTCAGAGTTCATACAAAGTTACAGATACAGATGATGGAAGATAAAGGATTATCGCCAAAGTTGGAGGCAGCACATAGAAAGGATGTCAGATCACAGGATACCTAAGCAGGTGCACTGGTATACTCCAGAAGGTAAAAGGAATGTCGGTTGACCTAGGAAAAGATGAAAATAGATGATATAGTTGGTAGAATAGGTTATTTATTGCAAGTATTCTGTATATTATGGGATGGAGGGTTGAACAAGAATAGTAAATTGAAAAATTAATGAAATTTTTTTCCAGAAAATCGAAAGTCCTTAGTAGAAAAGTTTATTTTAATTTAATTCCTTCTACGAGGTACCAGAATAGCGGAAACTTGAATGTTCGGTAAACTATTAGACCGCAAATAAAAAAAACAGGTAGTGCAGATTAGAGTGGCAGTCAATAGCTGAATTGAATAGCTGAATGGAAAGAACGTGTCCGGATGTTCGAAATATTGTCGTTACAGGACTGGCTCTAAGCTAAACGCATAGTTATTGTGCGTGCGGGTGGTTGCAAGTGTTTGTGGACAGGTAATCGTTTTGGTTCTTAAAATAACAAAGATCTATTATAAATCAAGTTCGTTTAAGATTAATTTTTGTAATTAATGTATTATATTTGTCAGTAGGCTAAGTTAAATCATTAATAATTTTAATTGTCAATAAATAATTGTAATAAGTTGTTATAAATAGTTTGTTTGAGGACCTGAAAAGAAAATCCTGAAATTACCACAAACTGAACTAGACAAGACTTGAACAGAAGAGACCGAAAAATCGACATAAAATCGTGTATTCTGACGAAGAATGCCACAAGAGATCAGAAAGACTGAAGGTAAGGACGACCATGAAAATTTGAAAAAAAATCGATATTTCAAATTTGGCGCCATACGATTATACATTAATTTCTGTACAATTTGATATAAATATCTTGATTACACGATTTAAATTACGGTAGATATTATAATTTTTGTAAAACCATGTTTAGAGGTGTAATACGTATCCTGTACGTATTGTTTACTGCGAGTCAGAGGACTGTCACACAAAACCTCAATGAAAGTTTTAATAATAGGCCTATAGTTTAACCCTTTATAAGTCTTTGGTAAGTATACTTACCACTGGCAGTAAGGTCGATTATATTTAAAAATATTCTATGCAGTTGAACCTTATTGCCAATTTATGGTTTTATGGATGTTCTCTATGCCCAAAATGGGCAGGTGGAGTGTTATTTTAATTGCACTCTATCTGTTTGGTCCAGGGCTAAAAAAAATAGTTCTGTTTCTTATTACATAGTCAGCCACTTATATGACTGAACTATTTAAGAACAGAAGAGGTAGAGGTGTAAAAGACACTAGTCAGAGTTATCTCCTCTGAGAGTAATGAATTTCACTATGCAGCCAGACCCTGTGGTGAATGAAGTGAAGGTATCATTTGCAGGGTGGAAAGTGAGTGCTTTTCGGGCCTGGCATGCTGATAAGCATACTCTTTCAACTCAATGAGGAAGGCAATGGTAAACCACCTTACTCCTCGTTTTTACTTAGTAAAACCTCTAGAGGTTCAAACCAGCCTTTTGGCTGTTGACCTAAACAACAACAACGGATGTTCTCTGGTAAGTAGGCTATCAACATTTTGAAATTATTGCGCAGCAACCATTTGCTTCGTGAGTTGCACAAATGTGGTAAGGAAGGATTCATACCAGCGTATGCTACCGTGTTGTTTCATTGTTACTTTTATACAGTGCTTAGAAAATTCGAGTTTTTTACTGGAAAGTAAGCATTCAAGTTAATATAAAGTTAAAATAAACTATTCTACACATTTTTTGTTATGTAGTACTACAAATTGTTTTAATAAGCATTTTTACCACTAAAAATTATATGGGTTCCATTTCAATAAAAGTTCCTTGGTAGGTAAGTATGCTTACCAGGGCTTAACATCAACAAAAAAGAAATATCTTGCTGTTCTCACACTAGAAATACATTATTCAAGTCCTTATAAAGCAAAATTAAACATTTTACAACTTGTATCTGCCCATAACAGACAGGTGGAGTGTCAGATTTTTTACACTCAATCTGTTAGTTGCAGGGCTAAAATAAATAGTTCTGTTTCTTGTCACATGGTCAGCCAATTAAATGACTGAATCATTTAAGAACAGAAGAGGTAGAGGTGTAAAAGACACTAATCAGAGTTATTTCCTCTGAAAGTAATGAATTTCATTATACAGCCAGACCCTGTGGTGAATGAAGTGAAGGTGTTATTTGCAGAGTGGAAGATATGTGCTTTTCAGAGGGCCCGGCATGCTGATAAGCATACTTTTCCACTCAGTGAGGAAGGCAATTGTAAACCACCTCACTCCTCGTTTTACTTAGTAAAACCTCTACAGGTTCAAACCAGCTTTTTGGCTGATGACCTAAACAACAACAACTTGTATAATTTCCCCTGTACTACTGTCCTGTAAAGGGTTAATGTAAAATCCCCGAAAATGTTTTTGTCAGATTAATTACTTTTAAAAGGGGTGTCTATGATTCTTTGCTACAATTTAATGATGGTTTTTGTGGGACATTAAAAGTTCTAGAAAGGTTAAAAATAAAATATAGTGAAAAAAATTTTACATCAGTGTTGCGGAATCTAGACAAGGTACGAGTAAAGAAAGCTGAAATTTCAGTGATGGAGCTTGTAAAAAAGAAAAGAAAAATCAGTAGACAAAACAAGAAAAAGCAAAGAGATTTGAAACAGAAATTAGATCCTGATTATGGTGCTGGACTATTCTGAAAGCGAGTGTTTTATTTTTTTTCTAATTGGATTTACCGAAAATTGATTTTTAGATATTGAAAGTTTTATCTCGATCCACCAAAATTTGTAAGTTTTTTTAATGAAATCATAAATAACTGAAAATGAAGACACCTAGAAAAGATCAGTAAAGAGATTTAAAATATTTAAACACCTAAGCCTAGGTTCGTTCGGGATCTGTGTTTTTTATGACATTTTTTTTAAAACCTCAAAAACATAAGCTTATTTTAATCATGAGTTAAAGGCGCAAAATGAAAATCTACCTCAGTTTGGCTTAAAAACATGGAAAATCACTCTTTCACGCTATACTACGCTCTGTAGAGAAAAATGCTTTAAATAAAAGTTGTAGATCTTTTAATTTCCTATAAATTTGATTATATACACTTTTGTCGTAAAATGCGTACTAAAGCCGATATCTTAAAAAAATCGATTTTTCACACGTTTTCGTGAGAAAAAATAATAAAATCGCTAATTACTGCTAAACTAAGCGTTATACAAAAACATTTTTGAAATAAAAGTTGTAGAATTTTAAATTCTCTACAACTTTTGTTATATAATTTTTTGCGCTAAAATACATACTAAAGCCGTAATCTTAAAAAAACAACGTTTTTACGTGAAAACAGCCTCACCAAGAATTTCAGCAAAAATGGCGCTTACACTATCTTGTAGAGAATAAAAAAATGAATAAACCAGGCGATTTTTAAAAAAATCGTAGGACCAGTTTTTGAGAAAATCACAAAAAAGTGAAAAATTACACGAATAAACTACTACTTCCGGTTGACCGATTTTGATGCAAATGTTCGTGTCGGGTCCGGTAGTGGTATGCAACTTAAGTTTTAAGTTTCAAGTTTGTACGATGTTCCGTTCTTGAGATATTTTGTATACACACAGACACACGCACACATACACACACACACACACACCAATCGCTAATAACATGTTTTTTGGGTTCAGGGGGTCTGAAAATGTGTAGATCCGGTGAAAACTCGATTTCTTAAAATCGACATGAAAACAATACTTTCCTTTCTATATATTCATATAGGCAAGAGAAAGTAAAAAAAATCTGGTGTGAAACACTCACACAACTTTCTCTTGCCAATATAAATAATTAACAATAAACCTAACATTAGTAATAAAACATTAGAAATAAACAAACAACTAATCTCAAAAATATAACCATATTTCAATCATGAGTGAAACACGCAAAATAAAATTCGAACTCAGTTTGGTTTAAAAATACGGAAAATCACTCTTTCTCTCTAAACTAGGCTCTTTAGAGAAAAATGCTCTTAATAAAAGTTGTAGATCTTTTAATTTTTTATAAATTTGGTTATATACACTTTTGTCGTAAAATGCATACTAAGGCCAAAATCTTTAAAAAATCGATTTTTCACACGTTTTCGTGAGAAAAAATCAGAAAATCGCTAATTACTGCTAAACTAAGCGTCATACAAAAAAAATGTTTGAAACAGAAGTTGTAGGTTTTTAAATTCTCTACAACTTTTATTATATAAGTTTTTGCGCTAAAATTTATATTAAAGCCGTAATCTTAAAAAAACAACGTTTTTACGTGAAAACAGCCTCACCGAGAATTTCAGCAATAATGGCGCCTACCCTATCTTGTAGAGAATCAAAAATTGAGTAAAATAGGCGATTTTAAAAAAATCGTAGGACCAGTTTTTGAGAAAATCGCAAAAAACTGAAAAATTATACGAATAAACTACTACTTCCGGTTGACCGATTTTGATGAAAATGTTCGTGTCGCGTCCGGTAGTGGTATGTAACTTAAGTTTCAAGTTTCAAGTTCGTACGATGTTCCGTTCTTGAGATATTCTGTTCACACACAGCCCCACACACACACACACACACACACACACACACAGACACACACACAGACCAATCGCTAAAAACATGTTTTTTGGGTTCAGGGGGTCTGAAAACGTATAGATCCGGTGAAAACTCGATTTCGAAAAATCGACATGAAAACAATACTTTCCTTCCTATATATTCATATAGGCAAGAGAAAGTAATTAGGTCTACTTCTAAAAAATTTTATTAAATTACTCGTAGTTTAAATTTTTGTCATTTTATTCTACTCTTACAATGGTATATCCACTGAAACACAGGCCTACAAGTTTTGAAAAAATCATAAATAAATGAAAATGAAGACAGCTTAAAAAAACCGGTGTGTATCACTCACACAACTTTCTCTTGCCAATGCAAATTATGAAAATTATAGCCTAAAATTAGTAATAAAACATTAGAGTTATACAAATAATCTAACCTCAATAAACATAACCTAATTTTAATCATGAGTGAAAGACGCAAAATGAAAATCAACCTCAGTTTGGCTTAAAAATACGGAAAATCACTCTTTCACGCTAATCTAGGCTCTGTAGAGAAAAATGCTTTAAATAAAAATTCAAGATCTTTTAATTTCCAATAAATTTGATTATGTACTCTTTTGTAGTAAAATGTACTCTTTTGTAGTACAATAAAAATTTTGTGAGAAAAAACAGAAAGTTGCTAATTACCAATAAACTAAGCATTATACAAAAAAAGTTTGAAATAAAAGTTGTAGGATTTTAAATTCTCTACAACTTTTATTATATAAATTTTTGCGCTAAAATGCGTATTTCAAGTCGCAATCTTAAAAAAACCAATTTTTTACGAAAAAACAGCCTCACCAAGAATTTCAGCAGAGATGGCGCCTACCCTATCGTGTAGAGCATAAAAATTTTAGTAAATAAGGCTATTTTTAAAAAATTGTAGGAGCCGTTTTTGAGAAAAAATTACACGAATAAACTACTGCTTCCGGTTGACCGATTTTGATGAATATGTTCATGTCGGGTCCGGTAGTGGTGTCTAACTTAAGTTTTAAGTTTCAAGTTCGTACGAAGTTCCGTTCTTGAGATATTGTGTTCACACACACACACACAAACACACACAGACACACACCCAGACCAATAGCTAAAAACATGTTTTTTAGGTTCAGGGGTTCTGAAAACGTGTAGATCCGTTGAAAAATCGATTTCGAAAAATCGACATGAAAACAATACTTTCCTTTCTATATATTCATATAAGCAAGAGAAAGTAAAAATGAAGACAAAGAAAATTAATACAGTTAAAAAATAATAGTAAGGAAAACTAACCTGATATATAAGAAGCAGCCGTTGCCCAAGAAATAAACAGAAGGAAGACTCCAAAAATTGCAGACATTATTATTAGGTATTAACTTTTAACGAATAAAATGAATAAATTATTACTTTGTAGAAGTTCAAATTAATTAACTATTACATTAATATAAGCTAAACACGCACAATATTTGTTTAAAAACTTTTATCACTATTATTTATAAACATTTAAATGTATTTATTGTTATTTAAATTGTAACACCAATATAAAAAACTTATTACGTTATTTTTATCAGTAGAGAGAAATCAGTTAGAATTCCGTCGAACTGTTGTTGTTGATACACTACACGCGGAAGCGCAGACGATACTGAACGTTAACGGAATAAGCAGTGGATAATTCTTGGTTAGCATACCCCCACTTCAGAATACTCATTCCTCTAAGGTTAAAACCGAATAAATCCGAAACAATACGAAACATTCCGAACCATAAGATCGCTAACAACCACTAAGCAGATACCTTCGCTCAGCCCTTTTCATCGTTTACTGTTTATTGTTGATCTGCTGGCTTTACTCTGCCGTCTCATCATATTTATTCAAGCACACTCATTAGCGTTTTGCTTCTTTATCGTGTTGCAATATTAATATCACAAGCATCCACTAAAAACCAGTAATACTAGGTTATATAAATTACACAGATACTTTATTTTAAATAACATCATCTTATCGTCTTAATGGGTTTTCCTTCATAAAGATATTTACGCTCAAAAATTCCGCTACTGGTAAGCAATAACTTTATAAAATTCTCATTTGCTTTATCAGAAGTCTGTACCAATTAAAATAATCATAAAAAAGTAAACGATTATTTTTTACAGCTTCGTAATTACATTTTTCTTTCCCGCACATACCATTTGCAAATATATAGGTAATTAAATGATGTTAGTTCAGCTATGGAGAGCAGAAAGCAAATAAAAAATCTGGACAAGTTGAAAGAATGGGTGGAAGCAGGAACGAATTATAATTTTACGTTGGAGTGACAAGGTGACAAACCGATATACCCGAGAAAGAGAAAGATATCCTGATAAGACGGGGAATTATTCTATGGGTATATGGAAAGGGGTTTTAAAATTCATAAAAAAAGTTAAACTAATTGATGTACAAAAAAACTGCTTGAACTAAAAGTTGTAGGTTTTGTAGCCCCCTTTTTGCTCACGCGAACCCCAAAGGTTCGCTACCAAAAGCAAAAGTGGCACAGGGGACAAGAAAGAAAGAAAAAACTACCCCAAAAACAGACTGCGGTGATGTGGTGCAAAGAAAAGAAAATTAACAAGATTAATTTTGATTACTTAAAAATTTAATTAAAAAAATATTAATAGATAGGTAACCATTATAAATATAAGATAAATTAAGTTTTATGTTCAGTATTTAAGAAGAATTACAAAAACGTTACGCAGGCGTTAAATTGAAATTATCATAATTAATAACCAAAATTTTATATTATATAGTACTAGCTCAATAATAATTTAGCATGCTTTAAACTGGATCCAGAAATGTAATTTAAGAAAATCTTTAAGTAATTTTAAAATAGAAAAGACCATTTCGGTTTTACAATTATAATTATTAGAAATTAATAAGCGATAAATAGAAATCAAATGAAAGTACCAAATTAAATATAAGAATTAATCCGATTGCCTTTAGGCCTACATGAAAGAGATTCATAAAAAAAATTTAATAAAAAAAAATGATTAAACTGTTTCTTTAAAAGATTTGGTCTTAATTAAAAAAACAAAAATAAGTATATAATTGGTTTCACTAAAGGAAACACAAGGTAAATTTTACCTTGAGTAACAAAATTTAATTTTACAAGATAATCATCACGCAATATTTTAGCAAAATAATTCAAATTCTTATTTTTAATATTAATGAAACAAAAATAAGAGAAAGCCAGAAAAACAAAAGGCTTAATACAATATTAACATTATAAGTTAAATGCAAAACATGTTTTGTCCACCACGAGACAAGATTATGCAAAATTGCATAATGCAGCAAGCATAAGAATAATAAGGATCATTTTTATGATTAACAAAATTAATTATAAAAATTAAAATATTTGTAATACAAGAAATTTATCAGTTATTATAAATAGAAGACGGATGAGTAGAATTAGAAGAATAAGGATGATCCCCGAAAGAACATGCTAGTTAGCTAGCCGGAGACTTGTTTAAACCAAAGGCGACTTGTCCATTTAAAATCAGTGATTCCAGATTTATGTTTACTGAATATTTGGGCCCAAAAATTTATCTTGTGCAAGAATTAGTTTACAGATGAGTTGATTTAAAGTTATAAAAGGCGATACTTTCAGGTGAAGTTAGAATAGTTGAAATTGACCTTTTGGCTTCCATGTCGCCCAAAAGGATTAGTAAAACTTGTATAAAATATTGAAGGAACTGCTCCCCAAAGCTGGTCCCGTAAAAAAAACGGGAATTGCAATTAGTCAAACAGCAACGTAAAAGCGCCCCGAAAAGAAACAATAAAAATTTACGGCACACATAATTCAAGAACCGAACAACTTCCAGACCAATTGCAAAGAGAGAGCGAGTATATCAAATCATTCATAATGAAGCCTCGGTTCTGACGTCACCGACCCCTTCACCCCCGCTAAACATGTACCAAGAGAACATGAAAAGCAAGAAGAAACGGATTCGACAAGAAAGTACAGATAACAGCAGTCGGCAGTACAAAGACAGAATGAATGCAAATTGATAACGAGATAACGGATTACGACGACATTAAAAGATAACGAAATTTAAATTCAACATAACAGAAAAAGGAAAAAAAATTAATAATTAAATAAAGTAACATTAATTTTAAAATGTTACAGTTTCTAAATTTTTTACAACTTTGATTATAGTCTATACACTGCTGCCCAAGAATGCACATTACGGCCACAATTTTAAAACAAAAACTTCTAAGAGAGCAAAACCTCCCTAAGAATTTCAATAGATATAGCACTTATCCTATATTAAAGAGCATAAAAAATGTAGTAGATGAGACGATTTAAAAAAAACGTATGAGCCGTTTCTAAGAAATCGCAAAAAGTTTAAAATCACACTAATAATCTACTACTTGCCTTTGACAGGTTTTGGTAAAAATGGTCCGGTCGGGTTCTCTTATAGTAACTAATTAAAGTTCCAAGATTTAACTTCGTACAATATTCCATTCTTGAGATATTTTGTTTACACACGCGTAGAGACACGAACAGACCAATCGCTAAAAACTTGTTACTTAAGTTTATGGGGCCTGGAAACGTATATATCCGGTGAAAACTATATTTCAAAAAATCGACATGAAAACAATAGCCTACTTTCCTTCCCCATATATTCATAGACGAACAAAAATCTGTAAATATAAATTTCGCCACTAAAATTATTGCAGATCCTTTATCAGTTACCATAAATGGAAACATTGTAGGCCTACCTACCATATGCAAGCACAGCAAAATATTTAAAAATGACTTGAAATTCGAAACGGAAATGGAAAGAGCACGTTAAGATAAAAAGAGCCGAGCTGGACCTCAGACAAAGGAAACTATATTGGTTACTAAGACGTCAATCGCAGCTGCCTCTACATAATAAAGTAACAATCTTCAATCAAATTTTAACACCATCTGGATTTATAGTAGGCCTATACCTACAACTTTGGGGTTGCGCGTAAGACAATCACATAAGGATTATACGTACAGACGTTTCAGAACAAAGTACTGGGGGCTATGGTTAATGCTTCTTGGTACATTAGGAATAATGATCTGCATCGAGATCTTGACATCCTTTTTCTATCCAGTGAGATGAGATTTGCAGTCAAACATGAAACTCGTTTACATGGCCACATCAAGTCTAAAGCAATTCAACTTCATGATGATGAAACTATTCCTAGAAGGCTTAAGAGGAAGAAGCCCCTTCGAACTAGTGTAACAGTGAAGTGTGATGTGTTAAAGCAAAGCAGTTTGAAGTGCAAAAGTAGTGAATAGCTTTACGTAGGCTACATTTCAGTGTTAAAATATAAAACATTGTTGAATGGATCATATAATTCTTCTTCTCCTTTCAGTCTTTCTCCTTCACCGCTTTTTGTCTTCCTCCTTCACAGCGGTTTATTGGTCTTACTCCTTCACTTTTCTGTGTTCCTCTTTCACCGCGGTTTATTTGTCTTCCTCCTTCTCCTTTCTGTCTTCCTCCTTCACCGCGGGTTATTTGTCTTCCTCCCTCTCCTTTCTGTATCATCCTTCACCGCTGGTTATTTGTCTTCCTCCTTCTCCTTTCGGCCTTCCTCCTTCACCGCGGTTTATTTATCTTCCTCCTTCTCCTTTCTGTCTTCCTCCTTCACAGCGGGTTATTTGTCTTCCTCCTTCATCGCGGTTTATTTGTCTTCCTCCTTATCCTTTTTGACCTCGTTTCACCACAACAGAACATGCTTACACTATCTATCGGATTTCATTGGAACTAACTTTACAATAGGTGTGGACGCTTACGCTATCTATCGGATTTTATTGGAACTCGCTTTACAAAAGGTGTAGACGCCTACGCTATGTATCGGATTTCATCGGAACCAACTTTACAGTAGATGTGGACGCTTACGCTATCTATCGGATTTCATTAGAACTACTTTTATTGAAAGGTTGGTTCCAATGAATTACGACAGATAGCGTAAGCGTCCACATCTATTGTAAATTAGTTCCAATGACATCCGATAGATAGCGCAAGCGTCCACACCTATTGTGAAGTTAGTTCCAATGACATCCAATAGATAGCGTAAGCATGCTTCTGTTTGTTTTTTTTTTTTGTTCAGTTGTGGTGAAAGTGAAGACAGAAAGGAGAAGGAGAAGACAAATAAACCGCGGTGAAGGAGGAAGACAGAAAGAAAAAGGAGGAGAAAAAATGACTCGCGTTGAAGGCGGAAGACAGCAAGGAGAAAGAGAAAGACAAATAAACTGTGGTGAAGGAGGAAGACAAATAAACCGCGGTGAAGGAGGAAGACAGAAAGGAGAAGGAGGAAGACAAATAAACCGCCGAGAAGGAGGAAGGCCGAAAGGAGAAGGAGAAAGACAAATAACCAGCGGTGAAGGATGGTACAGAAAGGAGAAGAAGGAAGACAAATAACCCGCGGTGAAGAAGGAAGACAGAATGGAAAAGGAGGAAGAAAAATAACTCGCGTTGAAGGCGGAAGACAGAAAAGAGAATGAGGAAGACAAAAAACTCGCGTTGTAGGCGGAAGACAGTAAGGAGAAGGAGGAAGACAAATAACCCGCTATAAAGGAGGAGACAGAAAGGAGAAGGAGGAAGACAAATTAACCGCGGTAAAGGAGGAAGACAGAAAGGAGATGGAGGAAGACGAATTAACCGCGGGGAAGGAGGAAGACAGAAAGGAGAAGGAGGAACACAAATAACCCGCGGTGAAGGAGGAAGACAGAAAGGAGAAGGAGGAAGAAAAATAACCGGTGGTGAAGGAGGAAAACAGAAAGGTGAAGGTGGAAGACGAAGAAACCGCAGTGAAGAAGGAAGACAGAAAGGTGAAAGAGGAAGGCAAATAAACCGAATGACGGAAGACAGAAAGGGGAAGGAGGAAACTGGTTGTTACGTTCAAGAACCTTAAAGGAGTACTAAATAAGGATATATTAAAATTTGTTTATTTATCTTTTGCGCAGTCGGTACTTACGTACAGTATAGTAATAGGATAGGGTGGTAACTTAACTTCTTTAGATTTTACACAGAAGGTGCAGAAGTTGATTTTACGAGTAAATAATAAAAGACAACGAAGATATCCATCGGAGCAGCTTTTTCAACAATTCTACGTACTTGATATCTGCCAAATATATTTGCAAGAGAAGCTCGTGTTTTCGCGCATAAAAATATGAACTATTTCACTTCAAGAGCTCACCTTTATAATACAAGAAACAAGGATCTTTACTATTACACAAGACCTCAAAAATTGCATATCAAAGGTATTTCTGCTACTTAGCACCCAAGCTGCTCAATCTGCTTTCCTTACAAATTAAAATTATATACCAGACATCTTAAAGTATAAAAAAGCAGTAACTATTTGGCTTTTGGAAGCTGGGAGAGAGGCCATACAAACAATGATTGCACCAGAAACAAACAAATTTTGAGCGGGTCTACTAGTTCGATAATTCGTTTTTCTATTTGGAAATTGTTTTTGTTTTGTTTTCCACATTACATATTTTATTGTGTTTATGTTTTTTCATGTATTTATATATACACACAGGACAAGAGAAAGTGAAAACATTATTACAGTGGGAAAAATTAGACAAATCACGGAAACGTGGCCTACGTAGAGTAATTTGATTGGTCCACGTTAACCAATCATAGTAGAGTTTAGGGTGGTTATATCTGATTGGTAATGTTCCTGATTGCGACGTCCCACGCATCACCACGTCAGAGTGATAACGATGATAGGCCTACATGACAATTATTTCAACTTTTTAATTTGTCAATAAGATTTAATCGTTTCCTTGTACAAATTATTTTAAGATTATTGTAGTTTTTAAACCGGTAATTAGGAAGTTTAATCAATTTAAGCGAATCAAAAAAGTAAGGTTTTTGCGACGATACAGTAAAAAATGTATAATGTATTTTGTGCATTATAGAAATAATGCAGTAGTATTAGATTTTAATACAACGGATATTTTTTTATGTTTAAATAATTTGGTAGATCCTTTAAACGATTGAAAATTAAACAATATTCGACTGTAAAAAATATAATAAGATGAAAAAGAATGTAGAGCAACAAAAAGAAAGTAATCTACAAACATAAAAGCCACAGCTAAAGAAATCTTACTTTTCCGCAACAGAAGTTCTTATTTAAAATAAGAAGATTGAAAATTTCTCTTTGAAGTTTCAAATTTCAGTCAATCTAGCCAGTTTGCAGTCTTCTACAAACACAGTGCACTCTATGCTTTATGGCTTTTGCCTTTCACGTTTCTAAGACATTTTTATCACATTTATAGGAAAATATATTTTAATCATAAATGTTATTTCACTACTGGCATAAAATAAATAATTAATTTGGTTCAATTATCCAGAAAGAGTTATGTTTCAACAATATTGGAAAATGTATCAATTAAAAAATCCAATTGCCCATTTCGCCATTCATAAATTTTCCTTAAAGCGCTTTGTTCCTTATGGGGTCCCCTTCAAATGGACAAAACTAAAACTAATACTAACACAATGATGGAAAATTGATCCTAAATTTTTCTAATTATTTTTTTAGTTTATTTAAAGTAGCGTCAGCAGTTCGGTCATTAACAACTACGGTGGGATAATGTAATGGTAGTGTTTAGGTTAGCACCTTGTAAAAATGGTTTTCGGATTTAAAGATAAGAATTTGCCTCGAAATTAAACCTTTGGAGGACCAATACACATTTATAGTGGTCAGTGTATAAGACCAAGAAACTTGTAATGGATCACGCACAAATGAGAAAAGGAAAAGAATAGGAACATTGACCAAATGTACAGAAAACTAATATCATGTGCAAAACGTACTTACCAATTTGAAACTTGAAAAAAGACATATAATTAGAACACGCCGCACAGCCGACTTGATGAACCTTTAATATACACTTTAAGTACATAAACAATAAAAAACACAACAAAGCACAATATAAACGAGCGTTAAAACGAATAAGCCTTAAAACGAGACGGGAAGCACATCCGCCCATGACACGTCTCAGTGTACAAGTGGCCAACAAAAAGAAGAAGAAAGAAGGAAGAGGAAGAAAAAGCAAAGAGGATTACATGATAGTGCAAACCCCGATACAAAATGCCTTAACATAACCGCCCGCCAAATCATTGACAAATGATTTATGAAAACGACGAAGAACAAGGGGCCGCCCGCCCTGAACCAACGCAGGGAGCGGAAACGAAGCAGCGAAATAGCCTAACAAACGAAGAAAGCCTTGAAAACCCGCCCGCCGTGAAACACCAAGGGAGGGACGAAGAACGATGAAGAAACCTGAAGACGAAGAACAGAAGAACGGAACATTTTGATGTGGCGTGATGCACGCGCGTGTGCACCCGGCCGATGTCGAACGGAAATCTTCCACAGCCTGCGCGGAGGCAAACGGGAACGGATATCTTAAATGATCACCAGCGAGGGCTGGCAACCAGTAACGAAGCAAAATAAAACAAAGAACGAAAAAAACAACAGAAGAACGAAGAAAACAAATGAAGAAACGAAAATGAATGAAATGAAATTAAGCGGGAAACGAATTGAAACAGTGGAGAAGAGTTAGTTGCCCAAAGGCAGAGCTAACTGGTACGCGGGTTGCGTAATAAACTGACGAGTAGGCGAACAATTATGACGAGAATCTTGAATTGCGGTACGGTGAAATTCACAAACTTGTTGAGAGTGAATCCGTGATTGAGGTTGGGATGACGAGCGAGATGTACGAAGGTTACACCAAGCGTTAAACGGAAGACGAGAATTTGAATTACAATTATTCACCGGTTGTGAATACTGTTTACAACGATTGGGGCGCCGCCCGCCATTAGGGGCATAAGGCGCGTGAAGAGCGTTGGCAGAGCATGAAGCAACTAAGGAGGGCCGATTGCCCTCCAGCGAAGCAATTTGCAGCGGTTTATCAACAGAGTGTGCGGGAGACGAGCAGAAGTTATGATCCGAATTCGGTTGGTTAGCCGTAGAATCGGCTAAGACGAGAGTAGCAGGTTTTATTGGCGAAGTGTCTGCGATGCCAGAAGACTCGAAGCAATTTGACGAAGAATTAATTGGAGATAACTCGGTGGAAGCCTTCAGCGTAAAATCGAAGCGACGACTTGACGGAGTAACAGCAGCAAGATCGGTTAAGAGACTGGCGCAATCGGTAAACGAGGCAAGACGAGAATCAACAGCGGTGAGCTCGGATGGAGCAGCGAATAGATTTGAAGCCGAAGAAACGTGATTAGTTAAAACAGTAGCGTGATCCAAATTGTTGTCGGATGCGGGCGAAACAAATAAGCAATTAGGCGAGTAAACAGTAGAAACGATAGATATATTGATCTCGGGGTTTAAAGTAACATCGAGCTCAATTTTTGAATTAGCAGGAACAAGAGTTTGATGATTAACGGCGAGAGTTTGAGGCGAAATCGAATTTGTATTTGACGTTCGGTTTTCAACAATAGACGATGCGGCATGAACAGCAGTAGCAAGCGACGAGAATTTAGCCTTATTCGAGAGAGCAGTTGTTAAAAACGAAGCGTTATTTATTAAAGAATTAGGTGTTTAGATGTCGGGTAATTTGCCGAACACCACATAACCAAATACAGTCAACAAAGCGGATGGAGCGCTTCTTATTAAAGGCGTTTTACTGAAATCTAGTATTTCTGAAAAGCAGTCAGCGCCAAGCAGTAGATCTACTGGATTGGGGCTACGAAAACGAAAGTCGGCTAGCAGATGTTTAGGAAACTGTTCACCAACGGATTTATGAATTCGAGTAGCAGGAAGCCGGTCTGTTATTTTTTGAATAACTGTAGCCTGAAGTGGTAAACGAAAATCTGAATTTTGCGGCGACAGAATTGTAACGTTTGTAGTGCCTCTGACGGATGTAACTTCAGATGAAATGCCTTGTAAGCGCTTAGTAGTGGGTGCTATGTCGAGTTGAAGATTACGAGCGGCGTTATAGGTTAGAATGCTGGATTGAGCACCATTGTCAATCACAGCGCGAAGTTGAACAGCTTTACCGGAAGAATTAACAGCATGAACAATAGCGGTGCCTAACAGCGCGGTTTGTCCATCAAGGCGACAAGAAAGAGCATAATCGGTAGGTTTTTCAGCAATGATTGATGAAGACGAATTTCTAGTAGTTGCCGGCATATTAGCAGAGCAGGTAGCGCAGGAATCAATTAGCGGAGTTGCGAGAGTAGTAGCCTGAATCGACGACAAAGAATTAGCAAGCAGACACCCGGTAGACTGTGAATTGTTGACCGGGTGTTCGACGAGTTGAGACAAATTAGCGGTTTGCGAATTATGCGGGTTAACAACGGAAGCGGTAGACGAATTCGATTGTTGAGTGTTACGGTCAAAATGTAACAACGTATTATGAGATTTTGACTGACAGATACGACAATGTTTAGTCGATTTGTAGTTACGACGGTCGTGATTGCCGAAGCAAGCGAAACACAGGTTAAGCCGAGAAATAATTTTGTAGCGGTTATCGACGGTTTGTGAAAGAAATTCACTGCAGTTTTGAATTGAGTGAAAGTTGGATTTGCACGACAGACATTTAAGCGAGTTCGATTTAACAAAAAATGAATGCACACTGTCAGAGTTGGTAGATGGCGAAATTGAATTCCGATTATTTTGTGCAAAATTGGAATTAACAGGTACCGGATTTGACGAGTCCGGTTTAACAAAGTTAGCCTGATTCGGATTATTAACATCAGCCTTATGGGCGATAATTTGAAAATATTTAGTTTCGAACTCGTTTTGGATAGCGTCGATTTGATCCTCAAAAACCTCAGAATACGCCTCAATTAATAAATCAATTGATCCATTTTGCAATGGTTGGAAATTAGAGAATATTCGCTTTGCCTCTATTTTAAACGCATCGTTGGGTGCAGAAATAGATTGAACTTGTTTTAACGTGTTCAATGATCGGATTAGTTGACGACATTTTCTGAAAATTTGCTCAGCATTGTCCATATTGAATAGAAAAGGAATAACGACAAGGATAAGAAAATAACGATAAGATAATTGTTTTTTTGAATAGCTAAATATCCGAATTCGGTTGTTCGGATAAGCAAAAATCGGATAAACAACGTTGGTACAATATTATGAAAATTATTTAATGTTGTTGAAATAATACAAAAACAACAAATGTAAATAAACAATTCGATTAAATAAACAGCTGACGTTTCAATGAGTGAAAAATCCCCACCAATCAGATTGAGACAGCGGCCAGCTGATGACGGCGCAGACCGCACTTACTACATGTGATAGTAACAACTGCGCAGTATGAACCAAAATTACAAAGATGGATTTGATTTGTAAGACAAAATGGCTGCCGAAGTATGAAAACGTGCGTGAATTGGCGCGAACACAACGAAGCGTGGGTCCACACCCCCCCCCCCCATTCGTCTACTACACGAATACAACAATAGGAACAAAATTTAGCGATTTTACGCAACTTTTCTAATACTTCGCAATGCAAATATAACGACAACGAAACAAAAATAAGGTACTGAAATCCATCTATGAGCAATTAAACACTGTATGACCATGAAAAGCACTGATTTTATCCACGACCGGAGAGACCAAATGTTTAGGTTAGCACCTTGTAAAAATGGTTTTCCGGATTTAAAGATAAGAATTTGCCTCGAAATCAAACCTTTGGAGGACCAATACACTTTTATAGTGGTCAGTGTATAAGACCAAGAAACTTGTAATGGATCACGCACAAATGAGAAAAGGAAAAGAATAGGAACATTGACCAAATGTACAGAAAACTAATATCATGTGCAAAACGTACTTACCAATTTGAAACTTGAAAAAAGACATATAATTAGAACACGCCGCACAGCCGACTTGATGAACCTTTAAGATACACTTTAAGTACATAAACAATAAAAAACACAACAAAGCACAATATAAACGAGCGTTAAAACGAATAAGCCTTAAAACGAGACGGGAAGCACATCCGCCCATGACACGTCTCAGTGTACAAGTGGCCAACAAAAAGAAGAAGAAAGAAGGAAGAGGAAGAAAAAGTAAAGAGGATTACATGATAGAGCAAACCCCGGTACAAAATGCCTTAACAGGTAGGATTTACCTCGTGAAAATTTCCAGACCCTGGCCGGGAATCAAACCCGGGCCTCCGCGTGGTAGGCTAGTGCGCTACCCTACGCTACAGAGGTGGTCAAATTATATTTTTGTTTTCTAATCTTATTGTAACCCTTAAGCCTAGAATCGTTTGGGATCTGGGTATAATCAATAAGAAACAGACTTCCTTTAAACTTATAACACTTATTTATCGACATGCTTAATAATTACAAGTAATAACTCGGCTTAGATTACTAAAACATACAATCAGATAATTACAATTAAATTAATTACAATTAATTACACTTATAATTACAAAAGGCTACATTAATAAACATAAATTTTGGAAGGTAAATATTTGGTGAATTTATCATAATGAAATTATAATTAAATTATAATTATAATTATCATACGTAATATCAAAATAAATTCTCAGTACAATAACATAAGTCATATTAACACCACTACATAATAATTTTATTACACGAATATTTGAAAAGTAGCCCTAATAACTACAGGTAATTCCTAAATGAGGCAAACTAATTCACGATACAAAATCCTACCGAACTGTAAGTCTCCCCACAAGTTTCTCACAAAATTGTTTAAAAGTATTAAATCATTTGAGTTGCAAAAAAATTATTTGGTCATCAATGTACGGGATAATATTGAATAAACGAAGGCTAAAATGGAGGTATCAAAGTTAGTCTATTTGTTTTACTAAATAAAGCTAAAATAATTCTAGACTTAAATAATCCTTACCTTCGTTTGTTAGGCTTACTTAGTATATGCAGGTCTTTAAGAGCTTCGAGATTTTCAAAATATGAAAAAAATTATAATGACGTCCTCTCCGGTAAAACATTCAAGAGGTAAACTCTAGTCCTCTGTTCGGATCTCCGGGTGAAGACTATCAGAGAGACCTCATCAAAACGGTAAAAGACTTTGAAATTCTTCGAGTTGGAACGAGGAATAGGAATTTAAAACAAACTAGTATTTTAGAGAATTTAAAAAGGGAAATGGATAGGTTAACACGTTGACTGCCACATTAAATTTTGTGACACATCATACTTTTTTATTTTTTCACATTTTATTCATTTTTACTTTTTCTTGTTATTTTACTTATTTTATTTAATAAAGAAATGCTAACTATTTTGTAAAATAAAGTTGTGACACACTTTTGGGTTACATGGCCTGCTAGAATGATTTTACATTTCAGAGCCATATGATCCACTTTTGTGTCAGCATGAAAAATGTAATAGACAACTGGGTTTAGTTGCAAAGTAGGCCTACTATTGACTTTTTTAATCAACCAAAATAAGCAAAAGAAATAATAAAATTTAAACCAATACAGCATTCTAAAACAGAGCAACAAGATAAACTACCTGTATACCCAATATCCTATTACGAGAAAGGCCAACTATTTGAAAAAGCTAAGTGTACAATGTCACTCTCTGAAGCTATAGCTTCTGAAACCACATTAGTAACACACGACTTAAAAATGAGTAATGTAGGCATACTGTGACTCAGTTTTGATGCACATGGCCAATTTTTAAAGGCAAGTGTGACACATATTTGGGTCACATAGCAGTCAACGTGTTAACCCTTTGAAGAGCAGGAGTTACATAGTGTAACCACCGTAAACCTGGACCTTTCGGGGCAGTGGTTACACCATGAAACCACTTGAATTTCTATCATTTTCTTACTTCTGGAGCAGCAGCTACATAGTGTAACCACCTTGATAGTTCCTAAATGAGCTACTAGAATGAGCTGTATGTAGATCAGCTGCAGTTTGTTAGTTTTAGAAAAGTCAGCCAGATTTGTTTACATTCTGTGATCTATGTTACGGTACCTATTTTAATTGTGCAATTTATGTCGGACAGCGGTAAAACTTGTGTGGTTTTTCTTTGTTTTTCAAACATTATATGCAGTGTTATTATGTTTAAATGTTTGTACATTGAATTTATTTGTGTATATGTTAGCAGTAAGCTAATTTCTAATGGTTTCACGGTGTAACCACTGCCCTTGAAGTGTTTTTTGAAAAACTTTTGGGAAAACGTGTTTTAGTGTTTTTCATTCCAAATAATGTGTCTAGTCTCAAATTTCTATTTTTTATGTAATTTAATTAAGTTATATCCTGTTACTTTTCTTGGCTTGGACTAAGTTTTACTTTAATTTTAAGTATTTTTTTATTTTTAAGTACCTACTTTTAGTTTTCAGTATTTTTAGTGTAAATACATGTTAGGTAATCAAGAAAAAAATTATTGTGACCAGGGACTTAATTAAAATATATTATTGTTAATTTTATGAATAACAAGACTCTAACTGTATAAGTTACAAATATTTAGGAGTTTCTATTGTATTTTTAAGTATACAAATATGCTTTTTCATTATTTAAATGTTCTGAACTAAAAAAAATTAAATTAAATCTAATTATGATAAAATAAGAAACAGCAGTAGTCCTAGGGTACTTTTAATTTAGGTATTGTAGTATTTCTTATCTTATTTCTCATTTGTTATATAATGTTAAATTCCGTGTACCAAGTAGGGCGGTGGTTACAGTGTGTAACCACATTTCTTAGGCCTATAAAAACATAATTACTTTCAAATATTAGTTTTTTATTAATTATAAATTTCTTCTTTGCAATAAAAAGACAGAATTAATTGAGAAATGTGTTAAAATTTAAAAATATTTGTTTTGCCCCTCAAGGGATTTTTACCATTCTGCCACAGTGGGCTTCAAGGGTTAAGGGAGGAGGCAAAGGTTAGAATATTTAAAACAAATAACAAAAGATGTAGGGTGTTGCATGTATGCAATTAGATATGAAACGACTTGCGCAAAATAGAACAGCTTAGAGAACTGCATCAAATCAATCGAGAGACTGATGAAAAAAAATTAAATTGTAAAGATTATATAAATATAATTTTTTAAAGGTATTATCCCTGGTAGATACTTATTAAAATTCACTTACTACAAATAAAATGAAATCTTCCGGTTCAGAGAAGTTAAAAAGCTCTGAAGAAAAACTAATGTTAGAAGCAGAAATTCTGAACTGATGTGTTTAGAAAATTCTTTGGACGAGAAACGGAGAAAGGAAAGACGTGGAAGAATAGGAAAATACAGAGCAAATAGGAAACAATAGAAAAAGGAATGTAAAGAAATTTTACGTAGTCTTTCATCAACACAATCAGAAAAAGATCTTGGATTTATTTTTACATCAATAAACAGTTTAAATCAAGTAAACAAAAAATGTTTAAATTCGTCATGATCAAATGTATAATACCTTATATTCTTTAATCCTATAGTGAATGATCCGATGAGGCGTTAAGTACAAATATTTTAGTTTTAACATCAGCGTTGTGCGGTAATTATGACTTAAAACATTAACATATTCGACAGTTTTACTTTTATGTTACGATATCATTCGTTTTTAATTTATTCTTCTTTTCGACAAGTAAACAGCCTATAACGCCACTCAGTTTTCAAGATCTTTAGTCCTTACATCTTAACCTTAGCCTTCCCAAGTTCCAACTCCTCCTTGAGTTGCTACCCTCATTCGCTTCAGAATTCAGTTCACACCCTTCCTTTCAATGTGCGTCAACCACTGGTCTCTGTAATTGCAACAACCGTTTGCTAGCCCGGGGTCCCTACTTGCAAGTGAGGAGGAACTACCGATATAAAAAACCTGAGTTTCATCGAGTTCAGAAATATTTGTTATTTAGTTTCTGTGACGAAAAGAAGTACAAAATCATTATAATTATGGTGATAATTTTTCACATTAATACTTAACACTTTAACTGAGCTACCGGTCTCTCAGACCGGGAGGTATATTAAGTTTTCCACAGTTCCAGCCCAGTTTGTTTAAGGTCGTTCATAGGCTCAGTAGCTGCCTTCTAACTCCCCCTCTTCACTAAACACTAGCGTTAGTTCTGTTTCCGTAAGTCGTTCTCTTGTGACAACCGCTTTTTGAAAACCACCCGGTCTGTCATACCGGATAGCTCAGTTATCGTGTACTAATTAGCCGGTCCTGTATACCGGATAGCTCATATAAGTGTTAGTGCGTCAGTGTTAGTGAAATGGATCGATCTTCTACCAGTCGATCTGTACACGTGGAAGACGATGATTTTGCCGTTCGTGTACGTAGAATGGTGGATGATGAGTCTAGTTTAGATGATTTAGATATTCAGAGTGAAATAGACGATTCCGATGCAGATCCAGACTTTGTGTTGCCAAATGAAAGTGATTCTAGTTCATAAAGTGACCACGTTTTGAATTCGTCCATATGTTCGAGAGAGGAAAACCCGACATAAATACATTAAGTGTTCTAATCCCATTTGTTTAGAGTGCAGTTGCAAAGTCTGCAATGAATGTGCAAAATACAGTGTAAACTCATAAACTGAACTGTTATTTTTTTTTGTTTATTATTATCAACCATTATTATAGCAAATTACTCAAAAATATCTTACAAAGTATTATTTTATCATAATTACTATTATTATTATTTTATCAAATTAAATTTTCGATGTGAGCAAGAGTTTTTTTGTTTGTAGTACAACAGCAGCAGTATTTCATTTTGTAATTTTCTATATTTAAAGGTTTGCAAATAAAAATATAAAAATGTTTAATTATTGTTTTTTATATACGTTCCAAATTAAATATTTTTACTAAAAATATGTATTAAATAAGAAATAGTTGATAAATTGACCGGTAAAAACCAAGACATACTGACCGGTCTAAGAGACCGGATAGCTCAAATAACGTTTCTACATCCATAGCTCAGTGAAAGTGTTAAATTGCAATTACAGTAATTACCATATTGAAAATTCGATGTAAAGTTATGAAACAATGATCATTGTAATTTTTGTTGAGATAAGAAAAGAAAAACCATTAGTAAAAGTGTATTTAGAATTTGAAACAGTAAAGGACGGAATAGAAAGTAAGGTTGTATTAAAAGTTTCAAGCTTACCATGGGTAAAGATAAAGGAAGCCACTAAAATGTTAAAGTGTCGCAACCATTTATGAGTAGAAGACAACTCTATAACTACATGTATTAAATGTTCTGTTTCGTATATTTGACTTAAAACAAACTTTCTGCCCCATTTCTTGCTATCTTTAGTTGAATATACAATTGTGCATGCATTTCGAAACATTAAACACAGGTTATTGCCACTATTGTATTTGTATTACAGTTAGAAGCAAGGGCGTCCTTTTATCAGCGGCTGTTCAATGTAAATAGATATTAAACTACGTAAAACGTTTTTGTTAAATCTCAAAAAGTTTAAACTTCAATTTGTTTTATTAGAAATACATTTAGCAAAGTTCTATCTACATAAATTAGAATATCAATTTATGTAATTATGTTAAATAGATTTTGATAAAAACATCATTCGTAAAATGTTTTATTGAGTAGCCCTAAAACAAGTAAATGTAGTAGGCCAACTACGAGATTTAGATCTAGTTTTAATTTTTTTACTTTCTCTTGCCTATATGAATATATAGGAAGGAAAGTATCGTTTTCATGCCGATTTTTTGAAATCGAGGTTTCACCGGATCTACACGTTTTCAGACCCCCTGAACCCAAAAAAACATGTTTTTGACGATTTGTCTGTGTGTGTTGTGAGTGTGGGTGTGTGTGTGTTGTGTGTGCGAACAGAATATCTCAAGAACGGAACATTGTACGAATTTGAAACTTGAACCTTAAGTTACATACCACTACTGGACCCGACTCGAACATTTTCATAAAAATCAGTCAACCGGAAGTAGTAGTTGATTCGTGTAATTTTTCACTTTTTTGCGATTTTCTCAAAAACGGCTCCTAAATTTTTTTTAAAATCGCCTCGCTTACTGCATTTTTTATGTTCTACAAGATAGGGTAGGCGCAATGTCTGCTGAAATTCTTGGAAACGCTGTTTTCTCATAAAAAAATTGTTTTTATTTTAAATTGCGGCTTTAATATGCATTTTAGCGCAAAAATTTATAGTACCTATAATAAAAGTTGTAGAAAATTTGAAATCCTACAACTTTTATTTCAAACAGTTTTTTATATAACGCTTAGTTTAGCGGTAATTAGCGACTTTCTGTTTTTTTCTCACGAAAACGTGTAAGAAATCGATTTTTTTAAGATGCCTTAATATCCATTTTAAGACAAAAGTGTATCGGCCTATATACAAAATTTGTAAGAAATTAAAAGATCTAAAACTTTTATTTAAAGCATGTTTTTCTAGAGTCTAGTTTAACGTGAATGAGTAATTTTCCGTATTTTTAAGCCAAACTGAGGTTGATTTTAATTTTGCGCCATTCACTTATGATTAAAATAAGGTTATGTGTTTTGAAGTTAGTTTCTTTGTTTATTTCTAATATTTTATTACTAATTTTAGGTTATATTGTTAATTAGTTTCATTGCCAAGAGAAAGTTGTGTGTGTGTGTTTCACACCAGATTTTTTTTTTTTTTTTGCTAAGTACACCGTTAACCACTGTCTAGTATTCAAATCCGTATAAAAGTAACTACCTTTACTAGGACTTGAACCAGGAACCTTCGCCTTCGAAAGTATCCGAATTTAACAATCATAACACATGGAAAATTTATGTATAGTAACATATGATTGTTATATGAAAGTCAGATGTTAATTCTTTGAAAGATTTAATGTTATTGATTGATATGAAGAAAACAATAATACATAGCGTTGCCTACTAAACAAATATTATAGACCAAAACAATAGAACTTCTCTTCAAAATACACTAACATTTAAAATGTAGTAACAGGTACAGAACACAGTAAATAAGGAACTCTGCTGTGTTAAAAGCAACAAAAATGTCTGCTGATGAAGAGAGTGAGAAATCTTTGCCATCTTTTGGAATTGACGAAGAACTAGCGCATCAATCAGTAGAGCAAGATTTCCTAAATGCCAGATCTTTTCTTCTTCAATGTGGAGATTCAGATTATTCACTGTAAGTTTTTCACACGTAATTTCACAAAGCACTTTTCTCACAAATCATATTACCCAACATAATTTACTATTACTACAAACTCTTTCTCGTCCTTTCTCTTCCTATTTGAATATATAGGAAGGAAAGTACTATTGTTTTCATGTCGATTTTTCGAAATCGAGTTTACACCGGATCCACACGTTTTCAGACCCCCTGAACCCAAAAAAACATGTTTCTAGCGATTGGTCTGTGTGTCGTGTCTGTGTCTGTGTGTGTGAGTGTGTATACAGAATATCTCAAGAACGGAACATCGTACGAACTTGAAACTTGAAACGTAAGTTACATATTACTACCGGACCCGACACGAACATTTTCATCAAAATCGGTCAACCGTTTCTGTTTATTCTAATGTTTTTATGACGAATGTTACGTTATATTGTTAATTATTTGCATTGGCAAGAGAAAGTCGTGTGAGTGTTTCACAACAGATTTTTTTTTTTTTTTTTTTTTTTTAGTTATTTCAACATCTTGGTTATTTGCGAATACGGTAATTATATGGAATATAATTAGGGCCTACAGAGAATTACCGCGAATACTTTTGGTTGGTTGAAGGGTACCGGTTGAAGAATGGTGCGTTTTAATGTGTAATAATGTTCCAGACCTGAGCTGGAAACTGAACCCAGAACCTTCACTTAGCAGCGCAGTTTACTAACCGCTCGGCCATGGAACCAGTCCTCAAAGCTTAATGTTGACTAAATTTACCAATTTTTATTTTATTTCAATAAAAATTATGAAAATAAAAGAAAACTAAGCCTTGGACATCAAAATTTTATGGAATGATTGGTGTACAGTATGTCACGACAGAGTCTATTTTGGTCATAATGCTCGTGTAGTAAGACCTCTGATATCAAGACTAAAGTGGCGTCCGGCAATCCGGATAAAAGAAAATCCGGATATCAAAAGGAATATCTAAATAAACTGAAAAAAATAAATTACAAAAACAAACAGGTAAATAGTTGACTCCTCCCAGATTTTCAAAAAAAATTATTTATTTAGGTGTGTTAAATTGAAATCTGAAAATTTTTTGTGTGCAAATAATTTTAAATTTATTTGTAAGCCCTTTTTATCTCTAACAACGAAATTTCAAGGCATATTTAAGGGTGCTTTAAATCTCTAGAGACTGAGTAAAAAAGTATCCTTATTAACCTGTCAGGCTCTCAGAAAAACACCTACTTTCCACCCAGCGAATGACACCTTCATTTCATTCACCACAGGGTCTGGCTGTCTAATGATGAATTTCATTACTCTCAGAGGAACAACTCTGACTAGTGTCTTTTACACCTCTGCCATTTCTGTTCTTAAATGTTTCAGTCAAATTGTTGACCATGTGATAAGAAACAGAACTTTTTTGTAGCCCTGGAACTAGCAGATCGAGTGCAAATAACTTAACACTTCACCTGCCTGTTATGGCCAAAATACAGGTAGATAATCAATAAATTGCCATAACCTTTAAACATTTGTGTTAAAAAACCTAATTTATTGATAAAACATTTCATTTCACAATATACAAGAATTCCTTTATTAATAGTTTTTGATTAAAAAATAAATAAATTTCTAAATAGGTCTAACTGCTGAGGCAAATTATGAATTTTTTTTTTGTTGGGGAGCTCCCAAACTCCCCTACACCTTGCCGTCTCTACCCACTACCATGGCTGGTCGCAAGGATGCGAGGTGGTACAGTAGAACAGCAATAGAATATCGCCTCAGTATACTGCACCATTATAACTTAAGTCATTTTTTCTTCACTAGAAAACAGTCAGCTGCCGAGCCCAACATACACCACATAGACACGAATAACACAAAAATATATAAAACAACATAAAGATAAAGATCACCCAGTATTTACAGCCTTCCTTCACAGTATCCTGTATAGTTTTTTTTTTCAATTTTACCATCTCTGTGAAACACATCTACCTCTCCATTTATTTCATTGGCTGTAGCAGCTATACATCTATTGATTGGAGCTATTTTACTTCTTGTGGCTCCTATTTGGCTATATCCTATTCTTGTAACTATTTGGTAATAATTATAATAATAATGGGTGTCATACTTATAGGAGTAAACAAGTAATAATGGTAATAAAAATGGTAGTAAATAATAATAATAATAATAATAATAATAATAAAACTTTATTTCCATTTTCTTTTACAATTATTTCCATAGACATTCTTTCAAAAAACTGTAATGCATTTACAACAATACCCAATATACAAAGTGGTGGAAATTGACCTACCCAACTATGACTAAAAGCCATGTCTTAGGGTAGGTGTTTTCCCCTTTTATTTAGTAACACAGTACAAGAGTAATTTTAAACTACACTAGGGCTTATAACAGACATTTAAAAAATATTTACAATTTCCAAAAAAAAAAATACCCTCTAAAAGTCTAATAAATCTAGTTAGTAAACAATATCATATGGCTTTAAAATCATGTCACTATTTAATGCTATACAATTTAAAAAAAACTTTGAATATAATTTTTAATATAATTCTGAAAAACACCTGAAAAAATAATTAATTTTAAGTGTTACTTAAAGGTTATACAATTATTTTTAAAAAATGACCATTTAAAATCAGTATATTTTATCTAAAAAACAAAAAATCAATGATATAATCTATTAAACTAGAAAAATATAAATACAAAAAAGTGAGCCAAAAACTTTTATTTTGATAGTAGCCATTCTATATTGTCTCTTCTTACGTTAATAAAATTATCCATTCAATGAGTTTAATTATCCATTCAAAATGAATTGGTAAGTAATGAATTTATTGTATTTCTATTTCATATAATGAATTAATATAATAATTTCACCAACCTTCTTTTTAAACTGTGTCACCTTTATTTTTATTCTTACTTACACGTGTTTCGGTGGATCCACCATCATCAGAGTATATAAAAAAAACTAATAAATCTTATTACTCTGATGATGGTGGATCCACCGAAACAAGTGTAAATAAGAATAAAAATAAAGGTGACGCAGTTTAAAAAGAAGGTTGGTAAAATTATTATATTAATTGATTTTATGAAATAGAAATAATTTCAAACTGCAGGATGCATTATAAAGATTTATTTTTGAATTTATTGTAGTGGTAATATTTAGGTTTATCAGTTTTATCTTGACATGTCCTATACTCCCTTTTCAGAGTCTCATGGATGCAGTAATCAATATTAACCGTTTTCTTTATTACTAAAATAATTATTTAGTAATCTATTCTGCCATGAAGACAAGATTGAAAGTGTGTTGCAAGTGATGAAGAGCCTAAATTTATATAACTGTACATAACTTGTATGATGTCTTTAAGTAAAACAATGTAAATGAGTGGTGTGTGTAAGTCATTTTCTGTCACCAATTGAATTGCTGATCAGTCATTGTTATTATTTAATGTTTTAATTTTTGTTAGGTAGTAATTGTTCATTTTTGTTATTTTTGTTGATTGGTTTTTGTAATTTTGTATCAGCAGCTTATTGGACTGTTATAATTTTGTTGTAATAACTGGTCGCTAATGACTGCATTGTTGATGCGACCTTAAATAAATAACTTAAAAAAAATAATTATTATTTATTGAAATATTGTTTAAAATTTGTTTTCCCAGATGGACACACCTGAATGAACTGTTAAAAAAAGTAATAGAAGATAGGCCTACAAATGTGGTTGATTATTTTGAAGAATATAGTCGACGTTTGAAAGCAGAACGTTTTGCTACTTTAAATCTTCACTTAAGAGAACTTTATATACCACCGGTTAATTTGGAATTTGCTAGAAAGAAAATCGCTCTTTTGAAGGTATGACTGTTTAAAGCATTTTGTTTTCTATTGGCCTTCAGGCCAGCCAAAACCTGACCTCACCTGACCACACCTAACCACACCTGACCCCACGTGACCACACCTGATCACATCTGACCACACCTGATCACACTTGACTGCACCTGAACGCACCTGGTCTCACCTGACCTAACTTCAACCATTACCAATCATCTATCATCCTTCTCACCGTCTACAGTAGCAGTAATTGCAAAACAGTCAGACGTAAAACCAAAAAAAATCCTCACCTAATCTCACGTAACCTCACATAACCCAAACTAACCTTTAACCAGTTTCAAATTAAACTTTTATATACTCTAACCAAGGTTAGGATATTTTATATACTAGTTACTAGCATGCGCAGCGCGGCTTAGCCCGCGAAACATGTGTAATCAATTTTTTAAATTATTATATTTTTTTGAAAATTTAAAAAGAAATTGTTGCTGTGAATAAACACGATTATGCGGTAAAAATTTCATGAAAATCCGTTCAGTAGTTTTGGTAATTAGCCTGCATAAAAAACACGCTTTGTCTTCATAATATTAGTATAGATAATATAAATTGATATTTTATATTGATGGTGGTGGATCCAACGAAATATGAGCACATTTTAAATAAAATCATAAAGAAATAAAATTCAAGTCAGTAAAAAAATTTAATACTAATATTTGTACATCAGAGTTGATTGCAAACTGTAGGATGCATTATAAAAAATTAATTTTTGAAAGAATTCTTTAATTTATTTTCATTTCATCGTTACTGAATTAATCCATCATTTGCTTCCCTCTGACTGCAAGCCACTACTGCAGAGTGATTTTTTAATCCTGTCACTCAATTGATAATGTCTGGTAATTTTTTTCTAAGAAAGGGAAATTTTGTTTTGTGACACTAAGTTGTTAGTCCTACTCAACCGGTATAGATAGAGCAGTGTCAGTTGATTCTCCTTGCGCTGTGTAAAATTTTGTGCCGTTTCCGGTCGTGTTAAGAACAGAATGTTTTTTACCCTAGAACAAAGGGTTTTCATTCTTTAACAATATTTTGCTACGAAATCGTACGCGAGTTTAAAAGAATCATTTTAAATTTAAATTGTTGGTGTTTCTCCACTAGGAATAATATCAATTTCTAGGCCAACAAACCAATTTCGAGAGATAGGTAGTGTTTGTGACAGAAATCGTAGTGGTCGACCAACTCTCTTGACAGATTCCGTTTTAGAAAATGTGAAAACAAGATTGCTCAATTTCCACGGAAAAGTTTACGAAAACTTTCCTCGCAAGTTGGTTTGTCATATTCGAGTGTTCAGAAAGCTGCTAAAACATTGAAATTGTATCCTTATCGCGTACGATTAGTCCAAGAACGTCAGCCTCCAGTTTTTTTTTTTAATCCCTAATGTGTGTACGTTGCAATCTATTCAATTCAGAACAATAAGCAACCCCGTGACCCGAGAAGAGGATGATATGTATAATGTGTAAATGAGGTGTAGTATTGTATAGACTCAGGCCGACCATTCCTGAGAGAGTATGGTTAATAATTGAACCCCAAACATCAAAGTACACCAGTAACCACTGTCTAGCATTCAAATCCGTATAAAAGTAACTTTTATAGGAACTTTTTTAATAACCTTTACTAGGATTTGAACCAGAAACCTTCTTCTTCGAAAATCAGCTGTTAAACAGCTGATTTTGGCGACGACTTTACCTCTAGACCAACCCGGTAGATTCTCCAGATTTAAACAAGCGATTGTTCTAGGGTAAAAGACATTCTGTTACCAACTTCGTGTCACAAAACGAAATTTCCCTTTCTTAGAAAAAATGACCAGACATTAAGAATTGGGTAACATGACTAAAAATCTGTAAAAACAGTGGTTTACTATTACTGTCGGAAATGCATCTATAATCTAATTAATAAAAAAATAAGAACTCCCAAAACACAAATATTGTTTGTATTATGTAATACACAAATATATATGCCACTTGTTTTATGGTTTTGTTTAGTCAGTTAAAAATGCATCCGAAGAACCAGCGGACCTGGAAGAACAACCGGAAGGTGGTGAAGAAGAAGAAGTAGTTGCTGCCAAAAAAAGAGCAGGGTTTTTGGAGAATATGAATCTTTTTAAGGAATGTGGTATCAGCTTACAAATAGAAGAATGCTATGCGATTAATTTAGCGGTCTTAAAACTTATGTCTTCTCAGCCACTAAAAAGTGTAAGGTCAGTAGAAATACAATGACTAGTAGAAAAGTATAGACTTAACAATCTTCTTCTTTTCCTTTTTCTAAATGTTACTATTAGCCTATTATTTATCCAACGCTGATTCCTCTGACATTTCTGATTCCTCCAACATGTATATCCTTCGCCATCTCTGTTATAGCCTCTTTCTAGTACAGCGTTCCGACTTGTGGTACACGTACTCCTAGGGGTACATGAAAGGTGGTCGGGGGTAGACGAAAAAATCTGTAATGGTGGTTGGCAAAAAAAATTATAAATGAATACGTAAATATATAAGAAGTGGGTGTCCACGTCCGGGGTCCTGAATCCCGAGTAGACATTCCAGGGTCATGAGTCACATCATGTTTGCTGGTTATTATCACAAATAGTTCTTTACTATATAATTAAATGAAACAGATCATTCCCATATGTGTTAAGAAGTGTTACACTACTTACTTATCTTCATTATTGCATACGAACCAAGATGGGAAGTTGTATATAAGTGACTGTGTGGATTCAGATAAAATGGCCGGGTTCCTCGCCACAGTAAACCAAAAGCCATTATCTGAAAACCAGCTCGCTGATTGGTCGTGGGGGAACAAACAGGACTGATTATCACTTAAAGAGCTCGTTGATTAGTCAAATACGTGGCCTAGCAGGTCGATCACAAACGGAGATAAGAAAGGGAGGAGATAAAAAAGCCCACTCTAAATACCCATCTTTCTTCAACTAGGCGATTACTTACCCCCACCACTAGAGTAAAGCCTTTTTAGAATAGAAGGTCTCTGACTGGTCGGGGGCGGAACCGAAATTTTCGTTATCAGGAAATAAGCTCCCTGATTCGTCAACGGCGTGACTAAGCAGGTCACGTTGTATACCACAGAGGAAGACAAGAATGCCGTCCATTTCACCAATTCCTAAGAATTTCAGAGCTGCCGTAAGCCTGCTGCGCCAGTATTCCCCCCTCTTTGATAGACAACGTCAGTAGACCCTCCCCCAACATTATTGATATGTTATTCACTTCTGACATAAAGCACGCTGTGAAATTCTATTTTCACGTAAAGTATTATATAAATAATATTATGTTAATTTTCACTTACATATTTTTTTTACAGGTTCTGGGGTAAAATATTTGGATTGAAAAAAGATTACATAGTCGCAGAATGTGAACTAACTGATGAAGAACTTAACAAACGGATTGAGGTTAGTTATAATATATTTTAATTTACAAAATTAGAGAAAAATATACAAAAAAATGAAGTTATGTTCAGAGTTAAGTTTGTTGGTGGTAGGATAAGTACCAGAACCTAACGACTTTTGGTCCATTTCAGAGGATGCCTTTATAATATAGGCCTACCTTGATTATTGTTTACTTTAAAACAAACTGAACTGTAGCCGTCTTCCTTTTTGAGCTGCAAACTTGTCCACAACTGAATCGGGTTCCGACATTAAAGGAAAACTTAACTCTCTTTTTATGGATACAATCGCCAGGTTACTAAGTCTTTGCCCTGCCATAGATACCCGTAGATAAGGTTTAATTCGTCTCATTTGCGATACGTAAATATCGTAACCATTATTGTTTGCCATCTTGTTGTGGATAAAAATCCCCGTTGTTTTATTGTTTCAGTCAAGTCATATTAAAAATGGGTGGGCCCGGGCCCACCCGGCCCACCCGCTAGGACCGCCACTGCCTACCTAGCTTTATTATTATTATTAAGTTCAGTTAATAAGATGATATTATTAAGTTAATTATTAATAAGTTAATATAAACCATTGTCCAAGCCTATTCGGGACTGTTTGGGTCTTGTGGTCGTCCTAGTAGGCCTACTTCGTCATGCATTCGCTCTTGGTTGATAAAGAACCATTTTATAAGACGCAAGAATTTTTTGCAGATCGGGTCGACATCACTTTTTGATTGTAGGAATACTAAGAAATACTAAAGTAATCTAAATTAGATGATTTTGGAATAATTATCAGTTTTATTGTTGTATGTTTAGTAAGTATATTTCTTGATTGTGTTTTGCGTTATTTGTACGTAGGCCTATGCCTAGGGGAAGTTGGGGGTATTAATAGTTTTATTGTATTTTAATGCAATAAATGGTTTATGTTTTATTTTATTATCTATTATAAGGGTGGTTCTCAAGTTATTTTAAAAATATAACAGGTGTATTTCGTAAAAGTATATTACCAATAACAAATATGAATAAGTCATCTAATCACCCATACTCACATAAAATGGCAGCTTACCATAGTATGATTCACAGAGCATATAATTATATAAAAGATAAAAAACTACTAGAAAATGAATTAAGAACAATAAAATTCATAGCACAAAAGAATGGGTATCATGAAAAAAGAGATAGATAAAGTAATAAATAAAATTAAAAACAAACTATATTTTAAAATTAACTTGAGAACCACCCTTATAATAGATAATAAAATAAAACATAAACCATTTATTGCATTAAAATACAATAAAACTATTAATAATAAATTATACAGAACATTAAATAAATTTTATAAAATCGCATACATATGTAATAATAAAAAACTACTGTCCACAAATATAATTAAAAATAATATAAATGAAACACTAAGCAATAAAAAGGGTATGTATAAAATAGATTGTGGTAATGAGGATTGTAAAAAAAAAATTTACATTGGTATGACTAGTCGTAATTTTCAAGTGAGGTATAATGAACATAAAAAAGCACTGAAATGTGACTACATTATATCTAACTATACCAATCATATAAAAGAAGAAAGACATAAATTTGGTAAAATAGATGAACATTTCAATATAATAGAACAATGTAATATAGAGAATAAAAATAAAATTGAGAAATATGAGATGTTCCATATTTATAAATATTTGAAAGAGCAAAAGCAGGACATTTTGAATGAACAAATAAAATTTAGGAATGATGAAGTGATATTGACTGCTGCTGCTATCTACAGTAAATATGAGAAGGGATAAATTAAAATTAATTAATTTTAAATCAGTTTTATACAAGTGACTGAAGATGTAGCATCTTCTGTAAATTTTAAATAAATGTGAAAAAATTTTTTAGTTTCAATTTTTCATTTACTCTGATGATGGTGGATCCACCGAAACACGTGTAAGTAGAAATTACAATAAAGGTGACGCAGTTTAAAAAGAAGGTTAGTGAAATTATTATATTAATTCATTATATGAAATAGAAATAATTTCAAACTGCAGGATGCATTATAAAGATTTATTTTTGAATGAACATACATTTGTACTACAATTACGTATTACTATGTACCATGTGCTGTCAAACCTAATGCTGTACAATAGACTACATATTTTTATCTTTTTTTGACTTACTGTATACTGTAGCACGGTACGTTTTGTAAACAATATCCTACATATGTGAACTGTAATTGACAACTTGGCATTTTTGAGTTGTGTGCATCCATTGTATGTATTGTTCTATATTTGAGAAATTCTAACATTACTTTTTGTATTTCCCACAACCGGATTTTCTCATATCCGGCTTACCTAGGTCCCGATTGATTCGGATAAGAGGGTTTCCACTGTAGTTATACCAGGTTAATGTTTGTCCTTTAAGTTTAATTTTTGTGTATGTTTGTTCTTGTCTAGCCTATATAGCCATCCAGTTAATTTTATAAATAAATTAATAATAATTTAAAATATAAGAAAATTCATTGGGTCTTTCCTATTATTCCCCCGCCACAGTAGAACTACTGAATTTTAGTGTGTTATCTGAATAATTATTCTACTAAATTGTAGTATGTTATCTTAATGTATTGTACTTCGTAATAAAAAATATTAAATTATATAAATGAAACCAGAATGGAAAATAGGTTAGTATCCAGGTATTGTTGTTCCTCACTATACGGTAAGAAGCTGCCACCGCTACTATGGCGATGAATTTGTATAATTTAGTTCGTAGTCTTAATTCTAAAGAAAAGGCTGTGGGATATTTGCAAGAACAAAATATTCTATACAAGCAGCGCATCGGTAGAAATTGTCATATCACTTTGTCGCTTACAGATAAAAACGATCGATGGCGTTGTCAGAGCCGCGCGTGTCGTGTTGAAGTGGGATTAAGAGTAGGTACATGGAATTTAGTAGATTGTCTTTGGAAAAAGTTGTTTAGATCATTTACCGTTGGTGTAAAGAATATACCTCAACGAAATTCTGAGCAAATGAGTTAGGGTTGTCGGCTAACGCTGTTACAAACTGGAATAATTACAATGCGCGAGGTGTGTGCAAATTCTATTCTATGGCAAAACCCCATCAAGATTGGTGATTTAAGGGGAGCTGTAGGCTACTTTGTATCCTGTTAATGTTAAATTTTCTATTTTTAGGTACATTTTTCATTGGATTGGTAAAATATAGGCTAATTAAACTTTACACACCGTAGGTGTCGGGTTTCTTGTTGAGCTACTGAAATTTTTTCAATTTAATCTTTGGACCATTCCATTTTTTTTTAATTTTACGAATAACATAAAATTATTACAAATAGTTTTCTACGTTTTTGCGTATTACTCATTTTTGAAGCACCTGAGGAACTCATAAAAATGTCGGTATATGAGGATATACGTACAAGATAATTAAATAGTAATAATTTCAGCCTGGTAGATTTATTGGTTTCTGAGAGAAATGTACCTAGTGTTGGAAATCTAAATTTACGGGAAAACGCAAGAAACAAGAAGGCAGAAATCAAAAACAAAATGTACCAAAACAAGTAAATTTCTCATCAACAGTAGTTTAGAAAGCTGAACCAACAGCTGAGAATGCAAAAAATATTGATGTGGATATTTTAAAAACTAAAATTCTCTTTGCACTAAAACGAGCAGTATAAATTTGTGAAAAATATTCGTTCTTGGTAACATGGTAATTTTTCTGCGTAAACTTGATAAAAACTTAATATTTTCACAAAAAAATTTTTTGACGTAATTTAATGTTTTTTCTAGTAGATTTAGGCCTAAACTATTGAAAAACCAAAAATCAAAATTTTGAGTTAAAACCATCGTGCCATCTCCCCTTAACAACATAATTAATTTGTAATATAAAAATGTAGGATTTTCTAAAATTATTTTTCCAGTTTTTATCGTTAAAAATACTGTAAGATTACATACGAAATAGCCACAAAATTTAAAAAGAAATATGCTGGTGAGAAAATAAGAGAAAAGACCCCATATTCATTTAATTCTTAAATATGAATCTATTTTGCAATATAAAACAGGAACAAGTAGCTGAAGAAGAAAGATTAGCAGCTGAGGCTGAAGCTGCAGCTGTTGCGGCAGCTGAAAAAGAAGCACAACAAGAAGCAGAAAAACAAGAAGCAGCTGCAGCTGAAGCAGCAGCAAAAGCTGCAGCTCTGGAGGCAGCGGCAGCAGAAGGTGAAGAGGAAGAATTTTTACCACCACCACCCTCAATAAGAGAATTATACAAAATGCCGCCTGAACCAAAAGTCCCAGAAATCATAGAAGTGGAGGTTCCGAAAGAGAGAGATGGTGAAGGTGTTAACAGAAAGGTAATTTTTTGTTGTTTAGGTCAACAGCCGAAAGATTGGTTTGAACCTCTAGAGGTTTTACTAAGTAAAAACGAGGAGTGAGGTTGTTTACTATTGCCTTCCTCACTGAGTTGTAAGAGTATGCTTATCAGCATGTCAGGCCCTCCGAAAAGCACCCACCTTCCACCCTGCAAGCGACACATGCACTTCATTCACCATAGGGTCTGGCTGTATAGTGAAATTCATTACTCTCAGAGAAGATAACTTTGACTAGTGTATTTTACACCTCTAACTCTTCTGTTCTTAAATAGTTCAGTCATATAAATGGCTGACCATGTGATTAGAAACAGAACTATTTTTTGTAGCCCTGGAACCAACAGTTCGAGTGCAATTAATTTAACCCTCCATCGGCCCGTTATGGGCATAAAGGTAATTTATTTATTTCTAAATTTATTTACAAAGAAGTATATGTGTATGACTGTTCTATGAACAGTTCTATATCAGTCATAGACTGTTCTATGAATGTTTGATCCATTAAATCAATTTATTATGTTAATTTATCTTGAAAACAAAGCTGGTGTTCCACAGGGTTCAATTTTAGGTCATGTCTTGTTCTTATTGCATATAAATAGGTTACCAGAAATTATACTTAACAGCAGAGCTTTATTGTTTGCTGGTAATACTTCAGTAATCAATGAAAGTTTGCTGGTAGATGACCTGCTCATGGTGTAGTGATCATCACAATTGGCTTCTACACTGGAATCCTAGTTTCAAATCCTGTTCTGGTCTGGCATTTTATCGTCACTCACTTTCTTTTATCACCCAAATTAGTCTCTGCGTTAGCAGTAATATTGCAAAACAGCCAGATTTATAATACCAAAAAAAATTCTTTAATTTTTAAAAAATACTGGTAGATGTTCTAAAATGAATAAACATACCCTATTAGCACAGAAAATGTAATGAAATTCCTGAATTAATTAATGTTAACAGTCAATCATAAGAAGTGTCAGTGTTTACAGTACAAAAACAAACATAATATGAGGGAAAATAGAGAAGTGGATATCTTTATACATAATAATATCGTAGAACATGTACAAACAATGAGGTTTCTATGAATTTCATTAAATATAAATGGGATTTTTATACCAATCAAATGTGTTGTAAAATATCATTTGGAGAATTCGCAAATTAATCGAATTGTCAGATTAAATGATAAAATATTGGTAATGGTAGCTTAGCATGATTTACTTTCTTGTAATACTAATTCAACCAAGACAAATTATGTAATATTTGGTATAATTTTTTAATTACATGGTTATTGAAGAAAGCAAGTAAACAGTGGTAATAAATGAATGAGTTAGTAAGTAATGAATTTGTTGTTTAGGTCATCACCCGAAAGGCTGGTTTGAACCTGTAGAGGTTTTACTAAGTAAAACGAGGACTGAGATGGTTTACTTTGACTTCCTCACTGCATGGAAAAGTATGTTTATCAGCATGTCAGGTCCTCTGAAAAGCAAACATTTTCCACCCTGCAAATGACACCTTCACTTCAATCACCACAGGGTCTGGCTTTATAATGAAATTCGTTACTTTTAGAGGAGATAACTCTGATTAGTGTCTTTTACACCTTTACCTTTTCTGTTCTTAAATGATTCAGTCATTAATTGGCTGACCATGTGATAAGAAACAAAACTATTTTTTTTAGCCCTGCAACTAACAAATTGAATGTAAATAATTTGACACTCCACCTGTCTGTTAGGGGCAGGTAATGAATTTGACATAGTGTTAATATTTATGCTTAACAGATTTATCTTGACATGTCCTGTACTCCCTTTTCACGGTCTCCTGGATGCAGTTATCAAAACAAGAAGATTTTACGGGCAAAATAAACGTGATCCATAAAAATTTTATTCCCAGGAACTATGTATTCAAACATGAAAAATATAAATTCCATTGTTACAGTGGAAAATTTGAAGAATGAATTCTCAGTCCTTGAACACAAATACGCTCACCACCCAGTGTCTCGCTAGAGTTAATTATTCAACCTTTGGCTGGGTTGTGTATAGCAGACGCAACACTAGTATGTACTGGAGTAGAAATGCAAGAGGCAAAGAGAAATATCTTAAATGATTTCTTACAACATTATGCATCATCACTCCCATTTGCTGGAGGCAAAACTCCTCCCTAGTCAATTATCGGACAGTGGCGGATTTAGGGGGCTCAAAGGGGTCATGACCCCTTATATTTAGGCCTATTTTAATAGCTTTTTGTACCTTAATAAAGATATAAAGCAAAAGGTATTTTATTAAATTATTTACATATAAATTTATTGGTACAATAAAACAAGCACCCAACATAACATATTGTGACACTTATCTCTAAGGTCCGTTTCGGGATCTCTGTAAATTAAATAATTAACACACTAAAGTTTAAGATTACAAACAAATATCTATTAAGCATTATAAATTACCATTAATTATGCTCCTTAAATCTATAAATTAATTTAAATTTCTACAATTAAATTACTTATAAAAAAATAACCAACTAATTACATTTATAACGTAAAATTAAGCAATTACAAGATTATTTTTCAATTATATAAACTAAGTCCTGCTTACAAAGTTAGCAATGATTATACATGTCTACAATTGACACTGGATCTCTTCGCAGATGTACTCGTGCACAGTATAACTCGCTAATAGATCAAAATTCGTCGATGGCAGTTCAAAGACTAGACTCCAAAACGGCGTGCTCCAAATTGATGACGCTATGGAAGTCATGAGAAGAACAGAGATTTTCGATATAGTAACAATAAATATACAAGTTTTTACAAGATGTAAACAACTCATTATAATTGAATAGAATGGTTACAAAAAGAGCCAATTATCTAAATAGATACCAAACTCCTTTAGGTAGTCATTCAACTAGGCTGACCTACACTGTACATAACCATTTATGCGTTTAATACTTCTTAGAAACCCTATTTTTAGTTACTGCTATAACTATAATCATTTTTATATAATTATATAATTATTATTAACACCTTCTTGAGAATTCTCGAACACTGTTCCTTTTAGAAATTGTCACAATATTTCAATAACTTATTTAGTAAGCCCTTAAAATAACAAGTAGTTTTATGTAAGTAAGTGTTTATTTATTATTGTAAACCTTTACCAATAAATTACATGCATATTTTATTTTTTGTACTTGTACGAGACATTATGATATAAAATTATTTTAAATTTCAAATCAACAATGTAAATCTATTCCCCATTGTTGAATTTCTTAAATGTCTAAAATTGTTACATTTTACCTATTTTAACAGTATGAAAATTGTAAATTTTAGGCTTAATAATGCTCAAAAACGTGTTTTTAAGATATGAATTTTTAAATATTTTTCCCCAGGGAGGACCCTCGGACCTCCCGCTCTCCTGGGGAGTTTTTCATACCTCCCCCAGACCCCTTGGTAGTGACCCTCTCCGAAACCTAAATCTGCCACTATTCCCGAAGTCCAATTAAAAACCCAAATAGTCTCATTTTTCACTAGCTACCTCAAAGTAACAAAATATTTTTGTAAAACAAAGTGATAAATAATTTTTTCAGATTTATTATGTATGCAATGATCCTGGGGATGAGTGGATTCCACTACCGAATTTACTACCGAACCATATAATTATCTCAAGGAAAATTAAAAAGTACTTTACTGGAGAATTAACAAAACCGGTAATTCATAATTATATTTTAATTGTAAACCATACAAGTTAGTTAATCTTTTAAGAGATTGTAAGAGTAGGCCTAATTAAAAAATAACTTTATCACAGCCAATCGTCATCTATATTATAAATTATAGAATTGATTTGTAAAAATACAAAAGCACCAGTTTCGCTTATACATTGTTCCTTATATTCCGGTTTTGATCCGAGGCTAACTTTCAATACTTGCCAGTGATAAAGTTTTCCCCAGGTCGAGTTACAAGCCGTGCACTGGGCAGTCCAGTGGTGGCACTGCCACCTTAGAACCTCTAAGACAGGCCCTGGACCCCTCGAGACCCTGCAGCCTTTAGAAATGCATTCTAGGGCAAAATGTACACAACTAAAGTAGTAGAACACTTGAAAACTGATAACTTTTAAAAAGCATTTATCTCTACAAAGCCTAGTTTATCAGCCATTACTGATTTTCCATATTTTTAATTCGAACAGAGGTCGATTTTCTTTTTGCGCAGTACCTAATTCACTCATGATTAAAATCAGATCATGTTTTTCGATTTATATTTTTTACTACTCATGGTTAAACATGCATTATATTGTTCATTATGGGCCTATACATTGGCAAGAGAAAGTCATGTGTTTCACACAAGCTTTTAAACTTTTTGTCAGGTTTTTTTTGTGTTGGAAGATTTATAAAAAATTTTAATTTGAGTTTTATTTATGTTGGAATAGTAGACTATGTAATTTTTATTGCATATAACACACCACCTGTTGAAAATTTTCAGATAGTTAGTTTTCCTGTATTTGAAGGTACAGAAAAAGAATACTTAAGAGCTCAGATTGGTCGAATATCAGCTGCAACACAAATTTCTCCTCTTGGATATTTTACATTCCATGAAGGTGGAGAAGAGGAAGAAGAAGATGCAGGAGGAGAGGAGGAGGAAGAAGGTAAATAAAATTATCACTAATCTTTATAAATGGCTAGTTTTTATGATTCCTTTAACACATTCATTGCGGGCGTGTAAGTTACTTGCCAAACTACCTCAAATGTTTATTTCATAATTTATGTTAATTTCAAAAGATGACATAAAATGACTGGAGACATAAATACCAGGAAACATCAAACGTGTAAATCTACAGAAAACATTGTAAAAATATTTCCTTAACATACAAGAGCTACAAAGTGTACCTTTCATCACCTTTCATCCCTTGCGGACAGATTATAGCAGATGACAAAAAGTAAGAATAACAGCACAGTATTATACTGTGGCCTGCTTGCCAGGTAGAATCCCCCACCGCAGAATATGCTGCGCTCTGCACTGAAGGTATTGAGCTTATTTTAAAATGTATCAACAGCTTGATCATAAGGAAATATTTATAACTTATAAATTATAGAATTTATTGATAAGGTTATAACTTATCAAAATTTTCTGATTTGAACAAGTAATTGAACTTACTTGGGATCGTCAGCTCTGCAATCCAGGGCACTAACCACTGAGTAGTCCATTTTTGATCCCAAATCTGGTCCAGTGAATTTTAAATGGAGATTCTGTTTATCTTTAAATACAGATTTCTATTGAACTGATTAAAATCTATTTACACAGTTGTAAAGAGGACACTTCCGGGATTCTACAAAATATCAGAAAATAAAAATAGCACAAGATTATGCAAAGTAAATAACAAAATAAGTTATTTAAGTTCTAATGGTACTACTATTTTGGCACCATTGTTGGAAAGTTCAGTTTGGTTGTATTAAGAACTTTGTTACGTCTGTCTATTCTAAACTACACTGTTGTAAATTTCATTTTCAAACATTTTTTGTAGGCCTGTGAAAGAAGCACAATAAAAAAAATTAGAAATCAGTTCGGATTATCCAACATGTTTAATTAATTAGTGGGGTTTTTGTGCATATTGGAATTTTATATGTTATGCTGTACTGTTACAAGTTTCTGATATAGGGGAAAGGGGAGGATAAGGTATATCACAAAGTGATTGCAGTAAGGAGCACAACTTTATAGAAAGTGCCCTGCTGCTTTTTTCTTTGTGCCATAACAATGCTACAAACCTTAATGTAGTCTGATTCAATATGTAGTCAACCATAGCAGCATCAGGAGTAATTTTGGCAGTATTTATTTTAAGCTAAACCACTTTCTCAAAAAGAACTTTAAAGTGTATTTTTTTCAAGGAATAACAATATTAATAAAGACGAATAAAATTTAATTTTTTTTTTTGCAGAAGTTAAAAGTACATATGTAGAAAATTCTGAATTTGAACCTCTTCCAATAAAAGATTTGGTAGACCCAACTATGGCATTCTGGGTGCATCATACACAACATATTCTTAAACAAGGCCGCACCAAATGGTGGAGTTCAAAACCACCTAAAGGAGAAGAGGTAATGTATTGTAGCTATAACTTTTTTAATGTATAAAAACTATAAAATTGTAAAATAAAAACCGTAGTTCATTCCACTTATGTTTGGAACTGTTGTAAAGAAATGTTCTGCTCTCCTATTGGCTGGTTCCATAATAGTAGTTACAGAAAAAAATGAGCACACAACATCTCAATAGTGAGAAAAAATCTCATCTAAATACTGTAAATTGTACTTTACTTTAATGATTATAATACACAGTAGGTTATGTAACAACCATACAGTGGTCCCCAGCTAATGCAGGTGTATGGAGTCATTCACTGACCCACATTTTATCACCTACCATGGTACAAACAGTCAGGAGTTTTCGTACTTACTACAAAATATACTTAGCACCTTTAAGCGGTACAGCACCCAATATCAACAAATTATAATTATAAAACTCTAGAACTATAAAGATAAATGATAAAAATGCTTACAATAAGATGCACCGATTTCAGTAAAAATGCAGAACTGTCCACCGAACCTTAAAAAATAACACCAGCAAAAACACAAGGTTAAGATTTAATAAAACAAAGCAGTGCCGATCCTACTCTATGGCAGTGAAACTTGGGTGCAATCAAAGCGAAAGGAGAGTAGATTGGAAGCATCTGAAATGAAATTTCTTCGACATACATATGGGTGTAGTAGAGAAGATCATTACCAGAATATTGAGATAAGGAAAGAACTCAACATCTTCTCAATATAACGACAAAGTATTTCTGAACAGAAGGCAGTGGTTGGAACATGTGAGCAGAATGAAGGAGGATATGATAACTAAGCAAACACTAGGCTATAAACCAGAGGGAAAGAGAGAATGAAGATGAACTAGAAAAATATGGGCAGATTTGAGAGGACTGGAACACGCAAAGATGCCTAACCCTTGAAAGACAGAAGAACTCTAAAACTATGTGTTGTATATAACTTAAAAACTAAGGTAAATTTAGGTGCAATTTTAAAGTACATAGCTAAAGAAAATATTGTACTGTATACCTAACTTTTATGTATTTTTTCATGGCTCATTATAGTATGTATTCAAATAAATAAAAACAATACTTTATTACAGTACATACTGTATCAGAATAGAAAATAAATTTGATGGGCTGAACACCATCCTGTCCTTCCAAAAATGGAAAAAAATTATGCGGGTGTATTTAACCATCGTTATATCTGAAAGCGTGGTATAACCAGAGACCACTGTATACACAAATGAGTTGAAGTTAGCTGCTTATTTGTAGACAAAAGGAGAATTTATCTATTTGGATTCCCTGCGGACACCACGATTTACATGGCAAAATTCTATGCTATCAGCAAAACTCTATCTGTAGTGTTTTTGCCTGGGAGTTGGTGTGCATTGAATTGTTCACTGCTCCTCGATGGGTTAATGACATGCACTCCCACCTACTGGTTACAAACACCAACAGCACCATGAAGCAGCTGAATGATAGAGCCAAAAGTGTTGTTTTCTGCTGTGTTCCGAGTCACGCTGGACTCTCATGAAATGGACTGCTGATCTAGCCACTAAGAAAGCTACACGCCTACCAGTCTTCATGCTGACTGTCTGATTTTAAGGGTCAGGTGAAACAGATCATCACGGATTCCTTACAGGACTGACTCTCATTGTAACAAGTTGCACGAAATATAATATGTCGTGAAGCCTTGGCCTAAGTTGCTAAGGAGAACAGAAAGAAAGAAGTTGTGATCGCACGACTTAAGGCGGATTTAGACACGACGATAAAACATTACGATTTGTCTGTAACGACAAAACGTTGCAGACAAGAGTAATGTGTAAACCAGAAGTTGTTACGACTTATCGAAATTGGAGTCAGATTGGAAGGTTGGTGGAAATTTTCATCAATTTTATATGTCGTAGCGATAAGTAGGTGCATGTAAATGTGACTCAGTCATATTGTTCCAAATTTGACCCCAGTTTATCCGTAATTGCAGCGCAGTGTGTTTTGCATTGGTTCGTTTTAAATTTTGTTATAGGTAATTTTTAAAATGTCAGACCTGTGTCAAGCCTCTCGTGAGTTCCTGGCAGAGTTTACAGAGCTCTACAAAAATTTCCCGTTCTTGTGGCAAGTTAAAAATAAAGACTATTCGGATAGAAACAAAAAAGACACTGTACGCCGAACTGGTTAATAAATATAAAAAAGTAGAGCCGTCTGCAGACAGGTCTATAGTTGTAAGAAAATTAACTCGTTAAGAACAGTGTGCAAGAAGGAGTTAGGTAAAATGAACAATGCCATGAAATCCGGAGCAGGTGCTGATGAAGCTTAGAAAATTCAATAATGGTATTTCGATCTTCTCAACTCTTTGAATGATGTTCAGGGCCACCGAGAGGGGGGGGGCAAATGGAGCAGATTGCCCCGGGCCACAGAAGAAAAGGGGCCACATCCTAAGATGTTTTTTTTTAAATCAATAAAAAATATTTAGTAATTATTAACATCTTCACGATAAACTGCTTACTTAATCTATCTATAAAGATAAATACAGATGGGCACGTGCACGGATTGTATTCAGTTCTAGGTAAATTTCATACAAAACAAGAAGTTGGACCAGTCAAAGGACAAAGCTATTTTGATAAAGGTTTTTTATACGAGGGGGCCTCACATCCAAACTCTGCCCCGGGCCACAAAAAGGCTGTCGGCGGCCCTGATGATGTTGAACAATCAAGGAATTCTCTAAGCACAATTGATGAATCTCATGAAGAAACCAGGATTAATAACTTTAATTAATAACAGGATAAATAACGTAGTACTAAGTCTTTCATGTGGAGATAAAAACTTTCTTATTATGGTGTCTTGCCTCTTAATCAATGGAGAAACCATATCCAATAATTCTTTGTAAGTCTTCTCACTCATCCTCAAGTAGTTTCTCCAGTCAGAGTGTTCACTGGTTAATTCTTCCAACAACTTCACGTGGGATAACTCCTTCCGTAGTATTCATTGCCGAAACCACTTCTAAGCTTTCTTTTTCTTTTCGCATTTGTTGCTAGACAAATAATGTACATAGACCACAGTAGTAACTCCTCAATTGCGTGAAATAAACAAGTTGTATTCAACCGTTTAATTAATTAATTTTAACTTTACAACTTTCAATAATTAACTATGCCAATAAACTACTCACAGAGGTTGGAGGAAAAGACGGATACGTGTAAACACAACGCCCAATATCCAACAAAACGCACCTATTTGTCGTTGCAGACAATTGTTACATTTTATCGTCATGTCTACCCGCCTTTAGAATTGAGCACACCAGATTAACCCAAGGGTATCTAATGACTTCTGGGGATGCTCCAATGTGTATCAGATGCAATTGTCCTTTGACAATCAAACAATGTGTTGCTGGTTTGCATCTGCTACACAGTTCTGCATCAGTGATTCAAGATACCTCTTGAATTACGTGATATAATCAGCAATGAAAGCCCTATTTTGGACATAACTCTTAATTCCTTCAATTCATCAGTGTGAACAGTCTTGGGTGGAGTGGAATATTAGCTTTAAGTTTATACTTCTATGTTTTATGATTTTTGTGGCCCCTTTACAGCCTTTTTTCTATTATTTGTGCCTATGGTGTTGCTTCTTGTTTTATGTAATATTTTCTGGCCTGTGATACTAGTTTGTAAGATTTTAGTGTTTTAAGAAAACTGCATTTTTTGTGGAGTAAATGGTGATGATAACCACCCTGGTTTTCACCTATAAATTTTCAATTTTTAACAAAACAAGAAGCACTTCAGTAGCTTATTACTGTGCCAGAAGCAGACATAAACATCATGTTGCGTCACTGGCGCCAGGCTATCCGATGCAAACCATCGGTCACATTAATCTCATTATTCCAACCGTAAGCTCATTCGTTTACTCCAGTACCAAAGTTAAGTAGAATAAGGAATAAATATAAACACAACATTATCTAAAATAAAGTTTAATGTTTCAGCAAACGCTAACATTTTTGGGTTGGGATATTAGCATCCATGAATTATTTTCATTTACTACAGTCAAATTCGGTTATAACAAAATTCAAGGGCATAATTTGTTTGTTATAACCGAATGAGCCTACACGCCGCAGTATCTAAATAGTACTTTATTATCTTACGTGCCCAGCCAACTACCAGAATAACAAATACTGTCTAAATACTTCATTTAAGTAAAAAATTGTGAATAAAAATCTTTTACACCCCCTCCGTGGCCGAATGGTGGGCAACGTTTAGTCGTCAGCAATTCTAGGCATAAAAAAGTTTGCAGAATCGATTCACGGTAGGTCTAGGCTGAGGCAATAAAGATAATACTGCAATTTACCGATAACTCCCAAACGTGCCAAAGTAGAGAAAAAACACCAATTAGTCACTAATGACTGCAGATGTTGATACAACTTAAAAAAAAACTTTTAAGTATGCACATTAAGCATACTTACCAAAAATCCATGATGAGGTTATTTACTTCACACTTAATTTTTCAGCCAATCACTAGCAATGAAATTATCTACAGTAATATTTTTTAAAGTACTGACACATGTATCGCAAAACTGTTTGTTTCTCACTTCCCAGAAAACATATTTGTCTATTAGTATTATTATTTCAAGGAAGGTGATTCGTTCGTTACAGCAGATTCCATTTTTGTTATATCAGTCTTTACAATGTGTTAATAACTTTTAAAACCAATCAAATTTTCTATTTTCATAATGTTATTACCAGATTTTCATTACAACCAACTTCGTTATAACAATATTTTACAAAATTATGTTTCTTAATATCTTCAGATTAAGTACTTCCCTGATATCATATAATCTAAGTAACTTATGAATAGTTCTTGATAATCATTAAATTAATTAATGGATCTAGGAGGCAGAAGGAGAAGAAGAGGAAGATGAAGAAGGTGAAGCACCAGAAACACCAGAAGTAGGTCCACCACTTCTCACACCACTTTCTGAAGATATATCTTTAGAAGGCACACCGCCATGGACAGTGCGAAATACTTCTGTATACACTCCAGAAAATGCAGTTGCTTTAGTCTGCTCTAATTTATGGCCAGGAGCTTATGCTTACGCTGTTGGCAAGTATGTAAACAATTAATTAATTACAATTTACTATATAATTCAATGTTTACATCGATCAAATCTGTAGTAAATTATTACCTGCGGTATTAAAACAAATTTCTAGGTTAAATAATAAAATAATATTTATGGTGCTGAATCATGGACCCTGAACGAGAATATGTGCAAGAAATTGGAAGCGTTTGAGATGTGGCTGTACCAGAGAATACTAAAGATCCCTTGGACTGATCGAGTAACAAATGAAGAGGTTCTCAGAAGAATGGGGAAGAACCGGGAGGTACTGACCACTATCAAGTCTCGAAAGCTACAGTACTTCGGGCACATTATGAGAAATGCAACCAGATATGCCCTCCTGCAAGCCATTCTACAAGGGAAAATTTTTGGAAAGCGGGGACCAGGTAGAAGAAGAACATCCTGGTTGAAGAACCTCAGAGTCTGGTACAATACAACTTCGGTACGGCTTTTCCGAGTTGCTGCAGACAAGATGAAGATTGCCATGATGATCGCCAACATTCGTAACGGATAGGCACATCAAGAAAAAGAAATAATAAAACATTAATAGCATTTTAAATATTATGGTTCTGTCTTATATCCATTATGCCATTTTAGTGTTGGGTAATTCTCATAAAATTTCACTAGAGAAAAAAAATCATCATGCACTCACAACAATGTACGCACTATAAACAACAACGGTAAATGTACATCCGCACGGTAGCAAAAAATATATTAGACAACTGCAGACTTAACAAAAAAGGCACTATATTTACAGTAAAAGAGAAACACGATGTGATTTGTAGCTCGTTATCACTGACGACAGAAAAAGAAGCGCGGTTAAGCAAGCGCATGACTCATGTACAGGTGGCCATCTAAACCAGAGAGAGTCTACTGTATTAGAAATTATTCGTTATGTGGCCATGAATAGCATCCACATCTTGTTTCTTTCCATAGCATCATGGCAAGTTCTAACCCTTAGAATGCCACACCTTGTAGTGGAAAACTGGTGAAGCCAGATCAAAAACAGGCTTATGCAACTATTCCCTTTAAAAATTAGTTTCATCAGAAATATTATTGTTACTAAGTCCTTTACAGAAGGTTGTAGAAAACCTTACTCTATACGAGGTATGGCTATTAAATAACGAGACGGATGCTGTAAAAAATTTTATTTTAATTTTATACATAATCACTTATTGTCATCTTCAATGTGCACTCCTTCTCTATCCCTACAACGCTCCATGTGAATTTTCCATTGTTGGAAACAGTGCTGGAAGTCATCTTCTGTCAGCTCCTTCAGGACACATGCCGCTTTCTCTTTTACAGCTTCCACAGACTCAAATATTTTCTTTTTTAATGCAGATTTCACCTTAGGGAACAGGTAGAAATCACATGGTGCAAGATCTGGTGAATAAGGTGGATGTTCTAACACAGGTGCTGTACTTGGCTAGGAACCTCTTAACAGATGATAACGCCGAATGAGCTGGCGCATTGTCTTGGCGGAGAACCCATGATTTGTCCTTCCACATTTCGAGGTGCTTTTTCCTTACGTTTTGATGTAGTTTAGAAAGTACCTCAAGGTAGTAATATTGATTAATTGTTTGACCTTCAGGAACCCAGTGAAGGTACACAATTACATGGATATAAAAAAAAACAATCATCATTGCTTTAAATTTTGACTTGCTCATTCAAAATTTTTTGGCTCTCTGTGAAGTTTCCGGATCATAAGTAAAAACCACGTTTCATCACATGTTATTATCTTCTACCTGTTCCCTAAGGAGAAATCTGCATTAAAAGGGACAAGATTTGAGTCTCTGGAAGCTGTAAAAGAGAAAGTAGCATGTGTTCTGAAGGAGCTGACAGAAGATGACTTCCAGCACTGTTTCCAACAATGGAAAATTTGCATCAAGCGTTGTAGGGATAGAGAAGGAGTGTATATTGAAGGTGACAATATGTACAATATAAGATTAAAATTTTTTACATCAGTCTCGTTATTTAATAACTACACCTCATAAATAACACTCTTTTACAAAATTTATTCACTGATAATTCATTTTCTTTTACTAAAATATCTTCATTCACTTACCGGAATTTGATGTTCATGTAATATTCTTCATCAATTACGTTTTAAACTAAAAATATTTTTACTATCGCGAGTTATTTTATTTAATAGACAATTAAGTTCTGATTAGATTGATATACAATACAACACCATTTAAAATGACTAATACAACCAAAAATAACATCACCACTACACCTGCACAATAAAGCCGTCATTCATCACATGTGTTTACAATGAAGTACACAAACTAAACTCGTTGTAAAATAGATATAACTAAATAACAGAAAAATCGATTGACATAAACTGAAAGTTTATAATTTACACTACTAATAAAGCCAAAATTCAATGCATTCTATGGGTTCTATAGGGAAGTTATCGCTACTTACAAAAAAGTTTACAGACATCCGTTGTGATTGGATCTGGCAGTTTTCAGAAAACCCTCACATCCAAAAACATCGGATCCTGGCACTCAAAGGGTTACACCAATAATTAAAATTGTTTCATTTGTACCATGAGGGCAATCATAATAAATGAAACATTGAAACAAATAATATCATTTTCACTGACTTTTAAAATAATCATCTTTCTTGCAATGAATTTTTGCAGAAAATTTGGGAACATATATTTTGGTTGGGGTCATAAATACATGCCCAATGGTTATTCACCACAGCCTTTGCCCTTCCCTGAAGATGAATATGAAGGAGGACCAGAAATAATGGAAATTGACGATCCAACTCCAGAAGCAGAAGAGGAATGGCGATTAGCTCATGAGAAAAAACCACCCAAAGGAGAAGGAGAAGAAGGAGAAGAAGAGGGTGAGGAAGAAGAAGCAGGAGATGATGACGAATAATTTAATTAACCAAAAACACAACAAACTAAAAAATGTTTATTACCTAAAAACTGTTTCAATTTGTAGGGAGAACTTACAAATTAATTACTTTTTTTTGTTCATAATGAAATATCGCTAATATTTAAAATCAGTTTTTTGTAATTTTTTTTATAAATTAAATAACTAATGAAATTTTCTGTTTGCAGATAGTTTTTCTATTCACAATCACCAATTAGTAGAAATGACTGTAATTGAGGTTACTCTGTCCCAAGTATTTTGCTGTACAATAACACAGGTGAAAATTCAGTCACACAGTTATTTCTTTGGGTGCTTTCTCACGTTGAAAATAATAGAAATTCTAATTTTTGATACAACAGTTCTAAATAATCCCCAAGTAATCTATTAAAGTGGTAGTCTAATGTACTCCCGTTTTTATACCTTTAACTAAAGTTAATCAATTCCAGCTCTTAATGTATTTTATGTAGTAAGACTTCCTCATTCATCCTTTGCCATCCATGATATACTTAAACACATGTTGATAAATTAAAGAATTCTACCTATTGCCATTCTGACAATTTCTCACATATGAGACACACATATATGGGACTCACATATGAGTCCAATAATGTTTTCTTGAAATAGTACGCTTCGTGTACTCCTGTCTCTAACAACTGTGATTTTAACTAATTCCTACTTTTTAACGATCTTACTGCTATCCTTGCCCATAACAGGAAGGTGGAGTGTTAAATTATTTGCACTCTATCTGCTAGTTTCAGGGCTACAAAAAATAGTTCGGTTTCTCATCATATGGTCAGCCAATTTTCTGACTGAAGTATTTAAGCAAAGAATAGAGGTGTAAAAGACAATAGGCAGAGTCATCTCCTCTGAGAGTAATGAAATTCATCATTATACAACCAGACCTTGTGGTGAATGAAGTGAATGTGCCATTTTGCAGGGTAGAAAGTAAATGATTTTCAGAAGGCCTAGCATGCTGATTAGCATAATTTTCCACTCGGTGAGGAAGGCATTGGTAAACCACCTCACTAGTCATTTTACTTAGTAATCCCCTGTAGAGGTTCAAACCAGCCTTTCGGCTGTTGACCTAAACAACATACTAAGGAGCTTGAGTAATAGATGGTCTGGAAATTTTGTAAATACTTTTCTTCGCTAGTTCTTTATTAATATTGGAAAAAATGGATAGGTCAGTAAATAAATTACAGGATAAAGGGATTAATGAATTTACTAGTTAACTAAATACTTTGATTAACAAAAATAAAAAAATGGATAGATATTTCAAAAAACTCAATATTTCAAATACAAGACGTGTCCAGAAAGTATGTACTGTTTTGTTGATGCCACCACAGTGCAATTTTGGGTGTTTTTTTAGCCTTTTTTGTGCACAAAAATAATTACAGGCATCACTCTGCACATGCGCACAAGTTTTACTGGTTAATTGCCTTTTCACTGATGCTACAACAATTAATTTGTCTTGTTTTCTGTTTCTTTTGATCATTTACAATGTTTAAAACAATTGATGAACCTGCCAACTGTGAGTTTCATTCTGTTATCCAGTTTTTCAATGGAAAGAACATTAAGCTCGTCAAAATTCATCATCAAATAATAAAAATTTATATTGAAAATGCTCTGCGTGATGGAATGGTGTGCAATGGGTTAGGGAGTTCATTGAAGGATGTACAAACGTACTTGATAAAGCATGGAGTGAGTTACCTTCTGCTTAAATAATGACTTGGTTAGAAAAGTTTGATTGGGACCAGTTTTATTATCTATTGTACAGCCGAGATCTAGCACCATTTGACAACTAATTGTGCACAAGAAGCATAAGATTGGAGGTAAGCATTTTGAAAGTGACGACAATGAGAAAAACACTTGAGTTACAGCCATGACTACTAGCGGCATATTTCTTTGAAGGTCTGAATGAAATGATCACCCTCTAATATAAGTGTCTGAATATTTATTGAGGAAAACTAAGTTGAAAAAGTAAAGATAAAACTTGCTTGAAATTTTTCTTTTAAACTGTACTTACTTTCCAAACACACCTTGTGCTCACTCAGTTTTTACATTTATCTTTTACAACAAATCACAAAACAGTAATAACCATTTTTAAATTTTAAATATCTTTGCCTTTAATTATCAAACAACTATTAATGATGCACAAAAACTTAAGTAACAATATGACTAAATTATAATTTTTAAACTAGAACGAAAATATGTACTAAATATAATTTACATTAAATAGTACAAAATACAGAAAAAACATGTTATATTTTACATAATTATATTAACAATACCAATAGTTAATTAATAATTAAAACTGAACACAAAAATTCACATGATGGTTAACTGCACAGAAGTGTTAAAAATAAAAATACATTTTTTTAGGAAAGTATTTTAAAATCTGTTATTACATAATTTAAAAAATATTTTTTATTGAGAATGAAAAGATATAGATATAATAATAATTTACAGCAATATAGCAAGGAATAGAGATTAAGAATTTATAGTTTATGCACTTAATACATTTGAGTCAGTTGAAGTCTTCGCTAACTTTGTTTCTAATCTATCATTATCGTAAGTAGCGCAGGGATAAATAAAATAAAAAATATTTTTGCCCAAAATTAAGAATAAATTATAATTTTACATACGATAACACAGTTGTTGTATGCTACTTAAAACACAAAATGGATTTCAACATTTTGTGAAATCATTCACTTTGAACAAATCTGTACACTGCAGGTATGGCACTAAGTTATCAATAGTAAATCAAAGTATCAAACAAGAAACAAGAGATCAAAATCAATGTTTTTACTTTTTTGATTATCTGGCACATCTTCTAGTATATGTTATTAAAAATATTATTGTATCACGCTAATATTTTTAGCCTCTTACATAACCAATTTTCAAACCTTCACTTTTTTGGTGATTTTTGAAATACTAAGGTGCCTTTTACTTCTTAAAAGTTTTTTCAAGACAATAAACATCAAGACACTATGTCCCTACTTGGCCATTAATACAATGTAAGTTTTCAAAGTAATTCCAGGTCAAATAATAATTAAAACTTATTTTCAGCTGATTACTGTTAACAAAGATTAAAGTTTGAATCCTGGTCTGCAAAAAATTAATTAATTAAAATTAATTAATTCAAGTATGGGTCATAATGTAAAGAAAAAATTAGAAACATGAGATAGTAAATTACAATAATCCAATGTCTTTTTTCATAACTTCTGGTTCACTGTTACCCATTTTTTAAAAGACATAATTTAATTTCACAAAAAAAACTGTTACAACATTAATGTACACTGCGCAACTGACACAAAAGAACTGAATACAAAATGAATTGCTGACACAAAAAAGAAAGTTACAACATTGACAAACTAATTAATTTTATGGTGCAAGCTAAAAATATAGGAATCACCATACTTTATTAGAGGTAAAAAGAAAATAAAACGATTACACACAAGCATAGCTAAGTGCTCTGTGCTTCAGTACGCCAATACCTAGTGTTACCAAAAGGAGACCAACATGACTAATTAAAAAAATAATGGACACTTGGTGTTTTTTACCTCTAGTTTTTTACCTCAAAAATGTAAATAATGAAACTTAGTAATTATGCATAAATTACCTACCATAAGTTCACAAAATAAAATAAAGCAATCGATCTAGAAGTACAAACAACGCTTTTTGGGGGAACAATCTCGTAATTCACTTCTATACACTTAACCATAATTCAAAAACATAAATACATTTTTATTAATTATAAAAAAGGTGATTATATTCTACATTGCGCTTATTGTAATTTATTAATAAAACTATTAACTTACTACTACTTCCATGAAATAACAGTAACACTAACCATCAAAAAAAACTATTATAATAAAAAAATTGGATAATAAATAAATCGTCAAATGAAATTTTATAATTCATAAAAAAATCTTTTAAATTAAATAAGTTCATAAAATAGTTCTTTAATATTCGTTATTCTAATGATAAAATTATATGGGTAATTATATGCAACAAGATTAGAATGATCTAAAACACTGAAGTCATCTTTAATCAAAAACAGACCCTTATAAATGTAACTTTTTGACATTAATCTATCAATAAGGTTCGTTTCACACAAATCCAGTTTCCTCAATCATTTGCTTAAGATCGGACAAGTGTAAAGTGAGTTATTGGGTCAGGTATTGATCATCAAGTTGCCATATGTGCATCGAATACACCGGTGAGCCGGACTGAAAACCATTCCATCTTTATTGTGCCAATCAGGCTCGAGGGATGGACACTGCCATTATGTGTTCATACACAACCAAATCAATTTCAGTTTGGTGATAGTAGAACTCTCGAGTCTTTAAAGTGGCTTTGCTCATATTACTGGTTCACAAACAACCAATAATACATTCCCTAGTAAAAACGTCTTTATGTTAAAAACAATCCATTATTAGCAAATGAAATTCATCAAAAGATGTTATGAACATCCTAAAGTTGTAAACACTCTTACATCTTAGGTTCTCGAATAGTTCATAAAACGAACCACTTTTATTTTTTTAAATAATACATGAATCTAATTTTTTATTTTATTCTCCAATAAAGGACAAGAATTGCCAAAACCATATCGTCTATTCATGCTGAAAAGCAACTACTAGATTTCACCGATCTTAAACACAAATACAAAATTGATGACCTGTATGGAACACTAAAATTTCATTACCAGTCAGTTACAAAGATGACGTCAATAACACACTACACAGAAACATTAAATTGATAAAATAACTTCAAGGTCAGTTTCAACTGAATAATATCTCGTATAAATATTCCTTCTTATATTACTTGTTTTTGTTTCGTTGTTATGTTTTTTTATCTGTAAATGAGTCATTAAAAACTACCAAGTTAATCAGATCAGAATTTTAAAAAATATTTTATAAAGAATACATAAATTAAATTTTCTTCCATTGCTATACCAGACAGCAAATTTTTGGAAATTCTAAGAAACAAATCTTGTTGCACTAACTCGATCCCACATGATAATAAAATTAGAATAAAGATTCAAAAAATTTTCTAACGTGATTTCGTACTAAAAAATCCTTATTATCTAAGCAAACTAAACATTTATTATCTATTTAAATAAAATCATAATTATTGAATTAATTAAATGGAATGTAACATAAAAATATAACTCAAATAATTACAAATACCAAAATCATAACTTTTATAAATATAATAGTAATAATTTATAAATAATAAAACACCCAGTTAAATTAAGATGCTTCAATTACAATTAACTATACTCAATTTTGATCTTTCAAATTTAAACGGAGAGAAAATGGACCAATTCATTATCCCATGGTCGATTTTCAAACATTTTTTCCTTCAGGTATACATTTCACTGATGAAATATGAAACATAAGTTTACAGTGTAAACATATTATATATATTTATACAAAAATTATTAAATCAATCAATACCTACAATTTAAGACACACATTTATTTGTTTATTGTGATATAGACAACAAAGAGTAAAATTGGCGCAGTTGGTAACGTGCTCGCCTCTCATCATGCGGTCCTGGGTTCGAATCCCACTCAGGCATGGCATATTTTCATACGTTACAAAAAATTATTTCATCCTCCGTTGTATATAGTTACACCACAACGTCGTCGCTAATGACCGTTGTAGTTGATGCGACGTTAAATAAATGAATTAAAAAAAAAAAAAAAGAGTAAAATCAGATGTAGGTATACAATAATACTTTAAGCAAAAACACAAAAAATATTAATCTTTACCAAATCTTGACAAACGATAGTATATTGACTAACGATAGTTTATATTTTCTTAAATTTTCCATTTAAAAATGTTTTCAATATGAAGGGTAAAAAAGTAAAAGTGAACTTTTCAAATTTAGTTTATTATAGAGTATTTTATATCAATTTCCTCATAATTCAGAGCTCGATGTATTAACAAAATTTAGTAGGAAGCAAAACCAGACAATTAAACATGTTTTTGTTAATTAATTTCTTGTTTTATGCAAAACTCCATTTATTTTTAGCTTGAAGAATGCAAAATCTGACAATTGCAACTATTTGAGAATTAATTTTTGTCATATGATAGGTCATCTAATGGACCCATATAATTTTCAATAACCTATTTCAACTCTGGGTTGTTTTACATTACCACCAACCGTAGGAAACCTAAAAAAATCTGTTTATGTTTTCAAAAGGTTTAAAACTGTTATTGATACAGTTTATCAGTTCATCATACAATTCCATTAATTAGAGGCAAACCCAAACATTTCAAACATTACTTACCATTGGCTTTTAAGAAAAAAACATTACTGTTATGAAATTAATTTTGAAAAATGAAAAAGAAAATAGTTTTTTCCAAAGTGCATAAGCTTAGTCTGGGATCAAGAAGTTCCTAGCATTGTGAGAAAATTATTTAAAATGTATATTTTGGGCTAATACTGACTTGGAAGCAGCAGACATTCACGAGGAGTGCGTTAAGAAAGACAAGACGAGATAGCAGGAGAAATAGTACAATCAGAGAAAATTAAGGATGTATATAAGGAGAATTGGATAAAAAAAACCACAACGGTTTAGTCATGCCGGTAGAATGGAAAAGGATAGACTACCTAAAAGAATACAGTACTTTTCGATGGAAGAAACAAGACAAAGAGGCCAAGAGTAAAATGGACAGATTCAGTTATCGACAAATTGGGAAAAAGCTGCAAGAAAAATTGAGGTGAGATGGTTTAGCGATAGAGAGAGGTAACGAGGAATTGTTAGGCCTGACCTGAAAAAATTTTAAAGATTGATGATAATGCCAATATATGAACTAACAGAATATGAACAAAAATAATAAGAAAGCTTACCAAAATGACTAGATTCTTGAAGACAGAAGTTTCTTCATTTCCAAATGATGGAAGAAAGAATACAAGAGTGAAATGAATGGGTTCAGTAACAGACAAATCAAAGAAAGGTGTGGAATAGTTGTGTTTCACTCAAACTGAAGAACTTTCAACCTGAAGAAACTTTAAAGAAGGATAAAGGGAATGATGATTATTATCACTGACAAATTTTAACATATAAATTATACTAAAATTGTCCATTATTGTTCTGGTTTTGCATCTATACCCCTCATAATTATTCATTTATTCCAAACATCTAAAACTCCAAGTTTTTCAAAAAATTTTTAATCTAAGTTTGAAATCAACGTGAACTACATGTGCAATACACAGTATGCTTACTCAAATTACACTTTACTTAAACCATTACAAATACATACATTTTTACAAAAAACATAAAATTAATTATTAATTTAAAATTAACATAATATTCAATAACATATAAAATATGAATTCAGCAACCAACCAAAAAAGACAATACATCCCAAACGTTTTATTTGATATAATCACTTTTATAAATTAACAGAAAATTATTAAGCTCGGTAATTTTAAATGATTATTTTTGATAATAAATACGACAAAAATTTTCGCAAAGATCAGCAGCTAGTAAATATAATGCAATGTAGAGCATGTTTCAGATCATAGGCGAAGAAAATATAACATAAGACTTAGCACAGTTAAGAGCATTCCGGAATTTTCACCATGACAATCTTTACAAATCCAAAAACTGGTACAAAAAATAAAAATAAAAACCACTCATATAACAGTACAACGAAAAACATACATTATAACAATTATAACATAGAGATAATTTCTGAATTTATAAAATCTTTTTACGAAAAAGTTTATAATGAAAACATTAACCTATCCAATGACGTACTAAATGCATTGACCACATAATACTGACAGAACAAGAATTTGAAATACAACAAATTCTTTCAAACTCGAAATTAAAATAATTATTTGCATATATTGTACATTATTTATACAAAAGTTTATTCCCATAATGTTTGTACAATAAAAACAATTCAAATTTGTTGAATTACATTGTAGTACTACACTTCGCTTCACAAAAATAAATAATAATATCAAAGAAACTAATAAATCTTATTTTGTACCAAGATAAATTAACCTAAAAACTGTAAGAATTCCTTATTTACAATTATTAATAAATGACTATTTATGGATCTATAAAGCTACATTTATGTACGATTTTATTTCATCACGAGTATTAATTTAATGACGAGGTATACATTTAAATCGACCTAAACTCCTTCAACGACAGTCTTTAAATTGACCTAATGTGGTGGTAAATCCAGGAAACGTGCTCTTTACTAATGCCAAGAAAGAGAAGCCTTTGTTCCGAGAGCACGTTCTACATTACATCATGTTTACTAGCATCCTGTTTCATAACTAGTCACTGGAATTCACTTGTGTCCAGTACAAAGCAATTCTGTTCTATCGGCTTGTTCAGCCACATTCCAAGCTTAGCTTTACCGAACGCATCAATCAGCTGTTTCTTTGCAACCTGTAAAAATAGAAACGCAACAATATTATTCATGAGTAAATTTTTACAACACATCCTGCAGCTAGCTTGTAATCAATTTATTCTCCTTAAAACTGCTTTCGTTCTATTTTATTTACGAACATTTCATCAAAATCGGTCAACCGGAAGTAGTAGTTTATTTGTGTAATTTTTCACTTTTTTGCAATTTTCTCAAAAACTAGTCCTACGATTTTTTTAAAATTGCCTGGTTTACTAAATTTTTTATGCTACAAGATACGGTAGGCGCCATGTTTGCTGAAATTCTTGGAGAGGCTGTTTTCATGTAAAAAAAAATTGTTTTTTTCAGATTACAGCTATTATGCATATTAGCGCAAAAATTTATATAATAAAAATTGTAGAGAATTTAAAATCCTACAACTTTTATTTCAAACATTTTTTTGTGTAACGTTTAGTTTAGCGGTAATTAGTGATTTTCTGTTTCATGTGAAACATCAATTTTTTTTAAGATTTCGGCCTTAGTATGCATTTTAGGACAAAAGCGTATATAATAAAATTGATAGGAAATTAAAAATCTACAACTTTTATTTAAAGCATTTTCTCTACAGAGCCTACCTATAGTCCAGCCTCTCTTAGTTTGCTTCTAATGTAAACGAATAATGACGTCATCACTGAGCATGCGCATTATATCAAAATGTGTACACGCTGATTAAAAAGTAACAACAAAATACTTTCAAAAGTATTTAAGCACACAGTACTTTTAAAAGTATTTTTCTAACTGAAATTGTTAGGCCCACATCATATCATGACTGATGTTTTTAGTACTTTAAGTACTTATAATTTAAAAAACAGTTAACTTAATAGGAATACGACATCCATAAAGTCGCAGACTCTAGCGTGCACCATGTACTAGGTGGCTTTTGTTTGTTGGCAGTAGGATCAAACTAAGAACGGCTGAACTGTAGTTAAACGTGAAAGAGTGAATTTCAGCAAATATGGTGCCTACCCTATCTTGTAGAGCATAAAAAATTAAGTAAATGTAGCAATTTTTAAAAAAAATCGTAGGACCAGTTTTTCAGAAAATCGCAAAAAAGTGAAAAATTACACGAATAAACTACTACTTCCGGTTAACCGATTTTGATGAAAATGTTCGTATTGGGTCCGGTAGTGGTATGTAACTTACATTTCAAGTTTCAAGTTCGTACGATGTTCCGTTCTTGAGATATTTTGTATACACACACACACACACACACGCGCGCGCACACACAGACCAATCACTAAAAAACATGTTTTTTAGGTTCAGGGGGTCTGAAAACGTGTAGATCCGGTGAAAACTCGATTTCAAAAAACTGACATGAAAACAATACTTTCCTTCCTATATATTCATATAGGCAAGAGAAAGTAAAAATAGAGTCGCATCACAATTATTTTATTGAAACAATTTCTACCAGTATTTTTATGCACAACAAAAATCGCATGCATAAAAAGGTGCTTAGGCATAAATAGTCAAAAGTCATATGGTTTAATTATTTTATAAAAGAACAAATTTCACTCTATGATTAAGACGTTACGCAATGAGGCGTAAAAGTTTTTTACATTTGTGTATTTATATTTGCCCATATCAGGCAGGTAGCGTGTTAAATTATTTGCACTTGATCTACTAGTTCCAGGGCTACAAAAGTTAGCACTGTTTCTTATCACATGGTCAACCAATTGTATTAAGCATTAGAAACATTTAAGAACAGAAGAAGTAGAGGTGTAAAAGACACTAGTCACAGTTATCTTCTCAGAGAGTAATGAATTTCATTATACAGCCAGACCCTGTGGTGAATGAAGTGAAGGTGTTATTTGCAGAGTGGAAAGTGTGCTTTTCAGAGGGCCCAGCATGCTGATAAGCGTACTTTTCCACTCAGTGAGGAAGGCAATGGTAAACCACCTCACATGAGGAAGGCAATGGTAAACTGAAAAAACTTACATTATAATCGGCAGCAGCTAATTTGGCACTCGCATACTCGTTTGGACAATTATCTTTGGTCAAACCAGTGACAGATGTAAGTCGACCGACCAGCCTCGAAAATAATTTGAACATATTCTGTTTACACAATCTGGATGAACCTCCGATTTCTTTTTTTCCCGTCACAGCGTTTATTACTTCAACATTCTGTTCCCCTGTAAATAAACACAAAAAACACGTGTATTCTATTAACTTGAATGGTGCAGATTAATGACAATAATTGTCATTAAATTATGCATGCAGATTAATTATTAATCTGCTAGGTTAATAATACATAATTAAGGTTGGAATAATCAACCAAAACCTTCTTTTAAATTTAGTTTAAAAAATTTAGTGAATAATGTACAGAATACACTTTTTCATTAATAAATTGAATTTTCAGCATATTTTTTGCACACACTTTTGCATATTATAAAATTCGTACGTAAAATTTGCCAATAAATTTAAATGATTGTTGATGTTGTCTTGAAGCTTTTTATTAGTCTAGCTGTCTTCCCAGCCACTTCTTCAGTTCAGGGAAAAGATGGCTGTCACTTGGTGCTAGGTCGGGACTGTATGGCAGGTGAATGAAAATGTCCCATTTATATCGGTCAAGGAGTCATTGGGTTGCACCAGCACTGTGAGGACGGGCGCTTTCATGGATCAGAACAATTCCATAAGTCACCACACTTCTTCTTTTGTTTTAAATGGCTCTCCGCAAACTTTGTAAAGTTTTACAATACACAACTGCATTAATTGTGATCTGTGGCTGCATGAACTACACCAAAAACACACAAGGAACTTCAATACAACATCAAGACTCTTTAAATTCATTGGTGGCAACATTTTATGAAGAGCATTTGAAAGCTCGTCCACAGGTACGACCAATGCTTCAATCATCAACATGATTATTTAGAAATATAGCCATAAATATACATAACTTTTAATAATAAAACATGTTTTCTATATTCACTTGTCTTTTATTTATCAAAGGTTGAAAATAAACGACCCTCATATATTTGTAAAATTATTTAGTTTTATTGTCAAAAACATAGTTGTTAAGATGAAATTTCTCATTTTTCTCAACATAAAATATTAGCGTAGTAGAGTGCAATGTGAAAAAATGTCCCTATAATTCTTTAAAACGGAGAGAGAACTGTCAGTCTACCATACTAAGGTACAAAATCATGGTCTTGAAAGTATAAATTGATAATACACAGGTTCAAAACTTATAAAATTTTATGTTACCAATAATCCAATTAGCGCTGTGGTTAGGAGCCTTTCCAGTATGTCGGGCTTCAGCTGAACTAGTCACGCCTAGACCGGGTTTATTCAGTCGAAATGGTGGGGGTAAGCCTTGCACAGTCATTTCTATTCTTCCACAAATTGCTCTAAACAGAGAAATCGAAAAACAATAATTCAATAATCATACAAAATATAAAACATACAAACAGACGCTGTAATTGTTCAAAATTTTAATCACTTGAGAATTTCAGCTTACAATCTAACCTCGAAATACGAGGTGTGGCTATTAAATAATGAGACTGACATTGTTAACAATTTTATTTTAATTTTATACATAATCACTTATCGTCACCTTCAATATACACTCCTTCTCTATACCTACAACGCTCCATGCGAATTTTTCATTGTTGGAAACAGTGCTGGAAGTCATCTTCTGTCAGCTCCTTCAGGACACATGCCACTTTCTCTTTTACAGCTTCCAGACTCAAATCTTGTCTTTTTTAATGCAGATTTCACCTTAGGAACAGGTAGAAGTCACATGGTGCAAGATCTGGTGAATAATGTGGATGTTCTAACACTGAGAAGCTGTACTTGGCTAGGAACCTCTTGACAGATAATGCGGAACGAGCTGGCGCGCATTGTCTTGGTGGAGAACCCATGATTTGTCCTTCCACATTTCGGGACGTTTTCCTTACTCTTTGACGTAGTTTACAAAGTACCCCAATTTAGTAATATTGATTAATTGTTTGACCTTCAGGAACCCAGTGAAGGTACACAATCCCATGGATATCAAAAAAAAACAATCATCATTGCCTTAAATTGTGACTTGCTCATTCGAACTTTTTTGGCTCTCGCTGAAGTTTGGCTCTTCCAGTGCATGGATTGGCGATTCATTTACGGATCATAAGTAAAAAACCACGTTTCATCACATGTTATTATCTTCTACCTGTTCCCTAAGGTGAAATCTGCATTGAAAGGGACAAGATTTGAGTCTGTGGAAGCTGTAAAAGAGAAAGCGGCATGTGTCCTGAAACAGCTGAGAGAAAATGACTTCCATTATAGGGTCATTCTGAATGGATGTAAAACATTCAGTTCAGTATCATTGCTAATTTGTCATAGTTTGAATAAAAGCTGTAGTAAACAGTAGGTACTATGAAAATGTTTCCAACAATGGAAAATTCACATGGAGCGTTGTAGAGATAGAGGAGTGTATATTGAAGGTGACAATAAGTGATTATGTGTAAAATAAAAATACAATTTTTTACGTCAGTCTCGTTATTTAATAGCCACACCTCGTATAAATAAAAATCTAACATTTATAAACTGAATTAGTAAAAAATATTTTAATTACCTGTACATGTGAGAAACATGAAAAAGAGAACCAAGAGTGACGCTTTCAAAGTATATCGGTTCAATGAAATGAGAGAGCAGAGCACCCTGCACCCCTACCACATTCCATCTAGCTACCTTGTCTGAGCATGACATTGTTAACAATCGCTGTCCCTGAACAAAAAAAAAGAACAAATTGAGAAAATTTCAAATTTGGCAAACCACAGCAAAAAAATTAAATTAAGCATCCGTTACAAATTAAACCTAAATCAATACCTTTATACAAAATACTTCTTTAGAACAGCTGCAACTTTCCTTTGAAATTAATTTTGTGCAAATGACATGTTAACAGAAGTTGTACATTTTGTATTTTCTTCAACTAATTACATGACCGATAAGAAATTGATATTTCTGTGCTACAGTGACAAAAAGATGCTAAAAATAACAAATTGTTAATTAATAATAATAATTGTAACAAATTAAATTTGTAAACATTTTTATTGGGCCATTTTCTTGTTATTTATTTTCGCATCGTTATTTGATATTTGTCCTGAACTTAAACATTTAATGAGTAACATGTTTTTGTTGAATACAATGAAAGTAAATAAGCAACACAAAATAATGTATGTAATAAATGTTATAAAGTTAAAAAAATACACATGAATAATTTTTAAATAAATACGGTACAGGATAAGTAATTGCACATATTCAACAAGGTATTGCTGAAATGTAAAGAACAACATCGAAATGTATATGAATGAAATTTCGCATTGAAATCACGTGTTGCATGACCACCTTCTCATTTAAAAAAAAATATTCATTCAAGATGACAGACAAAATTTTTTAATTTATCGTAAAATAGTATTTTGTATTCAAGTGAGGTTCACATTTGCATATATCTTCAAATTTCCCTTACATTCGAAATACTAAGCCATTTTCAGACTTTTCACTCTGTATATAATGGGACACCTGTACCAAGTTTAAGCCATCTAATTCATCTGGAACTTTAAATTAACAAAAAATATTGGTTTAAGAATCGACAACCGATTTCAATAAAAGTAAATTTTTGAAATTGTTACGGTGTGATTTATTTTAGCATCATTATAAGCAACATCTCCACTGAGTTTCAGTCATTTAACTCCTCCGGAACTTAGTAAATAAAAAATATTGGTTTAAGTATTGGACACCTTTTCAACTATTTAGGGGTACATTTTGGAAACTTTTAAAGGGTCATTTGTTCTAGTTCAACTACAAAAAATATCACCAAAATTCAGCCATCAACTCATCCGGAACTTAGTAAACAATATTTACTGGTTTAAGGGTTGAACACTATTTTCTTCCCTTTTAGACTTTTAAAATTACAAGTGTAACTTGATTACATAAAGTACATTTACCTGCAACACACCATCCCATGTTTGAATTCCATCGCTTGACGAGACAGGAATAGTTCCTTCACCAGATTCAATTTTCGTTCGCAACTGGCCTCGTGAGATTCTGTTTGGATGCTTATCTAACGCTTCATCTTGGTTAGCTTCATGTGGCGAGAATATTCTAAAAGAGTACAGATTAGACAACAAATTTTTAAAAAAAATGCAAATACCAATTATGTACCGATCTGCTCACATCACAATGTTGTTAATCACTGCAAGTTTTCCATAAAATTCATTAAAATACAACACAGTATATGAATTTTAAACTTAAATAAAGGTATTGCAAGTAACATTATTGAGATATGGACATCATGGTTGAGGTCTTTTAATTCCCAATCTATCTATTTTTTACAAAAAAAACTGGTTGATAAAATGATTTTAATTATTATATTGTTAAATAGGCTGACAATGTACCAAAGCCATGAAAACACTACTTGTCTTTTAATAGCTTTCTTATAACTTTGGTATGTATTCTAGTAGTTTGTACATAGTCACACTTATTCGGCTTATCCCACTTCTGAATTTCCTCAAGTTGAGCACACCAAAACACCTCTCCACCTTTTTCTAATACTCAATAATCTTTCCTCCATTGCTTCATTGCAACACATCTGTTTCCCAATTCATCCGTAACTGAAATCATCCTTTTCACTTCACATTTGATCTGCCTCTTGGTCCTTTCTCTCCATGTCCAAGTACAGCATCCTTTTAGATGGTACACTCTTCTCCATCCTACAGACATGACCAAACCATTATAACTTTTTCTGTCCTCCGTGTCAGGCAACCATACCCAACTGTTTGCAAATTAAATCATTTCTCATTGTATCTTGACTTTTCAAACATACTCCTCTTGGAACTGTATTTCTACCACCTGCATTCTCCTCAATGTTTTCCTACCATCTACCCATATTTCAGAGTCAGTATTGGCACAAAATATGCACTATACATAATTTTATACCTCAGTAAACAGCACAGCTAGGTTCTATGCTGCAGTCCTGGGTTCGATTCCCAGTCAGGTCTGGTATTTTTTCATCTGTATATCATCCTTATATCATTAGCTATCACACATAAGTTAAGGCTTATATAGGCAACAAAACTAAAAAAATTTAAAAAAATACATAGGAACTTCTTGAATCCACACTAAGCTTCTAAAACTTTGGATGAAACTGATTGCTTCTGCACACTCATACTTAACTACTTTTCCATTATGATAAAAAAACGTGTTTACTTCCTACAGCATCCTGACATTTTGCCTTACTCAAGTTCATGTCTTTCCTTGTTATATTTCTTCAGCAATAGCACTTAAATTTACCCCAATGAATCACAAACCCTACTTAACAATACATTCTTTCCACAACTCTACCCTTCCCAAATTATATACTAGTTTATATACCGGGTGCCCCACGGAATTTGAACCATAGGGAAATAGCACTGATTTCCATTAGTTCGTAAATATTTTCTTCCTACGAATAAATGAACGCTTGTTATAGCCAGGAATCATAAGAACATGTTTAGACCTTTTTAAAAATATCAATTTTCATACATTTTAAGCTGTATTTTATCTTAAATACAGAAAAATACATCAATTTGTAACAGTTTTCCATTTAAGTACAGTAATCTCTTGGTATCCGCGGGTTTCGTTTATCCGCGGACTTTGTCCGTAGGCCTAAAACCTTAAAATACGCACGTTTTCTCATCTTGTGTACACCGTACTTGGTTAGGAAGTCATACAATTCTGAAAACATGTGTTTGAATAAATGTTTTGGCAATCGTATCATGTTGAGTCACACACTAGTATGACAACGGCCGCCATGAGCCAAGCTAGATTTCCGCGTACTGTACGTAGTAAGCGCACCACCGGGTACCAGACCCCACCAGTAACACCCCACCCTCGCCACCATACATACGCCCAGGCACCATACTGTAATTTCTCCGTACGTTTTCCTCCATGTTTCAGTCTAACTTCTTCATATGTACGTACAGTTCTTTGTTTGTTCGACGATCCTAAAACAAAGCCAAGCATTTCTTCACAAACCATCAACGAGATCCTCAGCATGGCAACGCATTGGCTGGCCACGTGTTGGAGACGATCTGTCTCCAACATGGGATTTCCATGATGGGGATCCCCGTCATGGAAAGGGCCCTTTAATTCAAAAGAGGACTCAGGAGCTGATTATACCATACGAAGAAGTCCACAAGGAGTTAGAAAAGAAGAAGTAAAGAGGCCATAACTAACTATTTTAAAGCAACTTAAATTTTTTATGCTTACATTACTGTATTTATTAAATATTCATAGATTATAATAATGGTAAAATGTTCCTAAAACTATTTAACACTTAAAACTACAGGATTTTACCTTTAGAACCTAACCCCCATCTTTTGTTCATATAAGGTATTATATCTGTTGTTTTACGAACCGCGGTAACCCTCTGGAACGTAACCCCCGCGGATAACGAGGGATTACTGTATTGTAAACTGTATTGTATTGTATCAACTTTTTGCATAGTTGTGTTTTGAGTAATGGTAATGTTCTGGTCCGCAGATGTAAAGATAGGTGGGTCAAATCCATCAGCGATAAAATTTCTTTATTGTTCCAAAAAAATTGTAAGTATTAAAAAAATTTTTTTTTTTGGAAGAAAATTCAGTATAATTTTAAATACCTAAATATTTCCTTCAGCAACATTTAATTTTCAGACAGCTGATTGTTGCAAAAATTTTACATTATTGCAACAATCTAGATTGTTGATGATAAAACACGTCAAAATTAAAAAAATAATAATTTTGTTTTAAATATAAAATCCAATATTTTTTGAATAAAAAATTTTTACTGCTGATGGATTTGACCCACCTATCTTTACATCTCCGGACCAGAATGTTACAATTACTCCAAAAATAACAATGCAAAAAGTTGATAAAATTTACAATACATAAATGGAAAACGGTTACAAATTTATGTATTTCTGTATGTAAGCTAAAATAGAGCTTAAAATGTACCAAAATTGATATTTTTTAAAAGGTTTAATAATTTTCTCACCATTCTTGACTATAACAAGTCTTCATTTATTCATGGGAAGAAAATATTAACAAACTAATGAAAATCAATGCTATTTCCCTGTGGTTCAAATTCTGTGGGACATCTGGTATATTTAAACTAATACATATCATTCTATAATATAATCAAAAATTAATTTCCTTCTTTCTTTGCATAACACATTCACAGAAAATTGAACATTCATACACAATACGTAGTAAAAATAAAACAATACAAAGAAGTACAAATGAACTGGCATCAATAATTCAACAACAAAAAAAATCGTACAAACATTGGCACAATTGAAAACAAATCAAACTTTCTTTAGTTAAATAATTAGAGATTTGCTAATAATCATTGTAAAAAAATATTTAAAAGAAATTTACTTAATCTAGTCAACATACTTGTTATTATACTGGTTTTCATTTATCAAATTGAAGCACGAAAAGGCTTTGCCTACTGTTGGCAGTATTGAAAATGCCATTTATTATTTATTTTTATTTATTTATTTATTTTTTAATTCATTTATTTAACGTCGCATCAACTACAACGGTCATTAGCGACAACGTTGGGGTGTAACTATTATACGATGGAGGATGAAATGGTATTTTTTAACGTATGAAAATATGCCGTGCCTGAGTGGGATTCGAACCCAGGACTGCATGATGAGAGGCGAGCACGTTACCTACTGCGCCAATGCAGCCGGCCGCCAATATATTTTGATCACTATATTTATTTTTATCACATAACCTTACACAATTAATGTTAACGTAAAAATCAAAATGAATTACCAAAAAATCTGCATTGGGTGAATAAATTGATCTTTCATTTTGTTAAATCATAAATTGTATGACTTACCTGGCATCTCCACAAGGGGATGTATTTATAAACAAATGAAATTTAATATTATCTTTCAACCTATACCCATTTCCTTCTGGTCTTGGTTCAAATACTGAAGTTGACATAGATTCTGGAAATAACAGAATTACGTTACAACTTTAATAAAATTAGTTACCCTAAAATAAATTGTATAAAACTTAAGAGACTAAAAATAGTTGGTGGATGATGCCTTGACATATCATAGTACCTACTGTTTACTACAGCTTTTATTCAAACTATGACAAATTAGCAATGATACTGAACTGAATGTTTTACATCCATTCAGAATGACCCTATAAGTGCTACATTGAAAGTCATTGTTAGTTAAATATTGCCACAAATTTTGTGTCATTTTAAGTGACATTCAGGCATCACAGTGTAAATATTACATATTACCTATTTCCTAATCAGGAATCAAACCTGGGACCCCTGGCATAGAAGCCAGTTGTGCTGAACACTACACCATGGGCTGGCCAGAATGGGCCTGGTCATATCGCCAGACAAGACGACAAAGTGGATGTAGAGAATGATAGTGGTAGTATATATAGCATAGAAGAAGTGTTGAAGGCCTTAAAGAATGTAGTCTGTCAATTTCAGAACAAGAATAGGACAGTGTCAGCAATCAGCAGTCGGATGAAAAACTCAAGGAAAGGAAAAACAAAAAAAGCAACTGACAGGAGGCAAATCAAAGTGGAAAGAACCAGGAGAGACCTATGTTCAGGAGTGGATATGAATTAGGAACTGGCTGTAGAGAAAGAAGAAAAGGGAGATGTTAAGAGGGATACAGAGAGAGTGGAGAGGAGGAAAGGTGCAGTAGAGACGAGAGAGTAGGGGAATGAAAAAAGGAAGGTAGAGAAGAGAGAGGAGGAGAATGAAAAAAGGATGAAAACAAGGGTTTAATAAGACAGAAAGGTAGAAACTGATTAACAATAATCTAATGGGCTGATGACAATCTCGGCTAAAGCATTTTTAGGAAAAGAAAAACTGTTTTTTTTAAAATCCATGAATCAATTTTTTATTTGAATGGGGTCCTATAAAGTGATTGAAATGGAAATTGGGCCACAAAGTATCCAATGTTAAAACTCCCCCACAAAACAGAATAATACAATCGGTAAATAAATGACTTACCTGGTGATGTAAGCAGATACAACTGGTTGTAGAGGTAATAACAAAGACCACGTCGCGCGATTATTTCAGCATGAGAATCATTAATAACAGCACCACTAATGCTGATGTATTCACCACTGACGCATTTCGTTCCAGTTCCCAACGAGATTACTGTGCCCGGACAATCAGAACCAGTGGTCATAATGATACCAGCTAGAACTTTACGTCTCATGTGTGTGACGTCATTTTCCATCAACTCTATGTATTTATTGGAAATTGAACTGTAATAAATAGATGAGGGAAAAAATTATTTCTCATACACATCACCTATTTACTTAGAAGAAGAAATTTCCATTGAACACTAATCACTCATTCTTACTCTACATAAAATATAGGGAATGAAAGAATTCTTTTCACGTCGATTTTTCAAAATTGAGTTTCATCAGAAACTAGCGTAGTAGACCCGTGCAAATTTATTTGCACATTCTTGGGCTTCAAATACCTATCATTAAATAAACAATTTAGTATACGAACAACTTAAGTCTTAAAAGAACGGTGAGTAACGACTAAAGCACAGTAGTACGATAGTTTCACTCCGAAAAGAACGATTTTTAACTAAAACGTTAAATAAAACATCGTTAACAAAATGTTTATTACCGAGTGTGTAATGAGATGAGAAGAGAGATGACACGTATCCAGTATGCTTATGGAATATGGCTACGGAGGGGTAAATGTGGGAGAACCACATTACATTACGCTGCATCACCGCTACATTTTAAATGAAACTGTGTTTTATTTCGTAAAATGAAGCTCACATAATGAATTTCAAGTTTAGAACTTTTGGGCAAATCAGGAACTCTTTAAAATCATGTAAAAATTATAAAAATCTGTTTGGTAGAACTCTGTATTTAGGAGTTAATAGAATTCCTATTTTTTTAAAAATTGCAAGTGATTTTTCATTTTAAATTATAAATATGTGTTTCAGGGCTACCTGAACCCAAACAAACATATTTTTACCAATTCATGTGTGTGTGTGTTTAAAAATGTGTGAATAACGCTAATGGCCTATTCCCATGATGCTAGTTTACTATTTGCAACTACTAGCGCATAGGTAATGGTTCCCACGGAGCTAGTTAATTAATGCCAGTAATCTGAAGACATACATGAGTTGTGCTGTTATATTGCTATACAAAGTACAGCTTACTAGCAAATAGCAACATTTTGAATGTTCACACCAAGTTAGTTTACTAGCGATAGCAGTCACATGAACTTTTCTCCCCTACTAGCACTGGTAACATTAAACATGTTCAATGTCACTAGCGCGCTAATGAATAGTGCTTTAACTAAATTAGCTGCAAGTTGTTTGTTTCCATTACGCTATTTTGCTAGCTACTAGTACTAGCATTGTGAGAATACACCTTAACGGAAAATCAACCTCTGTTCATTTTAAAAATTCAGACAATCACTAATTGATGCTGCACTAAACTCTGCAGAAAAAAGGTTTGAAATAACAATTGTAGTTAATTTTCCATAACTTTTATTTATAAAATACATTTTTATCGTTAAATGCATATTAAGGCTGCAATCTTAAAAAAATCCATTTTTGTACCGGTTTCAATGAGTAAAATACAGAAAATCACTAATTGATGCTAAATTAAGCACTGTAGAAAATAAAGTTTGAAATAAAAGTTGTAGGTTTTTTAAGATCCTATAACTTTGATTTTAGGTGATTTTGAGCTAAAATACATATATTAAGCCTGCAATCATAAAAACATAATTTTTTACCACAAGAGCACAGCCCCTTCCCCAAGAATTTCAGCAGAAGTACCGCTTACCCTTTCTTGTAATCATTAACAATTGAGTAATTATACATAATTTTTTAAAAATTATACATGTTTTTGATAAAATTGGAATAAGTGAAAAATAGCACAAATAAACTTCCAGTTGACTGATTATAATGAAAATGTTTGTCAGGTTCCCTTACTATATCTAAGTTATCCTAGTTTATTTCCTAGTTTCTATCCTAGTATATCCTAGTTTTCAACTTCATATGCAATTCCATACTTGAGATATTTTGTTCACACACATAAATTGCTAAAAACACGTTTTTTGAGTTCAGGGGCCCTGAAAATGTGTACTTTCGGTGAAAACTCAATTTCAAAAAATTGATAAAAACAAAAATATTTTCTTTCCTATATATGCATATAGGCAAGAGCAAGTAAAACACTGTGATCTTATTATTTTATGAAGCAAATTATTTGAAAATTAACACATTGACTGCCAAGACTTAGTAGCCTAACTTTGCCAATTTAGCCAGCTTAAACTGAGGTGATATGTTTCACCAGCCAGGAACAATTTTTTCATTTTTACTACTCTTGCTACCTCAATGCATACGAAAAGATATTTTTTGTTTTTGATTTAGTTTGACTACAAAATGCCCGAGATTCCAAATGGAGTTTCACCTTTTAAACAAAATCCATCAGGTCTGTAGGCAAAGCATGTGCTACAGTACTGCCAATATTACAGCAATAAAATATTGCATATGCAGCATATTTAAAAAATAAATAAATAAATAAATAAAACAGTGAATTTAAACCATGAATTATTTATTGAATAAACAATGTTGATCAGTTACAATTTATTTTTCCATAACTATCAGCAGTCAAACAGGCAAATTAAGAACAAAAAAGAAGTATATTTCATGCAGAGTAAATAGCAGCGTTACAATTTTACTGTAACTTTCAAAACACAATTATGCTTTCTGCTGTACAAAACATCTGTAAAGGATATTTTAAATAACGTTAAATATTTGTATTTTTATACCATTCTTCAATTAACATCTTGTAGAAGATACAAAATTCGACAGACCACATTTAATTTGAGTTTACCTTTTCATAATTTTACAAAGATTCATTTAGTTTAGACTTTAACGTAACACACGATTTCAATGTATCAAGTCTACAGCCTGGAATTTATTTCATTACAACGATCAGTAGAAAATGTGTCTTACCGAGCTATTTCGTCAACTTTATGAGATGGTACCAAATTACAAGGAACTCTAGGAGACAATCGCGGTGTGTACTGGTAATCATTATTTGGAACAACAGTATTTGTACCAAAACTGAGATCATAAATTGATGACAAAGCTGATCTGGCTGCAGCTGCTTTGGCAAGCTTTTTGCTAGGACCTAAAACATGAAGATACAAAATCTTTAAAAACAATTTTAATTATCACTACTTAGGCTATTTATTTCGTTTCAATCTCTGATAGGCCAGACATAAAAACAAGTGAATATAAATAAAATGTTTTATTACAAAAAGTTACGTACACTTATGGCTACTTTTGTAAATAATCACGTTGATGATTGAAGCATTTGTCGTACCTGTGGACGAGCTTTCAATATGCTCTTCATAAAATATTGTAACCAATGAATTTAAATGAGTCTTGACATTGACTTGAAGCTTTTTATTAATCTAACTGTCCTCCTAGCCACTTATTCAGTTCAGCGAAAAGATGGATGTCACTCGTTTGTCGCCACCGGCTGTAGTAGTCCAATCGGTAGTCATCATAGGACCGGCCAGAGCGGCAGGGCATCCGGTGGCGTAATTCAAAAGGAAAAAAATTGGTTGGGGAAGCCTTCACCACTACCTCAAGAGGAGCAGATGCTGGCAAGTGAATAGAGGGGTCATCTGTACCGCTGCCTAAACAAATAGGAGCAGTCACCGACGCAGCGAGCACCTTTTACCGCTGACTGCAAAAGGAGCAGTCACTGGTGAAGCGAAAGGGGCGGGAAGGGAAATGAGAGTGTGGAGCAAGAAATACTCAATGTTGAGTGACAATTCCTTCTCCATATCAACCTTCTCGAATGATCGGACCGATACTGACTGTTCACCTTCAACTATCGCTTTCAACAATCCCTCAAGTATATCTTACCAATGGCACATGCACTGCAAGAGGTTAGACCGCTGCGCTATCTATCAGCAGCAGCAGCCATGTCACAGCGCCAAAATAACAGGGCAAAATACAAACGACAGACCGGCGTAAAAATAGTACAGTATCACGGTGCTAGGTCAGGATCGAAAATGTGTTATGTTAAGGTACATGCGGGCAATCGAAAATGTTGCATTGAAATTTCACAAGTAGTCGTTGGGTTGCCTAACACTATGAGAACAGGCATTGTCATTAATCTGAACAATTCCAGAAGTCAGCATGCCTCTTCTTTTTTTTTAATGGCTCTCCGCAAACTTCATAAGGTATCCCAATAAGGCTGCATGAACTCCACAAGAAACACGACGAAGAGCTTCAAGACTAATTTAATTCATCAGCAGTAACCTTTTATAAAAAGGTATGGGAAAGCTCGTCTACAAGTACGACAAATGCCTCTAACGTCTAGGTGATTATGATGAAAAATAGCCATTAAGTGTATGTAACTTTTAGTAATAAAACATTTTTACTATATTCACATGTCTTTTATTTATGATCAATCGGAAGTCGAAAAAACAGTTGTAGAGTTCTTTATTACCGAGTATATAATTCAATCTTGACCACTAATAATTATTTTTCAAATCATTTTTATTTTACTTAAAACTTTCTAAAGAAAAATAAGAAACCAAAATTTTTCAAAATTTTACAATTTCTATTTGAAATAACTACATAAATTTTGTTAAGTAGCACATGACAAAATCCAGAATCATGAAGATATTGTAATTTTATCAACAAACTTTAAAAAAAATTGAAAAGAAGTTGTGAAAGTCCTTAAGTAGATTTGAATTGACTGAACAAACATGTCAGATAAAGCAAGCTACAGCTTATTAGTGAATTTAACTCGATAATGAAAAAACTAAAACATCAATATATGAAAGCAGCAATATATCAAAGCAGGCGTTCCACAAGAGTCAGTTTTACGTCCAATTCTGTTTCTGTTGTACATTAATAGGCTACCAGAAGGCATACCTAATGGCAGAGCTTTGTTGTTTGCAACAAAGCACTCACTTCAGTAATCAGTAACAGTTTACTGGTAGATGCTCTTGAAATAAATACACATGTTAACATAGAGTCCGTAGTACAGTTCTTGAATCAAATGTTATTAACATTTAATGGGAAAAAGTGTCAGTACTTGCAGTTTAAACATAAACATAACGTTAAAGAAAGTAGAGAAGTGGGTGTATTTATTCATAATAATAGTTTAGAGCATGTAGAAACAGTAAAGTTCCTAGGGGTATCTTTAGATAGATTTTTGTCTTGGGACTTCTATACCATTCAAGTGTGTAGTAAAATATCATCTGGGGTATTTGCACTAAAACAAATTGCCAGATTAAATGATAAAAAATTACTAATGGTAGCTTATCATAGCCTCATTCTGTCTCATATCCGTTCTAAATTCATGAATAAATAACCCCAATTTTTAAAATGTAAGAATTTACATTCCTTTAAAAAGAATCTGAAAAATTACTTGATCGGTGAAACTTTTTATAGTGTACAAGAATTTCTTTCTTGATAGTAGTGATACATTGTGTGATTCTTATATGTATTTCAGGTGTTATAACTGACATGTCCTATACTCCTCCTGGAGTCTTCAGGGCGCAAAAAAAAGAGTAAAACCTATAACAGTAGAACAGTAAATGGCTACTATTGGACAGTAATTAAATTAAATAAAATGTTTTTTGGCTAAAGCATGAAACTCAACATCAACTTTGTGTTAATAATCAACAAAGCTAACTGGTGTTTCAAAAAGGACGCACTTCGAAGTTTTAGAACGCTAATTTATTACATTAAGTAATTACAAATTATACGGTATGAAATTATTACCTTTATAACATTCAGATTACCTTTAAAACTTCACAATAAATGTTCAAAATGACTTTCTCCGCTTGTAATGCAAGTTCGGACACGTTTCATAACATTTGCAGCCACTTTTCGTAGTGTTTGCTCATTAATGTTTGTAATCTCACTTTCAATATTAGCCTTCAATTCTTCAATTGTATGAGGATTGTTTTTAAAAACCTTACTCTCTAATTCCCCCAAAGAAAAAAATCCGCAGGAGTAAGATCTGGGGATCTTGGTGGCCACAATCCTTTTGATATCACACGATGGCCAAAAAATTCTCATAACATATTCAGCGTTTCAGTAGAAGTATGGCACGTTGCGTTATCCTGCTAAAACCAACAATCTCAATCGTGTAATTCTAACAACGCAATAAATTGTTCAATTAAGTTGCGGTACACCACACCATCTACACGTGTCAAAAAATAAAGGCCCAACAATACGATGCCGGGAGATCGCACACCAAACACCAATTTTACGTGCGTGTAGTGGACGTTCATGAAATGTGTGAGGATTATGAGCGCTCCATATTCAGCAGTTTTGGCTGTTGATGTAACCATCCAAGTGGAACCATGCTTCGTCACTGAAATAAACATGATCCAATATTTCAACACCGTTGTCATTAACAAGAGAACGTATCCAACGACAATACTGCATACGTTTCCCATGGTCAACTTCTTTCAGTTCATGAACGACACCGATGCGGTAAGGATGCAGATTTAATTTTTTTGTAGCCCTTAAAGCAGAAGATAGTGAAAATCCAGCCTGTGAAGATAACTTTCTAAGTGATTTGCCGGGTGAGGTAGTCAAATGTTGTTTCACATCGTCCAAAACTTGTTCTGTTAACACTGATGGCTGACCTGTGGTTTTCCGATCCTGTACACTGCCAGTCTCACGAAATTTATTAATCAGACGCGATATTGTGGTGTTATTAGGTACTTCAGAATTGGGAAATTTTAACTGGAACTCGTCTTTCACTCGTTCGTAAGATTTATATGCGCAATAACTTTCAATAATAAAAACACGTTCATCCTTTGAAAAAACCATGTTTGAACTTATACAGACACTACAGACACAAATGAATACTGGGATAGCACTAGTACATGTCAGTAATACACAATGGGTCAACAATGAGTATGGTAGTGCCAACTGTTATTTGGGGGAAAAAAATATTCTCTATGCAGAAAATATTAACCCTTAAACTTCGAAGTGCGTCCTTTTTGAAACACATAATAATTATTAAAAATTGTATTTTAAATCTTTACACACGTAGGTTTAAATATTTCCAAAAAGTTTGCAAGTTAAAAAAGCCAATAACATAGAATTTTTTAAATGGTTACAGTATTTAATAATGTTTAGCACTGAATAAAACTGTAAATATTTTAGTATACCAAAAACTTCTAACAACACAATAGTTTCTGTATTATGATAAAACTACAACCATAAGAGTGATACAATACCAAAAAAACTTAGTATCACTTGATTAAGTCGCTAACAAAAATTAGGTGATATAAAAATTACTACAATTTAAATATGTAACTACTACGCAAATTCAATTGATTCATGTAAATGAAAGCCAAAAAACTCAATACAAAACCTGTGCAAATACCTGTACAGGAAAGAAAGCATACAATTCAAACTGCATTCATGAAATAATACATACAGTACTAAGTGCAATTATATCAGTAATTGCAGTCGTAATGATATAAAAAAGTACTATGTAAAAAGAAACAAAGTGTATTTCTAAATCAGAAATGTTTACATAAATTTACCAGAATAACAACCTGTCAAATGGAATGCATGATTCAAAGAGATTCAGTCAAACAGAAAAAAATTGTTTACATGTTTTAACATATTTAATACTATTAAAAAGACATTAAAATAAGCAAATAGAAATCATAAAACTATAGAATTTGTACTTGCTAACTAGGTAAGAATATTATTGTCTATTCCCTCAAATGCTATGATTTAACAGCAAACTGTCTACTTAAATCTAAATATTTGTATAAATATTTCAGCGAATAAATTAATTTACACATTCACTGTTATATGGAATATTTTAAATTAACACGTTAATGGTTTCATTAAAATTACTGAAAAAATAATGTACAATTTTTAGTACTTTACTGAACTGCCAAATTCTGTAAGTTAAAAACCCACATGAATATACCACAGCTTCAAAATAACATAGAAAAAAGCTGTACTGGTGCCCCTATGTCCTATTTGTACACTGTTTTTTACAAATATCCCTTCTACTTAACCATGGAACTGCCACGCGCTCAACTATTCCATCACGTGGAAGAGAGAGCAATGGATCTCCAATGGGAGAAGTGAATGCATGAACACAAGTTTGTCAAATAAATAGTTAATTTCAACCAATCAGAGAGCGAGTTGGCAAATCCTCCTTTCCCTAACTAGTAAAAAGGTAGATGCAATCAGCCCAGCTTTCATTGCGCTCTATAACTTTTATGAAGACATTTGGTTGAGTCCACAAGAAGAGGAACATGTTTCGGCATGAAGACAATGCAGATGCTTCACCTACTAATCTCTTTTAGGGCAATCCCATTAAAAGTTTACACGGTCCTTTTCAAGACCACCAAATCGTTAAGATTTTCCATTTCACAGGCAAGATGAATGCTTTGCTTTACTACACTCTTAATATTAAACTGTATGTGTGGGGATTTGGTTACTTTATCACCTAGTGTATATGACACTACAGTCAGCCTGCCAACTGCCTTCTGGGATAACGAGTCCCTAGTAACGTTTACTAGCATACAAAAATGTAAATTACAAAATAGCACTTAAATTTTTTTTAGTTATCTTAAAGTCAACAGTTTATTGAACAAAATTGGTTTCAATGAGTCTATGATACATCAGTGGTTTTTACTTGTTACAATTTTCCAACACTAGCAGGGAATGCAACCAGGGATTTTCAGCTTTACAGTTTGGTATAATTTAGCACTGAGGTGGCCACCTATAAACTTCGAATTAAAGGCAATTTTAAAACCCAATAACAACTGCAATTGTGGTTAAAACAATACAATCATAACAAAAACAAAAATTTTACTTAAAATACAATACCTGATCCTTCAAACATTTTTCCATCAATAGTAACAAACATTGTAAATTTATTGAATATATCTCCGTTGGTTGAAGAGCATTCATATTTCAACCCAGGTTTCAAATCGTTTAATACCATAACTGGACTCTTCTCTACCGCCAGTGCTGATGACTTGATTTCTTTCCCTCCATTTAACTGCCTTACTACGCTCTTGCCAAACTCTGTTCAGTTTTTAAACAAATTTTCAAAACAAAACAATGAAACACAACATTGAAAAATTATATGGACTTAAGAATGGCCACGATAAGAGTGAAGCGATGGTTTTTGGAAGCAAAAGGAAGATTGAAATGGAGTACACTTAAGATTGGTTAAAAGTTTTATATAATTGGGAAGTGAAATTTCTGCAGATGACAGAATACATGATGAACTGTCTGAAACTCCAGGAGGGAGAAAAATTGTATCACACGCATTGGTCTAATAGAATGATTTTTTTTTTTAAATATGAAATGAAAAAGCAGGGTACCAGAGAAAGCTAAAATCTTAATGTATGAAATGTTAGAAAATTACAGAAAAGGATTATTTTCGACTTTGAGCTGGGGAGATAAAATTCCTTTGAACAATAAAAGGTAAAACACGGAGAGAAGAGGTGAGAAATGTATACGTTAAAGAGAGAATCTGAAAATACAAAGTATAGGAGAAAGAGTTGAGAAAAATTAGGTTACACTAGTACGAACATGTTAAAAAAATAAACAAAGAGATAATACCTAGGAGAACGGAGAAGCTGGAGTTTTGTGGAAGAAAACCACGAGGATACCGTAGAGGAAGATGGACTATGGAAAGAAGAGGATAGGCCTACCATGTGGCAGTAGGTTGAAGCGGGGAAGAGGAAGTGGTGAGAGGATCAAGGAGATCAAGAAGGAGAAGCCTTGCTAACACCCACAACTGGCATTAGCTGAAATGAGATCTGGTATGTATGTACATACACCATCCAAATATAGAAAGATGATTTGTGTAGACCTGCAGATATCTAAGAGCAAATTCTGAATTATAACACACAATATAACACATAAAGATTTATACTAAATTGATTGAAACAGTTATTTAGTTAATAATATCAAAAAGCACATGGTGTGAAGTGGAAAAAACTGGTCGGATGACTAGGCCATCAGGAATTATTTTGGAGTAATATACTATCTTTGTTAACGTGATTTTTTTTGGTTATACGTTCAAATGTTTTGCACATTAATTCAAACAATGAAGGGTTATAGTGATCAAAATGAGTGGTGAAAAAATGAGACCAGAACTGAGTGGGAATTGAACCCAGGACCTCTGGCATAGAAGGCAGTTAGTTGTGGGAAAATAAGATCAGAGTTGCAACCGATAATGGTTAACTGATTAACACGTTAAGTGCTGCACGGTAAACCACAATTTTCACCCCGGATTGGTATCAGTTGCAATAAAATATGGCCAGATGTGCTGGCGCATCCTCAGTCCTGGTTAATTGTACGAGACTCATACATGTGTCTACAGTCTTGTGAGAGTGTTTTCCCCCCAAAAATTCAACAATAAATAACATTTAACATTTTATTATAATTTTTTCAGTAATACTGAAATGATTGTGCTGGATTATAATATCAAATTTTGCTTATGTTTATGTTGAGAAGAACAGTTGTACAATAAGCAGAAAAAATATTTAAATTGAATAAGTACTATTATTTTTAAAATTTTACTAAGGCGCAAGTATAACTAAGGTTCTATTGTACATGTAGTACAATAAAAGCATTAACATTCTTACCTTCTGATCATTTTCTCAGTGTTAAAATTTGTTTGATATAACTTAAAATTCATGAAATAATAACCAAAAGTTTATGCATTTAAGTTTTATAAACTGTGATTCCAAACTAGCTAAAACCTAAACTTCCACAAAAATTATACACCGAAATACAGGTTTACTGCACTCTAACTCTTAAAAAGTTCTACTGAGTGCCTCTTGGTCAAATAATAAGCGATTCAACCTGCTTGCTGGCTGGAAAATAGTCATAAAATAATACCTGAATAAGACTCGCACACGCGTCCTCAGTCCGGTGGGAATATTTTCATTGCATGCATATACGCAGCCTTAGCACAAAACAAGTTAAAGACAAATTTCTACGAAGCAGTTGATCAGCTTCCTGAAAAAGTTTATAGCTACTGAAGCAACTAATGTACATCCCGAAATGAAATTCTGATTCCTGATGGAGAGATATTACTCCAGAATAATTTCAAATGAGCTCAAATCCAACCTTAATTTTTCCATTCCAGAGAAAAATAATGTACAACTAATATTCATACTTGCATTATACTTCAACAAAATGTTTAAAAAATTACAAAACCATGTTTTAATATACCGGGTGTCCATTAAGTTTGGAAACGGCTGAATTACAGAAAAGTGAGCGTTACTAGGTGACCAGAATGACTTTAATTGCTTGTATTTCATATAATGAATTAATATAATAATTTCACTAACCTTCTTTTTAAACTGCGTCACCTTTATTTTATTCCTACTTACACGTGTTTCGGTGGATCCACCATCATCAGAGTAAATGAAAAATTGAAACTAAAAATTTTTTTCATTTATTTAAAATTTACAGAAGATGATACATCTTCAGTCACTTGTATAAAATTAATTGCTTGTTGCACCAAAAAAACTATTCTGGGTGATATTTGAAATTTTTGTCCGCCATCTTGGATTAAACTTTTTTAATTTAAATAGGATGATGGTCATATGATACATGATTTTGATCTAGAATTTCAAAATAAATTCAATGGCGAAAACCAGAAATCGATATCATTTTTCGTTTTTGAGATAATACCATTCAACTATCCAGATCGGGGTAGAACGGCCATTCCTCCCTCCTCCGTCTTTGAGCCTACATAGACAATTTAGGTAGCAAGTGAACGACTACACATAAGATTATTGAAAATAATAAGTTTTTAATATCTCCACTCGTTAATAAATAGGAAATTATTGTCATTAAGAAATACGGAAAAACAATTTAACGGCTGATTTATTGCATTATTAAACTACAGTATTTAATTTGTTACCAGTTAATACTTAATAGAGAGGAGCAATTAAATGGCCTCCAAGATCACCTGATTTGAGTCCATTAGACTACTTCTTTTGGGGATACTTAAAAAACAAAGTTTACAGAACGAAACCTATCAGTCTGCATGAACTCAAACAAAGAATTCTAAATGAATCTGCTGGAATCCCAAGGGAATTCATTCGTAATATTTTTACGCACGTATATCATATTGTCAATAAGTAGGAGGAGGCCACTTTGAACAACTACTCTTGAGTCAAGAAACATTTGGTAATTTTATTTTCAATTATGTAATTCATTTTCACAATTAGTTCCTTATAAACACTAACATTTAGAAAAATAACAAACAATAAGTATAAACTGGTAACAAATTAAATACTGTAGTTTAATAATGCAATAAATCAGCCGTTAAATTGTTTTTTCGTATTTCTTAATGACAATAATTTCCTATTTATTGAGTGGAGATATTAAAAAACTTATTATTTTCAATAATCTTATGTGTAGTCGTCACTTGCTACCAAAATTGTCTATGTTGGCTCAAAGACGGAGGAGGGAAGAATGACCGTTCTGCCCCGATCTGGATAGTTGAATGGTAATATCTCAAAAACGAAAAAAGATATCGATTCCCGGTTTTCGCCATTGAATTTATTTTAAAATTTTAGATCGTAATCATGTATCATATGACCATCATCCTATTTAAATTAAGAAAGTTAAATCCAATATGGCTGACAAAAATTTCAAATATCACCCAGAATAGTTTTTTTGGTGCAACAAGCAATTAAAGTCATTCTGGTCACTTAGTCACGCACACTTTTCTGTAATTCAGCCGTTTCCAGACTTAATGGACACCCGGTATAACAATTTGCAATAGTCACAAACAAGACTGGGGGTAAGAAATGATCAATCGGCAACTTAAATAATTTTAACGAAATGATCTGAAATCAAGTAAAATTTCTAATCAGAAATGGTGTTAAGAGATTTGGTTACTTCTAAACTACATCCAGAGTGAAAAGTGCATGTTTTCGCCACCATTCTAAGGTTATCATTGCTTCAAAATAAAAGCAGATTAAAGTTAATAATAATTCCACAAGAACTCTACATTAGCAACTCTATACTATACCAGATATGTGCACGCATTTACATTTTGCTAAAGTTTATCTTAATATTACAGTTGCCTGCCATCATATAAATAAAAATTTATTACTCAAAAAAATTTAGAATGAATGTAAATCATAATTTAATATAACTATCAATCAATTAATCATTTCAAAATTTCTTTACATTTAACTAAACATTATGTAAAATACCACTACAACTAGATTCCAGAGAGTCTGTCTCAAAAATAAAGAGAATAATTTTTCCTTGGCAATCAAAAGCATTCGGGAACAAAGTTTCAGTAAGGACAGCTGATCAGGGAAGTCAAGATATACAGGGTGATTATAAATGAAATAAGAGTTTCGATAGCTTATAGAAAATTTATTTTTGAAAAGTTAAGGTAATTATTTCAATGATTATATAGAAGAATTCATTAAGTTTTTATTGAAAATATTTACAGATGTTCAATGTGTGCACCATTTGTAACACAACAGATATCAACACGGTAGTCGAATTCTTCCCACACAAGATTAAGCATATGACGGTCAACTGTAGTAAGAGCATTTGCGATACGTTGTTTTAGATCATCAATATCTATAGGAAGCGGTGGTACAAAAACTTTGTCTTTTACATAACCCCATAAGAAAAAGTCGCAGGGCGTTAAGTCTGGACTACGAGGTGACCATGGTGTAAACACAATGTTTTCCTCACTTGCACGGCCGATCCATCATCTAGGAAGACGTTCATCAAGATAATTTCTGACATGTAAGTGCCAGAGAGGCGGAGCTCCATCTTGTACAAAAATGAAGTTATCACTATCTTCCTGGAGTTGAGGCACTAACCAATCGTTTAACATGTCCAGATAAATTACTCCAGTTACTGACACTTCGTGAAAGAAGAATGGCCCGTAAACCTTTTCACAAGATAATGCACAAAAGACGTTTACTTTAGGGGAATTGCATGTATGCTGTAAAGTTATTTTTGGGTTTTCTGTGCCCCATATTCTAACATTATGTCTATTAACTTTTCCACTAATGTGAAAATTACATTCATCACTGAAAATTAGGCGATTAAAGAATGCATCGTCATCTTCAACACAATGTTGCATCTCCAGACAAAAATTTTTACGTACGACTTTATCACCGGTATTTAAACTTTGTACTAACTGCAATTTATAAGGTGTCATTTTCAAACGTTTCCGCAGAATTTTCCACACAGTCGGTTGAGGAATTTGCAATTGTAAACTTGCTGATCTAGTTGATTTTCCTGGACTTCGTACATAGATGTCACTAAAACTATCAATTTGTTCTTCTGTAACAGAAGGTCTTCCAGTACTCTTCCTTTTACACAGACATCCACTGTTTTCAAAATATTTCTACCAGTCATAGATTGATTGCCTTGTTGGTGGTGGTTTACCATATCTTGTTCTGAAATGACGTTGTACAACCGTAACCGAGTTTGTTTTGGCTAATTCAAGAACACAATAAGCTTTCTCCACTTGAGTAGCGGCCATTTTGCTAGACTTGTTGTAACAGCAGCCAACAACAAAATGCTAGCAATAGTTGTACCAACATAGACTTTAAAAAATCCCTACAAACCTATATCATTTACTATATTCAAACACACCAGTTTGATGTTTAAGAAGCTGTCGAAAGTGTTTCATTTATAATCACCCTGTACGAGACCTACATTCAGTCATGTTTGATATTTGACAGAGTATGGATCGGTATTTAGTTAAGGCTGTTTCCGTGGCATGTCATGCTTCAAACTGTAGCATCATCTTGAACAATGTTACGAGATGACATTTCTTATAAATTCTGAAAAATGGACCAGGAACAACCATCTTGGAAATGCTATGGTAAGCCTGTGTCTTAGTGTCAGAATGATCGCCAATACTGTTGGACTGTCTAAAATGTACATGCACCACAACGTTTTGAGATTATTCTTCTAAAATGCAAATCTAAATAGGTAAAAACATAACCTAATTTAAATCATGATGAATGAGACAAAATGTAAATCAACCTCTGTAGAAAAAAAATGGTTAATATGAAATTTGTAGAAGTTTTGATTTCCTATAACTTTACTTACAGATTTTTATCATAAAAATGCATACTAAGGCACAATCTTAAAAAGAATCACATTTTTGTAGCAATTTTGATGAGCAAAATACAGAAGATCACTAATTGACACTAAATTAAGCTTTGTAGGAAATATATTTTTTAATTTACTACATCTTTAGTTATATACAGTTTTGCCTTAAAATGCATATTAAGGCCACAATCTTTAAAAATCATTTTTACCATGAGAGTGCAGCCTTCCAAGAATTTCAGCAGACATGATGCTTACCCTATTAAAGATGATATAAAATGTAGCAAATGAGGCGACTTATAAAATTTTTGAGAAAATTGCTAAGAGTGAAAAATCACACAAATAAATTACTACTTCTGGTAGACCGATTTTGATGAAAACGTTTGTGTCCGGGTCTCCAAGTGGTACCTCAATTAAGTTCCAAGTTTCAACTTTGTATGATATTCCATTCTTGAGATAATTTTATTCACACACAGACAAATCACTACTGTCGATTTCTTTATTATAGATACCCGAGTTTGGAGCCTTGTTTCTTCAGAACCGCTTGATCAACATAAACGTTCTATACACCAAAATTTAGCTAATTTCAATCTGCTTTGCATGTAAGTTTCATATTTTTAGCGCTTATTAATATTCCGATATCAGGATGAGATGAAAGAAAGAGCCGGTTTTTTTGTTGCTGCAACACATTGGATGCATTAAGAGGCTTATAACTCCAACACCGCTTAACCGATTTATTTGAGATTTCGCAGGATTATAAACCTGTATGTTGTTATTGTACGTACAAAACTTTAAATTTTTAGCATATTTAAATTTTGAGTTATTAGTAAAATTCTGAACCCCTGTTAACTCCATCACCGCTCATTAATTCGACAATTTCAAAAAACTATTGCATTCAGTATAAAAAATTAATGTAAATTTATTAATATTATGGAACAGCGATGACCAGTTATTTGGTAGGTACAATTTTTTAAATATTATGGTAGATGCTGCAGGGGATGGAAGAAGCTTAACCATGTCGCCATGTCTTTAATCGGTTGTGTCCTTTTCTCTTCCTGCTAAATTCACCTTCCGACATAATATACAACTAGTAGTTTAATTGACTATTGTAAGTAAATGATGAATGGGCATTAACATTGCATCGTCACGTTCGTTATGTGTATACTGGAGGGACAGGTGCCAGGTATGCTAATAAAAATTGGTAGTTGGCCTGCTGATTTACAACGAGGTAACATGGTTAAGGTTCTTCCACCCCCTGCAGTATCAACTTTTATTTAAATATTTAAAAAATTCTACTGAATAACTGGTCAATCTCTGTTCCATAATATTAAAGAATTTGTATTAATTTTTTTGTACTGAAGAGAATGATTTTTTGAAATTGCAGAATTAATGAGCAGTTATTACGGAGTTAACACGGATTCAGAATTTTACTAATAACTCAAAATTTAAATGCGCTAAAAATCTGAAATTTAATACGTACAATAACAACATACAGGTTTATACTCCGGCGAAATCTCAATTAAATCGGTCGAGCGGTGTTTGAGTTATAAGCCTCTAAATGCATCCAATGTGTTGCAGCAACAGAAAACCGGCTCTTTTTTTTCTTCTCATCTTGTTATTGGAATACTAATAAACGCTAAAAATATGAAACTGACATGTAACAACCCAGATTTAAATCGGCTAAATTTTTATGTATAGTACGTTAAATTTGAACAAGCGGTTTTGAAGCAACAAGGCTCCAAACTCCGGTATCTATAATAAAGAAATCGACTGTAAAACCATGTATTTTCAGTAAAAACTCAACTTCAAAAAATCAACAAAAAATAATACTTTCGTTCCCTTTATTTCATATAGAACAATAGAAAGTAAAAACATCAACCAACACAGCGTTAATGATGAAGATCACTAATTGACACTAAATTAAGCTTTTAGCTACAAAGAACATTCCCAACCACCCTATGCTCTAGACATTACTGTATTATGTTCCCTTGCATCAAATTTGAACAGAAAGGAAACCACTTTGGAACCATCAAAAACATTTAGGCAGGCTGCGACAAGCACTAAGAACAGTGTTTTCATTTTTTGCCAGAAACATTCTCACTACTTTTGCAACAGACTCTGTACAGCAAAAATATTCTGAGTGATAGTTAGCTTATACATTTAACTTGATAAATAATTTTCATACTGGTGGCATCCAAAAATTAATTAAAAGTAATAAATTGAGTCTGTGAACAATTCTATGAATCCTAAACAAAGTTGATTAAAATTGTGAACAAAAAACGATGATAAAAGTTAAGACTACAATATTAATACACTTTGTTCGACTTACCATTACTCTGAGAACTAAAGAACTCTACATCAGTTTCTATTGTATCAGAAGCAAAATCAACATCAATAGGACAAGGCGTATTTGTGTTAATACCAATGTTATTTTGAAACTGTATGAAAGTACTCAATGCTGCTTCAGCAGCTGCCTGTTTCGCTAATTTTTTGTTTCTTCCAGTCCCGCTGAATTGCTGTCCATCAACCTAGTCAACAATATTGAAAAAGAACATAATAAAACCATTTTATTTTAAATACAATTTGGCTCATAATTATATAACATTTACTTAAAAAGTCTTGAAAAAACGAATGCATCATAAAAAAGGCACTTAAGTGCTTCAACACTTTAAAACCATCTGCAATGAATGTTCTACATTTAAGCTGACTTAGATTTCCAGACCGTAGTCGGGAATCAACCCGGAACCGCTATAGCGCACTATGGAGGCAATATATTGTGTTACACTAAAAATATACGATAATAACACCTATTTACAACATAAATAATATCATCATCACTCAACAACATGTTGCAAAACGACAAACAACGCACTCGCTACAAACACAAATTGTAGGTTATAAACACGTTTCGTACAGAATACGTTAAAACAACCACAAACTGGAAACTAAACTTTCAATAAGCACTGTAATGATGTATTTTATCACTGAAAGTATAAAATAATGTTTGTAACACAAATAATGCCACCCAAAGACTATCAATCACTTAATATAGTGCGGGAAATTCAAAGCATGAAATGACGGTATCCACAAAACAGAAAAGTTTCGTGACAACGTCAATTGAAGGTATTACCAGCGAAAGTGTTAAATGGTGTATAGAATAAAAAACACTGAGAACAAAAAATGGGATGTATAATAAATTTTTATTTTACTCAAAAAGAATTAAAACGTTTGAAAGACATCTAGTCCAGAGCTGCTACGAATGAACTACATACTGCAGGGTACTCCGTACTGTGGTCAACAAAAATGAAAATAAAAACGAAGAAGATAATCTGCCAAGTAGTAGTGGAGACAATAATGACGTACAGGGCAGAATGTTGGCAAATTAGTAGGAAGAACACGAATAAGCTGAATGCAATGGAGATGGATTATTTGAGAAGAGCTTGTAGAATCTCTTGGCCGGAATACGTGAGAAATGAAGAAGGGCTTGAGCAGAGGTGCGCGAACAAATTGTAGAAAGGATAGAAAAGAAACAATATGTTTGGTATCATTATGTACATCAAATGGAAGAGAAAGGGTGGCTTAAAAGGATCTTGAACTACCAGCCAGCTGCTCGAAGGAAGAGGGGCAGACCATGCAGAACTTGGGAAGAAGGGGTGAGAAAGACTATGCAGCAGAGAGGGCTGGAGAAGGAGAACTGGTGGAACAGACCGAGGCAGATATGACGTGTGAGATTCAGCAGAAGCTGTGGATCCTCGCTTAAAGTAAAGTTATAGTAAAATAGTATCAGGATCCCTGAACAGAACATATCTAAAATGTCCAAGGTTCAAAGTGTTAATGATTCCCATTTCATTTCCGTAAAACTAGATATTTCAGAAACTCTACACTCATTAAGTCAAGTTTGTGAGGCTTAACTGTACAAAAACAAATACATATAACTTACAACTACGCTCACAACGAAGGTAGGAGAATGCATAGGTCCAACCATAGAATCTGTTTTATACTGTAAACCCTGTCTTAACTCATTAAGAACACAGACAGAATTCTTTTTAAGAGCAAATCCGGATACAATTTCCGCAGGTACAACAAAATTACTTCGCTTCTTCTTTTTCTTTTTCTTTTCAGGTGCACCTAAAATAAAAAAGAACATCAATTTAGTAAACATAACAAATCATAAAATCAGTGTTATATACATATAGCACAAAACCTTAATATGGGCAAGTTTACCAAATTTCATAAAACTCAAAGCATTCACAAGATATAAATTTATTATTTTTAAATACAAAATGGTGGATTGATAGAAAACGAGGCATTTTCAGAACTTTATTTATACCAATATATTTCCTAATAATGATGAATTTAAATCTGAATATATAAAGTATGTACATTCATTTTTTTAGATCTGTAGAGGTATCTAAGAACAGAGTAAAAATAGTAGAGCAATAAAAACTGTCAAAAGCTTTATCTATTATCTCCTTTCTTTTATAAATTTGAACAAACATACCCTTTATTAAAAAAGATTTAGATAAGAAATGGAATCTTTAAAACCTAGACAACTTGAAGATGTGATGGTAAGCATTCAATAAAAGTTTCTTAAAACATATTTTTACTAAGTATATCTCAAACTTCCTTGTAAATATGATCATGACTAGCACAACAAATATTGTTATAAAAAAATAGCGTGGTGCATGTATCACTTTCCCCTACTAGAATGTAAGTTTAAAAGTAAACCAAATGAAAAAAACTATATTTAAAATATTTATTGCATCAACTATAGTTTTTAGAGTCAATTTTAGATCATGTAAGATGACTTTAGATATTTCTGGAAGCCCTTTTTGCAGTCCACATTCTCAGCACTCATTCATTATGGGCTCTTCTCCTTTCTTCTGTCTTCTGGTGTTGTTTTTGCTCTTCATGAAAGTCCTTAAAGTCCGTAATTATATCAATTTATTTAAGTTTTCTCGGTTTACTTAATATCATTTCTTACTTCTTTAAACCATTTATCTGACACCTTAGGTCTACTGCTTAATGTCTTGAAAATTTTTTTTTATCAACCAGTTGTCATTCATTTGTCAACAGGTGTCCATAAAATTTTACTCTTCTTTTACTAATCGTTTCCATTAATCGTTCATGTTTCTTGTACAGTCTTCTTGACTAATATCTTTGGAGACCCATCATCTTACGAAGGATCTATCACTGACATTTCTCTGCTTCTCTTAAACTACCCATCCCGTTAATTCTACAGCAGTTCTTAAGTATACTGTAATTTTATCGGAATTGTTTAAAATACTCAACTTTTTTCTCTAAAGAACAACTTACAACTGATTCACGAGTATTTAACAATAACTGTTTATCATTATTAGCAAATATAAATGTATTTTCAGTTCATTTAGGTTTTGTGATTTTGAAGGAAACTCTAATTCCTTAATAATATCCTACAGAAAAATTGCACAGAATATGGTGAGTGTGGGAGCCCAATTACAAAATTGGTCACAAAAAGTTCGTATTGGTTTCATTACAGATACCGACTAACGAAACAGCTATCATGTTCACCCTCATAAAGGGCTTAAATTTTAAATCTTGTAGAATTCTTGGTACACTTTTTAGTTATATGCTTCAGAAGAATCCTTCAGAGTCAATTTACCAAAATTGGTTTCAAAACCTTCAGCGACCTGTTTTCTTCCAATTTTTCATCACAAATACAGACTTTATTACAATTGCAACACTTTCTGCTGTTTCAAATTCAAGTTTTATAAATACTTCCAAGTCAGAAACAGCACATCTAAAATATTTCACAATAACTACAGAATGTGAACTAGTTATTTTTTTTTTTTTTTTTAGTAAACAAGACACTGCAAAACACTACTACCGGGTGATTTTTTAGTCCTGTTACCCAATTGTTAATGTCTGGTAATTTTTTTCTAAGAAAGGGATATTTTGTTTTGTGACACAAAGTTGGTAGCCCTACTCAACCGGTATAGATACAACAGTTTGAGTTGATTCTCCTTGAGTTGCGTAAAATTTTATGCTGTTTCCAGTTGTTTTACGAACAGAATGTCTTTTGCCCTAGAACAACGGGTTTTCATTCTTGAACAATATTTTGCTACAAAATCGTATGCGAGTGTAAAAGAATCATTTCAAATTAAATTTTTTGGTGTTCCTCCACTCTATTCTAGTCAATTTCTAGGCTAACTGATTTTTAGAGGCAGGTATTGTTTGCAGCAGAAAACGTAGTGGTCGACTAACTCTCTTGACAGATGACGTTAAGAGAATGTGAAAACAAGATTGCTCAATTCTCCATGGAAAAGTTTACAAAAACTTTCCTCGCATGTTGATTTGTCATGTTCGAGTGCTCAGAAAGCTGCTAAAAAATTGAAATTGTATCCGTATCACATACGATTAGTTCTAGAGCTTCAGCCTCCAGATTTAAACAAGAGATTGTTTTAGGATAAAAGACATTCTGTTCGTAGCACGACCGGAAATGGCACAAAATTTTACACAGCTCAAGGAGAATCAACTCACACTGTCATATCCATACTGGTTGAGTAGGGCTACCAACTTAGTGTCACAAAACAAAATTTATTTTTTTTAGAAAAATATTACCAGACATTAACAATTGGGTAACAGGACTAAAAAATCCCTTGGTACAAAGAGATCAACAGATAAATCCAATCCAACCAGTGCTAATAAGCAAAGGAATAATATACATGTTGCAACCACTTTACCAACAAAATTATCCCAATAAATGGGGAATTTGATATATACCACCTGGTATATATCAAAATCAGGTTCCCATAAAAAATAGTTCATATGATCTAATTTATGAAATAGTAAACAAAGGAAAGTTACACAAGCTGCTCCCAACTTATAAAAAAAAAAATTATTGCAAAGGGAAAGTGACAGATGCATCAGTCGGTATACTAAAAAACAAAAATTTAGTACAAATACAGTATGATTTTCATTCAAAATCCATAAGTACAATTTTTAAAAAATTGCTGTACGGATGTAAAATTTGCTTTTATTATTAACATCCACCATACAATTGTGTTGTTGTTTAGGTCATTAGCCCAAATGCTGATCTGAACCTGTACAGGTTTTACTAAGTAAAATGAGGAGTGAGGTGGTTCACAATTGCCTTATTCACTGAAAGGAAAATTAAGATTTTCAGCATGCCAAGCCCTCTGAAAACCTTCCACTTTCCACCCTACAAATGACACATTCTTCATTCACCACAGGGTCTGGCAGTATAATGAAATTCATTACTCTCAGAGGAAATAACTCTGACTAGTGTCTTTTACACCTCTACCTCTTCTGTTATTAAACGTTTCATAAATAAAATAATAACATTATTATTATATAATAAAATAAATAAAAATATAAAATTACATCAATAAAAAAATTAAATAAATAAAGTAATTAAGCTTAAAACTAACATAGTGAATTTTTTTTATTTAACTTATTTATTTACAATCAGCCTTCACACTGTGGCTTTAAGCAAATCATTATAAAAGAACTAAACTTACGTGAGCGAAGTAGACAGCCTTTGCTCTCACTTCAACTAAATAAAATTATAAAATAAAGTTATAATTATATAATAAAGTTTATTATAAAGAAAGTTATAGTGAATGAGCTGTCAGGTTTTGTGTGTATTATTAAATGTTAGCAAAGCAAAATTTTTCTGTATTTGACATAAATATTCAGATAAAAATGAAGGTTAGTGGCTGATAATGAAATACTTATTTCCTGGTGCCAAAACCTAACATGTAACAGATACTAAACGAACTATGTAAAAAAAAATTAAGATTAAATATTATCAGCAATTGTGTGGTTAATGAAACATGTGTCTATGTAAACAAATGGAAAGCAAAACATGTCTTAATCTAATGGCGAAGTTTGTATATTATATTGTAAAAATGAGCCCAGAAATGAATTTACCCCATGATTTACAAGAACATGCACCAAGGTTGAAATAAGAAAACAAGAACACCCCATGCAATACAATCAAAAAAAAAAATGTACAATTACAGAATGTAGTGTGTTAGCCCAAAATAGTATATATAAAAAAATTAAGATTGCACATTTACTGATATTTAAACAAAAAGTAATTCAAGAGTACATATTATACTAAAATATTTTAATACATTTTCATAATTTGCCACAATTTACGCAAAAAAATAGTTGAATGAATACCTTATTATTCAGTAACATATTAATGTTTTTTTTTAAACTGTCAAATCTGAATTCAAAATCTATTCATTGCCAAATACAGTAAACACCATCTAATAAACTCCAAGTTATATGAATTCCTGTATAATACGTATGTTTTATAAAGTTCTAAAAGCTGGTATAAAAAAGTTATAATCCTTTTAATGTATGCTGAATCCCGCTAATTATGTTCCATTAATACTCTATAAATAAAATTCAAACAATTAATATTCAAATTTTGTAGTTTATATTTATTTTCAGAACAAAAACCCATACATAGAAAACAAGGGTCTCCGCATTTCTCTTGAAAAAAAGTCTACTCTACCCAACCTTCCACATCTATACAAGAAAATAAAAACACTATCGAGGTCAATCAGCTCTTACAGCCTCATATTAGTTTTGACAGTTCAGTTGCACCTTAGTGCCAGCTGTGCATTTGTTTGAAGAAACACTCAAAATTGCAAAACACTGCAGATTACTGACTCCACTGATTTAAAACTTTTTCACAGAATTGTTCAATATCAGATATGGGGAGAAACAGGTTCATTTCATGAAAATTATAATAAGGGATGATAAGAGAATAAAAATGGTTTAATCCTGGCACCAAAGAATTACTGAGAACATTTTGTTATGCAAATGAGTTTGGTTTTTTTTCAACTGATGCCAAATAAAACGCTGATTTATAAAAAATGAAAAATGTCATGTTGACAAAACAATATTTTATATAGACCTATTCTACTGTGCAGTTCCAAGCTTCGTGTAGTTGCGGGGTGAAGGGTACAGATGAGGTATAATGAATGAGTGACGTATGCTGGGAGAACAATTGTTGTATTACTCTGATACAAAACATTCGTTTTTAAACTTTCCGTCTTTAACATATTTGTTTGCATTTATTACATTTATTTATTTACATATTTTGATATAAATTGGTAAGTTAAATATTATAAATCCGGCCAAGTTAATAACCCGGTAGGTATTTGTTAAATTAATGTGCCAGATGATAAGATATTTTTTTAGTCTAGTTAGTACACGCTACCACTTCAAATGCATCAGCTGTGAAACACTACTAACGCATTCATTTTCCCACTACTATAAAAACACACTGCATTCCTTCCAACTACATGAAGCTGGGACTCAAGCATCACTTTTATCCCAGCAATTGACTGGTTTGTGGGTGGATCATTAAGGTTAATTGTTTTGTTAGGGAGATTAATTACTTATTATTATCTATATATTAATAGCGAGCAGCTTTTTTTCAACACGATTTTAACCACCTGAACCTTCACCGATTTTCCCTGAAATGGGCTCAAATAAATCGTCTGTTCGAGTAGATTTGCAGAAAACTATCCAAAATCAAATATTTCTATTTATGACCGTAAAATAGGTCTAAAATAAGTTGGAGAGGGGGCAAGTTCAACAAACTGAAATATAGGCCTCTCTCCTTCTCTATCTATCCCTCCCACATCTCGCACAGCTATTTCAGTTTGGAGAGGGGGCAAGTTCAACGAACTAAAGTATAGGCCTACCAACACATTGGTAGTGTCACGGTCAGATCACTTTGGAATTTCAAACGTAGTTGTTGTAAATTTGTAAACAGTTCGGTCTGCTATATTTTGGTTTTGTTTTTATGTGGAATTAAATAATGAGATTTTAGAAAAAATTGGAGCAGTTATGACTGCTATCAATCCGTATGCTCAAAGCTATAAGAAACTGGGTGACATGGTAAAATATGAAGAGGCAATAGAACGAACTGAAAATTGCCTGCCATTATACAATTTTTTTATGAAGTTCCATCATGAGCCGAATGAGGACAGAAGAAGATTCAATGAACCAGTAGTACAACAAAACAAAAAAAGTTGTTTACAGAGAAGTTCTATAAAAACAAATTTACACTTTTGTGCGGGTTTTCCCGCACAGGTTCACCTAGTTTTCTTTATAAGTAAAAAACCACTATTCATAATGTAGTGCTGCAGAGAGCTCGGTTTAGTAAAAATTATAATATGGACTGGACCGAAGATGTAATTATAGTAAAATTGTTTTTGTTAATTATATATCGTTTAATTAAAATTGTATTTAAAACTGTATCTTTTTTAGGTAGCTAGACCACAAGAACTTGTAAAAGTGGCCAGTGAATTTTTCCCTAGATGATTTTTTGGAACTGCTTTGTTAAAAAATTGAAGCAAATACATAATTATTCATATTATAAAATACTTTCATGGAGTTATTCCTTATTAACCATAATTTACTGTACCTAAATTAAAAATGCATAGATATAAAATAATTTTGTTAAACATTTTTCTATGTATTGTTCAGAATTATATAATATAAAAAACCACGTAACACACAATAGATGATAATCACCTGATTAAAATTTAATATTGGAAAAATTCTATACAAATACAAATTTAAATGTAAATTTCCCATTTATATCATAAATATAAAGTATAAAATCAACATATAAAACACTGATGGATGGACTATAAATCATTTAAGACTAGTTTCAAATATAATATGAGTAAAAAATTGATGTTGGTCTCTTAGACCAGTTTTAATCGACAAAATTTTATAAAAAAAAATCTATTGAATGCAACGCTTTAGAACAGAACAATATAACAAATTAACATTTGTAGAGGCATATAGCATAGCAAAATCTATCATACAAGCTAATGTGTGCCATAGAGCACAAAACGGGTTAGTATTATTTTTTAAAAAATAGATACAATTCTGTCAAAAAAAAATTAAAAATTTTTTTTAAAAAATTTTAATTTACTGAAGATGTGTACAAGATACACGAAAGCGCTATAAACATTGGTAAGTGTTTCCTGTAACTGTATTCTGGTGGTTAGAAATATATATTTCAACTCTGTTAAAATAAATAAATGATTACATTTTAGTAAATATTTCTATTTTAATCCGTAAATTAATTCAGACAAAACAAAACGTTTATTAAAACCCACTGAAGCAGTAATGCTTTTTAATTAAATATACTCAGTTTAAATAAATAGCAGTACTGATACTCTGCATTACAGCCAATATTAATATTCATTTCAATAAGGATAATCCACAACTCAACAAATAAAGAAATTCTATTATAAACATTTTTTTCAATTATTTAAATGTTTATTAACTTCCAATAATACCTTTAATTGACTTTCATGAAAAAATTTACAGTAAAATTGTATTTGAAATCTAAATTAAGAAATAAACTTTAGCCAAGTTCTTAAGCATAAAACTGTAATATAATAATCAAAAAATAAAGTTGGTTGTGAAACACTCACATTAGTTTATCTTACCATTGTAAATAATGAAATACATAACCTATATTAACTTTTACAGTGTACACAAATTTTTTACTCTAGATAATATTTTGATAAAATAACTTAAAATAAATAAGCACCCGAAACATCCAAGCAAAAATTAAGAAAACTGAGTATTAATGTGTAAATATTATATGACAGTCTTCATCTGTTTTTACCTATTTACAAAAATGTCTTCCATATATATGGGTTCAATGGCATGATGTTCATTAGTTCACTTATGTCTTAGTTATTTTACCTTCGAACAGGTTTTCCCCATGATTTTTAGAACATTATATTTTTTACGTCGTTCCAAACCACTGCGACCCAATAAACCACATCTTTTAACATTACAAGTATAAGTGTTTTTCGTAATTGACTTGCCTTCTACTTTTTCTGAAGTGACGACAATATTTGTATGTATTGTGTGGAGATAGGTGCAAGGTGTGTTGCATCCCGCGGCAGAAAACGGAGGAAGAGTTGGAGGGGCTCAGCTTATGTGGGCTAGCATGCAGCTGCTCCAGCTGTTAGTAACAAGGGTATCTGTAGCATGGTGTTGATTTCCACAAGACACCAGGAACTCCCTGACTTAGAAGGGATCATTCCCTTTGTTCATCTCATCTGTAGCGTGTGGAGGCAGTCAGAAGCCATGCCATATGGGGAAGAGACGTTACCTCTTTCCTGAGCATTGTTGTGATGGAAGGACGGTTGTGCTACCTGGGTCTCTGGCAACTTGCTCTTGGGGCGTGCATGGACGAGTGTTCAGAGATGGGCCCTCACCATTGAGAAACCACAGCTCAGGAGATCGTGATACACCATGACAGTGTTAATGCCTCAAGGCGGGTCCAGTGCCCATGCCAGGTGGTACAGAAAGTTTTTAATTCGGATAGAGTCCCATACCCCAGCTGTACAGACAGTTGGCACCATTATAGATTCCTCTCCTCCAAAGTAGAAGTAAAGAAACTAGTGGTTAAAATGGCCGGCCTTAATTCTCGCCTAAATGCACTGAATAAAAGTAAACTAAATTGTTAATATTAGTTCTATTTTAATAATTATTTTATTTATTTCATATCATTTAGAATTATTTCTTATTCATTTTATTTTATTATTAATTTCTTTATTTGATAAGTTTGTAAAAAAAGACTATATATTTTTCTTTAATTTGTGTTCACAAGTTAAAATATCTATTATTTTACAAAAAAAAAAAATATATATATATATAATATACATGTACTATTTGGCAATAAGTTCATCATACTCTCCATGATTTTCTGAGCGAGTACAAATTTTTTTAGTGTAACATTACCATAAAAAATATTATATTCAGTGGCAATCGTAGAAAATACCTAAAATTTTCTTAAAAATGGTCTTCATGCTTCTGGTAGGTAAAAACAAAAAATGGCTGAGACCGAAAAGATTAATAAATAGCAAAACTGTGACTAATAGCAGAAATTCATGACTGTTAGTGCAACGTTACCACATAAATACATACAGAAATTTTATTTTCATAAGAGTACAAAAGTATATTTAAATGAAAATTTGTGAAAATTTTTAAAGCTATTATTCCACCACAAGAAGTATTAACGAGAAATAATATTTTGTTTTGAAAATCCTAAAAAGCTAAGTAATACAGACATTTTATTACACCAGAAGAAGCTTTTCCCATGAGAAATTACAGCAGCTTTTGAAAGTTAGACAGAATGATCTATAAGATCCTGTTGAAATACTAATTGTAAAAAAATCAATTAAAATAATAATACACTACCTTTAGATACTGATAATTCAGTTTTAGTATTCCACTGAATACTATTATTATTATTACTGCTATTATTATGTCCTTTGTATATATTATTTGTACTAGATAAATTCAGTAGTTCAGTAGATTTAGTAGATCTCTGAAAATTTGTCTGATGGTTCGAATAAGTATTCACCATTATATTTTTATTGTTCCATGACAATCCGTCACAATTGCTTGTCACGTGTTTATTTTCTACTTTACTTCCAGACGGTGATTTAAAATTCACTTTTTTATCGCCTTCACCAACCAACAATGAAATCTTATCATGTTTGTTGTACACATTGTGTTTATTATAAAAAAGATTACAATTATTGTAGTAATTTCTAAGAATATTTCTTACGGTGGTTCGTTTCTTTCCAGTTTGTTTACGGCGGTATAAATTTGCTTTATACGTCGGTAATAATTGTTGAGAATTATGTTGTCGCTGTTGTACATCATGAAATGCAGAACTGGTTTGCTTCTTTCCAGTTTGTTTACGGCGGTATAAATTTGCTGTATATGTCGGTAATAATTGTTGAGAATTATGTTGTCCCTGTTGTACATCGTGAAATGAAGAACTGGTTTGCTTCTTTCCAGTTTGTTTACGGCGGTATAAATTTGCTGTATACGTCGGTGGTAATTGTTGAGAATTACATTGTCCCTGTTGTACATCGTGAAATGAAGAACTGGTTCGCTTCTTTCCAGTTAGTTTACGGCGGTATAAATTTGCTGTATACGTCGGCGGTAATTGTTGAGAATTATGTTGTTGCAATTGTACATCGTGAAGTGAAGAACTAATTGGATTTTCACCGCTTTTTTTCGTTTTTTTCATTTCACAAGTGATTTTCATCGCTTGAAGTAACCGCATTGCCTGATTAATACCTATGCCATTAACAGAATAATAACAAAAAAAAAAATACAAAACAATGAAACAGAATATTTCTGGCACTCACAACAATAAACTACCCATAAAATATATACATATTTATTTTACTTTACAGGAAAAAATTTTTTGGTACATTATTTACAATCAGCTCCTTGAACTTATAATGTAGTGGTATGACCAAATAGAAGGGAAGATTTTTTTGTCATAGAGGACTATATATTATTGACAACCACCAAATTTGATCGCAGCTTTTTGCTGCATTATGATGTGCATTAGTTATGAGTTTGAACAGAGACTTCCAGAAGAGTTTGTACACAGATGGCTGTACGCTGGTCACCATACAAAGTTGCTTGCCCAACCAGTATTACTTAACAAATAAAAGTGACTTTCTACCAGCGACTGATTGGGCTGGCCTGAAGACGAGGAGGGAAGATAAAGTGCAAAATGTGGAAGGCTTTAACCTTTTGATGCAGAAGGTAATGGTTTACTGGTACTCAGTTTATAACAAAATATACAATTCATTTATTTTATCAATTTATTTATTAAATGCACTCTAATTTAAGACTTAATAAAAACAACCATCCGGTCGATCAAAGAAATAAAAATGTCGCATTTTAGATTATTTAATTCTGCTTTTTAGCGGTAGTAAAATAAAATTTTTAACTAATGTTTAGTAGCAAAATTGCAGAACAAATACAAAAAGGCATTTTTTTCAAATTTAGCCACATACCATGACTTTGATTGCATGTATCTAAAAAAAACCACCTAACTGACTGCGTTCAAATTTTCAAATAATTCCAGCCTATTCTATTAACGAATTAATTTGCAAAATTTCAGAACAGTATCTCTGATAAATCTTTATAATGCATCCTGCAGTTTGAAATATTTCTATTTCATATAATGAATTAATAAAATAATTTCACTAACCTTCTTTTCAAACTGCGTCACCTTTATTTTATTCCTACTTACACGTGTTTCGGTGGATCCACCATCATCAGAGTAAATGAAAAATTGAAACTAAAAATTTTTTTCATTTAAATGAAAAACATTTTTGAAAAAAAAATTGAAACTAAAAAATTTTTTCATTTAAATGAAAAAAATTTTTAGTTTCAATTTTTCATTTACTCTGATGATGGTGGATCCACCGAAACACGTGTAAGTAGGAATAAAATAAAGGTGACGCAGTTTAAAAAGAAGGTTAGTGAAATTATTATATTAATTCATTATATGAAATAGAAGTAGTATCTCTGACTGTTATAGTAGCTGTTAAATTTGTAAAATCATATTATCATGAGATCCCAGCAACATAGAAACACTGGATAAGGCTTGATGCCCTCAAAAAATTAAAATAGACAATACAATTATCTGATGAAATGGCAAGTTTGTCATATACCTTTTGTGGGACTTTTATGAAATACAGTACTTATAATGGAATTAAAACAGGAAAACTACACCAAATCAACAGCCCAGTTATCCCTCTTTCATAATCAGCCGGTTACAGCATTGCCAGTGTCTGATACATTGTAAACCTCATGGTAAGCAGCAAAATTAAAAAAAAAAGTTTCATATTTTTATTTATTTGCAATTCTGCTACTGAAAAAATTTGTTAAAATATTTTAACGTCCCTGAACACAGAATAAAATACAGTAGAACATTGATAATCCATATTAATTGGAGACTGGACCCCGTCCGGCTTATCGAAATGAACCAATAAAAGACCCACAGACGAAAATTTTCATCAGCTGTAACTCACTAATGAAGCGATTCTGGACCTATGTTTATACAAACTTTTTTTCATTATTTTGATGAGAGGAATACACCTCAGAAGTACGTCGGGTTACTCATGGGACATCTTTTAAGGTAAAAGTTTTACATGTTTTACTTAGAGAAAAAATCTGGTGTGAAACACTCACACAACTTTCTCTTGCCAATGCAAATAATTAACAATAAACCTAACATTAGTATTAAATCATTAGAAATGAACAAAAAACTAACCTCAAATAACAGTAGTGAAATACGCAAAATTAAAATCGACCTCAGTTTAGCTTAAAAATACGGAAAATCGCTCATTCACGCTAAACTAGGCACTGTACAAAAAAATGCTTAAAATAAAAGTTGTAGATCTCTTAATTTCCTATAAATTTTATTTTATACACTTTTGTCGTAAAATGCATTCTAAGGCCAAAATCTTAAAAAAATAGATTTTTCACACGTTTTCATGAGAAAAAAACAGAAAATTGCTAATTACCGCTAAACTAAGCGTTATACAAAAAAATGTTTGAAATAAAAGTTGTAGAATTTTAAATTCTCTACATTTTTTATTTAATACATTTTTGCGCTATAATACATATTAAAGCCGTAATCTTAAAAAAAACACTTTTTTTACGTAAAAACAGCCTCACCGAGAATTTCAGCAAACATGGCGCCTACCCTATGTTGTAGAGAATAAAAAATTGAGTAAACCAGGCCATTTTAAAAAAAATCGTAGGACCAGTTTTTGAGAAAATCGCAAAAAAGTGAAAAATTATACGAATAAACTACTACTTCCGGTTGACCGATTTTGATGAAAATGTTCGTGTCGGGTCCGGTAGTGGTATGTAACTTAAGTTTCAAGTTTCAAGTTCGTACGATGTTCCGTTCTCGAGATATTCTGTTCACACACAGACACACACACACACACACACACACAGACCAATCGCTAAAAACATGTTTTTTGGGTTCAGGGGGTCTGAAAACGTATAGATCCAGTGAAAACTCGATTTCTTAAAATCGACATGAAAACAATACTTTCCTTCCTATATATTCATATAGGCAAGAGAAAGTAAAAATACTTTATTGTCTGTCGTATTTTATGTACAGGAAATCTAGGCCTACAAGAAACTAAAGTAAAGCAACATAAAAGTAAAAGAGACAGAACACGCCACTTACGCGCACTCAATCGGGAACAGTAATATTAGTCATTTTTGGCACTTTTATACAAATAACTGTATGAGCAGTCAATTGTTTTTGGCAGAATCGAATCTGGATTATTGACGCTCTACTGTTAACTAAAATACAACATTTTTTTTCTTTAACCCTTTGGATGGTTCACTTTTTATTAAAACTCTAACTCGAGTGCACACAATTAATAAATGGACAACAGTTGTCATTTTTTGCAATAGATAGGGTATACAAGGTGTGGCTATTAAATAACGAGACTGACGTAAAATATTTAATTTTAATTTTATATATAATCACTTATTGTCACCTTCAATATACACTCCTTCTCTATCCCTAAAACGCTCCATGCGAATTTTCCATTGTTGGAAACAGTGCTGGAAGTCATCTTCCGTCAGCTCCTTCAGGACACGTGCCGCTTTCTCTTTTACAGCTTCCACAGACTCAAATCTTGTCCCTTTTAATGCAGATTTCACCTTAGGGAACAGGTAAAAGTCACATGGTGCAAGATCTGGTGAATAAGGTGGATGTTCTAACACTGAGATGCTGTACTTGGCTAGGAACCTCTTGACAGTTAACGCAGAATGAGCTGGCACATGTCTTGGTGGAGAACCCATGATTTATCCTTCCATATTTCAGGGCGTTTTTTCCTTACTCTTTGACGTAGTTTAGAAAATACCTCAAGGTAGTAATATTGATTAATTGTCTGACCTTCAGGAACCCAGTGAAGGTATACAATCCCACAAATATAAAAAAAAAACAATCATCATTGCTTTAAATTTTGACTAGCTCATTCGAGATTCTTTGGCTGTCGGTGAAGTTCAGCTCTTCCAGTGCATGGATTGGTGCTTTGTTTCCGGATCATAAGTAAAAAAACCACGTTTCATCACATGTTATTATCTTCTACCTGTTCCCTAAGGTGAAATCTGCATTAAAAGGGACAAGATTTGAGTCTGTGGAAGCTGTAAAAGAGAAAGTGGCATGTGTCCTAAAGGAGCTGACAGAAGATGACTTCCAGCACTGTTTCCAACAATGGGAAATTCGCATCAAGCGTTGTAGGGATAGAGAAGGAGTGTATATTGAAGGTGACAATAAGTGATTATGTATAAAATTAAAATTAAATCTTTTACGTCAGTCTCAATATTTAATAGCCACACCTCGTACATTTTTTTTTCTTTAACCCTTTGGATGGTTCACTTTTTATTAAAACTCAAACTCGAGTGCACACAATTAATAAATGGACAACAGTTGTCATTTTTGGCAACAGATAGGGTATATTTGTCTTTAAAATAAAGCTAACAGAATGGTGATTACAATAGAACCAAATTATGAAACTATCAATATTTTCAACTGCATTAACATTGAATAAGAGGAACTCTTTAAGATTTCTGTTCACACAATTTACCTGCTGTCTATACAAAATTAGTGTCATGCATGTAAGTTTTTATGTTTATTGTGTGTTCAAATGGAATTTTATGAGCTTTATAATGTAATTACAAAATTACTGAACCAAGTTCCCAATTCACTGAAAAAATTCAAGCATTTCTTTTAAAATTTTACAAAAAAAATATATTTAAGAATTAGTAAATCTTTTGAGGACACATTTTTTTATTTTTTTCACAGTAAACTAGATTTTCCAGTTGAAGTGTATTATGCGAGTACCAGTATTAGTATTTGGTACCAACTTAAAAATAGTTTTTTTTTTTTAATAATGTACAGGTAAGTTAAATACATTTTTAAGGATGACATGAGAATCTTAAGAATTTTTCCATAACTAAACCTTAAAAAAAATTGTAAATTTGGGGATGATTCAAAGAAGTTATGTTTTTGTTAAAAACAGCCCTTTTAGCACAAATAGAGTCAAAGCTTCGCACAACAAAGGGTTGAAGAAAAGTAAAATTTGTGTGGTTGAGACACATGATCTGTTAATAATAATAAACTTAAGAGTAAACTGTGTGAACAGTGAGGATGTTGCCAACCGAATAGTAAAATTGTTAGGAAGAGAAGTAGTTTTCATGGTTAGAGGATACAAGAGGATTGATGAAAAGATAGATTTGGGAGAAGACTCAAACTATAGGAGAAAACGAAGATGACTCAAGATTTAGAATGGCATAAATAAAATGATAGTGTACAACAGAGATTGAGATTTGGACAACGGATGATGTAGCTGGAAAATTTCCATTAGAAAAAAGGAAGAAAAACGTTTATGACAACAACAGGAATCAAACCTAAGATCTTAACCACTGGTCAGTCAATCAAGCAATAATATAATATTGTCAAAACAACAAATTAATGATATTTTTAGATCTAATTACAGAATAGTTTTACTTACACAGTACATATGCAATGTAACTTAAAAAGGGCCATTAAATAAAATTACTGTTATAGTGGTAAGGACAACTGGCTTCGGTACCCTGGGTTTGATTCCGAGTCAAGTCCGGCATTTTTCCATCTTTACATCACCTCTGCACAAGCCAGGTTTATGTACGCATCATCACCCAGTAAAAAAAGTTACATTATCCGCTTTTTTTTAAATTATTCTTTAGCATGAATTTTTTCTTCAATCTTCAAGTGTTAGCGTCTGCCTCTATCGGCCAACAAACATAAATATATTAAACAGCTACTTTATAATGTTTTTGAATGGCATAATATTCATAGACTTAAGAAAGTCTCTAAATATTTTTCAGTTGATAGATCAGACTTTTTACATTACAGTCTCTTTGCTCTTTACTTGTAGCATTGTGACAGCACTAATTTGTGAGGTTAGTTTACATGTTTGTTTCCCCACAACAATTTTAAAAGTTTTGTCATGAACTTCTGAATCCATACCCACACAAATTAATAAAGTATGGAATGCCTACCTGAAGCTGGAGTTCAAAAATATTTGTATGAAAAGGAGAGGATTTAAATTCATTTACAAAGAAAGTTTAGTTTAATGCTTAAAAATTAAGTTAGTTTTAAAGTTAGTTACTTAGTTAGTTAGTTAATTTAGTTAGTTTAAAACACTTCCTTTAAGATGTGTCACTGCAATGCATCCCATTCATAGTGCACACAGAGGGAATTTTATATCTAACTGCATACAACTGACATTTAGTGCCCTTTTTGGTACTTCTTGGACACTGTACTATAAATAATACTTTTTTCTGTACAATAAACCTGTAGTATCTCAAGCACTATACAGTGGTGAAACTATCTCCAACCTCAGTGGTTGAAGAAACGCTGAAGACATCAGCAAACATAGTTGATGGGCAACACAGACAATTTACGAACAACCAGATCTACAAGGAAATAGAACCCATCAAAGATGCGATGGGAATAAAGAGAACCTCTTTTTTTGAACATAAACTTAGAACCAGAATAACAAGGAAGATAGTGGAAAAACTGTATAACTCCAAAAACCTAAACATACAAGCAAGTAATTAACAACAAAAATAAAAACTACAGGTTAAAACCAGAAAAATACTAACTAGGGTTTATTCAGATGTGGAAAGACAGAAAAGATCTGAAAGAATGAAAAAATAATGGGAACTTAAAGAAAATTCTTGAGAAAGTAAATACAACGCAAAACTGAAAGTGATCCAATGCGATCAAAGAAACAAAAAACCCTGTAGATTGTTTCCATGATCAGTTCTTAGAACATGCTTTCTTTTTGCAAGTTATAGAACATCAGATGACATTAACTAATGTAAATAGTGACACGGATAGTACAATAGAATCCTCTGGATTAAGTACTGCAATAATAATCATCTTGATTTAAGTGATATCGAGTGTGATACTGAACATTAATAATTTGATAGATATTGAGAGTTCAGAACCAAAACATGATTACCCGGAGGGTTCTAAATGAATCTGATTTTTTTTTGGAGGCAATTGTTAAAATTGGCATCTATCTTTTTTCTTTGTCTGTCCATCACACCCGGATGTTAGAAACTACACGAGATAGCAACAAACGGTTTTCTGATTCGTAATCTACACAAAAAGTTAGTAAGCCTGGATTGGGTTTGAAGTTCCAGTTTCGACCAGAAGTGGCCCAAAACTGGATGTCAAGAAATCAAAGTCGAAAATTGGAAACAAAAAAAATAGTCACTCGATTCCTCTCGAAGAGTAGATACAGAAATCCTAATGGTTTTTGTCATAAGTCAAAAGTAAGCCTTTTTGAAAATTGCAACCATCCATGAGATGTGTCGTCTCATGAATAGGATTTTTTTGTAATGTTTTTGGGAGATAATGAGATTTTTAATTTACTTAACCACTGAAATAAATAACTATGAAAACTTGGTAAATGAAATTCGGTCTTCTGTTGACATTAAGGCTTTTAATGGAATAGACATTGAGGTAGACATTCATGATCTTCCAGAATACCAAGACTATTTTTTAACTGACTATGTGCGGTGCCCATGAAATGAAAATTTAAACTGAAAAAAAATACATGTTGCAGAACAGTCGGACGTTAAACCAAAAAAAAAATATTTTATTTCTTCTTACATAACATATAATTTTAATTTTGACCAGCTGCACTGAATGCCTCTTTAATTAAAAACAATTATGTCAGTACCATAGGCAAGAAATTAGGTTCGCGAAACAGACTATATTGAAAGTCTGTTTGTTAGTCAAGCTATCAGTTTTAAAAAAAAAATCAGTTAGTACTTTCATCTGAAAATTAAATGAGTAATGACAAGTGCAATACACGAGCTATTTCAAAAAAATAATACGACACAGAAGCCATGGGAGAAACACAAATAATACTAGGAGAGTCACTCCTTCAAGGTTTTTTAAAGTAATCAAGTAATAATAAGAATGATACTAGATAAAACACTGTTCTATCTAATATAATATTACAAACATTTTACCCAATACTTCCTACTGATATTTCTATTTCCATATTATCAGTTGATAAGAAATTTTACAAATGATAAAAAAACTTAATATTATTAACAATAAATTGCACTGTTATTACTACAATTAAAAACAATAAAAAAATTCAATTTAAAAAAATATATAATAATTTTAACAGAATAAAAATAGAATTTACATAAGTAAGTACTTATAAATCAATGTGGTACATTGTGGAAAAAAATTAATAGACTATTTATAGATTATGATGAATAATAAAAATTATATAGCAGTAATAAATCTTCTAACAAATTTTATGAATTTGAAATTAAAATGAAGTCATGATTAAATAAGTTTTGTGATTATTCTTATTAACATTAAAACGATAAAATTCCATTAGGCAATATTATTGTATGCCTAATTCTATTGTTTTACACCAATCAGTCCTAATACAGTAAGAAAATTATAAATAAATAATAATTACAGACAAACAAATTCAAAACAATTACTTGATTTGTCATAACCGTTTCTGTTTCGATTTTATATTAGCTCACCATTTATACATTTCAATAAAAACTGACAATTCTATTTAATAGATAAACCTTAGTAAAAATTTTAAAAACTGACTTTTGAAACATTTTAATTTCATTTGAATAAGAAAGATTGGTGTTCACTAGGACATTCTATAATTCATAGAATTTAAGATAATCATACTCTTGTGAATGTATTAAAATCGCTAAAATTAAATCTCGAAGTAAAAAAAACTTTGAGATTTAATTGTAAATGTATTAAAATTGCTAAAAAAAATGCCAGACATAGTAAAACAAAAAAAAGAACCACTACAGATAAAGTAATATTTTAAAAATAAAATATTTCTGCTGAAATTAAATCTCGAAGTAAAAATAACTTTTCTACAAACTTAAAACTAAACTTTAAATTTTGGTTCAAGTCGCTAAACAATTGGAGGTTACTGGAAGGGTAAACTAAAACGAAATTCCTCAGTGGCTCAAAACCGCAGTCGCAACTCAGAGTTCGTGCCACTCAAGGCTGATTAACTTCCACATTCAAATACAGAACAGACATGAAATTTACCTGTATACGAGGGGGTACCCAAAAGAAACCGGAATTATTTTTTAAAACTATTTATTTTTAATTTTTTTACAAAAGAACCTTATCCCCTTCAAAATACTCTCCATTACAACTAATACATTTGTCCCACCGGTGCTTCCACTGTTCAAAACATTTTTTGTACTCCTCTTCAGTGATGGCTGCCAGCTCATCCGTCGTTTTTTTCTTGACATCATCAACGTTGTTAAATCGGAGACCTTTCATGCCCCTTTTCATGCGTGGGAACAAGAAAAAATCACACGGAGCCAGATCGGGTGAGTACGGTGCGTGTGGTAGCAAAACCATGCCGTTTTTCGCCAAAAACTGGGTAACCGAGATTGCCGTGTGTGCAGGCGCGTTGTCGTGGTGGAAAAACCAGTCCCTTGCCTGCCACAAATTAGGTCTTTTACGACGAATGCTGTTTCGTAGTCTTCTTAACACTTCAAGATAAAAAGCTTGTTACCGTCTGACCTGGTGGAACGAACTCTGAATGGATAATTCCCCTCACATCAAAAAAACAAATCAGCATTGTTTTGATGTTCGATCTGACTTGACGACTTTTTTTTGGTCGGGGTGATAATGAAGTCTTCCATTGACTGGATTGTTGTTTGGTTTCTGGGTCGTACCCATAGCACCAAGACTCGTCACCCGTAATGATCTTTGACATGAAATCTGGATCAGTTTCAAGCTGTTGTTTCAAATCATTACACGTTTCAATTCGACGTTCCTTTTGAGTGTCTGTCAGAACCCGAGGCACAAACTTGGCAGCGACTCTTTTCATTGTCAAGTCTTCTGTTAAAATGCGTTGGACTGAGCTCCAAGATAACCCACTAACCTGTGATATTTGGTCAATGGTCTGTCGTCGGTCTGTTCGTACAATTTCTTTCACTTTCACAACATTTTCGTCTGTTCAGGAAGTCGACGGTCGTCCAGAACGAGGTTTGTTCTCAATCGACATGTCGCCATTTTTAAAGCGCAAAAACCACTCGTACACTTGGGTTTTTCCAATAGCGTCGTCTTTGTAAGCTGTGTTCAACATTACAACTGTTTCCGCGGCGTTTTTACCGAGCAAGAAGCAAAATTTCACAGCCGCACGTTGTTCATTAAAACTTGCCATCATGAAAAACGACACGAGCACAAAACAGCACTAGCGAGAACAATCACTGCACGAGAACAGAACAAGCTAGATCAACAAACAAAATGGCATTGAACTGGCAATGAGTAGCGCTACAAGCAGCCTAGTGGCGGGAATTGGTACTGCACAAGCTCCGCCCACAGCAGAGCTATTCCGGATACTTTTGGGTACCCCCTCGTATTACTTCTACCTATGTCCACTAACACAAGAAACAGGAACGATTATTATGTGGCAACACACTAAACTGTTTGAACAAAAACCTGTTTATGTGGGGAGAAAATACATCAATAAATTACCCCAATTTTTAAAATTTGGTAATTTGCATCCCTTGAAAAAAAATCTGAAAAATTACTTGATAGGTAAAACTTTTTATAGTATACAAGAATTTCTTTCTAAATAATATTGTATAAAGTTGCGGTTTCGTTTTTGCGATCATCGCATGTGATTACAGCATGCAGTCGCTGCATGTGTCCCTGCCATTACTCATCAAATGGATTTCTTAAGAAGTGGTTCCGTTTATGCATCCAACACAAGAAATTGCATGCATGAGCTGCTTTGAGTACTAGTCACCTGCAGCAGTCGCATGCGTCTGGAAGTTGAAAATGAGTTTTTCCAAAGACAATGATGCAAAACTCATTGAGTTAGCTGCAGAAAAACTACAACTATTTGATCCTTCAAACTTGCTTTCATCGTCTAATACATACAGTAAACTCCCGCTAATCCGAAATAATTAGGGTGAGCCAATTTCGGATAACCCAGGTTTTTTAAATAACAAGAAAATTGTTTTTTATTGTAAAAAAATATTACTGTGTCCTAAAACTTTTATTCGTACGATTTAATTGTCAAATATTTTCTGTACATTAAAATTTTTTTTTTATAAGTCAGAAATTTTTTTTTGTTTTATTTTCCATTCGTTTTCTTACCGAAATGTCCCGCCAACGTTTAACTAAAAGTACATCAGTGGGCGTCGCTTTGATGGTTTTGACCACGCGTTTACATTTACACGTTGTTAAATATCATTTCACTTCCACTACCAGTACGTTACACTAATTAGCCACAAAACACAATAAAAACTACATTAAGGCCAAAACACTACCGTACCCATTCAACCACAATACAGTACTAATTGACTGTTTGCAGCAAAAGTTATGTAGCCAAAATAAACAGTAGGCCTTGTAATAGGCTACTGCTCCAACAAAAATACTCATGTTATCGGTAAAAATCCTGTCTGCAGTGCTGAATGTCATGTAGGCATACATTGTGCTACAATTTACAGTTTAGTTTGCTTAAACAGTATTTTGGTACATAAATATGATTTACAGTATTTATTATATTTATATTGTTTTTATAACAGTTATTTGTAGAAAGATTATATTTATATTGTTTTTATAACAGTTATTTGTAGAAAGATTATATTTATATTGTTTTTATAACAGTTATTTGTAGAAAGATTACATTTAAAATACAGTATTTTTTGCCGGTTTGGATAACCCGGGTTTTGGTTAACCCAGACATGCAGTTGGATTGCACGTTCCACTGCACAAACAAAACTACCCGACCTACGCATCAGTTGCATGCGATTACTGCAGCAGTAATCGCATGCCAGTAATCGCATGCTAGACTTAACTCAAAATAAATTAACACCCAAAGCATTGAAGCAAATGCTAAGAAAACTGTGCACTATTGTGTAAATATTAGAAGTCGAGACACTTATTGTAGTAAGCTTGTAGTAGTCAATCTATTATTGAAATATGTATTTCAGGTGTTACATGTTAACTTATAATTTCTTGACAAGTCCTAAACTGCCTATACAGAGCGTCTCGTGGACACAATTATAAATAAATTTTAAAAAATTTCTAAATGTTGTGGCAGCACCATTTTTGAAACATCCGTTACTTTGGATATCTAAAGTACCATGTACATAAAAGTTCAAAAAAAATATTAATATAACACAATAATGGGAGTCAATTTTAAATATTGGTTGTGCTAATTATAATATTAGGTTACACACTATTACAGACAGAATACACATTAATGCCACTATTTTTACATTACAATATCACAATACAATATTACAATATATAATAATAAGCCCATAAGCCAAAATTTTACATTTTTTTCTTAGTGCATTTAAGAACCAACTAAATATAAACACACCATCCCTACAAAAATCACAAAAGTCTGGCTTTCCTTAAGTGATATGTAACACTAAGAAAAGTGTTTCCTTCTAATTAAAAAATTAAAGTGGATGTTGTGTTGAAGCTTAAGCTCTACTTTCTAGTGGAAGAGACCATACAAAGATTTTATGCAAAAATATTTTTAACATGTATTACTACTGTTTATGACAACGATGAAGAACGTGAATAGCCCTGAAAAACAACATTTTCCTTTCCTAAAGTGAAGAATTTCAATTTTTATTACTGCAGGAAGCTATTTAAAGTCACTTATGTAAACTACTGAAATAAATAAATGAATACTATTGTACAACACAATTTTCTTCTGGTCTTAACAACGTATTTTATACCGGGTGATTTTTTAGTCCTGTTACCCAATTGTTAATGTCTGGTAATATTTTTCTAAAAAAAATAAATTTTGTTTTGTGACAAGTTTTTTTCAATTTTAAGTTGGTAGCCCTACTCAACCAGTATGGATATGACAGTGTGAGTTGATTCTCCTTGAGCTGTGTAAAATTTTGTGCCATTTCCGGTCGTGCTACGAACAGAATGTCTTTTATCCTAAAACAATCTCTTGTTTAAATCTGGAGGCTGAAGCTCTAGAACTAATCGTATGTGATACGGATACAATTTCAATTTTTTAGCAGCTTTCTGAGCACTCGAACATGACAAATCAACATGCGAGGAAAGTTTTTGTAAACTTTTCCATGGAGAATTGAGCAATCTTGTTTTCACATTCTCTTAACGTCATCTGTCAAGAGAGTTAGTTGACCACTACGTTTTCTGCTGCAAACAATACCTGCCTCTAAAAATCAGTTAGTTAGCCTAGAAATTGACTAGAATAGAGTGGAGGAACACCAAAAAATTTAATTTGAAATGATTCTTTTACACTCGCTACGATTTTGTAGCAAAATATTGTTCAAGAATGAAAACCCGTTGTTCTAGGGTAAAAGACATTCTGTTCGTAACACAACTGGAAACAGCACAAAATTTTACGCAACTCAAGGAGAATCAACTCAAACTGTCGTATCTATACCGGTTGATTAGGGCTACCAACTTTGTGTCACAAAACAAAACATCCCTTTCTTAGAAAAAAATTACCAGACATTAACAATTGGGTAACAGGACTAAAAAATCACCCGGTAGAAGACAACGCAAGTTAACATTTCACTCCCAATTTATTTCAGAAACACCTGAAGTCTAAATTTTCAATTTTTTTAAACAACCTTGTATTTACAAAGACAAACGCATATTTTATATTAAAGGACACAGCCCTCTGAACAGTTTGTATTTTTTGTATTAAAACATTATAAATTACAAGTTTTTTAATTTTTTAAAAGTTACTTTTGTGACTTATGGGCTTTCTGAAATGACCAATTCAAATGTTGTTTAGCCATTCAGACCAATCCTACAAGCACTACAGTGAAGGTCGTCTTTTGTTACTACCTGCCCGGAATTTTTGAACGCATTTTAAAAGCGTAGTCAATTCGGACTTCCTGTGTAATTATACCATTTATTCTATGAATTTCTCCATTCCTAATTACTCCATTCACCAAGAAAAGGTAAGAATAATAGATTTTTACATAAAAACAAGTTTAATTATTACTCAACACTAATTTCTGTTACTTCGAGAACTTGCGATTTCTATGCACTGTATTTTTTACATACTGTACTTATATAATAATAAATGCCTGAACTTTTAAAATCACGAAACAAATGCATATAATACAGTACTATATTTAGCTGGTATAGATGAACAAATAAGTAAGATTGTTTATGTGGCCAACTGATACCTTGAGGCATCATTGTATTTTTTCACTGCAATGGTAGCTCAGCATTGCGGAGCATCCGTGATTCTAGCCTCCAGGCTCAACATGTTAATGTTAACAATTTGAATACTTCTAAAAGTTTAGCTAAGCAACCAATAAATAAATACATCAATTCCAAATTTGATTCTCGGCCAGGGTCTAGAGATTTTCACGTGTCAAAGCTCACAGTAAACAGTCACATAATCCACCATAGTCGCTAATGACCAAACAGTTAATGCGACTTTAAATAAATAAATTCTTTTTAAATTCGTAATATGTGTACGTTGCAATCTGTTCAATTCAGAACAATAAACAACCCCATGACCCAATGAGATGAGGATGATATGTATGACGTGTAAATGAGGTGTAGTCTTGTACAGGCTCAGGCCGACCATTCCTGAGAGAGTAAGGTTAATTGAACCTCAACCATCAAAGTACACTGGTAACCACTGTCTAGCATTCAAATCCGTATAAAAGTAACTACATTTACTCGGATTTGAACCAGGAACCTTCGTCTCCGAAAATCAGCTGTTAAACAGCTGATTTTGGCGACGACTTTACCTCTAGACCAACCTGGTGGGTTAAATAAATTAATTAATTAAAAAAAAAATACATCAATGACTGAATGATAGAATACACCAATGAATTGTTGTTCCATAATTTGTATTGTTCAGTTGAATACAGTTTTGTTGTCGTTTACAGTTCGATATCTTGTTAAATTAATTACAACTAATCAATTTTAAACACATACCTCAAATCAATAAAATGTTAACAGTCAACAGATTAAATCAGGAAAAAGTGAACACGCTTCTGACTCGTTACCATTTTACGATTAATTTCGACAACTTTTCCATAATAAAAAAAAAACAAAAATCTTTCATATTTTACTTAGCTATCTTACCGCTATCAATGACACTATGAGGACGTTTCAATTTTGGATTCTCGTTTGATTGTTTCTTGGCAGATCCCACATTTATTTCCATTCCTGCAACCGTATCTTCTTTCATTTTCTCACGGGCGGGTTCTTTGATATGCGGAGATTGTTTTTCAACACTCTAGAACAAAAAATAAACAAAACAATCAACAATTTTTCTCCATAATTTGTTTAACAGAAATACATCATTATGTAGGTAAATGTTTTCATTCTTTTTGAAATAATTGCCTAATTAAAACAGTGATTTTTGTTGAATTTGATTTTGAGGGACACCCAGTTATGAGTTTTCATGGTTGGTAGTTAACTAATTACTCGAACAGTTGTAACAACTTTGTGAAATTTACTTTGTACAAAACAAGAGAAGCATTTTTTTCAGCCAAGATAAACTTAAATGTTCTGGAATTATAATCAGAAAAGATCTAAAGCATTGGAGAGAGCAGTAGATATTTACCGTCCACTAAGGTCTGGGGACCAGACGAATTAATTTTTTTTAAATCTGGTGTGAAACACTCACTAGAGTTTTTCTTTCCAATGTAAATATGAACACTAAAATGTAACATTAGAAATAAACAAAAAATATTAAAAAATCCATTTTTTACAGATTTTCATGAAAAAATAAAACAGAAACTCACTAATTAATGCTGAACTAAGCGTTATACAAAAAAATGTTTAGAATATAAGTTGTAGGTTTTTAAACTTTCAACAACTTTGATTACATACACTTATGCTCTAAAATGCATATTAAGGGTGCAATCTTAAAAAAAAACATTTTTTCCTATGAGAGCAAAGCCTCCCCAAGAATTTTAGCAGACATGCCACCTACCCTATCTTGTATAGCATTAAAAATTTAGTAAGTGAGGCAATTTTAAAAAAAAAATGTAGGAACCGATATTGAGAAAATTATAAAGTGAATAATTACACAAATTAATTCCTACTTCCAGTTAACCAATTTTGATGAAAATGTTCGTGTAGGGTCGTCTAGTAATATCTAACTTAAGTTTCAAGTTTCAATTTCATATGACGTTCCGTTCTTGAGATATGTTTTTCACACACACACAAACAGGCCAAATTGCTAAAAACATGTTTTTTGGGTTCAGGGGGTCTGAAAATGTGTATATCCGGTGAAAACTCCATTTCGAAAAATCGACATGAAAACAATAGTACATTCCTTCCTATATATAGGAAAGAGAAAGTAATAATGGAGAATTTTATTGCACATCAATGAACAAGTAAAATTTATTGATAACCTTACGCTTAAAACCTGATACTGATAACAGTTATCTATTATACAGTATTCTTGTTACAAGTTTAATCATTTTTTTTAATGCTTAACATAGTCTAAAAAATGCTGTAAACATTTTTACAGTGCAACGTACAATATTAACCCTTGGTGATAAATCAATATTTTTTAACAAAGCATATTGTTTACTTTTTTTATTTTAAAGATTACAGTTTGAAAATAATAGTATTATAATAGACCAGATAACTTGACAAATAAAACAAGTTATTATTTTATTTTTATCTAACAACAAAATGAAATAAATTTGTTAATAACTTAATTAAAATTAATTCGTATTCTGAAATTACTTAATTGAAATTTATAATTGATGCAAACAAAACAAACATACGGTAATCAGATAAAATTTTATTACTGTCTCTTTAATTAAATACTTTCATTTGTGGACAAGAAGCTTAACTTTTAATTATTTACCTTATTACGTCAGTGACGATTTCCATGAAAACACACGGAAAAGTTTTTCATGGAAACTTTAAACAAAAGTCCACATGAAAAACGTGCAATATTTTATCTTAAAATTTTTTCTGAAATTTGCCTTTTACAATAACGATGTAAAATTTATGTCTTCTGTGTAATTCCAGAAACATTTTATTACTTTCTTTAAAACTAATAAATGAAATTCAAAATTAAAATCACGGCTCCATATAATAAAAACATAAAAGACTTAACTTGGATCGAATTCAGATAGGTGATCAGGTGTATTAGTAACCGTCCAAGGATTAATACTGCCAGGAAAAAAATTAGAACATTTTTAAAAAAAAATTACACGTAAGATTCCATGGTTTATGGATATTTTATCAGTTTTTTTTAAATGTGTTTAATAAATTTTTTATGCATCTTTTTTTCAGCTTCCATAAAAGATGGAGAATTAGTTTTGAAGAGGTACCAAAATAACCAAGTTTTACATATAAAGTACTAAACTGTTTTTACTTTCTCTTGCCTATATGAATACATAAGAAGGAAAATATTGTTTTCATGTCGATTTTTCAAAATTTGAGTTTTCACCAGATCTATACGTTTTCAGACCCCCTGAACCCAAAAAACATATTTTTAGCGATTGGTCTGTGTATGTGTGTGTGAATATCTCAAGAACGGAACATCGTACTTACTTGAAACTTAAGTTACATACCACTATCGGACCCGACACGAATATTTTCATCAAAATCGGTCAACCAGAAGTAGTATTTATTCATGTAATTTTTCACTTTTTGCTATTTTCTCAAAAACTGGTCCTACGAATATTTTAAACATCGCCTGGTTTACTAAATTTTTTATGCTCTACAAGATAGGGTAGCCGCCATCTCTGCTGAAATTCTTGGTGAGGCTGTTTTCACGTAAAAAAATTGTTTTTTTTTAAGATTACGGCTTTAATATGCATTTTAGCGCAAAAATTTATATAATGAAACATGTAGAAAATTTAAAATCCTACTTTTACTTCAAAAATTTTTTTGTACAATGCTTAGTTTAGTGGTAATTAACGACTTTCTGTTTTTTTCTCACGAAAACATTTGAAAAATCGACTTTTTCAAGATTTCGGCTTTAGTATGCATTTTACGACAAAAGTGTATATAATCAAATTTATAGGAACGTAAAAGATCTACAACTTTTATTTAAAGCATTTTTCTCTGCAGAGCCTAGTTTAGCGTGAAAGACTGATTTTCCGTATTATTAAGCCAAACTGAGGCCAGTTTTCATTTTGCGTCTTTCACTCATGATTAAAATAAGGTTATGTTTTTTGAGGTTAGTTTTTTGTTTATTTCTAATGCTAGGTTTATTGCTGATTATTTTCATTAGCAAGAGAAAGTTGTGTGAGTGTTTTTAAACCAGATTTTGTTAAATGTGTTTTTATGAAATTTTTATGCATCTTTTTTTCAGCTCTCATAAAAGAAGGAGAATTAGTTTTGAAAAGGTACCAAAATAACCAAGTTTTACATACAAAGTACTAAACTGTTATTTTGAAATAGTAAAGAGAAAAACATTTTTTTTATCATATTTATATCCTAAAACATCTAAAAGATGATAAATTTTAAATGAGAAATTATACTTTAATAAGCTTTATTTTTCCGAAAGCCTTATATATATTTGCTTACTTTCTCTCGCCATATATGAATAGTATTGTGAAGGAAAGTATTGTTTTGTCAATTTTTTTTAAATATAGTTTTCATAGGATATACATGTTTTCAGGACATCTGAAAATAAAAACAAGTTTTTGCCAATTGGTCTATGTGCGAGTGTGAACAAAATATCTCAAAAACGGAATAGTGTACAAAGTTGAAACTTGGAACTTATGTTGTTACTATGGCGATCTGAAACACACTTTTCATCAAACTCAGTCAACCAAAAGTAGTACATATTGTGCGGTTCCAAGCTCCATGTAGTTGCGAGGTGAAGGGTACGGGTGAGGTACGTAATAATGAATGAGTGACACATGCTGGGAGAACGATTGTTGTATTACTCTGATACAAAACATTCGTTTTAAAACTTTCCGTATTAACTACCACATCAAGAAATACAAATTTCGGTACTTACGTATTATGCGGAAGCCACAATTGTACAGCATCCTGAGGTGGATAGGTTAGGTTAGGTTATAATAAATATCTTTCTACAACTATCCTTGTTACATTATGAATCGGACGATACCCGATGAGTCATACTTTCCGCCGCCAAATCCCTCCAAGTTGGCCAAGGTCAGGTCGTTGACCGGGGAACTAACATTAGTGAAATGGTGTCAGAAACAGTTGGGTATCGCCAACAAAATTGTAATCGATTGGAACAACTATTTAAGGGAGGTATGTGTGTTCTCTGTGTAAAATAAGAATTGTGGGAAAATTGGCGGCGAAGATAAAATCGTCGAGATTGACGAGAGTTTGTTTACAAAACGGAAAAGTAATGCCGGGAGAGTGTTGCCTCAACAATGGGTATTTGGTGGTTTGTGCTGCGAAACTGGCCAGCGGTTTCTAGTGCAAGTAACCCAAATCAACAATTATTTCCGATTGTTGGAAGGGGTATAGTTCTGACGTACTCGAGGAAGCAGAACGGCATTTAACGGATTCCGCATTTAACGGCGGGAGTGGCCGCGATGCATTCAACTCCACTCTCGCTGACATCGCTTCATTTTGGGAGACACAAATCAAGAACCGCTAGTCATAATGACCTGCAATTTTCACAGCGAGTCAAATTAAGTCTGTTTTTTTATAAATATGTAGTCTTTCTTTGAATCTGGTAAGAAAAAAATCGCTGTACAATAGTGGCCTCCGCATAATACGTAAGTACCCAAATTTCACTAAACATAATGAGGTAGGCTACATACTATAGTAGCACCATTGGTTTATGTACAATTGAAGTAATCTTCTTGACATGGCCCGTACTCCCTTTAGGAATCAACAAAATGCAATTAACAAAAGAAAAATTGTTCTAGAAAAAAAACCAACTTTGTAACAAAGTTATGAGAACAACAGATTAATAATTTGTATAATCAGGTTCAATTGCTGTATACTTACTCCATTAGTTGTTTACATAGTTTTAAACCGATATAATTGGATGAATACAACACTGCTGTTATGTTTAAGTACATACCATTAAAGCAGGCACATATAGATGGGAGCTCACTTGATTGCTAGCGTAAGGAATTCGGGTGGAGAGGATTGTTTGTATGATTCCCCTCCTCCTATAACCTAGTAGTAGTAATAATACAATTAGTACGCGCTGTTCTAAAAATATTAGTCACAAACCATTTCGAATAACTACTGTAGTACCAAAATATTTTATCAGATTTTAAACTAATAACATTCTAAAATATTTTATTAATATACTTAAAGTTGAAATAATAAGTTTAGAAAAGGTTTCAAGAAAGATCGGGCTAAAATTCTCGTATGAAAAAACAGAGATAATGGCACTGGATCCACTATGTATAAATAAAATTCAAATTAATAACCAAAATATAAAAATAGTGCAAAAATTTAAATATCTGGGCGAAATAATAGATAATAAATTAAAAGAAAAACTCTCTTGGAATAACAGAGCACTTAAAATGAGGAATGCTCATGTTTTAACTAAATCTACATATAATAAAAAATGTCTTTCTACAAACACAAAGATGAGACACTATAGAACTGTGATTCTGCCAGAGGCACTATATGGTAGCGAAACCTTAATACGAATTAAAAACGAAGGGAAAAGTGATCAGACAATTAAAACAGAACGTAGAATTGTTAGAACTTGCATTAATAAGAACTACAAAAAGGATGGTGTGTGGAGAATCCCCACTAATGAAACTTCAACAGTGTATGAAGTTGTGGAACCGATTATCAGTCTAATGAAAAAGCGCAGAATTTCTTATTTCTTTCACATATTAAGAATGCCAGAGAATAGGTTATTAAAACAACTTATAACCAGAGGAATCAGTGTGAAATCTGGTGGAAGATACATCTCAGCAATTAAAGAGGATCTTGACGAAGTTGGACTGAGGATTGAAGATGCGACAAATAAACCAAAGATAAGGGCGTTTCTAAATACAAAATGTTTTAATGTGGACAAGGTGGCTAGAGTTGTGCAGGTGACTGACGAGCAACGAAAAGCAAGATCTGAAAACATGAGGAGGTATTGGCAAGAACAGCGAGCCAATGAAGTACATGGGAAGTGAACCAGAAAGTTGACTAGAGTGATCCATTGAGGTCAAACAAGAAAAAAAAATACTTAAAGTTGATTATAATACCCTAATAAAGTAAAAATTTATTAGTTTTAAACATTTTACTACCGAGTGTTATATTTTATATCAGATATATTTCATATTTAGATTACATACAACAACTAGATTAATAACTTCACGAGCCGCAAGCGTAATTAACACCACTACAGTGAATAGTCTCACAGTAACAACTGACAAATATGAAGAGTAAATATTTACAGAATGTACAGTACACACTTTGCCATGTGAATTTAAAGCAACCATTGCTATGACACTATCACATCTCACTGTCCCCAGTCCCCTCTGCCCTTCATCCCGCGCTAGCAAACAAGTCAACTCCCAACACTAAGCTAGGGTGGCTTACAGGCTTCAGTCCCTCTAATCGGAAAATTTAAATTTCACACCAGATTAATAAACTGCGGGTCCCTGCCTCGATTCTCCAGACTCAGACCAAACCCAAACCAAAACCCTTGCTACATACCTCATACCTAGAAAAACTTGTACACACTTTCATTCGATTACAGTTTCAACACTGAAGCAATTAATTTTTTTGAAAAAATTAAAAAATTAACAAAAATTAGCAAAAAATTTAAGCTTTAATCGTTGCCAAAATACGCAAAATAATCAAATGATTTGATTAAATACTTTATGAGTTACTATTTGGTGGCAAGGCATATAATCTTTGACAAACCTGACAGATTTTCATTTTAAAATGTTGGCATGCAAATTGAGCAAAAGTAAAAATTTAACTCAAATAAAAAGTTTATTGAAAATTACTTTAATTTTATTTCACTTCAAGCCTGAAACTGAAACAAACGCAAGACAAAGATTCAAAAAATCTTGGAACACCAAAAAATATCTCAGATTCATTTCACTTCACTCAAAAATTATAAAAATCAAAAGTTTTTATAGAACACAAAACGACATTAAAGAGTCACCTTTTGTCTTGCTGAAACCTAGATGAAGTCAAAAGCCCACTCTATAGGTATATTTTAGTAATTTGTACCGCAATACACTAAGACATTTTTGCCAAAACCCCTCATCTCAATTTTATCTCGCTCTAAAATTTTCATGATCTAGGACCTTATAACACTACCAAAAACAAACATTATTTTTTTAAGTTTACTAAATGAATTATTCAAGAAGCATATCAAATTAAAGTTCATGAAATTCTCCATAAAATTAGGTATCAAACATTTACCTAAGTCTTTTAGAACTAGAATAATTATTAACAAATTTGTAAAAAAAAATTGGAGAAAAATTGCGCTTTCAAATTTTGAAAATGAATTAGCCTAGCCTACTCAAAAAACGAAGAAAATAAATTTTTCAAAATATATATTTGGGTTTGAAGATCCTTGAAAATAATAATTCCAGAAATTCACACCAAAATCTGTGGTGGTCAGGTTAAAACCTTTTTTTTTAATCCTAATTTGTGTACGTTGCAATCTGTTCAATTTAGAACAATAAGCAACCCCATGACCCAATGAGATGAGGATGATGTGTATGACGTGTAAATGAGGTGTAGTCTTGTACAGACCCAGGCCGACCATTCCTGAGAGAGTATGGTTAATTAAACCCCAACCATCAAAGTACACCAGTAACCACTGTCTAGTATTCAAATCCGTATAAAAGTAACTACCTTTACTAGGATTTGAACCAGGAACCTTCGTCTCTGAAAATCAGCTGATTTTGGCTACCACTTTACCTCTAGACCAACCCGGTGGGTTGTTAAAACTTTAACCTTCTTTTTGATGATTTAGCATGGAATGGCCCATTAATATCTTTGTATTACAATATAAAAATATGCTGCAACCTCAAAATTCAGCTCTTTTACTAAAATTTATTTGTATTTTTATTGTTTGATTCTTTCTGGTTTTAATAAAAATTTGAAATACAAGAAAAAATTTAACTCATACTTCTTAAAAGCATAATTGGTAATAAATACCATATCTGTAAAATAAAACTAATATAAAACCTCAACACCAGTGTAGTACCCACATTTTTTAACAAGTCACTAATAATAAGCCAGGCAAAGAATCAGTGCATTGATTAGAATTTAAAACATGTCAACGTGCAATACAGTAAATATAAATTTCAAAATTGTCACCTTAATTAAATGTTACAGCATCAAAGTCACTTAACCAGTGTCAGATGTACTATCAACAACTATTTCCAAATTTTCTAAAGAAAAAAAGGCTATGCAAAATAGAAAAACCATGAATTTTGTTTAAAATATTGTTAAGTTACAAATTCACACATGAGGGTAAATTTATTTACATCATTAATAATTACAAAATATAAAAATGATAATTACACACTTTGATCATAGTTCAAAATACCAAATCATTCCTGATGATGGAAATTTATCAATTAGATTACAAATACAATTAACTACATGTTTCTACAGTCTTGCAACACACAATTTTATATTCTGACAAGATGTTTTTTAATGTATTCTACTGTGGTCAAAGCAAGGAGGGAAAACAAAATTAATCTGAACTTTAACTTAAATACCACTTTACAAACCTACAAATAAACCTAGTTATGATCAATCAGTAAAAATTTTGATTTGTTCTCAAGACAATAATATTAACACACACACACACACACACACACACTCAGTAATTAACAAAGATGAATTTATATGGTTTTATTGCTGATATAGGCCAATGTTTAATAAATGTTAACTGTCTTTATGTTTTACAAATATAGGGCATTACAACTTACTTGAGGATCTGAAGGTAGGAACACCATTTTCTGTGCTGAAGGAGGAGGCGTCAAAAACACTGAAATTAAGAAAAACAATAAAATATTTTTGTGAATAGATTAGCTACTTTTATTATATTCTGAAACAAAATACCCAAAATTCCTCCTCAAAAAATAAAAAATTAGGCAGTGTACTGATAAAGTACAAGGATTACACAAACCTAATAAGCGTATTACATACATAATACTCACGATACCGGTTCTCTTTTCATTTTTAAAACCGTATATCTGTGGTGTCTGAAATGTGGTATGGTTATAACGTAGCTACAACCCAACGGATTCTGTTTCACGAAAAAATTAACGATTCTTTTACAACACCTACCTTAACAGTTTGAACTGCCGATCCTTGTTCAATGAACGAAGTAACAAAATATAAACTATACATGCGAGATTTTTAATAAATAATTCATAACAATTCACATAAAAATGCAAAAGCCGTCAGACAAAACCTTCAATTTATTCTTACCTGTTCCGTCAGGTACATCCACGTTATACCCACATTTGTCGTTGTACTGTAAGAGAGTGGTTTCACCAGAAGAACTCATACTAGAAATTAAATATAACAAAAGAAAACCAACAAACACGATTCAGCACATAATATCCACAACCGTAATCACACAACAACAAACAAGTTCGCTCAAGCTCAAGGTTCCACCACCGAAATAATTTTCTGCTAACACTTTACGAGGGGTTATAAATAGTCCCTCTGTTCGCCACTAAAACACTAGCATCGCCAACTAAAAACATTGTACATAATTTTATACGTTGTAAGCCATCTAAAACATTGTATTTTACAATGATTTTATTGTTCAGAATTAATTATATTACATTATTTGTCTAATTTTTCATCAACAAGCGATCTAAGAGAAATATCGCGGCCGCATGATCATAATGGCATTGGAAATACTATGACCATACCGACGGTGTTACGTAATGTAGAGGGTATTTTAAATTGGTTTTTTGGTAGATTAATGCATATTCTTGTAATTAAAAATATAATACCCGATCATCAGTTTGTTAAGACAATGTCTGTACGGTTGAACACGTTTTCAGTGATTAATGTGATTGTTTTATCTCTGGAAAAGATTATTACTGTTCGGTTGTGTTTCTAGAGGTCCAGTGTGGCAAACAGGGCTGTAGTTATAAACTGCAGGTATATTAATAAACAATTAAACAACAACAATGAATTTCACAACATAGAATCAGGAGTTCCATGATGATCCATTCTTTCACCTTCATAATGTATTTAAATCTCTCATTTTACTTCTACCTGAAAATGAGAGTGTAACAATAGCCACTTTTGCAGATGATACTGCTATATTAATCCAGTCATTGCACCTTTATCTGTATGTGTATAAGAAGCAATGCATGATTTTAAAAATTGGTTAAGATTGGAGAATTACAGTGATCTAGATAAATTACACAATCCCACGTTTACTATTATGAACAAAGAGAACTGTTCAACCATTCCTTCCATTAGTAATAAAGTTAATTAAAAATCTTATAATGGTACTATGCACCTTGGTAGACAACTTAACTGTAAGATTCACATAAGAAAGAAGAGGGGAGAACTTATCAGGTTCAAGAAGACGTACTGGCGATAGGGAATGAATTTTCCTCTTATCATTTGCGAACAAATTGCTAGTGTACAAGAAAATTGTGAAGCCCATTTAGACCTGTAAAATTTGGCTGTAGAGTATGACCTGTGAAAAAGAACTTACAAATATAATTTCAAATGGTTAATTAAAAATATAGTAGTAAACAACAGCAATTAAGAGTAATTCAGTATAAAATTACAACACAAATGCAGTAATAAAAAAATCAATAAAACATGTCAGAAATCCAAATCAGAGCCCATCCCCTGAATTCTGCCAAGGAATATAAAGGCATTGTAGAGATTCCAATTTGAATGTTCTAGCTGACAATGGTAATTTATTGAATAAATTAACTACCTCAAAAAAACAAGGTATTTGATACTGTAACAGAGTGAGTTCTGGAAATGTCAAGTCTACACCTATCTCTCATATTGAAATTGTGGACATCCAGTTTTGTGACATTTTTAACATAAGAGTACAATTATCTATATACAGACAAGACGGTAGGGATTTTAAGTTCAATAAAAAGTGGTCGACAAGATTCCCGTTGGCTCTTACGTTTCATTGTGAAGCTGCAGCACTTCATCCACATGAGTTGAATGACCCCATATTTATAGAAACATCCAAAATTCTCTTTTTAGGTATTCCACGGGAATTGCATCCCGCAGGCGTCTCAAGACATATATCACCCTAGATAATTTGGCTTAATTGATTTAGAAATGTGCTTTTCCATGTTAGCTTAGAATCAAGATAAAAACCAGGAAGCATAACACTTCAGTCCTGCCCAATAGGGATATTTCTAAGACTCATTACAAAAGTGACAAGTCTTGTCCGTTTAAGTTTAAACCCATTATTCAAAAACCATTCTGCTGCTAGATTATAAATGTTGACTTTACCTATTTTAAGCATTTCTAAATTCTGAACTATAGTATAAAGTGCTTTTGTCAGCACAAGTAATCTGGTCTCTTAGCAAAGCTTCAAGATCATTGATCATAATTAATAATAGGAATGGTCCAAGGATAGACCCCTGATAAACTCAAAAACTGCACTTCTAAAATCAAGTGTCTACAATTGACAAAAATAGCCCGACTCCTATTGTCGAAATAAGATTTAATCAGTTATAGATCTTCATTGATTACACCATAAAATTTTAATTTAGATTAAAGCACTGTACGAGATATACAGTCAAAGCCCTTGATCAAATCACAGAGTGAATGCAATGTACTTCATGTCTTCAAAGAGATGAATTATTTCTAGCAAGTATTAGATTGCTTGAACTGCAGAACAACCTGGACCGGATGTAAATTAGTAGAATCAAAAATAATTATTGTTAAATAATGTAGGAGTATCGGTGGATGCTTTCTCCTCAAATTTTATTCTTTAATCAGTTCATTTAAACTTCTTTCACATGAGGCAGACATAAATGCTAGGGACAGAAGTCTGCCACCTTATTCTCTCCGAGACAGTTGTATTCAACTTGCCAGGCTAGTAGTTAAACAAAATCTGTTCATACAAGCACACGTCTGCTTCTTTGCAATGGAAAAAGTAATCAGCACATTTGATACAAAGGCTTTCATTGACCAAATTCACAAACATCCAGCTACCTGGGATTTCTTACATTGAATAACTGCAAACAATTCAACTGGTGGAATGCAGTTAGTTCATATTAGTATTCAGTTTTCTCATATAATTTTTTTTATAAATCATGCAGATCAAAAGAATTTGAAAATAATTAAAAAACTTAAAACATTGTTATTTCTCAGTTCCTTATAAAAAACAGCAAAACAATCTGTTGATTTTTAACTTTAGGTGAACTCAAAATTTCCTCTTCCTTCGTTTTTTTTAACTTTCTCTTGCTTATATGAATACATAGGAAGGAAAGTATTGTTTTCATGTCTATTTTTCACCGGATCTACATGTTATCGAACCTCCTGAACCCAAAAAACATGTTTTTAGCGAATGGTCTGTGTGTGAACAGAATATCTTATGAACGGAACATCATACAAAGTTGAAACTTAACTTACATACCACTATTGGCCCGACACAAACATTTTCATAAAAATCGGTCAACCAGAAGTAGTAGTTTATTCATGTAATTTTTCACTTTTTTGCGATTTTCTCAAAAACCAGTCCTACAATTTTTTAAAAAATCGCCTGGTTTACTACATTTTTTATGCTCTTCAAGATAGGGTAGGCACCATGTTTGCTGAAATTCTTGATGAGGCTGTTTTCATGTAAAAAAATGGTTTTTTAAGATTATGGCTTTATTATACATTTTAGCGCAAAAATTTATATAATAAAAAATGTAGAGAATTTAAATCCTACCACTTTTATTTCAAACATTTTTTTGTCGCTTAGTTTAGCGATTTTCTGTTTTCTCACGAAAACGTGTGAAAATTCGAGTTTTTAAAGATTTTGTGGCCTTAGTACGCATTTTATGACAAAAGTGTATATTATCAGATTTATAGAAAATTAAGAGAACTACATCTTTTATTTAAAGCATTTTTCTCTACAGAGCCTAGTTTAGCGTAAAAGAGTGATTTTCCATATTTTTAAGCCAAACTGAGATAGATTTTCATTTTGCGCTTTCACTCATGATTAAAATAAGGTTATGTTTTTGTTTATTTCTAATGTTAGGTTATTTTGGTCATTATTTGGATTGGCAAGAGAAAGTTGTACATGTTTCACACCAGATTTTTTATTTTCAATTAATGTTATAGCCAGTATAGAAACAGCTTCTTTGGGTTCAATCATAATTAACCCTTTTTTACCCAGTGTGGCATAGTAGTCACATTGGAGTGAAATAACAGACAAAAACTTTTAATTGTTAGCGACTACTTTTGATTAAAGAGCGCTGGATGTGACGTGTAATAATTTTCTGCACCCTAACCAGGAATCGAACCTGAGACCTCCGCTTTGCAGTGTAAGATGCTGACCACATTAGTTTCTTTTTAAAGTTAATTCTAGTTTTAAACATTCGTGTTCATTTACTAAAATAAGTAGCATTTCTTCGAGTATGTTGAATATACATACAAGTATATTTTTTAATCTGTAAATAAAGACTGTCCATTTTACCAATATTTTTAAATTGTAACATCTTTTAAGTCTTAAATAATGCTTTGATATTAAAATCATATTTAGTTTTTTTGCTACAAATCTAAGCAAGAGAATATTGTTTAGGAAGCCTGCACATGATTTCACTTATTCATATTGTTGGGAACTTTGATACAATCAAGCCCAATGTGACGTGTCATACTTTTTTGTCACGCCATAAAAAAAGGCTGAAGGTCTAAAAGTGATTTTATTTCACTTAAATGTCAATAAAGTGTATGAAACAATGTACACATATTTGTTTGTGTATAGTTAAAAAATTTGGGACTGAAAGGGTTAACATAATTAATAAAAATTAAAAAAAAGCAACAAAAAATATCTAGTTTTTCACTACTTCACAAACACTAGTGAAGAAGTCCAGGGACGATAGCTAAATGTAGATACGTGTGCGCAAGCGGAAGCCGCTTCAGTTTATATCAGCCTCATGTGAAAGAGGCCTTACTTAAAGTTTAAAACTAATTGGTAGTTTATGTGTTATATCATAATATTATTATAATAATAGTAGTTGTGATACTGTACTGTCATAATCTAAATTATGTATAATAATGAAATACAGCTGACTTACTAACATTGATTTACAGATTAGGAAAAATTTCTTAGAACACTATATTCAGAGTGTAGCATTATACGGGACTGAAATGCAGGTGATAAGGACTATAGAAATGAAGATTAGGTGGGTAGACAAAATAAGTAATTTAAAGCAATTTCACACAGCATGTGGCGTGCGAATCTGTATGTACACCACGCTAGCCACGTGCCAAATCATAGTAGCGAGTGTTGCGATGCTATACTGGCTGCATTTATCATCAGTATTCAGATGTCAGCTTCAACGGTCCCAGTGGTGTGAATGTGGGTTCCTTGCGACTTACCTTGGTTTAATGACTCCAGCAGCAGCAGTTGTGATGATGCTAGTTTTGTCGTATTCTCTGGCATCAAGAAACGAGTGGGTACATCCAATCAATAAGAAAAGAAAGTTAAATGTTACTGGAAAAAGGGATAGGCTAGTGGGGCGTATTTTAAGATGTTCAGGTATTGCTCTATCAATACTGGAGAGTAATAGTGAGGGAGGCAAGGGTTAGAATTAGTCATGGGACGGCACAGTAAAATAGGTGAGCTAGCACACCCCCGCTCAGCACACTTGAGTGAACGGCACAGAGCGTGCCGTACAATTAAACGATGAGACGGGGTCAACTGTGGGAGTGAGCTAGTAGATTCTAATACGTACAGCACCTGAGCTGAGCTATGTGGAAAAACAGACAGTGAGTCGAGCCGAGTGTGACTTTCACTCACTCCTTCGCACACAGCACGTTGTGTTTGTGCATGCATCAATCTGAACGTTCATGCATCCTTTTCCACAAACAAATTATTGTCATGTGTCTATCTTTTACAGAGGCTGAGTTTGATACGATATGTATACTTACCATGCAGCGTTTAGGTAGCCCTTGCTATGATGCGACTAGAGAAAAGTGGTTAAGTCGTGGAGGGGATGTACAAGTCAGCTCTGTGCAGAGAGTGAGCTGCGTGGGGATAAACACTCGGTGTGCTGATCGTTCAAAATAAGAGGTGGTAGCTCACCGCTCAGTTAAAAGAACTAGCTCTTCTGTACAACTCGCTCATGAGCGTCACATGACTAGTTAGAATATTCAAGGAAAATTTCAAAAGATGTAGGGTGTTGCAGGTATGTAGATACGAAACAACTTGTGTAAGATAGAATAACTTGGAGAACTGCATTAAACAAGTCGAGACTGACAAAAAAAAATGTAATAAGAAAGGAATTACAAATTCTAAATCGATGACAAAGAATTTAAAATTCATTCTGACAAAGGAATTAAAATCAGGTTTAATATTAATAATAGAATATTAAAATAATGTTAAATTTACAGTTAATATCGGTAATGTAGGTACAATACATAACCTGTAAAAAATTATTTTATTTAAAAAAAGTATAATACATCTTTCTTTTGATCTGAAATAGTTACAGCATTTTTAATGTGTTAGACATCAGGTTTCCACATGTAGTGTTTATCAAATGCTGAATAATTAATGTAGGCTTGCATACACAAATTCAGTGATTCCAACAGCAAACCTCGGTTGGGTACAAAAAGTGGCAGGTCAACATTTGGGTATTTTTACTTTCTCGTGCCCTATATGAATATATAGTGAAGCAAAGTAGATATTATTTTCATGTCAATTTTCAAAATCGAGTTTTCATTGGATATATGTTAATTTAGGTTCCCTGAACCCAAAAAACATGTTTTTAGTAAAAGGTCTGTGTGTGTGAACAAAATATTTCAAGAACGGAATATTGTACAAAGTTGAAATTTGGAAATTAGGTTAGGTACCACTAGAGGACCCGACACTAACATTTTCATCTAAATTTTTTAATGTATTAGTTTATTCGTGTGATTTTTCCACTTATTTGCAATTTTCTCAATAACGGCTAAAACAACAATTTATTAAAAATTGTCCAATTTACTAAATTTTATATGCTCTACAAGATAGGGTAAGCGTCATGTCTGCTGAAATTCTTGGGGAGGCTGTACTCTTGTAGAACCTACTTATGAGGCAGAGTCACCTTTGCATACATTATGAATAATTCCACTGCTCAGCTCTGCGTGGAAAGTATGCTACGTATGGAGAAACATTAGGGTGCTGGTGTGCTGATTATTCACATATTCACAACAAAAAAGTTTTGTTTTGACTCTTTTGTGTGACTCGCTCCTGAGCATCACATCACTAGTAAAAATCGACCAAATAGAACTCCACATGTTAATATTGCATAGCAATTAAATACACTAGTAGTTTCATTTATTAACTCCTTGATACTTCTCAAATTCTTGCTATACTTTTTACCAATTTTCATTTTAGGATTTTTGTAAAATCTCAAAAGTATCTTTGTTAAAACAATGTAATCTTATTTAAAATATATAGGACAACATTTTGTATTTTTAATACATGATTGTACTTCTTTATTGCACAAACAAAAGTATACAATATCAAAATTATTCAAATTGTACAATAACATTAAACAGAAATAAATTAACCGTACAAAAAATTATTACATAGCATATCAGTAGACGACTTATTAAATTTCTAAACAAATCTACGACTTATAATAAACATACAAATTAGATTTAAATCTAAAAAAACAATCATTAAAAGATTCTTATAATAATTTCTATTACACTGTATTAAATAAATACTTTCACATCATACTAATTAATTAATAGTACACAAACTTATCACATTGAGTTTAAACTATAAAAAACAGCTTTAGTAGTTTAGAAGCATCTAAAGTTACAAAATAAGATAATGGCATCATTAAAATAAAGCCATGATACGCAGCCAAACAACAGATATGTCTATTTTCATAGACAAGTCACATGTATATATAAAACAACATATGATATGACTGCATCTAACTTATTTAAAAAAAAAAAACAAAAAAATCTTTATGAAAGCAACAACTGTAAGTCAAATCATATTAATTATAAATAAAAAATAAGAACAACTAATTAATGATTAGAAATTAAATAAATAGGAACAAAATTGTTAGGTTTGCTGGAAGTGGAAATATGGAATCAGAGGAAAGCTATTCAAATAGATTCGATACAACATAACGATGAAAAAAGAGGAAATATTTTATCACACAGATGTCATCTTAGTGGGGTTCAGTGCTAGAGGCATTACTGTTTATACAAAATATAATACCTTGTACATTACTTGTACGAAAAAAATTGAGGTAATTTTAATGCAGAAAGTGGCGAATGTACTAAATTTTACGACAAGGCTGAACATTACAATTAACAACAATCTGAAATGGGAGGCTCAGATTGCTACGAGACACAGTTTACATCTATCTACTTGTGATGTACCACGTGGTCATCTGGTCACGTCACCTAAAGAGAAATATCCACGTCTTACACAAAAAGATCATAAAGCTTGCAATCAAACTATGCTCGCTGAAAAACTGTAATATATTGTATTACATTTGTTACTACAGTAAACACTTTTTATAACGACATTGCTTATAACAACGAATCGGTTGTTAACGATGAAAAACTGGCTTCCTTCAGGTTTCCATTGAATTTTAATTCCATTTACAGAAAACAATACCTACTATAACAATACCGGTTGTAACAACGAAACTGGCAATATTGGCCATTTTTAACTCCAAGTAATTTTTAGTCAACTATAGCGATGTTGACATTTTCAAAATATGAAGCGGATGTTTATGACAACATAATTAATGTTCTCGATAAAGTGCCATGCCTTCCCGACAATCTAGCGCCATCTAACTGTATACATTAGTCTGATTCTCCAAATTTTGTACTGCATCTAACAGATTATTTTGTTTGCCATAACAAAACTGTTGCCATTATGCAGTCAGCAGTTGTAGAGTACATATTATGTATATGTGCGTACTGTATTTATATAGTTAAGGTTGTACGTTTTACTTTGTTTTTCATTTCTTAAACTGTCTGAAAGAAAATCACTGTCTATAGACAGAAAAGCACACATAATTTAGAGGTTACAGTCGAGAGAGAAAAACCCAGATATCTGTAAAGAATTATCGCAAATCACTCAACTGTTTCAACAATTTGGAAAAATCGGGATAAAATAGAAGCTCGAGAAAAGCAATTCTCTTTTAATCTAAAAAAAAAAATTAGAAATACGGAGTACCCAGGGGATATTTTACAAATATATTTTCCCACGCAAATATTTTTAGATATGTTATCATTAATATCATTGTATCTTTAAATAAAAAAAACCTCACGAATACCATTTGAAAATAACAGTTAATTTAATACTAGTATTGTATATATTCAGTACAGTAATGGAAACTACTGTATAAACAATAGGTACACATATACGTATAGGGGCGATGCATATCGTCTTTAATGACTATCCGCTATAGCGACCGAATTCACCTGGTCCCTTTAAGGTCGTTATAATCAATTTTTACTGTATTTTTCTACTTTCCTGCTTTTTGTTATCATATTTTTAGGTAAAAAATATTCTTTTAGGTTTTCCAGTTTTATCTTCATATGGGTCTTAATTACTACGTTTACCATGTGTTGCCATTTCAGGGACTTACGAGCGAAAACAAAGTTGTCAATTCCCAAATTCAGCAGAAAGGGCTCTAAACACAGTTACCAATCTTGCGATCACTGCTACAATTTGTACAACTGTGACAGCACACTTGTAATGTTTTATACTTTGTAAACTGGTTTCTAGATAGCTTCCTTTAATATTTACTGCTACCTGATGTAATCGTACTTAAAATCATGACCACCTTTATGGAAATATTCTATCAGTAAATTTTATAAATGACCTTTGTCAGTTAATCAAGCAAGTCAATTGAACCATTTATTAGATGACCAGGGCAATCCATCCTACGCCCACGCTGCATTAATTGTGTATTGATTTGTACCGCCTATTTTCGCCCAAAATTGGAATATGTTAGGGGCAGAATGGAGCCCTTACTTTTGGGATGACAATTGCTTTAACAGTTTTTATGGATCTGCTAAAATAAATTTTTGAAAAACAGTCATGTAAATAAAAATGCAAACAACCACCGAGGCTCTTAAGTATGAAATTTAATTAGTACGGCCACTGGTGCCGCATACGCGTCTAATTAATCATTTTGCCATAAAATTGCAAAATATAATCATTATTAACAGGTCTGCCATGAGATCCGCAGGTGTTCATCAATACAGGGCGTGAGTATCCATGATGGTTCCTCAGAAGCCATTGTAATTCTTTCATCATAACTTTAGGAGGCCTGCTAAAACAAATTGAATTTTTTGCGCAGGTCTATTAGGACTAGTGTAAAATAGATCTGTACGCAGAAAAATTTGTTTGTACTATACAAAAACTAAATTTACCAATACTTCGGTTATATTTATTCGTATAACTGTAATGTTTTCATCTTCATTGATGATTATATGTATTAAATAATGTTTGTAATAATATTGTAAATTATAGTGAGGATTACATGTAATACACGCAGCCTGTACCGAGAACATTTTTTCTGGAAGGCCTTGAATGAGGATCACAGATTTCCTCAACAATTTTTTTAATTCATCTGACATTGCATTAACTTTATACTATTATATACTCAATACACGATGTGTTATTGATCACATTTTGCAATTTTTCTGCGCAGCCCCTGGTGAAAGTTTACTACTTATGATATGGCCTTTAGGGATGGCTTACCCTTAGACGTTGTGGCAGCCAACCTGTTAAAGATAAATATTACTTTTCTATGTAATTTAACCAAAACATATATAAAAATACATTGGCCATTTAAGGTCGTCGATCAACAGAAATTAAAACAAATACACTAAAACTGATCAACTCATTAATAAAATACTGTTGTCATAATGTCATACACGATCACTGTACGATTCTTCAGTTTATAATAATCATTAAAATCTTCCTCTACCTCCAAATCTACCACCACCACCTCCACGGCCACCAAATCCTCCTCCTCCTCCGCCTCTGCCACCACCCCAACTACCTGGAAAAATCCAACAAAAAGAACAATTAATAATTCCAAGAATGAAATACTAGCACTTCATCAAAAAACTCCCTAAAACTTATTAGTCACAGTATGATGTTTCCATAAAAAAAGCGATAGGTAAAAGATATTTGTGGCAATTTTTAAAATTGTCATCTATTATTTTCCTTTTCCCTTTGTTGGTCCATCACACCCAGATGTCAGAAACTGCAAGAGATAGCAACAAATCGTTTTTGAAATTTTAATTTACACTAAAAGTTAAAGGTTTGAATTGGGTTTGAAGTTCCGGTTTTGACGGAAGTGGCACAAAACCACTAGTCAAGAAATCTAATTAAAAATTCGGAAACAAAAATAGTGTCAGTCAATTCCTCTTAAAAAGTAAATATGGAAATCATTGGGTTTAAAGTTCCTGTTTTGATCGAAAAAGGCTTAAAACTGGAAATCAAGGAATAAAAATTGGGATTTGGAAACAAAAATGGTGTCGTTCGATTCATCTTAACGAATAGATAACAGATATCATTGTGTCTGAAGCTCTGGTTTTGACCAGAAGTAGCCCAAAAACAGAAGTCAAGAAATCAAAGTCAGAATTTGGAAACAAAAACAGTGTCATTTGATTCCTCTTATAGAGCAGATACACAAATCACTAATGGTTTTTGCCAAAAGTCAAAGGTAAGCCTTTTAGAAAATTGCCACCAATCATGAGATGCGTCGTCTCATAAGACTTATGAAAGGGATTTTTATTATCATTTAATAGATATTTAAAAAAATAGTGGGGTGCCACCTCTGTATCTTGAAAAAAAAAGAATTACCGTAACAATACAACAATATATACATTTACATATTTGAAATGTTACATAAACATTTATCATTCTGAACATGAACAGCCTTACCATGGCATCTCTATGATTTCTGTTTTTGTATTTAGTGTACAGCCTAATATTTATAGGTAAATTCTGTTCAGTTTTATCATTGTGTTCACAGTTTGTTCCTTTAATTATCCACTGTTTTTGCTGCTTTTTGTTATTAACCTATAAGAAACTGTACAAATTTATTTTAGACTTGTGAATGAACAATTTGAAAGACAATCAAACAAATAATCATAATGAATTAGTAATATAATTGGCTGTCCTGTTCATCCCTCATTTTGCCTTCTGTGTCAATATAATAACTGTCCAAACCCCTGTTCCAAAATTTGATGTGTCACATAATCGTAAAATAATTATTTTGTGACAAAATAAGTATTTATTTGTAATTAAAATTACTGAAATCCTCACCCAAAAATTCCGATCAAACAATTCAGTCAATATTGTATTACGGTGTCATTTATTTTCTTTATAAATGGCCAAGATAAAAGTGACACTTACCTCCCCCACCTCTAAATCCACCTCCACCTCCTCCACTCCAGTCACCACCGCGACTGCGTTTGAATGGCGGTCCTCCTCCACCACCTCCAAATTCTCTTGGAGGACGGCGAGTTTGGAAACTGAAACATTAAATATTACACGAAATACAGTTACAGTTGCACAGTAAAAGAGAATTTTCTTTTTGCTTCAATTTATAATCCACCTCTTAAATAAAGCCTAAAAAATTCAGTATCTCCATTTCGATGCGGTAACTGAATTTCAGGTGAAATCTTTCATCGGGCGTAACTCGCTATGGACCCATGTTTATATAAACATTTTTTACCTGTACAATCACTTAATACAGTTTGGACATACCTTTTATAGACACCCTGTGTAAATATACTTCAACAGCTTCTCACAAATCAGAAGATTTAGTCATTATCAACCATTAAAGAAGGCATGGAGTAACGACCATTTATGTTTGATCGTCAACAATGATTGTGATAAGTTTCATGATTACTTATGAATATCTCAAGGAATTGTTTATTGTATAATATATTGCATAAAAATTCTGTTGAAATATTTTTACACCTTTCATTCAAAATAATCATGTACTTCCAATTTCTTTCATGACACTCATAAATTAAATTTTCTTAAATATGTGTCAAAATAAATGATAACATTCAATGCATAAAATAATAATAATAATAATGTAACAAAACCATCTAACACAACTCTGCTGGGTCGCCTCTTTTGCTCAGTTAGCGCGATATACTATTATGCAGAGATTCCAGGTGCGATTCCACAGCTAGAGTCAAAATTATTGTGTACCAAAACCCATTGTTACAGTTTCTTAACCCACCATAGTTGCTAACAACCAAGCTGTTCTGCAACTAAAAAACAGACCTTCTGGCTGCATTTTACAAATGCAACTGGGAGTGGGGTTAAATGTTCTTAAGACAACAAATTAGCACATTCCACTACTCTATTCATGAACAACCTAGTAAGTCTTCAGAAATCCCTTTCGACACTTTAAATAAAACTAGGCTTTTGTCATAAAATGCATACTAAGGCTACAATCTTTAAAAATAACTTTTTTTTACAGATTTCAATGAGCAAAATACAAAAAGTCACTAATTGCTGCTGAACTAGGCACTGTAGAAATAAAAATTGGTTTTTTTTATAAATTTTCTAGAACTTTTGCCTAAAATGTCTATTAAATCGCAATCTAGAAAAAACCATTTTTTTTTTTTACTACCATGAGTCCACAGCCACCCCCACAAATTTCACCAGACATGCCGATTATCCTATCCTGTAGAGTACAAAAAAATGGAGTAAAAAGCAAAGTGAAAATTTTTAATTTTTTAACAAGTTGTAAAAAAGACATTTGTGAGAAAATTGAAACAATTAACTACTTCCGGTTACCAATTTTGATGAAAATGCTTGTGTCAGGTCTTCTTATGATACCTAACTTAAGTTCCGAGTTATAACTTTTTACAATATTTTGTTATACATATATATCAGTCAGTAAAATCATGTTTTTGGGTTCAAGGGGCCTAAAAAAACAAGTGTTTTCCTTCCCTATATTTCATGTATGACAAGAGAAAGTAAAAAGCAGAAGCAGAAGCCATTGATAATTTAGGTTCATACGTAAATCTTTTATTATTTTTTCACTTGACAATTAGACTGACCTTCATGTACCACTTTTGCATTAGTTGTGTATTATTTATGGGCTGGTAAGCCTCGAAGTAAATATCTAAAGGTATACTGTTCGCCAACTACGGCGGCATGTAGGGAGGGTAGCGGGACAGAGAGAGAATGTGTTGCGTCCGCCTTTCCCCTCAACTCATTTCAATCAGTGCACGGTGTTCAAGCGCAATAGTGACAATACGCGGTACGGTAGGGCACTCTGCCGGCCAGTTTCGTTCACTACACTCTAACAAGCTCATTTTTCATCAAAAAATTCTGAAAATATTACTTTCGTTTCCTAATGGATCTTATTTTATTACACTAAAAATTTTATTATTATACTCTGATATTTATATAAGATACGCTCGTACGAGAAGTTTAATTAGACGTTTAAATCTCATCGCACTTTTTTGCGTATCACGTAGGCTAATATAACTTCTTTTCCAGGATTACATATATCCGTTTTATTATTTTGTTATAAAATATAAAATTTTATCTGTAATTTGATGTATGTAGGGCAGAAAGAGAAATAATAAACGAGCTTGAAAAAATCACTTTTTGAAGGGAAGTCAAAGATAGATCATCGTGTCTGGTGTCTACATCCTGTTAATATTCCAAGAAGCTGAATCAATTTAAATAGTTGTGAATTTTATACAAAACACGTCAAATTTTAGAAATCAACTACACATGCACAATATCAGTTGTTTGACATTTTAACAAAAAGAACCGTATAGTAAATATAACAGAATAAGATTATGACGTACCTTTCTTTAGGGCCTGTCAAAACTTATGGTAGGTACATCATTTAGAAAAAAACTTATTGCCTATTACTCTAAAATGAATCTCAGACATATTCCTCGTATTTTGTGCGCGCGCAACTAATTTTGACGGGGTGTGGCTTTCGACAGCCACACCAATGTCTAAACGATTACCGCATGAACACAACACAATGAGTAGTGAATACTACTTCAGAGGCAGCCGGTATCAGGCTACGATACTCTGGTGGGGGAGCTACTTACTGCGCATGTGCGGCCCGCATGCCACCGTAGTTGGTTATATTTATACCAAGAACAATGGTGAAGGGGCTGGCTGTACCGGATATTTTTACTGTAACCGTTCCATTTCTTGTAACTGAAATAATATAAAATTGCGTACAAACCCAGAGCCGGTGGAAATCTGTTCCATTCCATGCCTACCCGCTTCAAATCTACACAACTCTCTAATGATGGCTATCGTTTTCCCTTCGAGCGGTGACAAATCTGTAATCGTTTCTGGATCTTTGCTTGCACGGACAACCAAACCTTCAAGTGCTGGTCTCAATGCAACAATAGCAGCTGCCACTCTTGGATCCAAATTCAAATTTATCCTAAAATTAAAAAACAAATTGTAAAATATTACTCCTGAATTCAAAAGAACTGAATCATGTTAATACAGGCTAGTATACATAGGGGGTTTAGCATGCACGGGAAGAGTGACATATTTTGACTTCTGATTGTTGTTGGGGGCACCTAGAAGATAAAAAAAATTGATGTCGTCCCCTTCCCAGAAGATGCATATTTTAAGGTGGGAGGGGGGAAGTTGTGCGGAAACGATGTTTATAGAGTGCTTATCTTGTGAACAACTGAAGTCAAAAAGATGTTTTAAACACCATTTTCTTAGAAACATTACGTACTACAAAAAAGGTTATTATAAATCTTGTATCTCTAAAGAAAGTCATATGAAATTGCACCTAAAATATAAACTCCCTTCCACATGATTTAAAAATAATAAAAAAGTATAGTAAATTTAGAGAATATATAATTAAATACTTATTTAGCATAAATAGTGTTGAACCAATGATAAATATTTGGTTTTTTTATTTAAATGAACTGGATAGTCACAATTTCACTTGTCTAAAAATAGCGTTGCATTTATTTTTTTGTATTATTTGTATTTATATGAATGATTGTTATTTTGTCATCCGCAGGCTAATAACACCACTGATGGAACCTCTAAACAGGCTTTGTCTTGGAGGCCCTATTTTTCCTTGTTGTGGAATCATTTGTAGTTTTTTTTATTATTTAAATGTTCTGTTTTATTTTTATGTCATTAATGTACTTTTCTACATGCGAAATAAATTTTCTTATTCTTATTTGTACAACAACAAAAATATCAAAAGCACTTACCAATTGTCCAATCGTATGACACTGTCAACATACTCCACTTTACGGCAACCGAACAATAACAAGTGAATTGGTGTAACCATGGTCATTTGTTTACATGAAACAACTCTTGTTCGCAACTGAAATAAAATAAGCCGAATATGTAAATGAAGAAATGATATTACTATTTTTTTAAAAGTATTTTGATTAAATAAAGTAATTTGACAACTTATGACATACCATTAAAAACAAGAATTTGTGTTTCCAGCATGTAAAAACCATTTTAATATCTTAAGTAGTTTTATATTTATAATTTCAAATATAGGTAAAAATAGCCAGAATTATGTACGACTCTGTTTTTAACCCCAGCACTTAAAAGTGTTTTAAGAGAAAATTCAATAACTTAAGAAAACAATATCTTCAATTGCATAATATTACATTTAGCTAGTCGGTGTTTTATAGTTCAACTAATCGCCGTATACAATTGTCAAACCGTCACACAGGTAGCCGCACTGCGGTTAACCAATCGGTGCGTACAGACCCTAACTCACCCTGAATCAAATGTTTTTATAAAAATATAAACGCTAAAAAGATAACAAATCGGGAACTTTCAATCTCTTTAACATGCTAATCTAATATAAATCCAAAGTAATCTAAAAATTTTTCAAATAAAACTTAATTTCAAGAAAACGTACTCACTTTTTCACCAAACACAAAAAATGGAGATGGGAAATTCTGTTCAAAATTACTACAATTGACAGATGTCTTGTGTATTAATGCTGACTTAGATTCTGTTGTTAAAACCTGTAAATTAAAAAGAAAAAATACATAAAATTTGATATTCCAGTGACAATATAGTCCTTGGAAATTCCAACAGATAGACGTGCATATGGTCAAGACAACCAAATTTTTGCTGTTGAGTAATAATGCCTTAGCTTGTGCGTAGGTAATGATATAAAGGCAATGCCAGATAAAAATGCCAGACCTGACCAGGAATCAAACCTGGGACCCCAGCATAGAAACCAACTGCTTTCACCGATGAGCTCACTAAACCATATTTTTTAGCTGTTTTGGAGTATTATTTAAAAGAAAGCTGTACTTCTGTAAAGATCACGGAACAGGTCAAGAGTAAAGTGGAAGGGTTTAATTATGAATGAATTGGGGAAAAGAAGCAATCCAAAGAAAGCAATGGAAAGATGGTTAAACAATATAAGGGACGAAAAGACGTTTTGTTGGACATGACATAAGAAAACTTCGAAGACAGCAACAAAAGATGAAGATGTCTTGGAGGATCCACCAGAATCATTTTTTTAAAATAAAAATTCATTCTTCCTCAATGGGTTGTCACTGGTTTTATAGAAGTGACTAAATAAACAATTTTTTTTAAATTTTTCTATACAAATTAAAATTTTCTCTGATGATTGTGTATCCACCAAAACATCTATTACAGTTAAATTAAAACACTATTACATTGGTTAGCGACACCTAGTAATATATTTACAATAATTTAGACAAATGCCTGCAACAGGTAGGTGGAGTGGTCAAATATTTACATTCGATCTGCAAGTTCCAGGGCTATAAAAAATAGTTCTGTTTCACTTCACATGATCAGCCAATTATATAACTGAAGCATTTACGAATAGAAGAGGTAGAGATGTAAAAGACACTAGTCACAGTTATCTCCTCCGAGAGTAATGCATTTTATTATACAGCCACATCCTGTCGTGAATGCATCATTTGCAGAGTGGAAAGTAGATGCATTTCAGAGGGCCCGGCATGATAAGCATGCTTTTTCACTCAGTGAGAAAGGCAAAGTAAACCACCTCACTCGCTTGTTTTACTTAGTAAAGCCTCTAGAGGTTCAAATCAGACTTTTGGCTGATGACCTAAATAACAATTTAGACCAATGAATACAGAGTGAACATGTTATAATAAGTTTCCTCTCAGACAAATGCCTCATTGTCAGCAAATAATTGACAAGCCATATTTTCATACGACAAGAGAACCTTGTCAGTATAAAAACATGACACATCTTAAGACACTATTCTAAATCATCATCGAGGAAATGTTAATCAATGAAAAAGACCATCATTAATTGTAATAGAATAGAATTATGATTGTCACAGAACGCATACAACATGCAGCAATGCTGCTTATACTGGTGATTTGTCAATACACATCTTGCATATAAAATACATTTTATGATATCAAAAACATAAAATAAAACAACACACATCCAAAAACAAGAAAAATTTATATTTTTAACTCATACAGAGTGAAAGGCACTGATAGGCATTATCTTTTATGGAGAGGGTGTGCCATACAATACAGTCCAAAATATTTCTTCATCCTTCAAGTACTCTTCTACAGAGTAATAAGCTCTTTCTACAAGAAGATCTCAGAGTTGTTTATTAACCGTCCTTCCTGTTATTTTAAATCAATTTGATAATTTATTACAGAATTTAAGAGCCATATAATACAAACTTTTTCATAAAGGGAGGTATTATGATGCATTTTTGTAATTAATTCCTTATGTCTGGTATCACAGAGTTATGATTAGGTGTATTAGTCACAAAAAGGCTTCAATTTCTTTTGATATAAGATGTGAAGACTAGTAGCAAGAAGCGTAAGAAGTTTTATTTGTCTAAAGAGAGGTTTGCATGATGATAAGAAAGAGACTTGTAGCATTATACAAACAATATTTTCTTGCAGTTTAAAATACCTCCACTGCCCGTAGAGGTACCCCAAAGAACAATCCCATACTTAGGCTCGTTACGCACTTGGTTGCGGTAACCAAAATTAAATGAGCGACACAAAGGAGACCAGCTGGTCTCTTTTGAACGATACTGACACATTTTTACTTTCCGTCACCAGTGCATAATGGGCCTTAATCAAAGAATAAAAATAGCTATAAACCGAAACTTGGTACTGAATCAAGAGCTAAAAGAACAAGATGAAAAAAATTCAACACGTTTTACTTAGAACGATTTAAATTGTTCACCGCAATATGTTCTCCTCTCAGACAAATGCCTCATTGTCCGCAACAAAATTGTGAGCCATACTTTTGATACGACAAGAAAACCTTGGCAGAATTGAACTACGATACACTTAAGACACTGTTTAAAAAATCATGACTACGGATCTGCGCAAGCAATTTATTTCCTGAATGTTTTTGTGACACGGGATGTTAGTTTAAATTTTGTTAACACTGAATTCAACTTTTATTATTTGTACAGTCCAGTAGTTTAGATTATTTTCACAGACCTTCAACATTATTTTTTACAACCATTAAAAAGGAAGAAAAACATTACTGACCTTTCTTTTCTCCTTATGGAAACAAACGTTTGGATAAAGCCCCATACACAACAATGCAATGACAACGTCCATCTTATCGTCAGGTCCTGTGAAATTGTATACCTGCGGCAGCATAGATTCTTCTGGGAACCCAGATGTTATTAGCAAATCTCTCAGTTGATTCTGAAAATGCAACGAATAAAAGAAATGGTCATTAATAAATGATTTATAATTATTTTTCCTTCAAGAAAAAGCACGATTCGTGAATAAGCAACAGCATATAGATCAAATAATGCAAGCCAAATTTTTAGAAATGATCGTAGAATGTTCGTCAATTAAGGTGGCGTGCGGGCCGCACATGTGCAGTAACTAGATCCCCCACCACAGTGCCATAGCCTGTCAACTAAAGATACAGACTGCCTCTAAAGTAGTACTCATTACTCAATGTGTTGTGTTCATGCGGTCATCGTTTTGACATATGTCGCTGTCGAAAGCAGATTAGTTGCGTTTGCACAAAATTTGGGGAAAAATGTCTGCGATTTAATTTGGGGTAAAAGGCAATAAGTTTTTTTCTAAATGATGTACCATTCGTTTTGACAGGCCCGAAAGAGATGGACGTCATACCCTCCTTCTCTTATATTTACTGTGCGATTCTTTTTGTTAAAATTTCACACAACTGATATTAGGCCTATGCTGGTGTAATTGATTTCAAAAAATTGACATATGTTGGAATAAAATTCACAACTCTAAAAAATAATTAAGCTTCTTGGAATACTAACAGGAAGGAGACACCAGGCACAACGATCTATCTTTGATGTCCCTTTAGAGTGATTTTTTTCAAGCTAGTTTTATTATATATGATTCCATATAACATATTACTCAACATTTATATCAAATTACAGATAAAATTTTATATTTTTTAACAAAAAAATAAAACGCACATTATGTCGTCCCGGAAAAAAGTTATATTACGTTATACGCAAATGAGATTTAAATGTCTAACTTTGTACGAGCGTATCTTATCTAAATATCAGAGTAAAATAATAACATTTACAGAATTTTTTAATGAAAAATGAGCTTGTTAGGGAGTAGTGAACGAAACTGGCCAGCAAAGTGCCCTACTGATTGCGTGTTATCACAATTCCGCTTGAACACTGAGCACTGATTGAAATGAGTTAACGGGAACAGTAGACGCAACACATTCTCTCTCTGTCTTGCTACTCTCCCTACACGCCACCATAATTTGTGAACATTATACCCATAAAGTAAAACTGTTTATGACAAAAAACCTTGAAGTCAGTGATTTAATACAGTTTCCTTTCTTCTATATGACAAGCTAATGAATAATAATCGTTTTTCTAAAATTTTCTATTTATTAGTTCTTTTCAAATACCTATCCAATATTATTAAGCTTTTTCAAACCTTTACCGGTTTCACATTTTTTCCCAAAATTGATAAGTTACTAGAGTCATGAGTTTGCCTTTGATTTTAAGGGGACCGTAACTGCCTATGTTACTACATGTTCCGTTTTTGCAACTTTTCTCAAAAACTATAAGAGATAGAACCTTAACTTTTTTTTAAATTAAACATCAGACTTTTATTTAGTTCCGCACGGGAGCTTATTTATTAATAAAGTATTAAAATTTTTTTATGAATTTTTTAAAAAAGTGCAAATAATTTCGAGAAAAAAAATAATGAAAAAATTTGTAAAATATTTTCTATGAACAATACTTAAATATTGCTGTGTGCGGAACTAGCCCATAATGAGTAGAATGTGCTCTGAAAATTTCATATTGATACCTTTAACCGTTCCTGAGAAAACTTGCATCAACTTTTAAAAATCATGATTTTCCAGAAATTGACTTCAAAGCGTAACTAACGCTTTCCAAACAAAAAGAGCACAATCCACATACAATAAACATAACCTTACACTGAAAATCGAAAGTGTTGTAATAGAATACTCTATCGATAGTCGATAAAACAAAGAAACTATCAATACCAAAATCATAAAATTCGGGCGGGAATTACAAAAGTTATACAACTTTGAATTTTAGCATATTCTCAGCCTACAAAAATTCAAAACTAGAGTGTCTTCGTGCAATGATATAGTGTTTACATTCGTAAAATTTTCAATACCACCATAAATAATATATCAAAAGACTCAGAATACTATGCAGTTTCTTAAAATAAAATAAAAAAGTGGAAAAAATTTTTTTTCTCAGTTACGGTCCCCTTAATGAGGAGTAAAGGGGAAAAGCACCAGTGTGCATGCGTGACTGCTTTGGTATCAGTTCGCCACCATAACAACTTAAACTATACTTAGAGAACACACAGTGTATTGCAGAACCTTTTGTAGGTTAACTGTTTGTTACTGTAAACTGAAATGTCAGTTTCTCGAAAACGGGGTCGAACTGTTTACAGTGCTGAATGAAATCTAATATGCAGTAATAATATGCTGTGAAGTTGAAGCGTAACAAAAATACACTTCCGTGTGTATTAACAAAAGCCATGAGCGAGCGGCTAACTACTGTGATGTTTCTCTTTCCACAATTTGAAATATAAAGAAGGAATTTAAGACAGTGAAGAAAATAATTCTTCACCAACAGTTATTTTTTGACACCTGGTAAGGCAAGGAAACTGTTAAGAAAGTGATGCTGACATGTGAAAAGTTATTACCGGTTTTGAAAGAAAGGCTAAATTTCAGTTGGAAACTTTATTATAAGTTAAGAAAAATTTTAGGAAATGGGGTTTAAGTAGAAAAAATGTCAGTCATAATTAAGTTTATTAATTGAAAGGCAACATGCAGTTAACTAATGGTGCAATTGCACGGTAATAAAATAGTGTCTCACTGTTGAGGTTGGCAGCACTGTCATATTTCACTTTCCTTTCTCCAAGCCTATCCATAAGCAAAAGCCATTCTCATGACTCACTATCTGTATCTTAACCTTTTTTTTACTTCCTCACTTTGATTTTCACTAGCCGTTCATGTATTTTTACATTTCGCAATGTCCTCTCTCTTTCAGTGGTTTACAACATGCTGCACCTCAATGGGCTAATGATCGAACTAAAATTTGTTTCATTCTGCATTTCATATTTACAGCTGAATTTGTAACCACATGGTGAATACTAGCATGAAATGGGAACTAATGTGTTGTGCAGTGGTTTTTGCACAAACATTATTTGATTATACAGATTTTTCAGACACACACATTTACCAGACTTTAGAGTTAATTTCAAATTATAGACATACATTAAGTACTTCTGGTCCAGAAACAGAACCAAAGAAAAACTTCAAAACCAACTCAAGAATTTATCAAAAACAATATACAAACCTTAGCTTCCCATGTTACTCTCAATGTTGGAATTGATAGCTGTTTATGTTCACAAAAGCTCTCTTCAGCATTGCTGCCATTCATTCTGACACCTTCCCAAGTCTGGAATGCATTCAACATGGCTATGTGGTCACTATATCTGCAGCCAGCAAAAGCACGCTGTTGATAACTTAATCTTCGTTCTAAAAAAAAGATAAACTACTTTACATCTACTGATTACAATGTACAACAAACAAATATGGCACAGAACAAAAGTATCAACGTATAGATCCAGAAAAACATACAAAGATGTACAGATTTAATGGATATTGTGAATAGGCAACACCTGTGACAATAGAAGCTTTAATTGAGTAGGGATTTAGACCAGAAGTGGCCCAAAACTGGAAATAACGAAACCAAAGTCGAAATTTGAAAAAAAATAATAGTGTTATTCGATTCCTCTTAAAGAGTACATACAGAAATTACTAATGGTCTTTGTCATAAAGTCAAAGGTAAGCCTTTTCAAAATTCGCCACCAGCCATGAGATAAGTCTCATGAAAGGGATTTTTTAGTTTTATTTTTCTGTTACAACCAGCAATATATTTACATTAAAAAATACGGAAACTTAACACAAATGTTATGATTAACATCCGCTCAGACAAATGCCTCATTGTCAGCAAATAAATGATGCGCCTTAATTTTGATACAACAAGAAAACCTTGCCAGTATTAAAAGACGATGCACCTTAAGACAATTATCTAAATTATCATCACTGAGGAAACATCCATCAATGTAAAATCAAAAATCTTTAATAGAACTATACACTTAACTAACAGACTTTACAAAGATTCAGTACAGAATCAAGTTCAGAAAAAACAAAAAGAAAAAATTCAATATACTTCTCTTTTAGCTAACTTATTCTCCTCTGAACTTTGACAACGCTTTTAACTAGTACACAACAACATATGAGATACGACAAAAAAAAAAACCCGGGATTAAGTGTATAACTTGAAAAAGAGTGAAGTTGGCAAAAACTGCTTTGGCCATATAAAGCTATATCCCACCTCTATCCACGCTGTGAGTTTGAACTTGTGTTACACAAGTTGGGAGTATTGCATAAACGAGTCATAAAGCACAAATGCATTCTTCCAGAAGCTGCTAACATCACGGGTAACTAATTATGTATGTAATTGATTTATGGGAACAGCCCTGTTTTATTTGTCACAACTCATATGTTCCCCTCAGACAAATGCCTCATTGTCAGCAACAAAATGGCAAGCCACACTTTTGATACGACAAGAGAACCTTGCCAGTATTAAATGATGACAGACCTTAAGACATTGATCTACATTATCATCACTGGGAAACCATCTTTTGCTCCTGAGGGGCCTCCCAAAGACTAAGCTCCAGAAATATTAGCAGCAATGGCAACATCAAATGAAAGAAAATGTGAATTCAGAAAGGGAACTACTTTGAAGGTGTTAACATCACAAGCAACTAATTATGTAGGTACACTGGCTGATTAGTACAGTCCTGATGTTTTGTCACATCACATATTTTCCCTCAGACAAATGCCTCATTGTCAGCAACAAAATGGCAAGCCACACTTTTGATACGACAAGAGAACCTTGCCAGTATTAAAGGATGACAGACCTTAAGACATTGATCTACATTATCATCACTGGGAAAACATCTATTGCTCCTGAGGGGCCTCCCAAAGACTCAGCTCCAGAAACATTAGCAGCAATGGCAACATCAAATGAAAGAAAATGTGAATTCAGAAAGGGAACTACTTTGAAGGTGATAACATCACAAGCAACTAATTATGTAGGTACACTGACTGAATAGTACAGTCCTGATGTTTTGTCACATCTCTTATTTTCCCTCAGACAAATGCCTCATTGTCAGCAACAAAATGGCAAGCCACACTTTTGATACGACAAGAGAACCTTGCCAGTATTAAAGGATGACGGACCTTAAGACATTGATCTACATTATCATCACTGGGAAACCATCTTTTGCTCCTGAGGGGCCTCCCAAAGACTGAGCTCCAGAAACATTAGCAGCAATGGCAACATCAAATGAAAGAAAATGTGAACTCAGAAAGGGAACTACTTTGAAGGTGATAACATTACAAGTAACTAATTATGTAGGTACACAGACTTAACAATACTGTCCTGATGTTTTGTCTCATCTCATATTTTCCCCTCAGACAAATACCTCATTGTCAGCAACAAAATAGCAAGCCACACTTTTGATACGACAAGAAAACCTTGCCAGTATTAAAGGATGACGGACCTTAAGACATTGATCTACATTATCATCCCTGGGAAACCATCTTTTGCTCCTGAGGGGCTTCCCAAAGACTAAACTCCAGAAACATTAGCAGCAATGGCAACATCAAATGAAAGAAAATGTGAATTCAGAAAAGGAACTACTTTGAAGGTGATAACATCACAAGTAACTAATTATGTAGGTACACTGACTTAATGGGTACAGTCCTGATTTTTCGTCACATCTCATATTTTCCCCTCAGACAAATACCTCATTGTCAGCAACAAAATGGCAAGCGACACTTTTGATACGACAAGAAAACCTTGCCAGTATTAAAGGATGACGAACCTTAAGACATACATTATCATCACTGAGAAAACATCATCATCAATATAAAATCAAAACATATTTAATAGAACTAAACACTTTACTAACAGACTGTTAACAGAAAGAATGAAAAGAAAAAAATTCTAATATGTTTTTCTTTTGGCTAACTCACTACAACATATTCTCCTCTCAGACAAATGCCTCATTGTCAGCAAATAAATGACACGCCATATTTTTCGTACGATAAGAAAACCTTATCAGTATTAAAACATAACATGCCTTAAGACACTTATAACATCATCACTGAAGAAAAAGTACGCCCATTACTTCATGGTCCACAACTACACGCCACAAAACACAGATGTTGGTAACGCTACCAATCCACGAACTGACAGTTCTTCTAAATACTGTTAACTCGAAAGCTTCTGAACAATTCATGAATTGCTTCATCAAAAAACCATCGTTTCCAAACCGTACATATAATCTTAAAAAAAAACCGTACCTTACACGAGCTGAAATTATATTATTATTAATTAGGAGACATTTGGCAAAAAATGCCATGGATGATATAATTGGCCCACAACTGTTCAAGTATTTATGTGTTGTGTTATTTACATTTTACACTATTTATACCATTTTTTTTCTCTCTGTATGTATAAAATTTTATCCTCTTTGAAAACCAGTAAGGAAAATGCAGGTGATTGATAAACACTAATGAAGAAAGAACACAAACCTGCTGCAACCCTCTCTTCATAAGAACACCTTCGATCTGTTAATTTACTTGAACTATTCATGCCCTCTAGCACAAACAGAGATTTGGAATAATATATATTATTATTGAACAAAATGCAAACAACGAAAATTTCCACTCACCAGTTAGAAACACTTCAGGGAAAGTTGAACTGTTAGCAGCAACGGTGGACAAGGCATCACCGCAGAAAAATAATGAACCTAAAATCATCATTTTACCGAGACGAGGTTCAATCGGCAATTTGGCCAAGATTTTACCCAATGGTGTCAGCTCATCGTTTCTGTCCAAACATTTCATTTCTAGAACACAAAAGCAATAACAAAACTTCATAATGTGTATTATTCATAGTTAAAATTAGTAACTTTACTTCTCTAATTACCTATGACAACACATTACTTCAAGCGAAGAAAATAGTCAAATGCTGGTGCAACAGAGATGAGAGGAAAAAGAGAATTAGAAGAGGGGTTAAGTGAAAGAGTGCAAAAAGCATGAGTTTTTTCCAGAGTGAGAGAAGTTTAGTTTGGGATCAAGGAGTTATACGTATTGCAAGAAAACTGTGCATAGCATAATTTTTTTTTTAAATTGAGTGATGATGCCTACATAAGCCTTGGGCTTGTGCGTAGGTAATGATATGTGGTGATGTTGTTTAGGTCATCAGCCAAAAAGCTGGTTTGAACCTGTAGAGGTTTTACTAAGTAAAACGAGGAGTGAGGTGGTTTACCATTGCCTTCCTCACTGAATGGAAAAGTACGCTTATCAGCATGCCGGGCCCTCTGAAAAGCACATATTTTCCACTCTGCAAATGACACCTTCACTTCATTCACCGCAGGGTCTAACTGTATAATGAAATTCATTACTTTCAGAGGAGATAACTCTGATTAGCGTCTTTTACACCTTTACCTCTTCTGTTCTTAAATGATTCAGTCATTTAATTGGCTGACCATGTGATAAGAAACAGAACTATTTATTTTAGCCCAGCATAGACAGATTAAGAGTAAATAATTTGACTCTCCACCCGTATGTTATGGGCATGATGTGGTGATATACAGATGAAAAAAATGCCAGACCTGACCGGGAATCGAACCCGGGACCCCGGCATAGAAGCCAGTTGTGCTGACCACTACACCACGGGCCGGCCAATGATGACACATTTGGTGCCAATGATGACTTATGTGGCGGAAATATGGACAGGAGGATGGAGAGCAGGTAGGTCACTGATATGAAATTCAAAAAGTTCAAAAGCAGTAAAAAAAGGCTAGAAAAAACAAGAGAGAGAAAGAGATGATGTAACTAGGGAACAATTAGGGATCAACAATCTGATACGAAGAGTTGGATGGACAAAGGTATGATGGTTTGTTCATGTCAGAAGGTTGGAAAAAGGTGGACTGCCTAAAAAGATACTGTACTTGGAGATGTGAAGGAGAAACATCAAAAGAGCAAAAGAGAAGAGATAGTTTAATGATGGAGACAGGTGGCGAGGAGCCATTGCTGGCTCTACTTGAGGAAACCTAAAAGTGAGATTATGATGAAAATGATTTCATCAATTTACAGCTAAATCAGAGACAACCTGTCCTTAACTTTGCTGGCGGGCTCTACTTGAGGAAACCTAGAAGAGAGATAAACCTTTTGAGGACTACGAACGTACGGGTACGTTTACCGCTCTGCGATCGTAACGGACTATGCACGTACGGGCACGTTTCATGTTTTTCGGTCCAAAATACTACGAACGTACCGGTACGTTTGCTTCTGTTTTTATACTTGTGCTGACATCTATCATTTTCTCCATGTACTACGTGTTATAAACGAATAATTAATTTAGTAGGCTTTGTTTTATGCGATTGAAACAGCACATGTGTTTTGTCTAACCTCACTTATGAGTTTCGAAAAGTTTTTATAGTTGTGTTAACTTCTTGCTACCGTTTGTTTACTAATACAGAATACTTATTTATAGTTTACTAATAAAGAATTTTTATTTCTTGTGAATATAAGTGTGTTTTATTATAATGTAAATCGTGTTTCGTGTACATATATGTTTTATTTTGAACGTTTCATTTCATTGTTTATTTTGTATATACGAGTGGAAATGGCTAGTTTTAGTAGTAGGCGTCTACGGGTTGACGATATATTACAATATATAACTAATCCCGATTCAGATCTTGAAAATTACAATGAGAGTGATAGGAAAATTCATTTTATGTACAGCACGATACTTCAAGTTCCGAAACAGATACCGACATTGAGGTACCGGCAATCCCGCAACCCAGTTGTAGCGTACAAAGGCCTACGAAACGACCAAAAGTTGATTTATTTTCATAGTAAATAAATGTATTATAAGTGTTCTTTCTTTCTGTTTAGTGTATTTTCTTTGCTGTAAAACCGTATATTATACGCGTACATAGAGGGATGCACGCGTGTATGTGTGCGTGCGCATGCACGTATGGGCGATTGATTGTGCGGTTGAGGGTTATTTACGTGTACAAGTATTCAAGGGGTGGAAGTTTGTAAAAAAACAATAGCAGAAAGATAATAAATAAGGGAAGCAGAAATAGACGAAAAACCTAAAAAGAACTCAGGCTGTGAGCTGAGTTCTAGGTTGAAAAACATAGTCCTCAAAAGGTTAAGATGAAAATGATTTCATCAATTTACAGCTAAATCAGAGACAACCTGTCCTTAACTTGCTGGTCTTTTATGACACTAGCTTGATGACACAGATCAAGCTTGCTCCTAATCAGACAGCCAAACATAATTTTCAACAGAAAAAATTACAAGTTTTCTCAGAACTGCTACACAAATTTGTATAGCACAACAGCCAAAAACCGTATTTAACAACGGGTCAGTTTTAGCTTGATTACTTTTGAGTGTTATACTAAATATATGTATTTTGAAATTTACTGTTGTAAGAGCATTTAAATATTCCTTCATTCGGTTTCTATAATAGAGTTAGGTGCTGTATCTTTTTGAAACACTAACTGAATTCTAAAGAGAAAAAAAAAATATTCTGTTAAAACAGATAAATAATTAACAACATGACCAAGTGACTCAAAACTCATGTTTTGATTGTTTATAGCCAGACTTTCCAATGTAACACGTATTTTCGCCATTTAAGTAAAATTTATGGGTACATTATATCACACTTTTATTTTTTATCCGTCTACATTTTGCACCAGTATCAAGGTAGTAAAAAGTATACATGTTCACTTAATAAAACGAATAGATGATTATCTTAACACTTAACAACATCTCCTGCAGTAACATAGCGATGATAATCAAACAAACCTCTCAATAAAACTTCCGCTTCGATTACGGCGTCAATAGGAGGTGGTTCAATAGCTTTACTGAGAAACTGGCCAATAGCACCAAGACGAAGTAATTTAATGGAGAGTGCAAGTTCATGAAGTGGAGTTCTAAACATTTCTGGAGTCATGTGTTCATCTAAGGACTGATACCTGGCCTGAAACAAACGTACAATAGAAATAGCTTCAGAATACCGATAGAACTAGAAAGAGACAGCTATGGGCAAGTGAGGTGAGAGAAACATATGCAAGGTGTACTACAAACCACTCAGTTCTTCCTACCATGATTCTGTATTCATACTGTTAATATACACCTAGTATTTATAAAAGTTATTATTTTTGATAATGAAAGTACTGTTTTTTTATTTTTAGTTGAAAATAGCTATTTTATTACACCATAAACATCTCATATTACATTTGTTCCGTTACACTGTCGACTTCATATAGAACATGGTGTAGTTATAACATTTTCCCTGTAAAACTAATTCTTTCAGTAGTTATTAGTTTACCGCAGCTTCCTACGACACAAATCAAGGATTAATAAGAAATAGACCTACGTCGTTAATAAATTATACTTTAACATCACGAACCCAATGTTTTTCATTCACCGCTGTACTAACCAGCTAAAAACACTTTTCTTTAAAAATTGCACAAGTGATGGAATTATGTGAAAAAATTGGAGAACCTTCTGCAAAAATTTCTAATTGATGACGTGGATTCAGTTAAATCTTGGAAAAAAATGATATATCTCTATCAACAACAACATAAAATACATATTGTATAACAACCATATCTGGTTTTGAGATCTTTAGTAACACAATTTCAAGCCCGTTATACATTTTAAGATTGAATTGAAGTTCTCTTGTACAAAGTAATACTCAAACCAGTTTGGACTTAGAGGAGTTAAAGCTAAAGAGTACAGCTAACTCATAAAATTTAAAAATACTGCAGCCCTAATCTACGTAACCAATGAAATATTGCCAAACGATCTAAACCTGCTCTTCATAAAAGAAAAAATTAAACTAAGTAAAGAGTAAGAAGAGCATTACAATCCATTCGTGATTAACCTCCTCGATAACAATGAAGATATTCACAGACTGAAACATTGGACTAACCTTTACAAGTTTGTTAATCTTTTTTTCTACTTCTACTACTAATCATGGTCATCATAATCATCTTCAGCTTTCACTACTTTATGTTTTAAGATATTAGTGTACAGTTCAGTCAAAATTAGTTTTTTAATCTAAACATTATTATTCAGATTGTTATCTTTGCTTAAAGATTCAAAAATCTGTTCATATAATTGTTGTTATTGCTATTTTATTTATGACTTTCATTTTATGTATTTACGGAATAGCCTAGTTCTACTTTTCAACTTCAAATGACTTTCTGTTCTTGAGATTTGAGAAAATCAACATGTTCCTTCCCAATACTTGATAAAGGACAAAAGAAAGCAGAAAAATAAAAAAATGTAAATGTCTTACCCGGCTACACAAATGAAAACAAAAACCAGGACGCACACGACCAGCACGGCCTTTCCTCTGTTCCAGATTCGTTTTAGAAGCCCAAACAGTTGCATAATTCACCATATTGTTATGTGACGTGAACAATTTCATCTTCGCTTTACAACTGTCTATTACAAATACGACATCGTTTATTGTAATGGATGTTTCGGCAATGTTTGTTGCCAATATGATCTGCAACAAACGCAAACAATTGTATAAACCAACAAAATCGACTGACGCTACAAAAGTCAATGGGCAGCTGATGAAGAGAATAAGTTTGGAGTATGCATACTTGCTATTCATTGCCTGTACTATTAAACAATCAATATATTATTAACTCTTCTCTCTACTCTGCTTAAAACAGACAGGTAGTGTTAAATTATTTTTACTCAATCTGCTAGTTCCAGGGCTACAAAAAAATCTGTTTCTTATCACATGGTCAGCCAATTATATGACAAGCATTTAACAAAAGAAGTAGAGGTGTATAAGAAACTACTCAGAATTATCTCCTCTGAAAGTTATGAATTTCAGTACACAGCCAGACCCTGTGGTTAATGAAGGTGTCATTTGCAGGAAGGTAAGTAGATGCTTTTCAGTGAGCCTAGCATGCTGATAAGCATACTCTTCCACTCAGTGAAGAAGGCAATGATAAACCAGCCTTTCGGCTGATAACCTTAACACACTTCTGTCTACACAATCACTTTATACTAGCTGAATATCAACCTGTTCCTTTTGACCATGTACAAGATTTAATATATTTCGGATTATTAAAGGTTGCCTACTACGAATAATAAATAATTTACAACGTTGAGTGCTGAGGACATATATGCGCGTCCAAAATTCCTGCCTAACTGTGGATATTATTTTATGGCTGCTTTCCAGATGACAGGCAGCTATAATCGCTTATTGTTTAACAAATAGGCGTTCAGTACACCCATGTGCTAGAGATGCGGTAGTCCTGCAGTATCTCAGCATATAGATTTTTGTGGACTTTGAAGTTTATGCTAGTTTTGAATGGCTGTCTGATTAAAAACTCATAAACTTTTAGTTATTATTTCATAATTTGAAATTACTTCAAATGAGTTTTCACTCTGAGAAAATAATCAGAAAGTTAAAAATTTTATTGTGTTTATTATTTTAAGTATTAAAATTACCGAAGAAATTTTTTTGTGTACATGTACAAAGGAACCTTATTGGTACTTATGCCCTAGTAAAATTTAACACTTTCAGGACGGCACCTGTATATGATACGGGCGCCTATTTCACTTGGTTTTATATCCATTAGCTCGTATCGTATAAGATTGCCGTCACTTAGTTACTGTCATTTAGTTCATTCTGAATCTAATAGAGTACACTCATAGTCCTAATGTTGTAAGATTATCGAATATAGCGACTTTTACCGCATCAATGTTATCGAGCGTGAGCAGCATCTACCGGTACTTCTGCGCGTTGTTTTTAGTTATTAGTTCGTTATTATAATACTTAGTTTTTATTTAACTTTACTTAATAAATAAAAAAGTAAATTGTTTATTAGAAATAGGTAATTAGTTTGTAAGAATTTAACTCATTTAATTAATTTTATAATTCTTATATATTATCATTATACAGTGAAAAAAATTTTAAATTCAAGAAAACATACCTCTCTTCAGTCAAACATCTTTATCATAATAATTTAAGTAATCCTAACCTTAGTAAATGAAAAGTAATCTACTAATTATGATCTTTAATTTAATCTTTACTTTTTGAATTTATGACCAATAGTTAATTTGTTATATTGTTTTAAAAATCCCGGAAAAATGGCAGTCCACGGGCAAAACAACAAAAAAAACTCAAGTCTTCAAAGTGATAAAAAAATCAAATTAAAATATTTTTTCTGTACTGAACAAATCCTTCGAATTTATTTATGTTACTAGTTAGCATCATAGCAGCAAGAATCCATATTAATGTATTGTTTTTTTATGTCTGTATAAAAAACTTTCTATAGTTACCTTGACTGCCCATAACTGACGGGTGGAGTGTCAAATTATTTACACTCAATCTGTTCAGTGCAGGGCTAAAATAAATAGTTCTGTTTCTTATTATAAATGGTCAGCCAATTAAATGACTGAATCATTTAAGAACAGAAGAGGTAGAGGTGTAAAAGACACTAGTCAGAGTTATCTCCTCTGAAAGTAATGAATTTTATTATACAGCCAGACCCTGTGGTGAATGAAGTGAAGGTGTCATTTACAGAGTGGAAATATATGCTTTTCAGAGGGCCCGGTATGCTGATAAGCGTACTTTTCCACTCAGTGAGGAAGGCAATGGTAAACCACCTCACTCCTCGTTTTACTTAGTAAAACCTCTACAGGTTCAAACCAGCCTTTTGGCTGATGACCTAAACAACAGTTACCTTATTCTGCTTCTTAAGCCTAGTTTACACGGGTCAAGTCCACAGTTTAGTAGCTTACCCCCACCACTACGAACAACGTACTTTACGAGCGAGATCTCGCGTCCATGGAACCGCAACAATGCACTAAGTTGGCTGCCTACGTTACATGTGCGAACAGTTACTAAATTACTTGACTGTTGCTACTCTACTAAAATACTCAACCTGTGTAAACTAGACTTAATACTTAGTTTCTTAAAAGTACTTTTACTTTCACGGTGTGCACATTTATAGATATTGCATCTTCCTTTATCAAAAGTTTGAATCACTCTCATAAAATAAAAAAAACAAAGCATAAGGCAACTATAGTAAGTTTTTTTTATACAGACATAAAAAAACAATACATTAATTAAATCCTTCTGAACATAATCAAAGAAAATGTTACACTATAATCAAGCACAATAAAGAAATATGTAAAACTAGCCACAGTAAACATACACCAAATTAACTGTACAACACATCCTCATAAAACGCCCTAACCTGAACACTATATGGAGACGATTTCAAATATCAGGTACTTAGAAAGATTGTGTTAACAGAAAAACACTAATATTTATAAAAATTTTAAATATTCAAAGGAAGATTTAATAGAAAAATATAATTCATGTAAAAAACCTAATATAATTGTTCAATTATTGTTTATTATTATTGTTTTATTTTGTTTATTAATTATTAATTATTGGAAACCTATTGTAAATTATCGTAATCCTTTATAATGTTACTTGTTTTTGTCTTGTAATGGGATTGTGAAAAAACTAAAATTCTGATTACAATAATTTAAAAAATTTCTGAAATACAAGATGTAGGTTTTTTTTAATGTTCTACAACAACTTTGCTTATATACAATTTTGGTTGTGCAGCGCTTAACATGACCAAAACCCACTTTAATAAAGAGAAATGAAAATTACCTTTGTAGTTCCATCTGGAACTGGAGCAAACACTTTACGTTGATCTTCTCGGGGCAGTTGTGAATGCAACGGGATTATTATGTATCCCGAACCACCTGTAACAATTTCAATAGATTTAACCTACCAACGTAATATTTATTATAACGACAGCACTGATTTACTAAGACTAGTTGTTATATAATCTTTATTTCTGCATTAAACTCAAAACACTATCGACCAAAATTCAAAATGATTAGATTTTCTACACAAATCTTACACTTATAACCCCGTATTGAACAATTGGTTTTCACAATTTTGTCTGTTTACACAATAAAACACAACCTAAACATTCTAGCTGGAATTTTAAAAATAATCTTACTACACCATTCAAAATAGCATTTTTTAAACTAAATGCTAAAAATAATAATTTTTACTAGATAATGAAATTATACAGTTGGAATCATAGAAATGCAAGCTTCCTGCAACTTTGTACCAGTCAGACTATGGTCACAACCCGATTTATGAATTAAGAGTTGTTAACCCGAGCTGAATTGTATATCTGTTTAATCATCGTTGTCGCTTCACTAATTCATCAAAAATATGCATATGAAATCCAGTTTAAAAAAATTCCCTTTCATTGACACACTATTTCCCTGCAGAACTACTATAACCACTTTTTGACAGTTACTGTTCTTTTTATTTTTATGTACACTTAAGAGAAAAAAATAATTAAGAATGATACTTAACAAACATTAGAATAAAATTGTAGCTTCTCAAAATAATCAGTAAAGATAATAAAGAAATGAAAGAAACTAAATGTTTACACATTCTATTATAGTACACCTAACACACAATTCGTCAATTACACATTAAAGAAACAAAACTAGATTCCCAAGAAGTTTAGTATCAACTCAGAAGTAACATTTTCAACAGCTGAAAACAAAAAAAGTTTGAACAACCATTACAGCTGCCAGTATGGCTTGTCAAATATGTTTACCCACACAACAAAAAAATGGCATGAATAACTTACACAACCCATGAAATTAAAAAAAAATTCCATTATTTTTTTAAACACAGCTTGTACGTATTTATAAAAATCTGAAAAACAATTTTACCATAAAACTCGACATACATACAGTTAACAGAATGGCAGAATATATAGATGTACTGCATACGAGGTGCGGCTAGAAAAAAACCGAACTAGCACAGGTGAAACAATAAAACGAATGCAATAAGGCTGAAAGTCGCCTGGCCTGTCACGTGACTCTTGCTCCGCCTACTGCTCGAGTTTCATCTGCCTCCTGCACTCAGTCTGCCCGTGGCGTCTGTTCTAAGTAGTTGACGTTTTGTCTGTGCGTCGGAAAAATGTTGAGTGTACAGAAAGAACAGCGTGTTAACATCAAATTTCTTTTCAAACTTGGAAAATCTGCAAGTGAAACGTTTGTAATGTTGCAACAAGTTTACGGCGATGATTGTTTATCGCGAACACAAGTGTTTGAGTGGTTTAAACGATTTAAAGATGGCCGCGAAGACACAAGTGATGACGCTCGCACTGGCAGACCATTGTCAGCAAAAACTGATGCAAACATTGAAAAAATCGGTAAACTTGTTCGAGAAGATCGCCGTTTAACAATCAGAGCAATGTCTGAGTTGACAGGAATTGACAAGGAAAGTGTTCGGCAGATTCTTCATGAAAGTTTCAACATGAACAAAGTGTGTGCAAAAATGGTTCCAAAGTGTCTCACAATTGAACAGAAGGAACGCCGAAGAATGATTTGTTCTGACATCCTAGAAAACATTGAAACAGATCCCACCTTTTTACAAAATGTTATTACTTGTGATGAATCATGGTTTTTTACTTACGATCCCGAAACCAAACGCCAATCGATGCATTGGAAATCTCCTGATTCTCCACGACAAAAAAAAGCACGAATGTCAAAATCGAAATTCAAGGCAATGATGATTGTTTTTTTTGATGTCAAAGGAATTGTACACATTGATTGGGTACCAGAGGGACAAACAGTGAATCAGCATTACTACATTAGCGTCCTGACTACCCTACGTGAGCGAGTACGGAGAAAACGGAACGATTTGTGGAAAAAAAAGACATGGATCCTGCACCAAGACAATGCCCCAGCTCACAATGCGTTGTCAGTGAAGACGTTTTTAGCCAATCACAACATTCCCATCTTAGACCATCCACCCTACTCACCTGATTTGGCCCCGTGATTTTTTTCTTTTCCCTAAAGTCAAGTCAGCTTTGAAAGGAACTAGATTTGAGAGTGTTGAAGCAGTAAAAGAAAAAGCGACGGAAGTAATGTATGGACTTACCGAAAATGATCTGCAGCATTGCTATGAACAGTGGAAAATTCGTATGGAGCGGTGTATAGACCGAGGAGGAGAGTACATTGAAGGAGATAACATCAAATTGTAAATAATGGAAAATAAAATTTTTTTATAGCATCAGTTCGGTTTTTTTCTAGCCACACCTCGTATATTACTTAATTGCTTACCAAAAACAGGATGCTGCTGAAAATGCCTGAGCAACGCAAATATAAGATTCCATCCAGGTAAGAACACAAGAACCGCACCAGGAATGTTTAACCCTTTTATATATTTGAGCAACGATTCCATTAACTCAAAACTTATATCTTTCTCACTCATTTTACTCATCGCATGTCTTGTCTCCGGCATGTATGTATCTGAAATGACTTTATTTAAGTTGTCATCCTGCTCCTCGGGCAACCCGATGTTGTCCTCGTCATCATCTTTCTTGTTGTTGCTCTTTCTCTTTCTCATGTCCGGCGGTGGAACAAACGATAACATCTGGACACAATCTTCCAAGAAGTATTCTGAAATTCACATTAAAATACATAATTTATTGAACCACCAATCCATTTTTAATAAAAATGATACTGTAAGTTTTGGAGAAAAACCTCATTCAAGACATTCACTAGTTTCTAATGGAAGTAGCAAGCAATATGAACTTAACAAATCGCTCATTAAACAATAGTCAAACTATTGAAGATATGGCATCGTAGAGGGTGTGCTTAATATTTCCCCGATTTTCAAGATTCCTCTTTACCAGGAGGTGCTCTTGATGGTCTTAACTAATTTTGAGCTCAGCAGGCATGATATGGGTGGAAAAAGTTACTTGAGTGAAAAGGTGCAGATCCAATAATGTTCCTATAGGCACTGAATACTGAAGATAGTTAGTACAACAAAAGGTCAGCTCTGGTAAATTTTTGAAAATACAGGAGAAAAATAGGTATTTTCTGAGACCTGCCATCAAAAAGTAGGAGCTTATGGAGAAAATCAATAATTTTTAACTATTAACCCTTAACTGGTGAGGTGGGGTCTGCCAAACCCCAGGGAATTTTCATTTTTTAACATTGGCAACACTGAGAGTCAGATGACCTTGACGCGTTCAGTACCTTCAAATTAGTTGGTGTTGAGCTCCCCTACTATTTGTTTCCGTTCTAGTTTTTGATTTTATAGTCGGTACAACAAGTTAAAGTTGCTTTAGGGTCTGTCAGACCCCACGTCACCGTGAGTGTATTAGTTTCGTTCTCATAGTGATTTACAAAAATGGCGTCTGGAGATAAACAGTTTAGGGTTAACGACCCAGATTCAATGCAGAAGATGTCAAAAACCATACTGCCTGGATTGTAGAGCTGATCTTTGCTCTATTTGTAGAGAAAACTGAGAGACGTTTAGTGTTTGTTCAGTGTAATAACAGCATATTTTTCCAAACTTTAAAACCGTGCAGAATTTTTTAATTTTATTTAAGAATTATTCTGATTTATGTGAATTGTTTTTAAACTCATAGTTAAAAGGGGTAAACATTTTAAAATTATCATATAATTTTAATAAACAATGTTTTTGAGTTCATTTTTCCGAGTGTAAAATAAAAAATATTTTTTTGAAATGGTTTAACGAAGTGTTTCTTATTTCTAGCTCTATTCCACATTTCTATACCAGTTTAAAAAATGTACTTAAGCCATTGCATAAAAATAAAAAATTTTAATTTGTGTAAAAAATGAAAAAAATTTGAGGGGTGTGTGAGACCCCACCTCACTGAGTGTTAAAATAATACCACCTCACTGAGTGTTAAATTAATACCACCTCACCAGTTAAGGATTAAATCAATTCTCTGCATGCTAACATATTAATTTCATTACAGACAGGATATTGATGCATAAATACGTGAAAACGGCAATGACCGGTGAATAGAAAATAGAGCATAACTTTTTTTATATTAACCAATTTTTAAAAATTTCAATTAGTTTTGTAGAAAAAAGAATTTTCAAGATGGCCCATATATAATTTTTTAAAGAAAATTATAAATTTTTAAGTTACAATTAAAAAAAACTAAAAAAAAATTTCATTTACAAGAAAAAAAATTATTTCAAAGACAATAAAAGTAATTCTTTGGTCTAAATGGTTACTAATTCTGAAAAAATGAAAAAAAATTAAGAGAATTGGTTTAAAGAAAAAAAGTTATTGTCTATTTACAAAATAGTGACATGTTATGCAAAATTAAATCCAACTAAAGGCCACCAACAGTTCAAAACAATTCATAGGTCAATGGGTTAATCCTTTGCCAAAATTTTTTTACACATGAATAACCTTGTATTAGATATACATTTACGTCTACTAAGTTTTACTACAGTTTTATTTGAAACTACCAATTTAAATGTAAATATCAACAAGAAGTATACCTTGTACAGGATAAGCACGTCCAGGAACTTCTACGACAGGACAATCGTTGAAATATCTACTGAACAGAGACGTGTCGATAGTGGCAGACATAAGAATCAAACGCACGTCAGGATACGTGTGTACCATATCACGTAATATCACCATTATAAAATCTGTGTTCACATCTCTTTCGTGAATTTCATCGACTATGACGTGCGATATACCTCGTAATCCGTTTTCAAGTTTTCTTAACAACACACCTGTAGCAAACAACAACAAAATCATTTTCTTTTCAAGACTGTTTCAGTCTTAAAAAACAATCATAAATATAATGTAGAAGTAACTTTAAATCCAGTCTTACCTAATTTCCTTTGGGAATTGCAAGTAATTTACATTTTTCAGTTTTGACAAATTACTAGTCAATCGAATCAATCCCTAACCTTGAGGACCAAGGAAAACTATCAGGTTTACCAAAACTTATCTGATAAATCTTTATTTTAAGATGCTGAAAACCCTTCTGAGATAGTTTTTAAGAAGTACAAATATCCTCGTGGACAAAATTCCAATATTCCATTATATTGATAAATAAATATTGTTAATACTCCTGATCCCCATGATGAGACATCAGGATTTTTTTTTGGTTAACGTTCGACTGTTCTGGAATAATTACTGCTAATGCAAACATCAGGAACTCCCAAAATTCCGCAAAGGGAGGTACCTCTATTTATATTACAGATAAATAAATTGTAAGAAAGTTAAGATCATACGTACCAATAGTACAAAATAAAATTCCACCGTATGGACGTGGCAAGCAAGACTCAAATCGAACGCTATACCCGCAACTGATACCCAATTCTTCGCATCGTTCGTTTGCGACTCGATCAGCGACCGAGACAGCCGAAATACGTCTCGGCTGTGTGATTACAATGTTGCAATAAGCACCTTGACCTGTTTGTACATAATCGTCCAATATGTACTGGCAAACTTGGGTCGTTTTACCGCAACCTGTATTTCCTCTAATGATGATCACACTGTTCTCGTTGATCGCTTCCATTATTTTCGCTTTCATCGACCCAACCGGCAATTGACTTCGTTCGGTGTTCATCCTTTGCAACTGTTCATCATTTTGCATTTTTGTGCGGTAACCCTCCGCCAAATCATGGGAAATCTGGTCCATTGTTGCCTGCAAAAAAAAGAAACATTTTAAACTAAATGTTAAAACACATATGTCTACTTAAATTAGGTTCTTCTGTCAACTCTTTTCCTATGGCAAATGAGTTATATTGTAACATTGTAAACTTTTCTAGTGGTAAGTCCAATTACCATGCTGTCATGTCCATAACCATGTACCAGCTGACAACAACAGTCCATGGTAGAGATTATATACATGGGTGTTGCTAAACCCACTGCTAAATTTGGTTTGATCCATGCAACTACGTCACTCATGTACTAAATGAATTCCTTAAGTAATTAGAAGGAAGAGTAGAATATAATCACTAAAAATGGCATTTAGGAGATGTTGGTAGCGAATTACTGCATGCTGATAATACAATTGAAGAAATCATTCCGCAGAATGAAAATGATTGTGAAGATGCAAAAAACAAATGCCTAGTCTGTCGAGTGTTTGTATAGGCTGGCTACTGGCTTGTCGCCACTCCACACAAAGCGAAGGACAGCCAAGAACGGGCCAAATATACCTCTAGAATTGTATAATGCAGCCTTGTGTAAAACAGCAGACTTTTAGAAAGCCGCTTTTATTATTATTACCAATGATGGGATAATTTAAATAATTATATATATACACAATCATATAACAACCATCATATAATCATTCATCATAATTATTAATATCATTATTAATATATCCTGAAAATATTATGTTATAGAATTACGATAAAAATATATGTTGGTTTGTCGTCATAAAAACTATATATGTCACTGTTTACTTTAGAAATTGTTTTCCACCCAATATTAATTAATTTTATCAACTTACTGTTGAGTGAACAGATTGTGTATAAAATCAGAGCTTATAATGAGCATAACATTAATATGCAACAATAGTTTTAATATTTCATCACAATGACTTAAATTACTTATATAAAATGTGTGCGGTATGAAAAGTAACGTAACTATACGTGATGGGTGAGGGACGGGTAGCGGGGATATCAACTGTTCTACTGCAGGGGCCACAAGCAAGTAGCCGGCCTGCCTCAACACCATTGATACAATAACCCCGATTATCCGAATCCCCACTAAACTCCATAACGCGCCTTTCTTAACTGAAACTAATCTGAATTTTTTTTTTTAATTTGATGATTATTCAATTTCAATATTCTGGATGTGTACAGTACAGCATTTATTGAGTCCACCCCTGTATTTTGGTTAAGCAGAGTTTTACTGTATATCAATTTGTTTGAAGATTAGGATGTGCAGACCATATTACAAAAAATTTAGATGTTTTGAAGAATTATTATGAAGAAACAAAATCAGTCAAGTATGCAATTAAAAAATAGATATAATTTTTCACCCCGGTTTTAACAACTTCACATCAATAAACACAAGTTCTAGGGTGTATGTACGAGGTGTGGCAATTAAGTTCCAGAAATTTGTCAATAACACACAAGCAAATTAAGTAATGAGCAAAATTTTATCATCCCTCACAATAGTCCCCCTCTTAACTCCACACGATTCCAACGTTGCTCCCTTGATTGGAAATACCCTAGGTAATCCTCCATTCAGCTTCCTTGACCTCCTGTACACCGCCATGATGAGTTCCTTTGAGGTGCAACTTCATCTTGCGGAATAAGAAGTCGCAGGGGGCGAGATATTAGGGCTATACGGTGGGTGCGGCAACATTGGAATGCCATTATTTGCCAAAAACTCTTGCATAATGAACGACCAATGGGCCGGCGCGCGTTGTTATGGTGCAAGATCCAGCTGCTCCAGGACGCCAACGTAGAACTTTAGTCACCGTCTGGCTGGCAAAAACATTCATAATAAATGATGCCATGGATATCAAAAATTGCCAAAATTGCCTTCCGTTGTGACTAGGACATCCTCGTTTTTGTTGGTCGCTCCGCACCCTTTCCCACTTACTGCTGACTTGTTTACGGGCCTCAGTGCCCTACTCAAATATGCAGGTCTCATCTCCAGTGATTACAAAAAAAACAAAAAAACTGCAACAAAAGGAAGGTCCCCTATTTCTAGTCATATGTTCACAAACGACGCAGTGTTTCCGATTCCCAAGTTATAACTAAATTGCCACACCTCGTTATGTACTGTAATTGTAATTTAATGTAACAGACTTTTACAACAGATGCATACAGTACTGTTTTCATCAACTAAAACAGGCTCTCGATATTTATACGAGGTAGGGTCAAAAAGTTCCCGGAATGGTCACATGCAGTCAAGCATTTGTTTGCTGGAAGGGAAATTTTTGTTTGGAAGGTTGGTATCACTCTAGGGAGGTCCTGTGCCTTCAGCAGGCAGTTAGAGTTGGTTTTCTACGTGCGGTGTATGATATTTTAGACGTAGTTTTTTCCTTTCGTCGTATTGTGAAATGCCATCATCAGAGTAGCGTGCCAATATCAAATTCTATGTGTTGCTAGAGAAATCACCCTCGGAGACTCTTGAGATGCTGAAGAAAGCATACAAAAATGATGCAATGAAAAAAACGGCAGTTTACGAGTGGCACAAGCATTTTCGTGACAGTCGCACAACAATAAAGATGATGTTCGGACTGAGTAGCCTTCCACTTCTACCACAGATGAGAATGTTGAGCTCGTTCGACAACTTGCCAGTGCAAACAGGGAAAACAATCAACAAAGAATTGCACACAGAGATCTTAAAACGGTTACGAGATACAATTCGACGAAAACGGCGTGAAAAATGGGAAAATGGGCAGGGAATGATTTGTTTTTGTTGCATGATAATGCCTTGTCACATCGCTCCCTAATGGCGAAACAATGCCTTGCAAAGAACAATGTCACCACTCTGGAACACCCTCCAATATTCTTCCGATCTTGCACCACCGGATTTTTACCTGTTTCCACAAGTCCACAACTGAAAATGATATTGAAGTGACATCGTTTTGCTGATTCATCAGAGGTGATGGAAAATGCGACGAAACAGCTGATAGAACTTTCGAAAAATGGCTTTCAGGAGTGTTTTCAACGATTGTATGAATGGTGTAATAAGTGCTTAGATGCAGGAAGAGAGTATTTTGAAGGAAAATAGGATTAAAATGTTATACATACTTTCAATCAATTTCTATTAACCGATTCCGGGAACTTTTTGACCCTACCTCGTGAAAGGTGTCACTTGCAGAGTGGAAAGTAGATGGTTTTCAATAAGAAATTTATAGTTCTAGAAATGAATGAATGAAAGAAGCACTTTATTTTCACACAACAATATTGTCAATCTTCATCTGCTTTTATACAAAAATCTGTATATTATTTTTATAATTTCTGGAAGCTCTATTAGCAGCTTACTCTCTCACCTGTGGGCTTTCTCTTTACTTCTATCTACACAGTGTTCATTCTCATCACATCAAACATGGGGGTTTCCAGCAGGCAAAAATTCCTTAGTTCATGTTGTACAGACTCCCCACTATCAAATGGCTTGTTTGCCTCCCCAGAGACTGAACAGTGGATTCCCAACAGCTGTGAGGGTGGTTATTGCCTAGGGTAGTTCTCTTTAAGATAAGATTCCATCATGTATGCTAAGGTTCCTCTAAGTAATAAAGTTAGGAGACATTAATCCATCCTAGTATATAAATACGGTCGTAAACTGTACCTGCTCTCTTCAGTGCAGTAGAGCAGATGCTCCAAATATCTACAACCACTATGTGTGCATTCCATAAACGGATTAAGCGAACCATAAACTTAGTTCATACATATTACCATTTAAATAGAGAATCTTTGTCATAATGATTTGCTAATAAGCAGACACTATAGATTAATCTCTTTGGTGAGCACTTCACTTAACATAAAACCTTAGATAGGAGAGTTTACACAGTCCACAAAAGGTTTAAATAAAAGAAAACAAATTTAATAAATATACATATATATTTTCAATGATTCATACATAATGAATAACAATAACAATACAAACATTCCCCAGTTCTGCCAACCGCACCACATACAGTAAAACCATGTTCACCCAGATTAACCAAAAAATTTTGTATTTTTTTAATTTGGGGATTAGGCTCACTCTATTTAACTACAGTATGAGGTGTGGCTATTAAATGACGAGACTGATGTAAAAAATTTTATTTTTATTTTATACATTATCACTTATTGTCACCTTCGATATACACTCCTTCTCTATCCCTACAATGCTCCATGCAAATTTTCCAATGATGGAAACAGTGCTAGAAGTCATCTTCTGTCAGCTCCGTTAGGACACATGCTGGTTTCTCTTTTACAGCTTCCACAGACTCAAATCTTGTCCCTTTTAATGCAGATTTCACCTTAGGGAACAGGTAAAAGTCACATAGTGCAAGATCTTGTGAATAAGGTAGATGTTCTAACACTGAGATGCTGTACTTGGCTAGGAACCTCTTGACAGATAATGCGGAATGAGCTGGCACATTTTCTTCGTGGGGAACCCATGATTTATACTTCTACAATTCGGGGTGTTTTTTCCTTACTCTTTGACATAGTTTAGAAAGTACCTCAAGGTAGTAATACTGATTAATTGTTTAACCTTCAGGCACCCAGTGAAGGTACACAATCCCATGGATATAAAAAAAACAATCATCATTGCTTTAGATTTTGACTTGCTCATTCGAGCTTTTTTGGCTCTCCCAGTGCATGGATTGGCACTTAGTTTCCGGATCATAAGTTAAAAACCACGTTTCATCACATGTTATTATCTTCTACCTGTTCCCTAAGGTGAAATCTGCATTAAAAGGGACAAGATTTGAGTCTGTGGAAGCTGTTAAAGAGAAAGCAGCACGTGTCCTGTAGGAGCTGACAGAAGATGACTTCCAGCACTGTTTCCAACAATGGAAAATTCGTATGGTGTGTTGTAGGGATAGAGAAGGAGTGTATATTGAAGGTGACAATAAGTAAGTATGTATAAAAATAAATTTTTTTACGTCAGTCTCATTATTTAATAGCTACACCTTGTATATACACACAAAGTTCAGCACATAGTTATAAAATACTAGTTTAGCATAAATTGTGGTTCTCTATATTTTGCTCATCAAAATCGGTACAAAATAGGATTTTTAAAGACAAAGGACAGTGTCCACTAAAATAAATTACAAATATCAGGTATCATTATTCTGTGAATACGTTTACCGATACAATGAATCGTTGTTTACCTGTCATGAGAAAAATACCTACTATATACTGTAAAAAAAGCTTATACTTATTTCCAGAATTCAACCCCCCCCCTCCACTTTCCAAATGTGCAATCATTCATGTTCCATGAAATGTGAAATAGTTTATTTATTAGTACACGAATCCCTTGCTATTCACAGAGTTACATTCCATAAAGTTACAGTGAATAACAAAACCAAACCTATACAGGGTGATTCACAAAGAAACAGAAATACTTTGGGAAATGAATCTACATTGAAAAATTAGAAAAAGTTCATAAACATAGATCTGGAACTAGCGAAAGATACTGCTCTGATTTCGGCATATCCCATGAAATGTTAAGGAAGTTAATTAAAGTTAAAAATTGTGGTTTTGTATGGTTTTTCCAACCGTGGTTTCTGAAGTAAAATGGAAATCAATGTGTAAAAATCCCGATTTTTATGTTTGTCATTCAATAAAGGGCTTCATTAAATGGGAAGGTAAGTATTGTTTTCACGCCAATTTTTCAAAATTGGGTTTTCACAGGATAAGACACGTTTTCAGATCCTTAAACCCAAAAAAAACTTGTTTTAGCGATGTATGAACAAAATATCTCAAACACGTAATATGAGTACGAAGTTGAAACTTAAGTTAGGTACCACTACAGGACCCGACACGAACATTTTAATCAAAATCGGTCAACCAGAAGTAGTAATTTATTTATGCGATTTTCTCAAAAACAGCTCCTAAGAATTTAAAAAAAAAAACTTCCGTTACTAAATTTGCATGCTCTACAAGATAGGGTAAGCGCCATGTCTGCTAAAATTCTTGGAGGACTGTGGTCTTGCAAAAAAAGGTTTTTTTTAAAGATTGCACCATTAAATGCATTTAGAACAAAAATGCGTATAATCGAAGTTGTAGAATAATTAAAAACCTACAACTTAATTTAAATATTTTTGTACAAGGCTTACTTTACCAGCAATTTTATTTGTGATTTTCTGTTTTGGTAAAAAGAATAGGATTTTTTAAGATTGCAGCTTCAGCATGGATTTTATGACAAAAACGTATAATTAATAGAATACATATATGATAATGAACAGCCAAAACAAAACAAGATTAAATATAAACTCACTTCAGAGTATTATACTCTGAGGTGTATTATAGTATAATACTCTGAGGTGAGTTTATATTTAATCTTGTTTTGTTTTGGCTGTTCATTATCATATATGTATTCTATTTATTATACGTTTTTGTCATAAAATCCATGCTGAAGCTGCAATCTTAAAAAATCCTATTCTTAGATATATGATAATGAACAGCCAAAACAAAACAAGATTAAATATAAACTCACCTCAGAGTATTATACTCTGAGGTGTATTATAGTATAATACTCTGAGGTGAGTTTATATTTAATCTTGTTTTGTTTTGGCTGTTCATTATCATATATGTAGTGCTGCAAACAAAGGAAAATAATGTTTAATAAAATAATTAATAGAATGTATAATAATTTTTTTTACTTTCTCTTGCCTATATGAATATAAAAGAAAGGAAAGTATTGTTTTCATGTCAATTTTTCAAATATTTCAACGGATCTACACGTTTTCAGACCCCTCTGAACCCAAAAAACATGGTTTTAGCGATTGGTCTGTGTGTGTGAACAGAATATCTCAAGAACGGAACATCATATGAACTTGAAACTTTTAGACACCACTACCGGTCCCGACTTGAACATTAGCGATAATTAGCAATTTTCTGTCTTGTTTCCCACAAAAACATGTGAAAAATCAATTTTTTTTAAAATTTCAGCCTTAATATGCATTTTACAACAATAATGTATATAATAAAATTTACAGTAAATTTAAAGATCTACGACTTCTATTTAGAGAATTTTTCACTTCAGAGCTTAGTTAGCAGGAAAGAGTGATTTTCCGCATTTTAAAGCCGAACTGAAGTTAATTTTCATTTTGCGTCTTTCACTCATTATTAAAATTAGGTTATGTTTTTTGGTTTTTCTTTTATTTCTAATGTTTTATTACTAATGTTAGGTTACATTGTTAATTATTTGCTTTGGCAAGAGAAAGTTGTTTGAGTGTTTCACACCAGATTTTTTTAATATTGTTTATTTTCGTTGGCTAGTTACACATTGTTTGATTTGAAATTTAGATCAGCTGGACCGTAAATATTTATAAAATAAAATTGTAAACATTAAAGATATGGCTGGATGTAACAGCCATATTACCGTTTATACATATAGTTGTAAAAAATACACTATAGTACTCACTCTCACTGTTTTTAAATCCTAAAATGATAAATAACCGCGTGAAATCTGTAATTAAACAAATCCAAAATTGGATACGTTTACTAAATTTCATTAAGCAAGGTTTTACTGTACTAGCAATACTGTTAATGTTTGATTTCTATAGTACAACCACTACAGAAATCAACATAATTAATACTACGATACATTTTATTACAGTCAAATTTACAATAACAAATTTTACATAGCCAACAAGAATAGTACACAAATTTGCATGCAAAAAACCGATATCAAGTTTTCTTACAGCTAGTTCTAGAGCTACAAAAACGTTCCGTTTCTTATCACATGGTCAGCCAACTATACGACTGAAGCATTTAACAACAGATGAAATAAAGGTGTAAAAGACACTAGTCACATTTATCACCTCTGAGAGTAATGAATTTCATTATACGAGCTGTGGCTATTAAATAATGAGACTGATATAAAAAATTTTATTTTTATTTTATACACATAATCACTTATTGTCACCTTCAATATATACTCCTCTATCCCTACAACGCTCCATGCGAATTTTCCATTGTTGGAAACAGTGCTGGAAGTTATCTTCTGTCGGCTCCTTTAGGTTACAGCCGCTCAAAAATGTATGAAATGAAGCTCGCAAAAATGTTTGTACTGACACTTTGTACACGACTGAAAATGACCCAAACTTTTTGAAAACAATAATAACATGTGATGAAATGTGGTTTTTACTTATGATCCGGAAACTAAGCGCCAATCCATGCACTGGAAGAGCCAAACTTCACAGAGAGCCAAAAAAGCTCGAATGAGAAAGTCTAACTTTAAAGCAATGATGATTGTTTTTTTTTTTAATATCCATGGGATTGTGTATCCTCACTGAGTTCCTGAAGGTCAAACAATTAATTAATATTACTACCTTGAGGTACTTTCTAAACTACGTCAAAGAGTAAGGAAAAATGCCCCAAAATGAAAAAGAACAAATCATGGGTCCTCCACCAAGACAATGCACCAGCTCATTCCATGTTATCTGTCAAGAGGTTCCTAGCCAAGTACAGCATCTCCGTGTTAGAACATCCACCTTATTCACCAGATCTTGCACCATGTGACTTCTACCTGTTCCCTAAGGTGAAATTTGCATTAAAAGGGACAAGATTTGAGTCTGTAAAAGAGAAAGCGGCACTTGTCCTGAAGGAGCTGACAGAAGATGACTTCCAGCACTGTTTCCAACAATGGACAATTCGCATGGAGCGTTGTAGGGATAAAGAAGGAATGTATATTTAAGGTGACAATAAGTGATTATGTATAAAATAAAAAATTTTTTTTACAACATCAGTCTTGTTATTTAATAGCCACACCTCGTACAGCCAGACCCTGTGGTGAATGAAGTGAAAGTGTCATTTGCTTTCCAGAGAGCCTGGCATGCTAAGCACTCTAAGCATACTTTTTCACTCAAGAAAATCAATGGTAAACCACTTCACTCCTAGTTTTATTTAGTAAAGCCTCTAGAGTCAAACCAGCCTTTCAGCTGATGACCTAAACAACAACGCAATAATACAATATGCCAATAATTGTTAATACAACTAAATACTACAAGATTTCATCAATTTTATTTGCCGACATTAAAGTTTTAGTAGCCGAATCAGAACAGTCTTCAAAAAGCCATATTTATTTTCTGAAGTGATGATTTCAGTAAAATGGGACCCTAAAAAATCTGTTGTTGTTTAGGTCAACAGCCGAAAAGCTGGTTTGAACCTCTAGAGGTTTTACTAAGTAAAAACAAGGAGTAAGGTGTTTTACCTTTGCCTTCCTCACTGAGTTGAAAGAGTATGCTTATCAGAATGCCAGGCCCTCCGAAAAGCACTCACTTTCCACCCTGCAAATGACACCTTCACTTCATTCACCACAGGGTCTGGCTGCATAGTGAAATTCATTACTCTCAGAGGAAATAACTCTGACTAGTGTCTTTTACACCTCTACCTCTTCTGTTCTTTAATAGTTCAGTCATATAAGTGGCTGACTATGTGATAAGAAACAGAACTATTTTTTTTAGCCCTGGACCAAACAGATAGAGTGCAATTAAAATAACACTCCACCTGCCCGTTTACTAATTTGTTTATATCTATTCACCCCAGCTAAATATAGTAAGGTACTATAGGCGGTTTTTTTCATTTGTTGCGTGATTATAAAAGCACATACATTTATTATAATACAACGTACAAAAACAAAAGAAATTCGGTGAGAGGTCCCAAGTACTCGAAGCACCACAAATTACTTTTGAGTATTATAAATTAAATTACTTTTATGTGAAAATGTATTATTCTTGATAGAAAAAAGTCACTACGAATGGAGAAATTTACGGAATAAATGATATAACTGAGTCCTGCACTGGGAGGTCTGAACTGACTATACTTTTTAAATCATTCGCGATTCTGATCAGTCTGAACAACCAGTGTGTCGGCGATTAAATGAAAGCTAATAAATGAGTACAGTACAAAATAAGTAAGATATCTGATGCCTTACAGGGTCAGTTGGCCTTTATGTGTTGATAACAGTCTTATTGAACAGGTCAAAAGAATCTATTACTTGGTTTCCCAAATTCGTTTTGTCGAGGAAATAGATGTTGATAAAAAAATTACGTTCTCAGTACATACAAGAAAACAATAATTGCAAATATATTTTCAATGAGATTTTTCAATGTAACAATTCCAACTCATTCGTGTGGTAGCCAAACTGGAATTCTTACAGGAAGAAGAAAACAGAAATTAGAAGCTGTATTTTCTACGGGGAGTGTCACGGTATGATGAAGGACAGGATATTCATTTGTGATATAACGAATGAGTTGCAGGTGACAAGTTATTATCATTGATAGAGCATCTTCAAACCATAAGGGAAATAGATTTCCAAAATAGGTTCTTGGATACAGGCCTGAGTGAAACCTCTACAACGCTGGGAATATTTCTTTTAATTAGGACAAACAATTAATAATTTTCCAATTAACTAGAAGAAATATTTTACCGCAAGCAATTTATACGTAAAAGAAAACAGATCAGCGTGGTTGTGTATTTTATTTTCAAATGCAACGAATTTTTTGTCAGTAAACAACCATATATCATGAAACACTACCGTTAACGAAAATCAACCAACTTTCCAGTCACCACCTCTTCCTTGTCTAAATCAGATTCAACAAGGCTAGAAACAGATGACTTATCAGGATCGCTAACACTGTACGATTGAACAGCTGACAAATTGGGAAAAACATTACTGAAATTTGATATACCAGAAAATTGACTGTAACTCGAACTAGACAAATTGGTACAGCTTCCAATACTTGAAATATCACTACTCAATATTTGACTGCCGCTACTAATGGACCCCAAGAGAGATGCATTTGATTTACAGTTTAAACAACTACACACATTGCTACTGCTCTCAACACTTGACGTACTGCTACTAAATATTTGAGTGTTGCTCAACAGATTTTGGCTGCCAATGGACGACAAACTTGATAGTTTAACATCGGTCGACTTAATGGAAACACTTTTGTCCGTTTCAGATTCCATTTGTATCAATGGCGACGTTAATTCCATGCTTGTTATCAATTTAACGATATTATCTTGCAAGTTGATAGCGGTTTGACGCGGTAAAATCTCCAAAAGTTTGGCGATACGTTTACCGAACGCTTTGAAATTGTTCTTGTCGCGCATAATCATTTCTGAAAACAATTGTATCTCTTCTCTGAGTTTCACTTGATCCACATCTTTGTTGATATTACTATGTTTATTTTTATCGGCATTTCCATTGTTGATAAGATTACGGGTATACGGTAATCGTTGACTTTCATCAACTGGTTCATTAGTCGCATTATACAGTATCGCTTGACAAATTTCAGCTTTTTCTGCCTCGGACAATTTAAACGAAGCAAGCTTCTTGGGGTCAGACCAATCTCCCATTATCGAATGCACATTCAAATTCAGAGGACTCATAACCGTATTATCTTTCATACCACCTTTGTTACGCCACAAGTTCATCTCATCGGTAGAAGCATTAACATTCTCAGAACCCTGCAAAAGAAAATTCTTTGCTATATTACACAACGGATTCGTGATTCATATCAGCAACAATTCCATCTTCAAACAAGGAATATCAAAATCTTATTTAATTTCCTTTACATGATAAAAATATTTTATCGTACCCATCCGTTGTTCCTACCTTTATTAGGAGCTATCTTAAAGTTCCTGAACAAAGTGTAATAAATTCTTTTGCGGAACTAGACAAATAATGGTTTTCATCTCCATCAAAGCATTCTCCCTGTGAATCGGTGCAATGAACCCACAGTTTTTCCATGCCTGAAAAGTGTCAAAAAATTCCTATTCTGAAGGCTGTTGAGCCCCTCCTTTTTTTCTGAAGTTTTCTATACTGTCAAAACGATGATCATGTTAATTTTCACTTTTGGGAACACAGCAACGTCACCGGGGCTAAATCAGGTGAATATGAAGAATGTAGGACGGCGGCCATATTGTTATCTTTGAAATGTAAACAGGTGCATTGTTGTGACGCAAGAGTCAGGTCTGGTTTTTCCACAATTTGGTCCTTTATCGTCACTCAATTTTTCTCAGATTTTCTTGACTCTTTTTAAGACAAATCATGGAGTATTTGACAACAGTCTTTGTAAAGGAGTCATCAAATTACTCTGTTTTGCTCATAGAAGATTGTCCTGAATGATAACCATCTCCAAGTGCTGGTCTGGAAATGAGCGTCTCTTTCAAAATCATCTGTTCGGTTAAAAATTTTTTTCTAAAGCTTCTCAAAGCATTGTAAAAATTACAGAAGACAATTTACAAAGTTTAACAAAAAACTTGAGGTAACCTCGTTGCGCAAATTTATCAGCCATCAAAAAACTCGCATACGAATTTTAACCCTTGATTACAAAACACAACTTGCAGACAGAAAACCACATTTTCTAGCATAAATGGAACAGAATGCCCAAAAACCACGACAAGTAACGTTCGGGGCTTTTTGATAGCACCTTATACCAAAATTAGACACGACATGAACTTTTAATTTCTTATGCAGTATTCACATTCCTTGAACGAACAAATTCATCATTTCTCAAAACAATTATACTATTCTGTGGAAAAGTTATGCTGTTGGTGCAGTGGTCAGTATAACTGACTTTCTTTTATTTCTTTCTCGTCTGTATTATTCTTCCTCCATCCTGCTTGTATTTATTTCAAATGTATTTTATTTGTTCACCTCTACTTTCTGAACTTTATTGTTTCTTGTATAGAATTTTCATGTAAAGTTCTACTTTTTCGCTTTGCAAAATGAATTAGCTATGAATCACACTCTAACAACATGAAAACGCTTGTGTTACAATGTAGAATATATTTTTAGCATTTCATTTCCATTTGTTTTTTGTAGCATATATCAGTCTCGGTTGGAGACTTCTTCAAAAACACAGAACCTCATATTTTAATATGCTGCTCGGCAGACATTACCAAAGGCGACAAATGAAAAAAAAAACACTAGATGAAATAACTCGCAGTTATCAAGGACAGTAACTGTTAAGCAAACCAGATGTCTCCACGTCTCTCTAGTAGAACAGCCAACCAAGCAAGACTTGTTTTTCTGTCATAACAACCAGCTTGGTTGTAGGCATTAACCCTTTTGCGTGCTGCCGTGCTTTTACACACTCTGTCATGCCATCATATGATGCCCTTCCACAGGCTCAGTTAGCACTTGTGTGAATAGACTACATGCAGTATAATATTATTTTTGTCATATCTAGTATTTCACAAGACCATTTATTAAGTTTAATTTGTAACAGGTGTTTTAAAAGTTTCTTACGGACATTTTTTCTGGCAATCAGCTGTACATTCGTTTGTCCAATTGTTTATTTAGTTAAGTCTGTATTTTAAGTGATTTTATAATTATTTTTTTACTGATTTCTTACACTTTTATTAGTATTCTTGTGTAAATAGTTAGTTTATACTACCTACATTTTTGATAAAATGCAGTTTTGGTTACAAACTAACAATATTTAAATTTATAAATAATATATTTTTTTATATGTTAACACGTTCAGCGCCATGGACTCACACGTGGCACCAAGCAGTACCTCATCTGCTGCGCTGAGAGCGCCATGTGTGCGTCTTACACAGTATTATTTTTCTGGCGTTCTTACATCATTGGTTTTTCAGTTGTGCTCTTTATATTTTAGTGGCGTGTTAATTGAACTACAGTAAACGTGTATCGGTTCGTGGTTTCAGGTTTTTTGTTTTAATAAGTGTTTATAATAGTTATTATGACTATAACCAATCATTATTACATCGTCAATGTTATTTTCTATGTAACTTACTCCTTATTTTTGTAAACAGAAATATTTATAGTGTACTACTACTCATTAAAATCAACATTGTTCTTAATTTTTCTAATTAACACAAAACAAATAAAACATTCTTTGTTTATTAGTCAAACCCCTTCTACCACTACACTAAGGTACACCTTTAATACAACCAGCGGATTTTGTGCGGTAAAATGTTTACAATTTATGAATCATAACCGGTGCCTGCTTACTGCTGTCAAAACAATCTTATTTATAGAAAAATGTTTCACAAGATGTCGTTGTAAGGTAATTAATCCTCTTTGTCGGTTTTAGACTAATAATACAATACATTTTTGATTAATACGTAAACAATAAAATGGTAACGAAACTGAAAATGCATGCGCTAGTTGTGTATAAATACAAAAAACAAAGCAGACGCCAGATGTGCGTCCAGCGGCCCCTCGTTGTGTCATGAATGAAAGAATTGTTACAAAAATCGACTATAAATGATAATATATTATTCCTAAACTTCAGGGCTAAACTTATTACTTTTATTCTCTATATATGTGTACTATAATGCTTTTCATGGTTGATGAGCTCTGCTGTTCCATGCGTTTAGACCAATCAGAACGTTCGCCAGCGTTGTCAGATTGCACCTGACAAACATAACGTGCGCATGCGTATAAGGGCTGCATTAGTTCACTTGTCTCTTGCATCTCGTACTGAACACATCAATTATAGAGCGTGTTAACATGCAATACTATATAATATAATCAGCTGATTGTATATTCATGGGTTATAATTGTTATTGAAAGACCAAAAAAATAGCTGACGAAATATGTAACAGAGCTACGAGAGCAAAAATATTGGCAACATTGTTGGCAAGTCATTGGCTAGCTATGAAATGGATAGGGAGCAATGCATACGTTCAAAGCTCATCAGTCCTGAAAATTAGTATAGTTGGTGTTTTACAACTTGTAATATATTTTCCAGCACACACATATAATGCACGTTAACTTTTGGAGATATAAAAATATGTTTTTTAAAAAGCAAAAATCTTAGTTAAATTATTAACAATTCATTGTCAAATACATAGTTGTAAGAATTTCAATTTTCAGAGTTTTCCAACATAAAATATTGGCGTAATAGGAACAGTACAATTTTTTGAAAAAAAAAGAAGAAAATTAAAAGCTGCCTCTAAATTTACTGAATGCATCATGTATGCATAACTAACTACAAAATCGTAATGTAAAAATAATCACAGCCAGAGATTACACAATTTATTTACTTCACGAAAAACTATTTACCATAAAATAATACTTTGTCCAACAAAGAATAAACCACTGAACTACACCAAATCACAGATGAATTAATGTATTAGAAGCGGACTTAACCTTAATAACTTTATACAAGACTCACAAATAGCGCCTGGCCATACAATACAAGTGTTAAGTCACATTTCTTCAACCATATGCTCTTACGATTTGTTCCAGTTAAACCCAGTTTAACAAATTCCAAAATTAAATTGAACAGTATAGAAAACATTGCAAGTTATATATTTTATTATAAAAATCCAGCCTGAAACATTCATGCTACTTTCTTTTAACAATGTAAATAATAAAAAAACAACCTAATTAACGATCATGAGTGGATGATTATATTAAACAAAACAAAAAATTCTAAGAGAGCACAGCCTTCCCAACAATTTTCGCAGACATGGCGCTTATCCTATCTTGTAGAACGTAAAAAATTTAGTAAACGAGGTGATTTTTAAAAAAAGTTGTAAAACTTACTTGCGAAAATCGCAAAAAAGTGAAAAATTGCATGTATAAACTACTACTTTTCCAATTAACCGTGTTTCATAAAAATGTTTGTGTTGGGTTCCCTTAAGATACAAATTTCAACTTCAATCAATTACGCTTTAAACTAATTTTGTCAAATCACACACAAACCAGTACAAATAATGTTTTTTTTTGGGTTCATGGGACCTGAAAGTGAAAATATGACAAGAAACAAACTTCCCTTATCTGTATTTCATATAATGAAATAACAGGTGAGGCAGTGAATCGGGCGATTTGGCAACACTGCGTACAGTCTCCTGTAGTGTGGCTAGGAGAATGATACTACCACAATCTTGAAGCGGTGCACAACGAGCATACGCTGTTAAAGCATATTATTATAAAAATAATGATAGTTACATGTTTGTGCAGCGTGCATTTCGTAATTATTTCAATATTCCGCGTAATGATCTAATACCTTCAGCCCAAGCAATAACAATATGGGTTAAAAACTTCGAAAAAACAGGCTTAACACTGAAGACACGAACTGGAAGCGTAAAAAGTGTCCGTACACCAGAAAACGTTGACAAGGTGCAGGCGGCTGTGTTAAGAAATCCTACACGTTCTGCTCAACGGCATGCAATATCACTCAGCATTTCTGATCACAGTGTGAGGAGGATTTTACACAAAGATCTACAGTTCCATCAGTTTAAAATTCAGTTAGTGGACGCTTTGAATAATGTTGATCACGCATCCCGACTTGCTTTTTGTAATCGATTATTGGACATGATGAAGCTCACTTCCATCTTTTGGGCTTCGTAAATAAGCAGAATTTTAGATATTAGTCATATGAAAATACACAAAAAGCGGCTTCACAGTATCAAAAAGACAGTTTGATGTGCAATATCAACACAGGCTATCGTAGGACCATATTTTGTTGAGGATGACAATGAACGTGCAGTTACAATGAATACACAGCGGTACCTGCCACACATCCAGGGGTTCAGTTAATGTTTTGCGACGCTTGTTTCCCAATCGTGTCATTTCTAAGAACGGAGACATTTCATGGCCAGCCAGATCACCAGATCTCTCTGCATGTGATTACTATTCTGCACTATTACTACTATTCTATGGGGACACATAAAATCACATGTTTTCCAATCTCCATCGCCTTGAAATGTACGGGAACTTAAAGAACGAATACGTGAAGAAGTGGCACGAATTCCTACAGCCACATTACGAAATGTGATGAATAACAATCGTGCATGAGTTCAGGAATGTGTGCGACAAAATTGAGGACATCTTTATATGATTTTCAAGTAATTTATAAAAAATTGTAAATATATAAGTATTACTTGGTATATTCTAAATTAATTAAAACTATATTTTTTAACTTCCTCACGGTGTTGTTATAATCGCTCGATTCACTGCCTCACCCCCATTATTATTGTCCTGTATTACTGGCGGGCAAGTAAACGTAAAAAACACTCCTCAGTTTCATTCTTACTTGCCACATTACATGCTGGAAACAAATCTTCTCCATCAATATTTCTCGCTAAAATCCCCAATAACTGTACATGTTCAAACTTTGATAGAAAACGAACAAAACATAACATTAAACTCAATTAATTTTCCAACCCTGAAATCACCCCTCCACATTACAGTTAGACATGTAACGCTTAAAAATTTCATGTGACATGTCCAATTTCCTCAATTGTCAATTTCCGCGTGTTCATGTGACAGTAAACAACGTCCTAAAGTAGCCTTTTATCGTTATACAAATAAAAAAAAATTATAAACAAGAAATGCACTTACATGCGCCAAAGGTCCTTCATCAATGTTGCAAGCCGTCCAAGGGTTCCAATTCTGCTGAGGGGGTGACCAAGAAACAACGCCTGCTGCTTGTGGTTTCATTGTCTGAAATTCTTCCAATACTTGATCAGTTACCAAAGATACTGGCTCACTGCTTGACGAATCCTGAGAAAGAATAACAGCAAATATAAAAATGACTGCAGAAAAAACCAGAATTAAAATTTTTAATCTTTTTTAACTGTACTAGTGAAAATTGGCCAGTGCTACCAACCTCAACAGTGAGACACTACTGTGCAGTTTCTGCATACATTTTGTAAGCTGTGGTTTATTCCAAAAAAATGTTTCCTTCATTAACCTTATAAGAAATAAAAGTGACCTGTAATATTGGCTATAGCTTACTTACATGACTAGAAATGTTTGATTTACTGTAATTACCAGCTACCTTATTCCATTGGAACAAAATTTTCTACGAATGAATTGCCTTTTTTACTAACTCTGTCACCGGCGTCTTCATTATCAGTTTTTCTAGTATCACCTAACAGTTTCCTTTTTTACCAGGTGTCAAAACTGTTGCAGAATAGCTTCCTCACGTCTTTATTCCTTCTTTATTTTTTGAATTGTGGAAGGAGAAACATCACAGTAGTTAGCCCCTTGCTCATGGCTTTTATTAAGAGGCAGGGAAAGGCATTTTTGTTTAGCTTTAACTTCACAGCATTTTGTTACACTGCACATTAGATTTCGTTTAGCACTCTGAATAGCCTGCCCACATTTTCATGAAACTAACATTTTTCTTTTCAGAAATAAACAGTTATATTGGTACTGTTAACCTACAAAAGGTTCTGCGATATACTATATTATGCTTTGGGTACAATATAAGTTGTTGTGTTTCTTGTACTGCAATTAAAGCAGTCGCACATGCACACTGATGCTTTTCCCCCTTTATCACTCATTACAAATAAGGGCTATAATGTCATCTGTCGAGGTGGTTGACCACTACGTTTTCTGTCGCAAACTCTACCTGTCTCTCGAAATCGGTTTGTCAGCCTAGAAATTGTCACTTTTTCTGGTGGAGGAACACCAATAAATTTAATTTGAAATGATTCTTTTAAACTCGCATACTATTTCGTAGCAAAATATTGTACAAGAATGAAAACCCGTCGTTCTAGGGTAAAAGACCTTCTGTTCATAACACGAACAGAAACAGCACAAAATTTTACACAGCTCAACAAGAATCAACTCACACTGCCATATCTATACCGGCTGAGTAGGGCTACCAACTTTGTGTCACAAAAAATTTCCCTTTCTTACAAAAAAATTACCAACATTAATTGGATAACAGGACTAAAAAAAAAAAAATCGATCCATATAATTTATCTATTGCCAACTTTTCCATTGTCTCCTTCGTCTATGTGTTCTACAGTTCTTCATTTTCAAAGGAATCCCTACTTTGGCTCTTTTTTGTTCACTTTGTACATGTTCTAATTTTGTGCACTTATGTCCTTTCTAAGAGCCTCCTCTCTGACGTTTAAAATAAAAATCACATCTTCCAAAATACACATTAACCCCATTAATCCAAAAATTCAGTTAATCCGAACACGTTCTGGACTCTTTTTAATTTTAATATCAATAAGACGAAAATAAACTGTTTTACATGAAAACATTTTTTTAATATTTTGGTGACAAAATTAAAATACATTAAGTTACTGTGTAAATTGTACTGCTAAAGAAAAATATTTACACTATTGTACTGTACTGTACATTAAACACAAAAAACTAAATTACATTTCTAAAGTTAGTCAAACCAAACTTGACAATACTGTAGCAAGTTAAATTACTGACTGTACATACTTCACTCAGAAATTGTAATTCCGTTATAGTCTTTTGGCGTAATGAGGTGAATCTGCTTGAGGATGCGATGTACCGCCACCTCTGCATGAACATGACGTCTGTGGGAGTAGTGCCACACTCAAATGACACATTTAAACGAATTGAATTCTTCTAATGAAAATTTATTTGTACGTTTGCACTGTATTTCAGTTAATCTGACAATTTCATAATCTAAACAGGGTTTGGCCCTAATTAGTTCAGATTAACGGGGTTTGAGTGTAAAAACAAACAGACTGCACATACATACGCAGCGAATTACGACTGTCTTCGTTAGCAAATGTCTTTGATGCACCATCTGTACTAGCTGTTCATAATGTGTGGAAAAGGCTTAAAGACTGTGGATAGGTGAGCAATCCTGCTGCTTAATTCAGTCCGTTCGGTTTTATGCATCTACATTACTACTTGTCTGCTGTAGTAGAGTCGGCTAGTAACTGAATGCATTTCTTTAGATACCATTTCATATATTACTGTAACAAGATCGAAGAAAAGATGGTTTGCGAAGGTTCCAGAATTTCATTCATAAAAATAGTAAAGAGGACAATAGAGTGTGAATAATAGTAACAACAAGAGAGAATAATGAAGACAAAATAACAGCACACAATAGCAACAATAAATGTCAGTTAGACAATAATAACCATAAAGGTATGTCTATTCATAAAAGTTGTAATAACTATCGTTAAAGGTCGGGTATCGAGTACAGCTATTATGAGGGGGCCGGTTGTTTACGTTTTCTACTTACAAAAGACCTATTGTTGACCTGTTTACAACGGATTTTTCTAGCACTCATTAATAAAGAATTATTTTTTGTACTTTATTTTTGCATGTTCTATCCTCTTCTCGAACTATCTTTGTGAATGGTATAGAAAGAGACCCCGAGCGCGGTCAGTAGTATCCGTTTGATCTTTGACGAGCAATTATCGGGTTGTTATACAGGTTAACTATTCCGAGCATTGTGTTGGTCGACGACTGGTATACTGCCTTTGTTGTGTGCGTATTGTGTAAAGTCTTTTTGTGAGTGTATTGTAAAGTTAATGTGCAGTTTTTGTGAATTCAATTTCTGTGTTTTGTATGTTTGTGTATTATAAAGGTGATTGTAAGTAGAGCTAAGTGAGTTATTTATTGTAATAAGTCATTTTAATTAGTTTATTATTTATTTTGTAATCTTTTAGTGTAATAAATATTTGAAATTGTAAACCTTAGTGTAATAATTATTTAATTACCTAGATCCCGAAACGGACCTTAGCAATAAGTGTCACGTTACTAATAAAGTAGGAAATTTAATACGCATGAAAATTTAGCAGGGTGAAAATGTCTACACTGAGCCTGTACCATAAAAATGGTTCTAACAAACAATTTATAGCTAAAACAAATTTCAAAGCTCTCTTACCACATTCACTGGCTGGATCTGTAAACCTTCCAACACTTCGTTAATTTTCTGTACCGTTTCCGGCGCAACAGCAACATCATATGGTTTCATCTGTTCCGCCTCTTTGTTTTTCTTCAATGTGCCTTGGAATGCTTCAATTACGCCTAAATGGTACAGTTGCCTGACCAGCGACAGCGCACAACTTTTTGATGCCTGTTGTTTATTCGAGCCTGCTTCTCGACCGGTTATTGCTGAAAACAACAAAAGTAAATAATAAAATTTTGCAAGTAATGTGGCGTAGTTGAAACATCATTTATTAACACGTTCACTGCGGCCCGGGTGAAGCGATGTTATTCGCTGTGGCTGAACCGTCGCCTGCCGCATTTATATATTCCCCGCACACAAGTCCGCGGCGCTTCATATCCTCATATTCTCTCTACAATTACAATTTCTCGTGTGTATTTTCATTCAATACTTTAATTTTATATTTATACGTGTATGTTTATGTATTTTACTATAGATAAATGTATTTGTTTTCGTTTTAAAAATACACACATATAAGTATAAATACAAAACAAATGTAAAAGTCTGAATGTTCTTTGCTTTTATCACGTAAACCTAAAAGAAAAAATTAAAAACTTATAGGAATAAAAGGATAATAATAGTTATATATGGCACTCTTAGCTGAATAAATGCGGTGTGGCCAAAGGTTTTTTAAAAGTTGAAAGTAAGTAATATTACGGTACAGACGGCAGACAGATATCGGTACCTGTGACGGCTTTACGATATTTTCTTGTTTTCAACAATATTTTATTACCCTTTCTGTTCCTACGGCAGTAAGTCTTTCCGTGGACAGGTAAAAATTCAATTCCAAAAATGGGATCACCTAAGAAAAGAATTGAATAAGCCTACTCGTATACTATTATAAGTAAATGACCCAGCCGCTTTGTGTGACTGTGCACGCCTCGTAGGCTCCTAAATTATAAGTACTAATAAAATATTTCTAAAACTAATTTTTAAATTAGGCAAACATTCAAAAAAATTAATACCTACTAGTTTCTTTAAAAAAAGTTAACTTTAGGTCTGTATGTTTGAAAAAATAGGCCTACTTAAATTTAAAGCATTTAGGTATTACATTTTGTATACACATATTTATTTATTTAGTTGCATTTTTGCCACACTTAATATTTACTAAGTATTGTAAATGTTGCGTAATTGTAAGAAAAGTAATATAATGAAATAACATTTTATTAATAACAAATAAAACAGCCCGTAAAACTCGAAACACAGACGAAAATATATCAGGTTTTAAAACTCGGCAAAAAAAACCAATGACGTTTCTTCAAAAGCTGAAGGTATACTGGCATAGAATGAACCTTTTTCTACGGCTGAACAATAAAAGAAATACAATTTACCCTAGCTGAACGCCGAAAGAAGAGATTATAAAACTGTATAAACGGACCACATATTTGTGGCGGCCCGCTCCCTGGGACTGTTTAATACGCCACATAAATGTGGCGGCCGCACTGAACATGTTAAACCTGCTTTTGACCTTAACTACGAGAATATTGACTATCAGCTGATAGTTACATAAATAATAGATTGTAACTTTGAATTAAAGCATTCTGGCTGTTTCAGCCATCTTGTGGATCTTTTCAGAACTATCCCTAGCTTTTTCAATAAAAAAATTCAAAATTGATAAGCAATTTACAATGGATTTTACTCTCACTCAGTTTAATACTCACAACCAATCCAATATTTAGCTTAGTTTCATTACCAGGTGCTTGTAGTTCGCAACTGAATATTTACCAGGTCCGTTTTTGGTTTTTTTAATTAAGGTAAGAGCTTAACTTTTACTTAAGGTCAACAAAATTTGATACATTTACAAATTATCTAGACAATAAATTTAAAACACACAACATTTTGATCATTTTGATAATGGTACAATTTTTCAACTTTTTCCTGAGTTCAAAGTACCTCATGTAGAGTGAAGTGTGCGGGTGACCAAAACCTAATGCCTATCTGTTTTCATATTCATTGTCAATGATTTAGTGTTATTTCTAATACATTCTGGTAAATTTTTTTAAAAACAAGCTAGTTTTAACCATGTGTTTCTTCTTACCGTTTTAGTGAGATTACAGCAATTTTTTGGGAGTTGTGCTTCATCGCTCCCCCCTCTATTATTTTGTTGATATTTAAAATATTGATGTGATTTTATTTGTATTTAAAGTTATTTTTCCTGATACGTGTCTAAAAGCTAACAAAAAACTAATAATAAATAAAAACCAAAAACTAATTTTTTCAAAATTTTCCCTAACATTTGCAATTTATCGTAACAATCGTACTTACTTCTAATAACAATATATCTTATTTTCATTACATGCGTACAATTTGAACAATATTAAAAACTAAAATAAACACATTGCAGTTTTGATTAATAAAATATACTAAAAACTCGTATTATTATTATTATTAAATGATAAATTTCTTACTTCTTCCCAATTGTTTGACATAGAAAGACATTTCGGCAACAAAACTCCTGAAATTAACAAAAAAAACCATGTTATTTTAGTAAAACAACCTGGCAGAAAAATTTTTCTTCAACTTAACTGGGACCTAACCTAATTCAACCCTTTCCTTCGTATTTCTTTCCTATACAGTTTAGGGTTACTAACCAAAGTAAATCATTTGATTTTCTCATCCCGATTCCGTACCATAATTCAGCTTTAAGAGCCAGTTTCAAAAAATGCTACAGGTGGTTTTAAGGTTATCACATGTTAAAAAAATCTAAACATACAAAAAAAAACAAACATGGAAGAAAGATGCAACAAGTATCACACAGTATATTCCTTCTTTATTAACTTTTATTAATAAGCGAGTTGAGATAAAAAATTAAAAAAAAAACTTTTAGTTTATACTCTTATGAAACTGACCTTATTTAGTTTAAGATTTATGCGTTTACTCAGGTTAAAATTATGTCTGGTCGTTAAAACATGTGCGTTACTTTATTTGGATTTTTGAATTATTATTTAAAAAGCCTGAAGAAACTTTTGTAACGCAAATTGTAAAAATTCCCAGGGTTTGCCCACCTTTTCACAATACCTCCATTTGTATAGGTATGCTACAAGTTGCCATCAGAGAGTGCCCGACTCTCATGGCTATTAGCTGTATAAGCCTGCTTACTAGTGTACAATTATGTAATACGTAATGAGTCAGAATACCAAGTTTTGTCGCATTGGGAGGTAGTGTTCGGCCTATGAGTTGTGTTTTGTAACCATGTGTTAATGTTTGTTTGCAAATTTTATAATATATGATTAATTCAAGCAAGGAGGTTGCATCAAGTTTTATTTAAAACTTTGTAAATCATCTACTGTAACTTTTGCAATAGTTTGAGAAGCTTTAGAACAAAACTTTATAACAAAACACAGGTTTTTGAGAAGTATGCTCATTTCAAGGTCGACAGAATTCAATTTGAAGATGATCATCATACAGGACAACCTTCCACGAGCAACACAGATGAAAATGTTGAAAAAATTTGACAACTCATGCCAGCTGGTGTTACAGTGAACTGATTTTTATAGTGATGTTTTAAGGCAACAAAAAGAAAAATGAAAAAGAGTAAGGCTTTATCTTTTTTCAAAAAATGAAACAAAAGGCAATGAAAATGTGCAACGAAAAAGGTTCAGTTGTGGAAAGACCAAAACTGGCTGTTGCATCGCAACAGTGCTACTGCTCTCACACTTTTAATGAAAACAACAACGGTTTCAACAAAAAACATTGCTGCCCTCCCCTCTATCACCATATTTACCAGATTTAGCCCCCGTTACTTGGTTCTGTTCTTTAAAATGAAAGTTCATTGTTGTATAAAACATTCAGAAACAAACATTGAATGTGGTTTAGACAGTCTTCGGTAAAAGAATTTTTTACACTTCCAGGCATAGAAAAACAGTGGATTCATTGTATTGATTCGCAGGGAGACTTTAATGAAGTTGGGAGCCGTTCATGGCCTAGGTTAGCAAAAAATTTATTAGACTTAAGTCTGGAAACTTCCTCACAGCTTCTAGTACTAACAATTTTATAAATTGTAATTAACAGATATATAATATAACATACAACAGATATAACAAACAAACAAACAAACAGTCTAATTAACAGTGCATGGCAGTAGTTATATAAGGTAGAAAGTCAGGATTACCAGCTAAGGGAAAGGAAACCTCACTGCACCTGACAAATGCCAAACGGAACAACAAAATCAAACAGGAAATACATTAACACGTAGGTGAGATGACTCATTTCTTATAATAACTGCAATTTCTAAAACGTTACAATGTGAATGCAAAGTGACTGCAAAATCACTCAGCCCAAAAATTTCTGCAATGTAGGAATAACAGTTGAATTTGAAATGATATTTTTTAATTAGGGAAATTTTTGATTGACAATATTGTATGGTTGGAGAGCTAGATCACACCACCGGGCGAAAGTGGGCGTGGCACCAAGCAGTTTATTTAGTCTAAGCAGCAATATCTCGTAAACAAAGATAACGGGTCTTAATTATTGTAGGTTTTTAGTATTCTATAACTTATTTCATACACTTTAGTCATAAAATGCGTACAAAGGCCACAATCTTAAAAAAATCCATTTTACACAGATTCCAATGAACAAAATACGGAAAACCACCTACTGGATGCTTAACTAAGCACTGTAGAAAAATATAAAAATAAAATCTTTAATTTTTTTCATTTTCTATAACTTTGAAAATTTAAACTTTTTAAAATACATATTTAGGCTGAAACCTTAAAAAATTTACCACCAGAGTACAGTCCCCATGAACTTCAGCAAATATGCTGCTTACCCTATGTTGTGGAACACAAAAACTTTAGTAAACGAGGAAATTTTAAATAAAATTTAAGAACCTTTTCTAAGAAAATCGCAAAAAAAAAACGTTAAAGCATTTTGTGGAAAATTTTTGTGTTGAACCGCCTTGTAAAACCTAACTAAACTTTATAATTCTCACACAAACATACAAATTGGTAAAAGTAAGGTTTTTTGGCTCAGGGGGCCTGAAAACGTATATTTGTGGTGAAAACTTGATTTGGAAACATTAACATGAAATCATAACTTTCCTATCTTGCACCACATATACAAGGTTTGATAAAAAAATAACAGGAATTTTGAAATTTCGCAGGCTTTGTAAATCAAGAGTTGCAAGTTTTCTTTTTACTTTGTTGGTATAACTGTTTCTAACATAAATGTTTGCATTTGCAGCCATTTTGAATGTACAGTACAGTTAATTGTTAGTAGTTGAAAAGAGTATAAGTCTTTGCATTCGCTCGGCGATTTGTTACTTCCAATAAAATGGAACAAAGGATTTGCATTAAACTGTGTGAAAAATGATATGAAGTGTAGTACCACATTCAAAATGTTGACAGTGGCTTTTGGTTAATGTAATATGAATAAAACGAGTTTACAAGTGGTACAAACTGTTCAAAGATGGCAGTGAGGACTTTGAAGATGACGACCGCCCTGGATACCCTAGGACATCAGTAACCAACAACAGCGTCATAGATGTGAGGAAAATGATTCTGAAAGATTGCAGAATCACTGTCAGAGAGGCTGCTGATGAGGTATGTCATTTGGATCATGTCAAGCAATTTTTTTGGATGTTTTAGGCATGAAATACGTGGCAGCAAAATTAGTTCCAAAATTACTAAATTTCAAACAAAAAGAATGTGGAGTGGTTATCGCCCAAGAATTTCTAAATCAAGTCAACGATGATCTAGAATTTCTGCAAATTCTGTATAACGTCGAAACCAAGGCTCAGTCATCCCAATTTGCAATATTTTAAACGCAGTTTAAAAAGAAGGTTAGTGAAATTATTATATTAATTCATTATATGAAATAGAAATATACGATCAATTTTATCAATTCAGTAAATGGTTCAATTAAAAGAGCTGTACATGTGTTTCCATGATAAAGAAAGTTTTATGTACTGCCATGCACCCTGAAATAAACTATAACACACAAATATAAACTTACCTGTTATTGTATAACGATTTACACTGAATCGTTTATTACAGCAACGACAGCGATTAAGATGGCAGTGCAAAACAGTCTTTGTTTTTCCTTATTCTACTATATCTTCTTTTATATTTGTTCATCTTGTTTCAAACCAAATACATGCTGTATTTACTCAAGTCCGACGTAAACAGTACATCGTAAAAAAAATTTAACAGACCCGTGCCTCGCTGCAATTGTCAAAGGCGTACGTACCAACTACAGTACTGAATAAAACAAGAGAATAACACCTATGTTAAGTATATGCTTCCAAATATAAATTACACACACAATCCAAATAGAATAGTGACCGACATTATGTTACAGTAAAGCATTGCATATCCAGTGCGATTCCAATTACCCAGATAGTCAATGATATATACAGTTCGATAGTGTAGACAGTTCTGCTAACCTCATGAAGCGCACTGCCTGACCTTGAATGTACTTTTAAAATTTTTTTAAAAGTATCCTGTTCTAGAGACATAATAGGCTTAATATCTCATTCATCCCTAGTATCTAATTTAAGTACAAAGTTTAGCTAGCCCGTTGGCATAGTGGTTAGCGCAACTGGCTTCTACGCTGGGGTCCCGGGTTCGATTTCCAGTAAGGTCTGGCATTTTTTCATCACTCATTTTCATAATCATCATTCTCCACTGTCTGCATTTGCAGAAATTGCAAAAAAGCCAGACTAAGTTTGCACATAGTACCCTATTCCATTCTTGAGACATTTTGCTCACTCACACACATTAGTAACCTACAGACCAATCAGTAAAAAACATGGGTTTTCTGAGTTCAGGATGCCTGAAAACATGTATTTCCAGTGAAAACTCAATTTTTAGAAACCGAAATAAAAACAACCCACACTTTTTTTTAACCATGAATAATGATTAAATATAAACTTCACCTCCAGCTGGTATACTGATATTTTAACGAGCGAAATGCAGAAAATTACTGGCAGACATTAAATTAAATTCTATGAAAAAGATGCTTAATTAATTTACGCTAACTTTGAATGTATGAATTTAAAACTTTTCCCTTAAAAAGTGAATTAAGGCCACAATCTGGAAAAAATTTACAATGAGAGCACAGCCCTCCTTGAATTTCAGCAGACATGCCTCGTACACCCTTACTTTGTAGAACACAAAAATATTGTAAACGAGGTGATGATTAATATCATACAAATAAACTGCTACCGATCTGGCTGATCGATTTCAAGGAAAACTTTTGTGTCAGGTCTCCTCACGGTTCCAAACTTAACAAAAAAATTTAAAGTTTTAACTTAATATGATTTTCCGTTCGTCAATAGTTCGTTCACACACAGAAACATCAATTAGTAAGATTTCGTTTTCAAAAATTTGATAAAAACATAATTTTTCTTATCAATATTTCATATTTAGGGCAAGGGAAAGTAACAACTATACGCTCATTGACAGTATCTGGATAAATGGTGCAATGCTCTATTATAACTAACTTATCTTTTTTCTTCATTTTTTTTATAAATGGAAGCATACATTTAACATACCTAAAATCTCTTTCAAAATCCGTCATCAGTGATTCAAATTATTAAGTACTTCGAGAGATAACCTCTAAAATTAATACATTTCGAGGAAATATCTCATCAAAATTCTTTACGATAAAAAATAAAAATAAAATTGAAATGACTTTTATTATTATTACCGATAGTGTTGAAATGGTAATAATAAAGCATTTGTTGATAACTTCTCGGTATTTCTCCAGTGGCTGGTTAACGGCCATATTTTACATGTATTTCAGATACTGTTCAAGCTCTAAGGACATGGACATATTGCTTTGATAACAGTCCATATCCTCAGTAACGTGAACATAGTTTTTTGTGCAGGAAATTCATCACTTGATGCTAACACCAAACACATTATGCAGAAAATTGCAAGCCTCAAGTGTCTGTCAAGTGTCAGATATCACTTTCCCAAATTTCAAGTTTAACTTCATCTGATTTTTTACCGGGACAGTTCAGGGTTTAATATACCGAGTGATTCAATAAGATTGAAACAATTTCAATAAGCTGTATTTCCTGAACTACATGTTATATTTTAATTCTGTAAATTGCATTTGAAAGAGAAAGTTTTAAATTTTAATTTACATACATGAAAGTTTATAGATGTTCAATGTGTCCTCCTCCGGCTGCACGTACAACATCTAGACGGTAACTGAACTCATCCCAAACTCTCTGACGCATGTTTTGGGTCACTGAGTTGACTGCAGCTGTGATACGATTCCTTAGTTCATTCAAATTGGTGGGAAGAGATGGTATGTAAACTGCACTTTTCACGAACCCCCACAAGAAAAAGTCACAGGGTGTGAGATCTGGAGACCTCGCTGAACATTGCGATGCCAATGGGGTGGATTTCCTCAAATGAATGAAGATTACATTTTCTAGCAGGACGGAGCTCCACCCCTTTGGCATCGCAATGTTCGGCGTTTCCTAAATGAATCCATACGTCAACGATGGATAGGTCGCATGGCAAATGACGACTCTGCACTTCAGTTTTGGCCACAGAGGTCTCCAGATCTCACACCCTGTGACTTTTTTCTTGTGGGGGTTCGTGAAAAGTGCAGTTCACATACCATCTCTTCCCACCAATTTGAATGAACTAAGGAATCGTATCACAGCTGCAGTCAACTCAGTGACCCAAAACATGCGTCAGAGAGTTTGGGATGAGTTAAGTTACCGTCTAGATGTTGTACGTGCAGCCGGAGGAGGACACATTGAACATTTATAAACTTTCATGTATGTAAATTAAAATTTAAAACTTTCTCTTTCAAATGCAATTTACAAAATTAAAATATAACATGTAGTTCAGGAAATACAGCTTATTGAAATTGTTTCCATCTTATTGAATCACTCTGTACTTTAAAAATTACATTCAAATAGTGAAGTTTCTAGAAACATCACTGAATAGATATTTGTCTAGGGATTTTAAATAAAAATTGCAAGAGAAAGATGGTTTAACAGGCGATGTGGGAGTGAGCATTCCAATGGAGAATGCTTACACCCTAGCCCAATTCCTAATTGCCTGTCTTAAATTTTACAGTGTCTCACAATAACTCATCTGCATTTATTGTGGTCCACATTCATGAAGTAGACAACCAATACCCCCAGTTTGTTTTCAAAACACAATAGCCATGATGATAATAACAGCAAGATTTCTTGTTTGAAAATGAATGCCCAGGTTTTATCACCCGTGACAATCAAATCCAACGTTGTCCTTTTCGTCTGCATAGCACTAGAGTCAAATCATTGTCACTGGTGGTTTTCATACACCATTTAGAAGACCCATCTTGCGCCCAACTTCCGATGTTGCTTTTTTACATTAAAATCCTATGAATGGTGGTTCGGAATACCTCAGGATAGATCATCCAGAGTGATCTACTGATCTACGCACTTAGTTTTTTTTTTTAATAAAATAAAACTGAGGTTCATTATCTTTAAAATTATGTACCATTCGTTTATTTGCACTTAAAATACAAAATGTAATATGTTTCTAAAATGTTAAAAGATTCTAAGATTTGTTGCTATGTAAATCTTAAGGGCTCGTAAGTGTAAAGTTTATGGGAAGAATAGACGGAAATAAGGAACAAATTCCTTTTTACAGAACAATTAAACAAAGGCTTGCAGTTTTTTGCACAACACTGTAATCTATTACAAAAATTTGTAAACCATTAATGAAAATCAGGACGTAAACCAGCCAATGGAAACATTTTTCAAATATAAAACCAAGAATATAACACATATCTCAGTCAGGTACATAACACATCTGCCTGAGTTATGTCATACAAACACATACTACTTGAACAACGTAACTGTAGACTGTAATGCACTGCCATCCAAATAACATTGACCAACCAAACACATCAACATATAATACATAAGAAATAACCACCATCATGGAGGTAAGACCATTAACATTTTGAAGCCTAAACCAATGTAAAGCTCGGGCACTATAATATTTTTTAACCCCATGTGTATACGTTGCAATCTGTTTAATTTAAAACAATAAGCGACCCAATGAGATGAGGACATGTTTGCCATGTAGTCTTGTACAGACAAAGGCCAACCATTGCTGAAAAAGTATGGTTAATTGAACCCCAATCATCAAAGCCTACCAGAAACAACTGTCTAAGCTTCCAAATCCATAAAAGTAAACTACCTTTCCTAGGATTTGAAAAACATGAAACCTTCGTCACCATAGATCAGCTGTCAAACAGCTGACTTGCAATAACAACTTTACCACAAGACCAACCTGGTGGGTTGGGCACTATATTATGCACAAAAAAAACACTAAAAAGTTGATCTTTTTTTAATGTTTCAGTCTGAACAATACTGCATACAGACACGAGATGATTTTAGTAAACACAGAGAAATATACAACAAATGGTTTTTTGTTGAAAGAATTTTCGATTGTTTTATTTGTTATTTGTGACACTGTTTAATTTTTCGTAAAGTTACCGTTTTATAACATTAATCTGTTTAATGTGTTTACCGAATGATTATTGCCTTGACTGAATGGATTATCTTAATATCTTTTGTGGTTTTCTTTTTTGCATTTTGAATAAAAAAATGATGAAATCATAAAATTCCTTTGTTCAAAATTAATTTTTTATTATTATTATTCTTTAATATATGACGTTTACAAACGTTATTTTATTATATAATTTATGAAGCTAGCGAAGTATACTTGTATCGTTAAAAATTTTTCTGTTTTCATTTTAACCTGTTTTCAAAATAAAAAACTTTTTTGGCATATCAACTAACTGCTTATAACTTTTGCTATTAATGAACTACAATGTTCTTTAAAACTACAGTCTTCAAACCCATGCACAATTTGTTACATTGTGTTGATATTTTTCACAATAATACATTTTTTTAGCCCTTAAACCCCCCCCCCCCGTTTCCACATCATCCCCACAGCTTGGGCTTCAAAATGTTAAGTCTATGTTGGCCGAGTATTTCATGTATGTAAGACCACAAAGGCCAGATTGTTTTAGATAAAAATTGATTAAAAACAATATTATTAAAAAACTAATTACAATATATTTTATTTCTTTTAGTATGACAATAATTAAGAAAATCTGAACACAATACACCATCACCTCTAAGTAAGCATAGTAAAAATAAACAGACAGAAGAATAAAAGTTTTAATTACAATTGTTATGGTGTGGTGTAGGAAAATTTATAGTACGTCTGTGATTATCTGAGCCACGGTTAACCATGTTTCAGGTTATCCGAGGCACAGTTAACCATTTTTCAAGTTATCAAAGCCGCGGTTAACCATGTTATACATTATCTAAGCCACAGTTAACGTGTTTCGGATTATCCAAGAAAAATATCAATCTAAGCGCTTAGCATTGCCTCAAACAGCATGTAGCAAGGGCCAAAACACATGCTGTGTAGAAAGACACATCTACTCCAGGTTTCAAAAAAAGCAAAGTAAAGTTACCCTTATGATCTGCTCAAATGCAACTGAGAATCATAAATTAAAACTAATGCTTACCGGAAAATCTTTAAAACCTCTGGCATTTAAGCTTATTTCTATTTCTAACTTGCCTACTGTTAACCAAAACCACAGGAGTGCTTGAATGGATTCAAAAATTCTCAAGCACCGTTTCTGCCATGAATTTATGTCTTCAGTAAATCAAGAAGAGGATGACACCAGTGACAATAAAAATGGTAGAGCAGTTACTGAAAAAATAACTTACTCGGAAGGTCTAAGAGATAATAGAGAAGGCAAAAGAATATTGAACAACAACCAGAAACAACTTCAACAGACCTTCTAAAACTTTAAAAAAGCCTTTAAAGACTTTGAACAGATAACGATGTTCATGACAATGAAATAGAAGTAAATAACAAAAGATTTTTATTTAAACTGTAGAAACATACTTACTTGGTATGATCAGGCCCTACGATAGTATACTTATAATCAGAGTTTATCTTGTGCGATTGCATGAACTGATGCAATTTAGATTTCCCATTTTCTATTGTCCAATTTCCATGCATTCTTGCATTTACATCCAAATCTTCCGCCTAAAATAACAAAAAAACCATGAAAAATTTATCATCACAATACTCTTCAACCACGGAAAAATATGGATTAAAAATTTAAATACAAAACTAAATTCATGAATGTATCAACTGCGATTGAGGAATACGATTACAGAAAAAATTCAAATCATCCCCTCACCCAAAACAATCGATTTAACATTTTAATTTACTTCCTTTGACGTCCAAAAAAGTTATTTATACACTTTATGGTGCTTTTTAGGAAGATATACAAGAGTACAACAATAATTATAAAAAAGTTTTGCATTCAAAAGCCTGGTGTGAAATGCACACAATTTTCTCTTGCCAATGTAATACTGAAAAATATAACCTAATTTTAATCATGAGTGAATGATGCTAAATGAAAAAAAAATCAACGTCTGTTTAATAATTCATGAATGTACCAACTGTGATTGAGGAAAACAATTACAGAAAAAATTAAAATCACCCCCTCACCCAAAACAATTGATTTTACATTTCAATTTACTTCCTTTGACATCCAAAAAAGTTATTTAAACACTTTATGGTGCTTTTAAGGAAGATATACACATATACAACAATTTATAAACAGTTCAGCATTTAAAACTTGATGTGAAATGCACGCAATTTTCTCTTGCCAACGTAAATGATGAAAAACGACTTAATTTTATTTTTTTAGTGAATGATGTTAAATGAAAATCAACCACTGTTAAACTAAAAATACAGATAACCACTAATTGACATTAAACTATGTATGCTTTTTAAAAAAATGCACAACTATCAGGTTCAACGAAATGGTTAGGAAAATACAGAATCCTAGAGTTTTTTTTTCAGATGCTAAACGGGCTACTAAATTCCAGAGAATAAAGAACTACTGGGAGAGGATTAGGAGGAAATCAAGGAACTGATATTATTTGACTAAAGTGGCCCAATGAGCCTTACAAGAAAAAAAAAGTTAGAAGTTTTAATATTCATTATAATTTTGTTCAAAATGATATATGGAAAAATTTTCCACTAAAAACGAATTATTATAACGATACCGGTAGGATGCTGCAGTTCCAGTGCGCATGCATCAAAGTTGGGGTAAATCCCCACTACAAAATAGCCTCACTACGTTATTATGAAACATTCTGTTGCTGAGCTCTACTGTGAAATACTACAACGGTGGGGGTTATGCTTCGCCACCAAGGATGACGCTTGGAACACTCACACTGCAATTTCCTTATGGTATGCCTATAATTTTTTAACTCTTTCATGTAGAATTAACACTTTAAAGTACATTTTATTACAGTCTATTCAAAAAGTTCCGAGTCTGATTTCTTAAAAAAAAGAAAAAACACGTAAGAAATTTTTTTATTCAATTTTCTACATTGTACCCTGCCCTCTCTATTCCAATTTTTGATCAATAATGGAGCCTCTGGAAGGCCATCGAGAACTCTTCTTCCAGAATGCTTTCTTGTCACATTCCATTGAATAGCCTCCAATATCATTAAAAGCTCTCCTCATAAATGGCAACTTCAGAAACAGAAAAAAATCAACCGGGGCCACATCCAATAAGTATGGTTGATGATTTATTACACAAACTTTTCTTTAGCCAATAACTACATTACCAATAACATCCACACTCCGTTGTTTTTGGTCCTCTTGTTAGTATGTGCGGAATAAATCTTTCTTATGTCACAATTATCATGTAAAATGCTATCTATGTTAACACCAATTAAAATGTAGCCCTTCATATTTGAAAAAGTGCTTTTAAGCCTATTTGAATAGCGTAAATAAATTTTGTGATATCCGCGATCGCATAAAACCACACATATGAGCATTTGGCAAAAAAAAAAAAAAAAAAAAAAATGGCCACATATAAACAAAGGACAGTAAACATAAATTAATGGCAGATTATTTTGAAGTTTGAATAAAAAGGGGTTGATATTACAAAAATTATCAGATTTCTTAAAAACAAGGATCAAGGATTGACCTACTTACAACCCTTAGTGGGGTAGTAATACACTATCTTTTTCTGTAGGATGGTAGTGGGATGACGCCACGCGGTCACATTATTCTGTTCTGCGGCATGCATATTTTAAGAATTGTCATCAATACCTGTTAAACTGTAGAGTTGATCGGATGTAGAATGTTTAAAATTAAATGTTTGTGCTATTGAAGCTTGCGGTAGGTTAACACCTGGTGATAAGACGTAATTGGGTGCATCCTTTTCATTGTGTAAATAATGGTTTTGAATGGTTATGTCTTTTACAAGCCTTCAGTGTGAGTTTTACTGAGGAAGATCGACAATTGCAGAAATAGTACAGAAATGTGCAAACAGGTTTGGATAAATTTGAAACAAAAAGATATGCTTAAACCTACAATGGACATGTGGCATGAAAGCTGTAGACTTTTACAAGTTAACAATTTTTCTTAACACTATCGGTGCTTTGGACTGTGAGTATATGAGATGTGTCAAAACGCAAATGAAGGGGATCTAATATTTTCAACTGCAAGAATTTTTTTCAATTGTTCTAATGGCTCTGTGGTTGATTCTAATTTGAAGTTTATAGCAATTAAAGTTGGGGCATATGGGAAAGAAATTTCCCCTGTATTTAAAGAAAGTAGTGCCTTAGGGGAAAAACTGTATTCTGGATCTCTCAACTAACCTCTGCCCTCTGTCTTACTTAATACCGAAAAAAATCCATAACCGTTTGTTATAGTTGCAGATGATGCTTTCCGCCTCTCAATAAACCTTTTAACACTCTCCCCTTTAAACAAAAAATCTGGTGTGAAACACTCACACAACTTTCTCTTGCCAATGCAAATAATTAATAATAAACCTAACATTATTAATAAAATATTAGAAATAAACAAAAACTAACCTCAAAAACATATAAACTTATTTTAATCATGAGTGAATGACGCAAAATGAAAATCGAACTCAATTTGGCTTAAAAAAAAAAAACGGAAAATCACACTTTCACGCTAAACTACGCTCTGTAGAGAAAAATTTTCTAAATAAAAGTTGTAGATCTCTTAATTTTCTATAAATTTTATTATATACACTTTTGTCGTAAAGTGCATATACTAAGGCCGAAATCTTAAAAAAATCGATTTTTCACACGTTTTCGTGAGAAAAAACAGAAAATCGCTAATTACCGCTAAACTAATCGTTATACAAAAAAAATGCTTGAAATAAAAGTTGTAGGTTTTTAAATTCTCTACAACTTTTATTATATAAATTTTTCCTCTAAAATTAATATTAAAGCCGTAATCTTAAAAAAACACTTTTTTTACGTAAAAACACCCTCACCAAGAATTTCAGCAAACATGGCGCCTACCCTATCTTTTAGAGAATAAAAAATTAAGTAAATGAGGCGATTTTAAAAAAAATCGTAGGACCAGTTTTTGAGAAAATCGCAAAAACGTGAAAAATTATACGAATAAACTACTACTTCCGGTTGATCGATTTTGATGAAAATGTTCGTGTCGGGTCCAGTAGTGGTATGTAACTTAAGTTTCAAGTTCGTACGATGTTCCGTTCTTGAGATATTTTGTATACACATACACAGACCAATCGCTAAAAACATGTTTTTGAGGTTCAGGGGGTCTGAAAACGTATAGATCCGGTGAAAACTCGATTTCGAAAAATCGACATGAAAACAATACTTTCCTTCCTATATATTCATATAGGCAAGAGAAAGTAAAAAACTGTGCCACACAACAGGACAGTGTGACTGCTATAACTTGACTGAATGTACTCGGGCCTTTGTCCCATTATTCTGCTTAGCAGCTGAATGGTCCTGCTAGTTCTGGCGAGAGCTGCGCGGCAGGATAATGTAACCGCATCCATGATAGACAATTTCTTGCCATCCCACCAAACGGGTGCTGTTTAGCGGGACAACAAAACAAGATAGTATGTCACCAGCCTTATCTAGAACCCATCGAATAAATCCGATCACACATTAAACTTACTTCTTCCATATTCTTCTTGTCTTGTATGATATCAAGATAAGTTTGTGGCCGTTCACCATCCCTTTGCAACGGCATATACGCTGAACCCATCGTATCTGGATTAAATCCAGGCTGGAAAACTGGACGCGATTGCAAACCGAGAGACACATGTGGTGCAGCAGGGCCACCGGATGGTAGTTCATTAAGTTGTCCATTACCCTCTCCAGATGGTGCAGGAGCACCGCTTGCGCACTGTAACAAGTAATAAACATAATCACAATCATATTTAACTGCCCAGCTATTTTATAACACACAAGAGTAATTGCTTTGTCTACATAAATTAAGATAACATGTAATTATAGTTCACTCCAATTAACTTGGAAACTCATGTAATCAAATCATACGAACATAACCGGCATGACTGTTGCCAGTATTGAATGAATCATGTTGACTGTTATAACATCCATATGTTTATCTGCTTCTAATACAGTTAAACTTCAAAAGAGAGTTTTGTGGGCAGTTTAAAATTTCGTTCTTGAAAAATGTTTTTGTTTTGTAGTTAATTACAACTACAATTACATGAAAATGGGTTCTCACAGGTGGAGTATCTCAAGCTAAGCATTTCCTGTAACCTCAATTATGCATACAGCCACAATAGCTGAGGAGAATGTCTGTTTACATCAGTTCCATAGATAAAAAGAATAAACTATAGGATGATCCAGATATGGCAAAGCATTACAATAAATCCAATTAACAGATATATGTCTAAGGAGACATAGCTCAACAACGAAACCTTTATCTGATTGTACCAGCTGCGATTGAGGTAAAAGATTATAACAAAAAAAATCTCCACCTCACCCAAAACAATTGGTTTTATTATTAATTTACTTCCTCTGACGACCATTAAAGCCATTTCTAAACTTTATGGTGCTTTTTATGAAGATACTGGTTTTTAATATCAAACCTACAGTACAAACGTAACAATCTAGTACAAAACTTTCTTTTACCAATATAATTTATGAAAAATATAACCTGTTTTTATTTTAAGTAAATAATGCTAAATTAAAATCAACATTTGATGGATTTTCATGACCAAACTATGATTCAGACTTAAAAGACAATCATTGAACTCTGACATTTTTTTACAACTTTTGCAAAATTACTGCTAATGCAGACGATAAAGCGTGATAGATGAAAAAATTCCAGATCTGACAGAAAATTGAACCATAGGCCCCTAGCATAGAAGCCAGTTGAACTGACCAACAGATGTATGTGCAAGGAGACAGTTGTGCTACAGATATCTGTAATGTAACCTATATCTGATTGTACCAATTGCGATTGAGGCAAAAGATTATAACAAAAAAATCTCCACCTCACCCAAAACAATTGGTTTAATAATTAATTTACTTCCTTTGACGTCCATTAAAGTTATTTCTAAACTTTATGGTGCTTTTTAGGAAGATACTGGTTCATAATTTCAAACCTACAGTATAAACGTAAAAACCTAGTGAGAAACACTTTGACAACTTTTTCTTGTCAATGTAATTAATAAAAAACATAACCAGTGTTTTTAACAGAAGTGAATACTGCTACATTAAAATCAACCACTGATGCGATAGATTTTCATGACCGAACTATAAACTTAAAGAATTCAAAACAATATTTTTCTTTACATCTGACCGTTTTGAAAAATTTCTGCCAATACACATAATAAAGCATGATAGATAAAAATCCGACTAGAAATTGAACCATAGGCCCCTAGCATAGAAGCCGATTGAAATGATCAATACATCACAGGCTAACTAACCGATGCATAAACAAGGATACAGTTCTACTAAAGAGCTCTACAACAACACCTTCATCAGATTGTACCAACTGCGATTGAGGCAAAAGATTATAACGAAAAAATCTCCACCTCACCCAAAACAATTGGTTTAATAATTAATTTACTTCCTTTGACGTCCATTAAAGTTATTTCTAAACTTTATGGTGCTTTTTAGGAAGATACTGGTTCATAATTTCAAACCTACAGTATAAACATAATCTAGTGAGAAACACTTTGACAACTTTCTCTTGTCAATGTAATTAATAAAAAATATAACCAGTGTTTTTAACGGAAGTGAATACTGCTACATTAAAATCAACCACTGATGCAATAGATTTCCATGACCAAACTATAAACTTAGACTTCAAAACAATATTTTTCTTTACATCTGACTGTTTTGAAAAATTTCTGCCAACGCAGATAATAAAGCGTGATAGATGAAAAAAATTCCACATGAAAAAATCTGACTAGAAATTGAACCATAGGCCCCTAGAATAGAAGCCAATTGAAATGACCATTACATCACAGGCCAACTAACCGATGCATAAGCAAGGATACAGTTCTACAACAACACCTTTATCAGATTGTACCAACTGTGATTGAGGCAAAAGATTAAAACAAAAAAAGTCTCCACCTCACCCAAAACAATTGGTTTAATAATTAATTTACTTCCTTTGACGTCCATTAAAGCTATTTCTAAACTTTATGGTGCTTTTTAGGAAGATACTGTTTCATAATTTCAAACCTACAGTAAAAACGTAATAATCTAGTGAGAAACACTTTGACACTTTCTCTTGTCAATGTAATTAATAAAAAATATGATCAGTGTTTTCAACAGAAGTGAAAACTGCTACATTAAAATTAACCACTGATGCAATAGATTTTCATGACCAAACTATAAACTTAAAAACTTCAAAACAATATTTTTCTTTACATCTGAAAGTTTTGAAAAATTTCTGCCAACGCAGAAATATAATAAAGCGTGATAGTTGAAAAAAATTCCACATGAAAAATCTGACTAGAAATTGAACCATTGGCCCCTATCATAGATGCCAATTGAAATGACCAATACATCACAGGCCAACTAACCAATGCATAAGCAAGGATACAGTTCTACTAAAAAGCTCTACAACAACACCTTTATCAGATTGTACCAACTGCGATTGAGGCAAAAGATTATAACGAAAAAATCTCCGCCTCACCCAAAACAATTGGTTTAATCATTAATTTACTTCCTTTGACGTCCATTAAAGCTATTTCTAAACTTCATGGTGCTTTTTAGGAAGATACTGATTCATAATATGAAACCTACAGTATAAATGTTATTAATCTAGTGAGAACACTTGCACAACTTTCTTATCAAAATAATTAATGAAAAATATAACCAAACCATGAAATCAAAAATTTCAAAACTATCATTGCATCCTGACATTTTTTTACGTTTAAACTCCTTTACAAAATTTCTGCTAATGCAGACAATTAAGATTGATAGGTGAAAAATTTCCAAACCATACAGGGAATTAAACCATAAGCCCCATATATAGCATAGAAGTCGATTGAATTGACCACTACATCACAGGCCAACCAACATTCATGCAAAGAGACAATTCTACTATAGAGCTCCACAACATAACCTATATCTGATTGTACCAATTGCGATTGAGGAAAAAGACTATAAAGAATAAATCTCCACCTCACCCAAAACAATTGGTTTTATCTTTAATTTACTTCCTTCGACGTCCATTAAAGCTATTTCTAAACTTCATGGTGCTTTTTAGGAAGATACTGGTTCATAATATCAAACCTATGGTATAAATGTAAAAATCTGAAGAGAAACACTTACACAAGTATCCACTGTCAATGTAAATGCACAAAAATATAGCCTGTGTTTAATCAGTAGTGAATGCTAAATTAAAATAAACTTTTAACAGATTTTTAAGATCAAACTATGAACTTAAGTATTTAAAACAATCGTTGCATCTGGATATGTTTTAACATCCTACTGTTTTGCAAATTTCTGCTTATACAGATGATGACGGGTAATACATGAAAAAATGCCAAAACTCCTGGATACTGACCTATGGGCCCTTAGCATAGTAGCCAGTTGCACTGACCACGACATCACAGGCCGACCAACGTAAATGCAAATTATAGCACTCCGTAATGTAACCTGTATTTGATTGTACCACTTGCGATTGAGGCAAAAGATTATAACAAATAAATCTCCACCTCACCCAAAACAATTGGTTTTATCATTAATTTACTTCCTTTGACGTCCATAAAAGCTATTTCTGAACTTTATGGTGCTTTTCAGGAAGATACTGGTTCATAATATCAAAATTATAGTATAAATTTAAAAATCTGGTGAGAAACACTAACACAACTATCTCTGGTCAATGTAAATAATGATAAATATAAACTATGTTAAATTACAAGTGCATAATCTAAATGAAAATCAACCTTTGATGGATTTTAATGACCAAAATAATATGGACTCAAGGTTTCAAAAAAAACCATTGCATCCGGACATTTTTTTAATATCAGTTTTGCAAAAATTTCTGCTAATGTAGACAATGAAGTGTGTTAGTTGAAAAAAATGCCAGACCTGACTTTATTTAACTAGGCCCATGGCATAGAAGCCAGTTACACTGACCACTAAACAAGTATTTTCCAAGAAAACTTCTAAAATGTATAAAATTAGGCATAAAAACATTAATTGCTTCATCTGTATTTCATGTAGGTGAAAATGAAATACAACGTAACATTTAGCCTGTGAGCATCATCTGCGAAAGTCGTCATATGACAATGGCCATTATTATTTATTTATAAATGGACGTCGCTAAGTGATGACGATACATCATTTTAAACGAATAGTTTAGATATTTTAGTGCTTATTTCTACAGTTAGATGTCACTGTTTAACTTTTAGTTTCTTTGTATTTTATAGATAATGTGGTCAAGTTCAAACGCGTGGGTTATATCTGTTTGTTTACATCATAGCGTGTCCGGATTTCTTGTAGTTCAAACGCGTAGGTTATATCTGTTTGTTTACATCATAGCGTGTCCGGATTTCTTGTAGATCTTGCGTTGTTGTTGTGATCTACATGTGATTCCATAAACTAATTTAATTAATGGTGCATTACACCATTTTAAAGAAAAAAAATCCACAGACTAAAACAATATCAGTACCAAATTTATAACTCTAATACAACACATACTGCATAATTTTAAAAACTTGACATTTTACAGAACTGGGGTATGCCGCATTGATCGACTCAGCAGGCTAAGTGTTAAAAATAAAAAAAAGTGGCACAACAAAAGTCACACTACTCATTCTCATTCACACTACAAAAAAAGTCATATAAATTTCTATTGAAATTTTGGATGAAAAACTGCTTAACTTACATCTGGAGGGACTTCATTCGCCGAGATAATATTCTGCCGAACTAAATACTGGACAAAATCTTTTGCTGCATTCTTTTCGGCATCCTTTTTGTTGGTGGAATTACCAGCACCAACATAATTGAATCCGTCTACCCTTAATTCACACAAAAACCGCTGGCGATGTTTTGGTCCTACAAAAAAAAACATAAATTTATATCCCTTTTTTATATTGCTAAAACTCTTATCTACTTGCAAAACACAAGATTCATTTTTTTTACTAACAAAGCTAATGAAGTACTCTTAAACCAGTTCAAACAGTTGATCTAATTTTAGGCTATGACCAAAATTGATGGTGGGAGAGGCGACAAATAGTGCTGCAGCTAGTTAAGTATAAATTGGAAACCAGTAAATATTGTTCTTTTCTTGTAGGAAATTCATTAACGCATCTTATAGTGTTTACATAAATAGAAAATCATAAAAAGATAATTTTTATTCTATCTATATTGTGTAGGTAGCATTGATGGTTTGGGAATTGATTGTTTTGAATGGAAATCCGTGTAGTTCGTGTGTAAGTCAACGTACATGCATGTTCTTTATTTTGTGTTGAAGCTATGATATTTCAAAAACAGAATTTGCCTTGAAGAGGGAAGACGAGTCCATTTTACTGTTCAGGAAGGGGTTTAACATCACAAGAGGCAAAAAATTTGACACTTTGCAGGGTTGCAAAGGCTTCCTTCTAAACGCACCTATAGAATTTTTCAAAACACATGGTTGTAGGGTAAAAGAATTTTCTACACTACTTTGCTTACAGTTGTAACCTTGATATAATAGTGGCTCTGTGACGTTAACCATAAAAAATGTAAAATACCATCCCTTCATGCTTCCCTGTGATGGGAAAATGGACTCATGTTGAACATTTCGTAACTTTGTCAAATAATTAAGGAAATTTAAATAAAAAATCTGGTGTGAAACACTCACACAACTTTCTCTTGCCAGTGCAAATAATTAACAATAAACCTAACATTAGTAATAAAACATAAGAAATAAACAAAAAACTAACCTCAACAAACATAACCTAATTTTAATCATGAGTGAAAGACGCAAAATGAAAATCAACCTCAGTTTGGCTTAGAAATACGGAAAATCACTCTTTCTCTCTAAACTAGGCTCTGTAGAGAAAAATGCTTTAAATAAAAGTTGTAGATCTTTTAATTTTCTATAAATTTAATTATATACACTTTTGTCGTAAAATGCATACTAAAGCCGAAATGTTAAAAAAATCGATTTTTCTCACGTTTTCGTGAGAAAAAAAAACAGAAAATCGCAAATTACCGCTAAACTAAGCGTTATACAAAAAAATGTTTGAAATAAAAGTTGTAGGTTTTTAAATTCTCTACAACTTTTATTATATAAGTTTTTGCGCTAAAATTTATATTAAAGCCATAATCTTAAAAAAACAACGTTTTTACGTGAAAACAGCCTCACCGAGAATTTCAGCAAACATGGCGCCTACCCTATCTTGTAGAGAATAAAAAATTGAGTAAAATAGGCGATTTTAAAAAAAATCGTAGGACCAGTTTTTGAGAAAATCGCAAAAAACTGAAAAATTATACGAATAAACTACTACTTCCGGTTGACCGATTTTGATGAAAATGTTCGTGTCGCGTCCGGTAGTGGTATGTAACTTAAGTTTCAAGTTCGTACGATGTTCCGTTCTTGAGATATTCTGTTCACACACAGACACACACACACACACACAGACCAATCACTAAAAACATGTTTTTTGGGTTCAGGGGGTCTGAAAACGTATAGATCCGGTGAAAACTCGATTTCGAAAAATCGACATGAAAACAATACTTTCCTTCCTATATATTCATATAGGCAAGAGAAAGTAAAAATAACATTTATTCAGTTAACTCTTGTCTACAAAACATGTTTTATAAAATTTTTTGCTAAACTGAAATTTAAGCCTGTTATAATAAAAAATCTAAAGTAAACACAAAAATTTTCACGGATGAAAATTTCACTCGCCTAAACACATAGAATTATGAACAGATTTTCTTGTAATTATATTCAAAAGGCGCATACGTATTATAATAGACTGTAACTTTTTCAGAATTTTTCATCAGTACTACAGTTAACACTTTGAAGCCTAAGTCTGAGTATAGCTAGGGGTGAGTGTAAATTGCGGTTGTCCGAAGCCTGAGTATACCTCAGGCCGCCACAGTAAATTCTGTAGTAAGATTCAGACGAGGTTATATCGAGCTTCGGTTGCACGGATTCATTCTATATTTTATTTAGTTTCATTTTCTATGCTTGCAGCGAAATCTACCGAATATTTTGTGAACTATGTAAATAAACATTGAGCCGTGTTTTTATGTTTTTGTTCTTGTACATGCGTACTTTGTCGTGATTTTTTCGTAGTTATATGAGGTTTGTAGTTATTATGTGTTTAATAATATATTTATTTCCATATATTTGTAATAATTGTTTTCCTTTTGTATTTTATCGTTAATAGTTTTCGTTCGGTTGTATATGTCGTACTGTTTTGTATTCCAGATCTCTTTGTGCGGTTATATGACAATAATATTTATTATTTCTTTTTAAATTTTAGTACTCAAACATTTTTAATGTGTAGTTTATTTCATTACCTTTCTGTAGAATTTATATAAACTGTTTTTTAGAAGTGTTTAGGATTGTAAAACTCAAAAACTAGGTAGTGTGTAGCATGTAACAATTTCTTTTTTGTGTATAAAGGTAATTCTCATAAATTAAGTACAATAATTTCAATGTAAATAAATAGTAATAAACTTTCTGATTTTTAATCAATTTGATGCAAAAATCATTAAGATATGATAGAAGTTAAATCTTTTAGAATTTTTTGAGGTTTACTCTAAAACCCCAGGATACCTTGACATACCAGTGTTCTTATTGCTCAGGCTTCAAAGTGTTAATTCAATGTTCGATAAAACAGTCCTGTTTCGTAAGGGTTAATATAATTTTTAGATTTTTATCTCTCATTCCATAATAGATGACTTATTACAGAAAAAAATCCTAACTTTGAATTTTTATGGCTAACAAGAGAAACCAGTTCAAAGACTGAAATTTTCTAATTTACTCCGTATATATTTTAATGTTAATAAACACAAGGAAAATTCTCCTCATTGTAAAAAAATGAATTTAAACAAAACAATTTTAAAATGTTCAGTATCAACTTTCTTACCTTTCTTTGATAGTGATTAAAACAACTGAAAAGTCATTGCTTTTACCACAAATGCTAAAAAAATATGCTTGCAATAACAGCATAGTACAATTTTATTGATTAAACAATCATTAAATTGTAAAACAACAAAATCACTTACCAGTAGGTCGACATTCAAAGTTTGGAGTGGCTCCTTTTTTCGCACACCACTGATGTATGAAGGATTTAGTGTTGACTTCCAGAGCAGCCATAATTACAGCATGCAACACTGGAAGTTAAATTTCAAAAAACACTTCCCTCTCACCTATGCTGCAAAAAAAAAATTAGACAAATTGCTTGTTAAAACCTAAATTAATTTTTAACCTTCTTTTCTTATTTCATTAACATTTTTGTTATTTGGGTAATTACGTGTACTTATATATGACACCATGATTTTTTAATTTCTTCATTCAGTTAACACATTTAGATTTTGTATTTGGTTTTACATCTGAATGTTTAGTAATTACTGCTAATGCAATGGTGAGAAGGATGATAGGTGAAGATGAGCAATGAAAAAAAAGCCCAACCTGACCGGGAATCACATCCGTGACCCTGGCGTAAAACAGTCATGCTAACCACTATGCTAACACGCCAGCCGCACATTTAGATGTGCAATATTTAATTCAAATAAAACTGATGCAAAACCTCTCACAAAATAAGTAGAATACTGGCAAGATAATTTAATCGCTGGTTTATGCATGTGCAATTAACTCAACCCTACATCTCCTGTAAAATACTGTCAGTATAACACAACAAGTCAAAAGGATTGCATCATACAATTGCTATATACGTGTCTAGTTTGTCTGTTGGAGTCTTAAGTTAATGAAGGAATAATTTTAACCCTTTGACGTGTAAGGCTTTTGCTGATAGGTATGCGAAAATGCACAGGCCGATTTTAACAAAAATATAAGCATTTTGTCAAACTACTGCCAAATATACAATTATTTTTCAGATACAGTAATGAAAAAAATCAGGCTTACCAAAAAGGTTCTGCAAATTCGTGTGATATGGTTCAATATTTGTTGCATTGACTCAAAATAAAAATAAAAAAAAAATTAAATATCAATTTTTTTATACAAACAAAAAATTCACTTTCCCAATGATTTATAAATTTTTCACCCAATTAAAATCTTGATACCCACAACACATGGTAACTCCAGTTTAATATAAACAAAATAAAAAAAAATCATCAAAATATACACTGTAGTTCTTGAAAAATAGTTGTTTTCGTGAACTACTCGGATGACACTAACCTCAAAATAGACACGCGGATACATTGTAAACAACAATGCTTTTCTCTTATTCAATATTACGCAGTTAAAAAATTGATTATTTCGTTATTCGATACTATTGTAATGTCTATTTTCTTAGCTTCATTTTAAGTATACACTTTCCCAATCTATCGTGAAACATACCAACTATATTTGATTTTAATAAGAGTACAGATAGATCGTTACCATATGCGCTTCGGCACAATAGCAGGGTAACTATATAATTATCGTTACCCTACACGTAACAGGGTTAAATAATAAATTAAAGGAAATGCACAATTCGTTAAAATTTAGAACAAATTAATTAGCAGTTACAAAAAAAGATTTGTTAATATGGGGGTATGTTGTGATATGCACATAGGCCAATTAATGTAGGCCTAATCATAGGGTAGCAAGGGCGCACTTAAGTGACTGTATGGCTCCACTTGTATCCCCACTATCAGGGCTCAATTTATCTTACCAGTATTTTTAATATTTTATTGGTAACTAAATATATTTATTAACATTGAGTTACAGGCTTTTGAAGAATAAAAACAAAGCAAAAAAATATTGCAACTTTATTGCATTGAACATAACATACAAAGTTTTACTCATTAAAAAAACCTAGTTTAAAATTACCAATTTACTGGTTGATTTGGTGTGGAATGACCCAAAAATAAGACTACTACATCAGTTTTGGGGTAGCAACTGAACATAACGCTAGATAGCATGAAACAAGGGTGGGTACACAGAGATGTTTTCATCCTTTTGAAAATTTCAATGGGGTAGCCAAAAGTTTAATGCAAGATGTATTAAATCGCCCATATCCAAGGTACATTAATACTGCCATTAATGCAAAGGTAGCCACTACAAGACGTCCATGAACAATATGTACTACAAGAAGACCAAAATTAACTCGATAATGAAAACGTTGGCAGCACACACGGCCATAATTTTCAAAACATTAGGGACAAGGCTTTTTGAAAACATTTAGGGGCCAGTTTGACAACATGTACTGTTATTTATAACTAAGCAGATTGAATAAACATGAACCTAATAAATTAGTTTCTTCCTTCAAACATAACGTGCACAATCTTACGCAAACTGGTAAATAAATTACCATGCATTTTATAAACGAGACAATGTCGAAGAAAAAGTTCAACTTTAATAAAGAATTGGCTTGTACAAAATAAATTTAAAAGAATATAATACACGATTAAGTAAAACGGTAAAACTTTCCACGTAAAGCTAACCAAGTATCTATAATACTCACAATACAAAATAAGTAATGAACTAGGTAGCCTACCGGTCGCATCAGATAGATATGGGTTCAACATTTAAATGAGCATTACAAAAATTGATTGCGGTATAAATTTCTTGAATCTGGAACCTAAACTATGTTGGCGCAAACGAATTATTTAGGACTTACCATTAATGCAACGGCGCCACAACAATTTCTATTATAATCTGCAAAAATATATCTCACAGAACACACAATCGCTAGCAGCACGACAGCTAAAAACGAAGCGTCACCGGATGTCCGTCCGTATCCGTAATGTACTTACAGGAGTACCAACTACCAATCTACATTATTCCAGCTGAGTTAATTCGAGTAACAGAATTCTTTTAATAGTAGAACTGATTTAACATTGATGAAATGGAAGCATCCGTAATTTTATAATTATAATACTGACTAATATTTATTTTTATTAGAACCTTACTACTGAAAACGATTGGAGTCATGTCACATAACTACGGGTTTATAAACGGGTAATAAACACTGAGAACGGCTTATGAAATGAGTACATTCAATGTTAGTTACTAGTAATTAAATGAACCAATAATTACGTATAAAGTACCGGTACACAGTTCTGCTACAGATTATTATGATCGATTTCCGAAAAGAATGGTAATACAGTGGATTGATAACAGAAAAGCCATTTAAGGAGTTCTGACGTAGCCGTTACATTTGAAATACCGGGTATTTGTTCACTATATCATAGCTGTTATTGTTTAATGTATTTGTTTACTATATCATCTGTTATTGTTAATTTCATCTGTAGCCAGCCTATTTTTCTAATTATATTTCTTAATTTAGTGAGTTTACGATTTTTTGTAAATGTATGACCTTGCGCCATCAATTAAGTATCGATTTTGTAAACCCTGAAAACCCAATGTACGAATTTTCAGGAAAAACGTTAGAGCCGTTTCGACAACAGTTTTGGACATAAAAACATACATACGCCAAGTTGTCGAATAATAAATTATAGCATAACTTTGTCCATAATGAATTAAAAAACAAAGAATTACTCCTAAACGCCACATTTTGAATTTTTCAGAAATTGGTCAAACTTTTGTATTGGCAACCTGTATTTTTAACTGATGTAATCATGATTTATCTTTTTGTGTGATGATACCGGTAACTGTAATAGAAAATTTTAATTCAAACTAAAGTAACTTTAATAAATTCGTAGGGTAACTATTTACATATATGACACCAAACCGATTTGAAATCGATACTTTTTTGTATGCTGAACCCAAATATGAACTTCTTTTTGGGCGCAAACCACTGTGGAATTAGTTATAAGCCCTTTTTATATCATTACCGACATAATCTCACCTGCTTAAACAAAATTTCGATTTTGCCGTTTTATTTGAATTTTTTTTACAGTAAAATTACTCGAAAGTTTGGACAGTAAAATTGCTCACAAATATATTAAAATGGCACTATTTTAAATAATTTTACCTATTGATTAAAGCGTGTATTTTAATATTAGTGTATTACAATTTGCGAGCGACTAACTTTTAAAATTGAAAAATAATGTTTTGACGTCATTAAAAACTGTTTCAAATATTAAATGCGGTATACTAAACTATATCCTTTCATTTATAACTACAAATTGAAACCGACAACTTTTGGGAATGTTTTTTCTCTAAAATTAAGCGTTTAAAAGTGCATATAGTAAACAAATATACTTATAATGAGTAGGTTATTAGTTGGTATGAGCATCTATTAGTAACTGCGTGTAAAAACCTATAACCTACTCACCATTAACGAACTAATGTATTGTAGGTTATTATCGATTCACAATACCTTACCAATAACCTTTAGGACTGATTTTTATAACAAATTTAGCCTATAAAAATCAAAAACCTTATCATTAGGTTATTGGTTGGCATGTACATTTTATAACTGCGTACAAAAACTGATAACCTACTCACCATTTACGTATTAATGTAGGTAATTTATCGGTTCACAATACCTAACCAATAACCTTTAGGACTGATTTTTATAACAAATTCAGCATGTTAAACAGCATATAAAAACCAATAATTTTATTATGAGTAGGTTATAATAGGTAGTGGTTGGTATAATAATTATGTTAATTCATAACTGCGTATAAAAACCGATAACCTATTCATCTTTTACAAACCATTTACTAACTAATAATACTTTGGGATATGAAAATAATAATAGTTATTATTAAAAAATCAGAAGATATAATATTATATTGTGTGTTGAAGCAGTACGAAATGTGTGATGACGTCACAGTCCATACATTGTCATAGTATTTTGGCTATAGGTAATTTTAGTTTGCATTATTTTATTTTACCACTTCTTGAAGTTCGATGAGTAATTGTTAAAATAGTGCAATTTTAACATATAATTAAGCATTTTTACTGTAAAAAATTTAAATATAACGACAAAATTGAAATTTTTATAAGCAGTGAGGTTGTGTCGGTAGATGATATAAAATGGCTTATAACTAATTCCATAGTGGTTTGCGCGCAAAAATAAGTTCATTTTCGGATTCAGCATACAAAAAAGTATTGATTTCAAATAAAGTTGTTCAAATCGGTTTGGTTTCCTATAAGTAAATAATTACCATTTGTAGTTATATTTCACATCGTGTATATGATGTTAAGTTATGGTACATGCTAAACTTATTTTGTGTTTTACAAGTACGAAATGAATTAAAATTACATTGTACAATTAAGCATTATTTACCTAGTTGAAATAAAGATATTTTAAACTTTGATCACACTCGAAATGTTACAATAATTTTGAAAATATTGTACGTTAATGGTCACGTTTTTTTAGCGACAATTATGGGCGTTGGCTATCCTGATGTTTGCCTAAAACCAAAACAAACCGTTCAACGGATTATTAAAAACTTCGATTCGCTAAATTATTACGTTTAGCAGTTTTATCTGACGATTAAACGAAACACTTTTGTGACTCAAAATTATGGACAAAAAAGTACATATTAACACAGGTCTGTATAACCTTAATATTAAATGTCATATTTTTAATTGGGTTTTTCAGTTGATTATAATAAATATTTTACTGCTGTAAAATATTCCTTGGCTACGGAATAATAATTTCATAAATGTTCAAAATTATCTACTCTTAAAAGTTTAACCAAAATATTTAGGTTAAGACCAGGTTTAGGTTGAATTATGCATAGTCCTTGAAAACTCATCATTGAGGCTCTATAAGAATTTTAACCAAAGGTAGTCAATAAACCATTGAACAGTGGTGTTTGTCAGTAGTGCACAGTTCTTGACTGATAAAGAACAAAGTAGTGTAACCACAAAAGTGCAGTTAACCACTTTTGGAGAATAAAAAAACATTTTTATAAATTTTAAGCTTAAGTTACCTAAGGTGAATGATGTTTCGATTAATTTGTAATTTGTCGGGTTATTGTGTTGGAGAAACTTATGACTTCTCCTTTGGTTGATTATTGGCAAGCTAACTGCTCTGATCTATTTATAAAGCTGGGGCTGTTTGCCTATGAAGTATATTACCATTAGAATATATTATTAAAATGACCATTTGGTTATTTAACTTCTGGTTGTATGGATACAGAAGTAGGCATAGTCGAATCAGGTAGTTTGTTAGTCTGATTGATAGTAATATGAGAGATATTCCAATAAAAGTTCAACAAAACTTTTTAAAATTGAATTTTCATAAATGGGAACAAGTTTTTTCACTAATTATGGGAGGATCAAAATTAATGTAATCATCACCCTAACTAATTTTTGGTAAAATGTAGAAACCTGCCATAAAAAACGTACTTATTATTTATTAATTGAACGAAGTATTAAAGAAAAGAATATAAGATCACGTTTAGAGTTATGTCATTATGCACATTAACTTTTTCACTGCTGAACCTGTAACCCCTGTGCTAATTTTTTTTTATGATAGAAGTTTTCCATCACACGCCAGACGTGTGGTTCCCACAGTACAGTTAAACAGCTAGCATAACCCTGTGTGTTGTCACCTGCGAAAGTCGTAAGAAATGTTAAAATATGAGGTGTGGCTATTAACACGTTCAGTGCGGCCGCCACATTTATATGGCGTATTGAACAGTCCCAGGGTGCTGGCCGCCACAAATATGTGGTCCGTTTATACAGTTTTATAATCTCTTCTTTCTGCGTTCAGCTAGGGTAAATTGTATTTTTTTATTGTTCAGCCGTAGAAAAAGGTTCATTCTATGCCAGAATACCTTCAGCTTTTGAAGAAATGTCGGCAGAGTTTTAAAATCTGATAAATTTTCTTCTGTGTTTCGAGTTTTACGGGCTGTTTTATTTGTTATTAATAAAATGTTATTTCATTATATTACTTTTCTTACAATTACGCATCATTTACTATACTTAGTAAATATTAAGTGTGGCAAAGTGCAACTAAATAAATAAATGTGTATACAAATGTAATACCTAAATGCTTTAAATTTAAGTAGGCCTATTTTTTTGTATATACAGACCTAAAGTTAACTTTTTTTAAAGAAACTAGTAGGTATTAATTTTTTAAAATGTTTTCCTCATTTAAAAATTGGTTATAGAAATATTTTATTAGTACGATTATAATTATTATAATTTTTATTATTATTTATTATAATTATTATAATTTTAGGAGCCTACGAGGCATGCACAGTCACACAAAGCGGCAGGGTCATTTACTTATAATAGTATACTAGTAGGCTTATTCAATTCTTTTCTTAGGTGACCCCATTTTTTTAATTGCATTTTTACCTGTCCACGGAAAGACTTACTGCCGTGGGAACAGAAAGGTAATAAAATATTGTTGAAAACAAGAAAAAATCGTAAAGCCATCACAGGTATCGATATCTGTCTGCCGTCTGTACCGTAATATTACTTACTTTCAACTTTTCAAAAACCTTTGGCCACACCGCAGTTATTCAGCTAAGAGTGCCATAATGAATGAACTATTATTATCCTTTTATTCCTATAAGATTTTAATTTTTTCTCATAGGTTTACAAGATAATAGCAAAGTACATTCAGACTTTTACATTTGTTTCGTATTTATACTTTTGTGTGTATTTTTAAAACGAAAACAAATACATTTATCTATAGTAAAAACAAAAACATACACGTATAAATATAAAATAAAAGTATTAAATGAAAATACAGACGAGAAATTGTAATTGTAGAGAGAATATGAGGATATGAAGCATTGCGGACTTATGCGCTTTCTGTGTGCGGGGAACATATAAATGCATCAGGCGACGGTTCAGCCACAGCGAATAACATCGCTTCACCCGGGCCGCAGTGAACGTGTTAAGTAACGAGACTGATGTAAAAAATTTTATTTTTTATGCATAGTCACTTATTGTCACCTTCAATATACACTCCTTCTCTATCCGTATAACGCTCCATGCGAATTTTCCATTGTTGGAAACAGTGCTGGAAGTCATCTTCTGTCATTCTGTCAGCTCTTTCAGGACACGTGCCGCTTTCTCTTTTACAGCTTCCACAGACTCAAATCTTATCTTTTTTAATGCAGATTTCACCTTAGGGAACAGGTAGAAGATAATAACATGTGATGAAACATGGTTTTTTACTTATGACCTGGAAACGAAGCGCCAGTCCATGCACTGGAAGAGCCAAACTTTACCGAGAGCCAAAAAAGCTTGAATGAACAAGTCAAAATTTAAAGCCATGATGATTGTTTTTTTTTATATCTATAGGATTGTGTATCTTCACTGGGTTCCTGAAGGTCAAACAATTAATATTACTACCTTGAGGTACTTTCTAAACTACGTCAAAGAGTAAGGAAAAAACGCCCCGAAATGTGGAAGGACAAATCATGGGTTCTCCACCAAGACAATGCGCCAGCTCATTACGCATTATCTGTCAAGAGGTTCCTAGTCAAGTACAGTATCTCAGTGTTAGAATATCCACCTTATTAACCAGATCTTGCACCATGTGACTTCTACCTGTTCCCTAAGGTGAAATCTGCTTTAAAAGGCAAGATTTGAGTCTGTGGAAGCTGTAAAAAAGAAAGCGGGATGTGTCCTGAAGGAGCTGACAGAAGATGACTTGCAGCACTGTTTCCAACAATGGAAAATTCTCATGGAGTGTTGTAGAGATAGAGAAGGAGTGTATATTGAAGGTGACAATAAGTTATTATATATAAAATAAAAATAAAATATTTTACAACGTCAGTCTTGTTATTTCAAAGCCACACCTCGTACGTACTATATTATTTATGAGTGACACGAAAGTGATTGTCAGCAAGGAATGCTGAAAGAATATACCAGCCAATAAATTTGAGAATAGGAGTACAGTGTATACTGTACATGCCGCATTGGACCCCAATAACACTATTATTGAGAATTTTTAATACAGTCAATTCCAGATAATTGGGGAACATCGGGACCGGAGCATTTTGGCCCAATTAAACAGCTGGCCCTAATAAACAAATTCATAAGCTGTGGTGTATTCGATACTGTATTTTATTAAAATTATTGTATACATAAATTTTACATGCAAGTTCTATCCATATACATAGGGGTATACATAAGGGTACCAGAACAATGAGTAACTTTTTGGTAAAACCTTTTGCCTTTGTTTTAAGCATTGGACCATTGACACTAACACCTAACAAAGTTACAATGGGGAACCATTCATTCAACACTTCTCAACAAGTAGATCCTTCCTTCACATTTTCTTTTCTAAGATGTTCCATGATCTTTTAATACCCACTCTTGGCATATTTTCTTTTCTTGGAGGATGATACAAGCTATCGTAATTTTCGGTACACCGGTTAGTTCCGGTAGTTTACATTGGGTTAAGTTAGGTGGATAAGTTTTTATTTTGTTGAGAAGCTTTATTCGTTCACACAGTCATATCGTTACATGGCATTTAACTCACAAAGATGTTGATAGCAAGTACTGTACTGTAAGCCTACGCATAAAAATATCACCAAAATGTGTGAAACGAATGGGAATTAAAAAAATAAAAAAGTATGCTATGCTTGTAGATAACAAAACAACCAGACTCGAAAAACAGTGTTACAGTACACTCATGAAATCGCAAAAACTGATGAAAAGCATGGAATTACGAATGTTCTGTGTTCGTATGACAAGTGACAACTAACCATATGTTGCAAGGAAGTATACAGCTTGTAAGGTTGGGGATAACTAGTGCATATGACTCACTGAAATTTGTGCAATGACGATTATGTAGCCTACACATCGTACTGTAAATAACATCTCTGTTATGACTGATGTGTGATTACTGTTGTTTATTTGTCGAAATGTTTACTACCTCTACTTACTTTACTTTTACTTTTAGCGGGGTTCCTACAGATTGCTCCGCATCCCGCATTTCGATCTCCAAAGCCTCCTGTCCCGCCAGTCATTTTCTCTTAAATTCCTTTTCTCCATGGCCCCTCGAACTCCCTCACTCCATCTCCCCCTGGGCCTTCCTCTTCTTCGTCTTCCCGCTGGACAGTATTCCCACACTCTCTTCGGCCATCTATCTGCATTCATTCGCTGAACGTGCCCATACCATGTTAACTGTCTGTCCTCAATTCCCTTCATAATTGTATTAGATCTTCCTACCCGTCTCCTAATATCCTCGTTCCTTACTCGATCTAATCTAGACAAACAACATGCTCTGCGGAAAAAATCCATTTCTAAAGCTTCCAATCGCTGTACATTCCTCTTACTCACTTGCCAACACTCCGCTCCATATGTCGCAATTGGCTCCACAACTGTACTGTAAAGCATCGTTTTTGTCTTCAGGCTAACTTTTGAAGACCACAACAGACCGTTCAGCTTTCGAATTGCTGCCCTTCCCTGACCGATACGACACCTTATATCCTCCTCACACCTGCCGTCCTCTGTGATAAGTGCTCCCAAGTATTTACATTTCGCAAAGTTCCCCACCAAAACTCCCTCCTCAACCAAATCCTCTCCCCTCTCCTCAACCACACCGTAAGCCGTTTTAGTCATATTAATCTTCATCCCCCACTTCAGATATTCCTCCTTCAGCTTCCTAAACATGTACAACATATCCTCCTCCTCATTCGCCAACACCACCTGATCATCCGCAAAGAAAAGAGTATATAAATTTTCTTCCCCCATATTTATTCCCATTCCTCCACACTTTCCTCTCCACACCCTTAAAGCTTCCTGGACATATACTTTATACAACGTGGGAGACAAGCAACAACCCTGCTTCAAACCCTTGGTCACCAGAAAACAGCCTGATACCTCATTTCCTATCTTCACCACACATTCATAACTTTTATACATATTATAAATGGCTCTAATATACGTCCCATGTAGATTCACTCTCTTCAAAACTTCAAACAGCTTATTCAGTGGGATACTATCATATGCCTTCTCCAGGTCTATGAAAAGCATATGTACCGACATATTCCTCTCCATTCTTTTTTCCATTACCTGTCTCAAAACAAAGATATTATCTATGCATGATCGACCAACTCTAAAACCACTCTGCTCCTCCACATCAACCAAATCCCGCTCAATTCTTGCTTTTAAAATTCAGCCATACAATCTTGCCATTGAATTTGTAACACTAATACCTCTATAATTTCCACATTCTTTCCTATTTCCCTTCTTATAAATAGGACTAATATAACCAATATTCCATTCTCTCGGTAATTCATCCCCTTCCAATAAGCACTTATCAAACAAATTACAAATCCATTCGAACAACTCCTCCGTCCCATGCTTCACCAATTCAATAGCAATATCTTACTACCTCTATCCTTCCCATATTATCTTATCTTGCCGCTTAGAACCACGTGTTGTTCATCGCTTTAATGGTTTTAATAAAACATATATGTACATACAATTTGGATTGACCCTAATAAGCAGCATTATGGACCGAATAAACGGAGTACTTATCAATGTAAAATTCCGTTCTGTTTCTGTTCATTAAAGAACTGTCCCAAAAAACCGGCTGCCTCAATTAACCAGTGGACCAATTATCTGGAATCGACTGTATTTGTTCTTATTTTTTTTTGTCATCAGTCTCTTGACTGGTTTGATGCAGTTCTCCACCCTGTTCTATCTTGCGCAAGTCGTTTCATATCTACATACCTGTAACACCCTACATCTTATGTAATTTGCTTTATATATTCTAATCTTTGCCTCCCTCTACAATTTACTCCCTCAATATTACCCTCCATTATTAATAGCCCAATACCTGGATGTCTTAGGATATGCCCCACTAGCCTATCCCTTCTTTTGGTAAGATGCTTCCATGTACTTCTTTTTTCATCCACTCGCCTAAGAACCTCTAAATTACTTATTTTTGTTCTTATATGAAACATAAATTAAAATAAAAAGAATACTGTTTAGGCCTATATTCAATGATATAATGATTATTTTTGATTATTTCAGATCACCATGTACATTTTGATACATCTGTGCCACCGACCGAAAAAAATAATGAAATTGTTGTGAAAAAAATTAGTGATGATGTAATTAGTATACAGTTGGGATTTTTACGATTGAATCACAAGTATCATGTGTCAATTCCTGTATCAAGAGATCTGTTAAACATTGATAAAGATAGTAAATTGATATCTTTAAATAATGAGAATAATCTACCTCATTGTTCAAATAATATAATGTTAGCTAGTGGTGATTTTGTTGATACAACTACTGAAATAGTCAATTTTGAATTAGATTGTCATACTCACAAAGAAAAGTTAGTAGATGAAGTATTAAAATTTAAAGTATGTGGTTGCGACAGAGTTATTTCGTTAAGTTTCAAAGCTCGAGTGTTAGGTAAGTTTATTTTAATTAAATAAATGTTAAGGAAATTGGATTTGGTTCTTAGTGGCTCCGACAGTGGTGTAGCCTACATAATTGCTGAAGTGAAGATGTTAATTTTAATTCTTGAGTAGAATCTTTTTTTTTTCTTTTTAATTCCTAATATGTGTACGTTGCAATCTGTTCAATTCAGAACAATAAGCAACCCCATGACCCAATGAAATGAGGATGATATGTATGACATGTAAATGAGGTGTAGTCTTGTACAGACTCAGGCCGACCATTCCTGAGAGAGTATGGTTAATTGAACCCCAACCATCAAAGTACACCGGTAACCACTGTCTAGCACTCAAATCCGTATAAAAGTAACTACCTTTACTAGGATTTGAACCCGAAACCTTCGTCTCCGAAAATCAGCTGATTTTGGCGACAACTTTACCTCTAGACCAACCTGGTGGGTAAAAATAAGTAGAATCTAAAAACTGTTTTAATACTGTGGATTTAGATTAAATGAGACAGCTGTCTAAACGTAAAAATCTTCTGGAATAAAAATGAAACACTGTGGACATTGAAAATTAAAATCGCAACAACTGTAGAAATAAACTATTTCCAATTGATCAATTTTTATGAAAATTTTCATGTCAGATCCCTTTATGGTACCTAACTTTAAGTTTCAAGTTTCAAAGTCAACTTTGTATGCTATTCCGTTCTCGAGACATTTTGTTCACACACACACACACACACACACGCACGCACGCACGCACGCACGCACGCACACACACACACACACACACACACACACACACACACACACACACACACACACGCACACACACACACACACACACACACACACACACACACAGGTTTTCCCCGGGTACGTTCCGAGGTCAAAAGTCCGAACCACACGTTCCGAGGACATCATTAATTAATCAGTTTTTCTGGAAAATATATGCATCACTGTGTTGTAAAAATTTTTTTATGCGTCCCGAATAGTCAAATTTTGAGCTATCGCAACTTTTTAAGTTTTTTGAAACTACCATACCATCTGAGGACCATAACATTTAGTCATCGAAGTGAGGACACACACAAAAAACCGTTAAAAATGATTTTCATTCACTATTTGAGGACCATAGTATTTAGCCATCGAAGTGAGGACACACACCAAAAAACCGTTAAAAATGATTTTCATTCACTATCTGAGGACCATAGTATTTGGCCATCTAAGTGAGGACACACACCAAAAACCGTTAAAAATGATTTTCATTCACTATCTGAGGACCATAGTATTTAGCCATCGAAGTGAGGACACACACCAAAAAACCGTTAAAATGATTTTCATTCACTGTTAGAGGACCTTGTACTTCTTCCATCTCACCGAGGACACACACGAATTGCATTCCCGGCTACAAACCGAGGACCATAGTATTTAGCCATCGAAGTGAAGACACACACCGAAAATCTGTTAAAAATAATTTTCATTCACTATCTGAGGACCTTGTATTTCTTCTATCTCACCGAGGACACACGCAAATTGCCATTATAAAATTGCCTCCAGGCTACAAACCGTGGACCATAGTTTTACACCATTGTTTTGAGTAGGCCTACTTTAATTGTAGCAACCCACACATCGACATTTGGTAGCGATCAGAGAAAGAAGATGACCTTGTAATGACCTTCCCGCGAATTTTAATTGTAATTTTTTAATACAAGCATTCGCGACTGTGTTTCATCCAACGTACATAAGTCTACTACATTCGTGTATAGCCCTCTGATGTTTGCCCTTCGTTACAGAATTTTATTTTCATTTCATGTTACATCTTTTAAAAGACATAAAACTAGGAACCACAAGATTTAAAAGACAAAATCTGTTAAACTCTCTATTAACTTAATTAATGTACTTAAAAGAAAATACATGTATTAAAATAAATTAATTAGTTACTTACTGTTTATTTTTATCAAGAAACATTTTTAACAACTATAAATTTTCATACATCAAAAAAGTAACAGTTGCCATAAAAAATAACCACGTCACAATAGATGTTCAAAATACAAGCATCCAGCCGTTTTCTCATGGACTGGTAAACTCTTTCTAAGATCCCAGGTGTCTCACGTATCCTCTGAATCCCATTAATAATCCTTGTGAGCAACTCTTCTTTGGTATCCACAGGCGAGTCGTAGACAAGCGATTTTAAATGTCCCCATGAGAAAAGTCTAGAGGATTGAGGTCAGGTGACCTTGCAGGCCATGCTACTAGGGCTCCTCGTCCAATCCATCTGTTAGGGTATGCTTCATTTAGAAATTCTCTAACTCGTAATATGTAATGAGCCGGAGCCCCATCCTGTATAAACCTCATTTAGTTGCGTGTGTTTAGAGGCACATCTTCGAGTAACTCGTGCAAATTATTAATCAATAAATGTAAATAGTTTTCGCCATTAAGCGTAGCAGGTAAAAAATGGATAAAAATTTTGTCACCCAGAATAGCAGCCCATACGTTTACAGAAAACTGATATTGGTGACGGTTCTCTGAAATAGCACGTGAGTTTTCAATTGGCCACATGTGAGTATTGTGGATGTTAACAATAGCCAATCTTGAAAATTTTGCTTCATCAGTAAAAAAAATGTTGCTTAAGAAATTTGGACTGGTGCACCTTTCGATAAGCCATTGGCATAGCTGAACACAGGGAAAGTAATCTTTAGGCATAAGAGCCTGAACCTTTTGATAGTGACAGGAATGCAACTGCTGCTCATGCAAAACCTTTCAGACAATTGAATGACTAACACCGAAATCCATAGCTAGCTCTCTTACTTCTTCCAGGATGATTCTCTATTTCATCCAATTCGGCTGTACACGTTGTACGTGGCCATCCTGATCTACCAACTTTTTTTGGTTGTAAGGTTCCTGTCTCTCTTAACCTTCTATGAATGGAAGAAAATATTTTGTGAGACGGTAACTGTCTATTAAGAAAATGTTCCTGATAGAGGCGTCTAGCCTCTAGACTGCTGCAACGTGCGGGACCGTACATTAAATGCATATCTGCCATCTCACTTTTAGTGTAAATAATATTCATATTACCCGCCATGGTGAATGAGATGTTTTCTGCATCAAAAATTAACTGCAACAGCACACTAACTAAAAAAAAAAAATTAACTGCAACAGCACACTAACTGCCGGCCGCGTTGGCGATGTTGGTAACGTGCTCGCCTCTCATCACGCGGTCTTGGGTTCGAATCCCACTCGGGCATGGCATTTTTTCATACGTTACAAAAAATTCATTTCATCCTTCACCGTCTGCATTAGCAGCAATTTGCAAAACAGTCGGACGTTAAACCAAAAAAAAAAAAAAAAAAAAAAAAAAAAGCACACTAACTTGTATTACAGTACAGATATTTACTTAATGAGGAATGGAAAAATAACTGCTTGTAATATTTATTTAGATTATTTACAACAATGTATTTTTTGTTATATCATATGTTTTAAATAAAACATATGATTTATTTTCTTAAATCATGTTTTAATACAAGTGTTTTCTTTTAAGTATTACATTAATTTTTTTTTTGACTTTAAACTTTATTTTTATTCACACTGTACAGAACTTAACAACTAGTGAATGAGATGAAAGGTTTATGATAGTGGAGCCAGCCCAATGGCCAATTTCGACAACATTAATTAAGTTAGAAGAGAGTTCAACAGATTTTGTCTATTTATCATGTGTTTTTTTTATTTAATTAAAAAATATTTTTTTTAAAATAACGTTTGTCTATTATTGACTTATTTACATCATTCTCTTCGGATTTAAATTCTCTACAAGTTTTGTATAAGAATTTCTTGAGTTTATTATCCATTTAACAAAGTTCATCTGCTTCAAACCTAAAAGAAACTTGTTTTTCGGGACCAAGTTTTGCGTATGTCATCAGATATCTTAAAAATTACTGCAGCTACAGGTCTGAAACCTGTTTTGTTCAATTTTTCTGTTCATTTTACATACGATACGGTAAAATTTATGCCTAATTTAACGCCCAACAAATATCTATAGGGCTTCGTTTCAACGGGGTAACTGAAATTCTGACGAAATCTTTCACCCTGTATAACTCGGTAACTGATGATTTTTGGACCTACGTTAATTTGAACTTTTTTTCTTCTTTTGTTGTGGTGAATCACGCCTTGAATTCTTGGACCTTTTTCAGAACGCCCTGTATATGTGTGTGTGTGCGCGCGCGCGCGTGTTTTTGGAGTATACAGTCGACTAGCAGCTAATTTTTGTTACAATTTGTTATTTACATTATTGCTATTTTATTTACAGTTATATTTTGTTATTGTACATTAGGCCTAAACATGTTTCCCGTGCGAAGCCGCGCGGGGTATGTATGCTAGTTAATAATATTAATATTTAATAATTTGTAGGGTTCTTAATAATAATTTTATTATACCTATTGAACTGGTATAGAAATTATGTAACTTTTACGTTTCACTTCAAAATAAGTCTTTGTACCATAATTCATATTAAACTTTACGTACTATTATTTAGTTTATTTCAATTCACAATAAACTTTGTAGTTTGGCAAAACAGAATGTCTCTAATCATTTAAGAATGTGGGTTGCAGAAGGAAAATAAGCTGATCTTACGCAATGGGACAACTGTAAATATCCGCTAAACTCTAAACGAACCGTATATTTTACTTCCTTTCAGTAGAAGCTAAATTACATTATGTTTTATTAATTATAAATTAAAACCAAATAAGGCAACAATGTTTTAGTAAGTACTAATCAAAGCGATTTAGGGTGCTAAAATTAATTAAAGTACTTTAAAATCCGTACTATGTACGCTTTGATTAGTACTTATACGCCGTAGAATAGTTTAATCACAAATTTAGGAATCGTTTGAATCACAAAAAAAACAATAGGTAGAGCAATAAACAATATGGTAAGTTTACAATTATAATACCGATAAAACAAAAGGGAAATACAAATGCGCCAACAGTTCCCACTATTCTGAATGAAGTGATTTGCAAAGACAGAACATTATGCTTCTCCTGTATACATTACAGACTAACAGTGTTGTACGAAACTTGGCATCAGTGTACTGCTAATACACACAAGGCTACATTGTACGGTTGTAACAGACGGTTCAACTGAGGACTTATTTTGAATTTTTTGTTAACTATGAGAATGGCTCGTGAGTCCTCACTTATACGACTTAAGGCAATACAATGTGTGTATGAAACTTGGCATCAGTGTACTGCTAATACACACAAGGCTACATTGTACGGTTGTAACAGACGGTTCAACTGAGGACTTATTTTGAATTTTTTGTTAACTTTGAGAATGGCTCGAGAGTCCTCGGTTATGCGGTTTAGAACAAGAACTTGTGTGTTTGGTGTGTTTGGTGTGCTCAAGTGTCAGCGCTACGTGGGAGACACACTTGGAACTAACTGTCCCTGCACACCATACTAACAGGGGACATTTTTTTTTTCTTAAAAATATATACTTTTCTGAATCGTAGGAGGCCGTAGAAGCCGAATTTCAACGTTTTACGTTCCGAGGACCATGTGTGTGTCCTCAGTCCGTTTTTAGTCCTCAGTACGTCAATGAAAATCAATACCAATGTCCCCCAATAGCCCTATTGCCAAACACACACACACACACACACACACACAGAACAATCGCTAACATGTTTGTTTAGGTTCAGAGGCCTGAAAACATAGGCAGTGAAAACTCGATTTCAAAAAATTACATAAAACAGTACTTTCTTCCTTATATTTTTACTTTCTCTTGCCTATATGAATATATAGGAAGGAAAGTATTGATATCATGTCGATTTTTCGAAGTCGAGTTTTCACCGGATCTATATGTTTTCAGACCCCCTGAACCCAAAAAACATGTTTTTAGCGATTGGTCTGTGCGTGTGTGTGTGTGCGCGCGGGCGTGCGTGCGTGTGTGTGTGTACAAAATATCTCAAGAACGGAACATCGTACGAACTGGAAACTTGAAACTTAAGTTACATTCAACTACCGGACCCGACACGAACATTTTCATCAAAATCGGTCAACCGGAAGTAGTAGTTTATTCGTATAATTTTTCACTTTTTTGCGATTTTCTCAAAAACTGGTCCTACGATTTTTTTTAAAATCGCCTCATTTACTCAATTTTTTATTCTCTACAAGATAGGGTAGGCACCATGTTTGCTGAAATTCTTGGTGAGGGTGTTTTTACGTAAAAAAAGTGTTTTTTTAAGATTACGGCTGTAATATATATTATAGTGCAAAAATGTATAATAAAAAATGTAGAGAATTTAAAATTCTACAACTTTTGTTTCAAAAATTTTTTTGTATAACGCTTAGTTTAGCGGTAATTAGCGATTTTCTGTTTTTTTCTCTTGAAAATGTGTGAAAAATTGATTTTTCTAAGATTTAGGCCTTAGTATGCATTTTACGACATAAGTGTACATAATAAAATTTATAGGAAATTAAAAGATCTACAACTTTTATTGAGAGCATTTTTCTCCACGGAGCCTAGTTTAGTGAGAAAGAGTGATTTTCCGTATTTTTAAGTCAAACTGAGGTTGATTTTCATTTTGCGTCTTCCAGTCATTATTAAAATAAGGTTATATTTTTAGAGATTAGTTTTTTGTTTATTTCTAATGTTTTATTACTAATGTTAGGATTATTGTTAATTATTAGCATTGGCAAGAGAAAGTTGTGTGAGTGTTTCACACGAGATTTTTATATAAAGCAAGAGAAAGTAATAATCAACATAAATTTCCTATAGAGAGACCATATCATGGAGACATTATATCATGATAACAGATGCGATAAGAATGTATGAAGAAGTACTAAGTAACTCGCAAGTGCAGAATAGGGAAGTCCTCATGAAAATATTGACCATTGATGACTAAATCTGATGATTTTGTTCCAAACAAGACAACAAAATTGTATTCAAATTTAATTTATGGATTTTTTTTTTGTTAGGTATAGGAAAAGGAACGCCTTTGCTCAAGAATGGCATTCATTGTACAGGTGTTTTAGAAGTTGATGACGACAGTGAAAATTCAGATTTTCCGGCACAAGAATAATTAAACTTTTTTAAAAATATTTTTCTTCTCACAATATTCACAGGGTATGTAGTAAAAGCTAGCTTATTCATAAACGTAATATTTATCATACTGTTCATTATCTCCTGTTCATCAAAAATTTGTGAGCGTCTAAATCGAACTAAAAATAAAGAAGAAGTGACGTTACCATTCTCTGTTATATACATCTTTTATTTATAGAAATGTAATGTAATGGAATTTCTTTTGTAACAGTTAAGCAATATTGTTGATGATTTACATGAATATATTGTACAGAATTGTACATAATTATTATCATTATTTTATTTTACTATTGGTGAAAACTTAACTTATCATAATGCCAGTATTTTATTCTTTGTCTCATGGTGCTTGTAAAATTTTAATATCTGAAATTGCATTAAAACTTTTAGTTTTGTGTAATATTTTTGTTTTTATGTTTATGGTTTGATGCATGGTTTAGCATGAATGAATGAGCTATTACATTGGTCTTCCAATTACCGGTGATTTGATTATCGGTGAATTTGAACAAAGTTATTAATTCAAAAAATTAAATCTTTATAATGCATCTTTATCTTGTAATCAGTTGTTACATATAAATATTTTAAATTTATTTATTAACCTTTTGTAGCTGCCTTGATTTTAATTTATTTATGATTTTATTTAAATACTTACATGTTCCAGTCGATTCACCATCATCTAGAGTATAAAAAATAACAAAAATTGAAACAAATTTATTAAAATTTTATTAGAAGTAGTGTCTTAGGCATCTGCGTAAAACTGTAATTAAAATTTTAATCCATGTTTCATTTTTTTAAATTTTAATAAATGCAATACATTTTCCGTTATTATGAGCCGTATTTGATACATGGTGTTATGTTCTCCTTTTATATTTACGCTGCTGATGATGTTGTTATCATTATTGTCTTAATGGCGCGTTTAGTTAACGGTGAAGGATTTTAGGAGATGAACAGCGACGATGTTAAAAATCTTTTGCAAATTGGAAACGAGGAGTTGATGGAAAAAGAACTGGAAGAGCTGATAACCGAGCCTTTTCAACACTCGGACAACAAAGAGATGGAAATCGTAAATGATGTACCACCATAGTTGACTGTTGGTGAAATTTTATGTTTAGGGGAAACAGTTAGCTGTGGTTGTTTTGGAAATCGATTTCTCTATAGAAAGGGCGTCAATATTTAAATGAGAGCTTGAACAAGCACTTTCGCTGTACAAAGAAGTTCATAAAGAACTAGAAAAAAATCACGTACAAAGTAAAATAACAAGTTTCTTTATATCAAATTAACAATCTACCAATTTAATAAAAAAATTAGATTTTTATACCTAAAAACTTTTGTGTTTAAAAATTTAGAGTAGACTTGTGTTTAACAATAGATTATGTGTGTGTAAATGTGTCAACTTTATTCAATTGTTGTAAAGGAAGTTTTGTGTAGTAATGACTGAAAATAATATTTACTCACACAAGAAGAATGTAAGTAAAAAATACACAATATAGCTGTAATTAATAAATGTACAGTACAAAGTTGTTTAAATTTTCTGTATGTATACGAACATACCCCATCCCCTAACTGTAAAGTTTCCGTATTCGCAGCAAGTTCGCCGAACATAATGTAGCGAATAATGTTGATTTCTGTATTTTATGTACTCTGATGATGGCGGATCCACTGAAACATGTAAGTTTTTGAATGATATCATAAATAAAAGAAAATTAAAGTAGCTATAGTGGACGATAGATAAGCTTGCTGGTTTTCTAAAGTGCGCAGAAGGTTTATTTTGGAAATGGGGCGCACGGTTGCCTCAGCGAGTGGTGGGGGTCATGGCTGTACTAGCTGTGATCAAAGTCATTTCGCTTCCACATCGTTATTATTAGCTAACCTGAAAACATTAGTCTGTAATGTGTTGTATGTGGAAAGCGTTAAATGTTGTATACAATGTTTACAACTGAATATTTTTAACATCGCTAATAGATGATAATTTACATGGTTCAGCGCCTGTGATTTAATAGGCAGTTCAGTGCTAAGACACAAAATCTACCGACTAAATCCAAACTGTTTGCGCAGCTACATTGGCAAGCTTATTTGGCGTTCACTGTACAAAACATTTTAATGTTCCACTAGAGCAAATTATCTTATTTATAAAAAAATCCTGGCAGATTCTCTACAGTATTGTATTGTAGCATGGTCCGTAATAAAATATTGTTTTTGAAGTTACTCCGGTTAAGATGATGACCTCAGCCCTGTACAGTATTGTATAGCTGTGGCCTTGAATATTTATATTATCAGCCTCAATTACTGCCTTGATCTAATTACCCTTGTAGATTGTTTATATTTATGGTTTGTTGAATTATCTAGAGAATCAGAACAATCTGCTCCTGTGTGACAGAAACAAAAATTTTTGTGTGATAATGTTGCGCAAGATTCATTTTCAGGTAAAAACAGAAAAAACAAACAAACTTAATAAATTATTTAAAAATGTAAAAACTACTAAATTACAAGGCTTATCTATACCATATATTGTACAAATGTATATTTAAACTTTGTGACGTGTAGTGTATTACAGATTGTTATCTAGTGTGCTATTACAAAAGACAAAAGTACTTATTTATATCCTGCTTGTAAACAAAATAATGTAATCTTTTTTGTGTTGTTTTTTTTATTAATTTTCTTATTAGTGATTTAACATTTAGGTTGTTTACTTATGTATTTTATTAAAATTTTAATATGGTGTGGATTATTGGTGATTTTGATTCTCAGCGCCTATAATGCCAATAGTTGTAGGTCTACTGTAATACAATTGCCAACTCAGTTTACAGTTATCTGAATTAAAAACTAATGGATTCTTAAGATAGCACAGAGGTTTTCTCTTATTTTTTCAAATTTCTGGTTTTTTACAAATTATCTACGGAATTTGCTCTTTAAAAATGATATTTTGAATTTTTTGTATTTTGTAGTGTACAAATGTTTTAATGAATTTAAAAAAATAGGTTAAAGTTTTCGAGATTTTTGAACGTGGCTGGTTTATTTTTGTATTGTTACCAGATAAATAAACTTTACATATTTTTTTGTTAGAAAATTTTGTATTTTGTTTGGTTATGTAACCTGGGCACGTGTTAAAAGTAAAAGAAGATTAAATTAAATTTAAAAAATATTTTTCCTGGGTTTAAAGCTATAAATGGAACCAAAAAATACAATAAAATTATTGAACTTGCACTATTAGCTGTGACTTAGAAATTAAAATCTTACATTAACATTATCTAAATAGAGTCTTTCTGTTACCTTAAAATATACCCAATTTATTTCAGTGTTTCTCTAATTAAATATATTAGAGTGTGCTGTCATATCAATATGAACTTCAGTGTCTTGCAATACTAACAGCTTCATCTCGTTCAATATCATTTAAAAATTGTTGATACAATTGTAACAACTTCGCAGAAATTTAAAGAACAAACTAAGATAGCATGTTAGTATTTATAAAAATGAATGTTCAATAACGTTAATGTTTTCAGTTAGTAAGATAACATTCATAACGAATTAATACATTTTCAAGATTTTAGGTTTATTTGTAAAACTTATCTATTTAATTACCATGTAAATTAAAAATTAACAGATTTAAAAAAAAATGTCACTGTATCAGAATATTTATAAAAATATTAAGTAGTTTAGAAGAGAAATATTCCTAATGTGAATGTCATTTTTATTAATTAAGGGTTACACTTTCATTATGTGGATGCCACTGCTATTTTTGCTGATTTCTTTCACTTCTTTGCTACACAAATGAACGGAACTATTAGATTATATAGTTAGGGTATTTTATGAATAAAAACTGTAGTAATGTATTTGTTGTTAAAAACCAATATATGGCAGTTTTTATTTTTCAATGCGGCATCATGCTTTTTACAGCGTTACTCAAAGACTGTATGAAGTAAAAAGTAATTTCTTGATTTTTCACAAGCACACTCAGTGTTGTTGCAGTACACCCTGTTCCTTGTGAAATTTTACTGCATCTTCTTTACACGTGTGAAGATTCAAAATTGATATTTGGGGTTCCATCACACTAACGACTCACAGAAAAACAAGTTAATGCAGAAATCATAATCAGTACATCACAAACACCGCTGGTTGTTCTCCAACACCATTATTGTAAAGTAGTAAAGTGGTTGCTTTAATATTGTTATAAATTTTATTAGTATTTATGCATTAAACTGACCGTCACCCTCAGGTTACTTATGCATCAAACATAACATAATAATGTACTTTACAATTTACATGAGCTTATGACGATTATTTACTTTTCTGTGACTCCCAGACTGGAGCAATGTCATTGAGGAGTGTTAGGTTGAGATTTACGCCTTTAGCTGCTATTGCCGACTGCCACATGTATTCTTGGAGGTAAGAATCCAATTCATGGCGACTTGTACATCTGTGTTTCTTATTTCGCCATTTTGCTGATTCCCACATGTGTTCTACTCGCTGTGTATTTGCTCCAGTTTCATGATCAGCAAAATGATCTTTAGGATTCACCGTGAAGTGTTGAAAACCCACATCTTTTAACTCAAGCGTTTTGTATCCCCTCCCACAGTCGGAAATTATTCTGCTACCTGGTTCAATGTGCAGGTGAATGTAAATGATTCCAGTGACCTACTGTACTCTGAAAGGATCATAGCAAAAGCTCTAGAAGGAGAAACAGCGGGCATTGTCATGAATGGTACACAGTATAAACAACCTGCGATATGCACACGACACGGTATTGCTCACCGAAAGCATAGAAGGCCTGCAAAGAATGCTGAACAACATAATAAAAGCCAGTGAAGAGTATGGGCTCACATTAAACGCTAAGAAGTCAAAATACATGGTCATTACTAAACGAGACAATCCACAAGAACAACTTTTTGCTGGGCAAGACAGAATCGAACAAGTGGAAGCCTATAACTATCTGGGAACCTGAGTCAACTGCAGTGCAAGCCACCTGCCAGAAATAAAGATCAGAATTGAAAAAGCCAGGGCAGCATTCCTAAAAATGAGACCTCTTCTATCGGCCCGCGACCTGAGCCTCGAAACCAGGACCCGCCTCTTGAAGTGCTACGTCTTTCCCATCCTCTTGTATGGGGTAGAGGCGTAGACACTCTCCAAAGAATGTGAGACCCGACTACAAGCGTTTGAAATATGGACCTACCGGAGAATACTTCGAACATCGTGGACGGACAGGGTCACAAATGTGGAGGTTCTCAGAAGAATGGGGAAAGAGCTGGAAATCCTGCAGAGCATATAGATAAGAAAACTGACATACCATGGACACATCATGGGGGGGCCTAAATACGAGATTCTGCATCTCATAATTTAAGGGAAATTTGTTGGTAAACGCATGGTGGGTTGCAGACGAATATCCTGGTTAAGAAACCTGAGAGAAGCGTTTAACTGCTCGTCGCATGATCTTTTCAGAGCAGCAGTAGACAAGGTACGACTAACCATGATGATACCCAACCTTCGTAATTGAGAAGGCACCTGAAAAAGAAGAAGTTACCTGCGGCGGTTGTCGGTTTAATGAATTAGTACCATTTAATTTAACAAATTATGAACATAATTAGATATCAATTTAATATACACTGGGAGAGATAAGACAATAGGGAAGTTGTGCTCTAATAATGTGACGTCCACATAACGAAGAAATGGTAAGGGTCATTTGGCAGTTATGTGTATGCATGGTTTTACTTTGATAAATCAACACAATTCAAAATGTATAAATAATATAAATTTTGTTTTCTAATTATAAATAACAGGTACTCCGTTCACTTCCTCATTATTAAACACAGCAATTAAACAGGAAAAATCGAGTGGTGTCCACATAATGGAAGCGTGTCAATTATGGTAAACTGAGTTTAATTGAATATTTTGTACATACTGTATTTATTAAAAGGTTTTGTTTGTATTTCTGCCAAATGTGTATACCGTAGTACATATTTTATTGTAACACATAGGTAGTTAGTTTGCATTGATAAAGTAAAAAGATATTTCGGGACAATAATAAATAAGATCAACAATAAACACCAGAAATTGTATACCACACATTGTAGGAATAGGAAAATTTCTAATCTCGTTTATATCTCTATGTATGTTTTGTACCATTAGGTCTTTTCTGTTTCTTTTGGCTTCTACACCGAGGTCCTGGGTTCGATTCTTGATCAGCTTTGGCGTTTTTGCATCACTCATTTTCATCTATCATCCTTCTCACCACCTGCATTAGCAGTAATTACAAAATAATTGGGTGTAAAACAAAAAAAAGTCTGTTTCTTTGGATTATCTTATGTTTGTTTTTGTATTCTTCTAGCTGGCTCATGGTGTAGTGGTCACCATAATTTGCTTTTGCATCTGAGGTCTGGGGATCTATTTCCAGTCAGATATCTTTTAATCACTCATTCTCATCTTTCAGTCTTAATTGTCTACATTAGCATTAATTATGTAAAACAGTCAGATGTATCATAAAAAAAAACTTCATAAACATTTTTTTGTAATCCTAATTTTGTCACCCTTAAATGTCAATGGAATCTCATTCTCTTATTTCATTCGATATGTTTTATATTTGTTTCTAAATATTTTTGTTTGGAAAATCCATTGCTCATTATTTTTCATATTTATTTACAGTTTCAATCATCTGATTCATTATTCTCTGTGTTATTCTTCTTTTTTTGCAACTCCTACATTTTACTCCTATGTTATTCAATGTTTCTTTTGTGTATTGATTTTTATTTCTCAACGAAAGGCTTGTTGTATGTAAGTACAATTGGTTAACATTTATATTACTTATTTGTTTATTAAATTAAATATTTTATTAGTTTTAAATTTATTTGTTTCGTAGATTTAAGTTAGAATTTAGAGGTGAAGCCACTAATATGGAAATTTAGGTTGACCTTTTGTCATTATTAGTTACTCCAATTTAGTGCTAAGTGACTAAAAAGTATTTGAAATATACCTGAATAAAATACAATTAGACACACATAATAAAATTCTGTTTAGTAATTATTAATACATACTTCTTTTCAAGTAAAAATTATTAATCATTATCCACAAGAGATTATTGTCTGCATTAGCAGAAATTGCAATATAGTCAGACGTAAACAAAAAAAAGAAAAGACATTAACTCATTACCATTAACATAACAATAATTAGCTAATTATGTTATGTTATTTAAACAATATGATTATTTATTATGTTTGAGTCACAAGGGTAATGGTAATTTTATCTGATAATAAATATCTGATATCATTTCTTTTATTTGTTACATGTATTTACTTGCATCTGTGTCAAGTATCATTAAAGCGTAGATCAGTTTGTTCAAACAAAAAGTAACAGTGTATTTTTGTTCAGTCATTTCGGTGATTATAATAAAATTGTTTATGTTTATTATAATAGAAAAATTAAATTTTTATTTTTAATTCATATCTTGTTATGTTTTTGTACATTTTAGAAGAAGAATATTTTAATGATTTATTTAATACAGTGCTACATATTTATTTATTTTATATACTATTGAAGTTGGAAACATTAAAAAATAGTTTATGAAAATATTCCCAAAATCAGAGGTAAGTTTAATTTTATACAAGCTCATTTTTGAAAATGTTCTACCAGTATGATAAATTTATAAAATTATCTGTAATAAAATGTTCTCTGTACAAATATATATTCCAGGTTAAAATTAAAATGTTATTATAATATTTAGTAAGATGAAAATCGTTTGAAAAAATAAGATAACAAATAAAATTGAAGATTGAGTGGTACTGATGACGAAAGCTTGTGGAATCACAATGAGTTGAGGGGAATAAATCGTGAGATGTGAAAGGGATATGCACGTTTTAATCTGATTTTAAATTTTGCGGCTGTTATAGCAACAGTAATGTGCGTTCAATTGTCAACAGAACACTGGCAGCAACTTGACTGACTTGAACTAGAATACAGTAGTCTTTTTCGCGCCGTTCTCCCACAACATCAAAGCCCTGCCTACTAACATCTTGAGCTGTGCTACGATGTATTCATATAACAAAGTTAAATATGATGAGGTTCAAGGTTATGTCTTTTTTTATTAATGAGTGTACATTGCAATTGTTCAATTCAGAACAGTAAGCAACCACATGACCCAATGAGATCAGGATGATATGTATGTCGTGAAAAAGAGGTGTAGTCTTGTACAGATTCTGGCCGACCATTCCTTGGAGAATATAATTAATTGAACCCAACTATCAAAGTACACTGGTAACCACTGTCTTGTATTCAAATCCAAAAAAGTAACTACCTTTACTAGAATTTGAACCATGGAACCTTCATCTCTGAAAATCAGCTGTTAAACAGCTGACTCATGGTGACAAATTTACCTCTAGACCAACTCGGTAGGTCTATGTCTTATAATAATAATAATAATAATAAAAATAAATCAGTAAAATATTGTACAATAGATCATACTGTCATTTTAGTGTGATTAGGTGAGTGAGGTAATTGTACACTTAGCGTAGAGAAATGCAATCAAACAATACTGCCAATAACTCAATTGACCTTCAAGCTCAAAAAGATTTCAGTTTCTTGTTTCTTGTAACTTAGAACTGACTTATAATTTAGTGATGTAACGTGTTGATATCGTGCAGATATCAGAAACATGCTGTATTGTAAAGAATTCAGTATAACCTAAAATTTCATTTTAACAAATTATTTTAACACTGCTATATAACCACCATGCCAACCTACGGTGAGAAAGCCTTAAATACAATGATCAAAAAATTATTTTTAAAATTTTATTCTGTTATTCAAAGAAATATGTATACATTTAGGATGTTATTTAGGTTAATATCTAAAACACCATTTGGAAATGGTTATGCAAACAGGAACCACATTAAGTTTATTTTACGATATGAATAGTTAAAGTTTTTTCTATTTAATTCTGCTTTAGTATAATTCTACTTACTGTAATAGTTACTCAGATAGCACAGAGAATTCATGGCTTATGTCTGCTTTTTTAGGTTACAATCAGCCATTAAATGGTAATTTATATTGGCCTACTACGTTTGAAGCTTTAAAATATTAATTATTAGTTTGAAGCTAGGTACATAACCATGTAATATCTAGATACAATGCCAGCAACAAAAAAAAAAAAAAAACTAATGTATTTAGATGGTAATATATGTAATTACAGTGAAGAAAAGATATTTAGGTGCAGTATGTAGGTCTACATACATTTTTATGTCCCATCTGTTCATTCTCTTCTTCTTGTGGGAAAAATGTATCTGCCAAAACAGCAATATTGTCGTCTTGTCAGTTCAAAGTCTTCATCTTTTTTTACCCACTCTTAAATCTTCTGCATTTATGGGTTTAACAAAAGGGTTATTTTTCTACACTTTTAATTTTCTAGTGGTGCTTTCAGTTCTAAAACGTTTTCTATATGATTTTCGGTGTGGTGTATTTTTTTAGATCATTCCAAGCCAACTTGACCCAGTAAACCGCTTTAAGCGGCCTAAACGAGAATTGAATAGAAAAAAACTTTTACCTTCTTACCTTAATTAAACTTTGTGTGGGTTCATTCCATTTTACATGACCACCTCTATTTAATCTTAATAGTTTAAAATAATTACTTTTAATCTGCATATCAATAACAAAGTTGATATTTGTGGTACTAGTAAGAGATATTATTCAGTGAGTTTTAGTCTCAGATATGTTATAGAATATCCAAGTTAGTTTTATTGTTTAGTTATACATCAACAAATATTGAATATTTTATCATTATTTAATAATACAGCGGTCTCTCTTTTTCTGTTAACCAATTCTTTTCCAAGTGGAAAAGTGGTTTTTCTTTTAGTCACATTAATCATGCAAGTTTGTTTTTATTTTTTTATTACTGCCTTTAGAATTATTGAGAATGGTTATATATTGAACAACTGTAGTTTACTTTTTAAACTGTAGTTTACATTTTGAATTTGAAAATATAGCGGGGTTATGCAGCCAACAAATGCAAAAGTAATTGAAAACAAGAGAAAACTACAGTTTCTTTCTCACCCGACATTAGGGTACAACTGGGATGTGAGTGCCATCGCATTTACACATAAAAAATAAATTCTTATAATGCATCCTGCAGCTTGAAATTAATTCTGTTTTATAAATACATAGATATCAATAGATGAATAGATAGATTTATAAATTTATTATATACAATAGAATATACACATCAGTACTCAAAGTTTTAAGAGTGAGACCACTGTATTAAGCTCAAAGTAAATACAGTCTAACTTCGATATAACAAAATCAAGAATCCAGCGAAAAAATTTGTTAAATCAAGGTATTCGTTATATCAAAGACACAAAAATTCCAAGCTAAATTTTATTAACAAATTTTTTCATGTTGTATGATGAATTAAATACAGTTAATTTTCTTAATAGACATGTCTTAACTAGTAAATTAATTTTTTTATAGATCATGTTTTATGTAATTACGGTTAACAATAGTACAAAAAGTATGTATTGATTTCAAGTAGGAACTTACCTTGTACATAGATCTTGGCTATAATTAAAAGCATCTGAAACTCAATTGTAGCTTAATACTGTATTTTTTTTTAGTACATATTTCTTCAAAACACTAACAAAAGATAAGTACACTAACTTTTTCTAAATCGTTTATAAATACACTAATCCTAAATGCATTCTTTAGTTTTTGACATTGACAGGTATTTGTTAGAATATTTAATTACAGTATTTTGAAAGTTAATTTATGCCTTGAAAAAGTGAGTAATTTTCTGTTGTTTCTTGTATTTGAATAAATCAATACATCCAAAAAAAGTTTAACATTTATTAAAATTTTCAAAAATTATGTCAGGCACTTCATCCTTGAGCTGTAGCCCAAGACTAATTATTTTAAATGACTGTAAAATCTCGTCGTTGGTAGGTTCTCTCTCCTGCTGCTGGTCTTTGCAGTTTTCATCATCATCTTTTTCTTCTTCTTCATCATCCCAGTTAGCGGAATTACTAACACCATGAAGTAAGTCATCATCGTTTGGAAAATCACTAACAGTAATCTGTTCATCAACCGTGATGAAATTCTCTAGAGTAACTTTGTTTTTGACGTTTCCACTTGACGGAAATCAAAAGAATCTACCTTAAAATTCACAGAGAAATCATAATACAGCGTGTCACTTTGTACTTATTGCATAACACTATTTTGTTATATCAAGGTACTTACTCGTTAAATCGAGGTAAATTAACATATAGTTTAATTATAATGTAACGGTGCAGTAAAAAAATTTGTATAATCAAGGTTTTCGTTATATCGAAGTTCGACTGTATTTGAAAATTTTAAGATAATTATAGCATATGTTATGTTGAAAAATACAAGTCAATTTTTAGTACACTTTTTGTGTCGAGTTAGCCATTAGTATTGAAAATTTTTTAGTATAAGTGTAAGGTGTCTGTTTACTTTGCTGTTTTCTGGGTTGTTCTCGTATTTATATTTATACTTATGTCTAGTTACCAAAACAATTTTGATAACCTGCTATTTCATGTTTACTTTTTGTATTGTTTCTTCTATTCTTCTTTGTATTTAATCAGTATGTGCCTTACAGCGTCGGAATATCTAAGTATTAAACTCTCTCAGGTCCAAATCAATCATTTTCATCTTCAGCAGCTTCTTACCTCTTTTCCTACTATTTCTATGAGATATTACTCTCTCAGATATTTGTATATTTGATTAGTATCTGAGTCCATCTGCTACCTTTGAACCCATTTTCTTTCCAAGGATCTCTTTCGTGCTCTCTCCTAGGACGTGTTCATTCTAGGATTAACTTGGGTACAGGTTTTATCACAGTATTCTAGTGTCTGTGTTTTCTGTGTACAAAATACATTTTTTTATAAGAGATTTTTTAAGGGGGAAGGGTGTCTACATTGGAAAAACAAGTAAAAAATTAAAATTATGTTGTTCATACACCATCTGGAAGTATTAAAAAAAAGGTAATAAAGTTTTACCATGGTAACTTAGAAGCCCTTAAAATTTTATTATTTATTTCCAGTCGCATTGGTGTAGTTGGTAACGTGCTCGCCTCTCATCATGCGGTCTTAGGTTCGAATCCATTCAGGCATGGAATATTTTCATACGTTACAAAAAATAATTTCATCCTTCACCGTCTGCATTAGCAGTAATTGCAGAACAGTCGAACATTAAAGCATAAAAAAATAAAAATAAATTAAACTTTATTCAGCATTTCCTGTAAATTACAATTTTACATGTCTTGAAACCCAAGAAAATCATTCCTTCAGTTCTATGATAGCTCTAAAACCATAATTTGTTAACCAAAGTGTTTCTAATTAAATATATTATGATGTGCTTGAAGTGTTTTTCAATTTCTTCTACTTTTATTTCACTTTGAATTAACACACTCAGTGCGATATCAATATACGTGACAAATATCGATTACGACAGAATTGAATGAGACTTAAAACAGTTTCACTGAATTATGGACGTTGTAGGACAACCACACAGAGATTTTTGTGACTGACGGATGTGGTAGGACTACCACTTGGATATTTTTAAAACACTATTCAATTTTTTTTTGTCAGTAGGGTTGGTAGATCTGATTTTTAGAGTCGTAGTTCAGTAGTAATAGTTAGAATAATATATTGAGTTGAGAGTGTGTGAAAGTCGTTCCTTGATTCATTGAATTGGTTAGTAAGGACAGAGGGTTTATGAAAAGGACTGCCGTGGTATCCCTACCACGCCCGTCACTCACAAAAATCCTTACGTGGTAGGTATACCACATCCGTACGGAATGTGTTAATGATTGTAATAATTAGTCACAATATAATTATTTTACCACTGTTTACTATTCAAATCCATACTAAAATAAAATTACCTTTACTAGAATTTGTATCTCCTAATCTTCATCTCTGAAAGTCAGCTGTTAAACACCTGAATCAGGGCAATAACTTGACCATTAACCTTTTTTTTAAATTAATATTATTTGCAATCAGTTTTTTAAAAATAAACTATAAAAAATCTTTTGAATTTACTAATCACAAGTTGAGGCCTCATTACCCTGAGTACCTCTCATTATATCAATTACTCATGTGTTAAAAGAGAAAAATTTTATGTACAAAGATATTTACATTTTACAATATGGAATACTTTTCACTATAATTTTTGTACATTTAAACTTTTTCAGAGATCCAAAACTTGGTTTAGTTTCAGGCGCCTAACTTCTTTTGCATTGTTTAAAAGATTCATGGCTAATTCATTTTCGTGACTTTCAAGTCTTGCCTGATATTTTCTATTAAAACGCCTGATTTCGTCCATTACATTAGGAAGGTTGCAATAATGTTGTATTTCTGCATTCCTTGCAAACCATGGTGCCCTTGTTATAACCTGAAGAACCTTATTCTGGAACCTTGGGAATTACCTTTATATTACTTCTGCTGGTAGTTCCCTAAAGTTGAACGCCGTACAACCAAACTGGTTTAAGTAACATGTTGTAAAGCAGCAACTTATTCTCAAGAGAGAGTGAAGAGTTCCCGCCAATCAGCCAGTACATCCTTTTGTATTTTAAATTTAATTCATTCCTCATCATTCAATAAACATTTCACCTCAATAATTTTTGAGAAAATTTTTTTCGATGTTGTACAATGTAATACATTCTGTTGAGTAGTCTTTCGAAAACAATTGCACTTTTTAGAAGTAAAATTTTCATAAAAATGTAAACTCCCCTCATAATATCAGTTTCAAAAATTGTTATGCAGGCAAATGACAAAATTAAGGTTATAATATGAAAACGCTGTCTTAAAATGTATGTTTTTAGATCTTGATAACTAATTTTGAACAAATAATGGAAGTCGAAGTAAGAAATGGCATGGTTATCAGAGTTGTAGAAGACTAGTAGGGACAGTTTATTTAAGCTCATTTTATAATCAGATCATTATTTGATTTGATAATTAAATATTTGTAATACCAATAAAATTGTGTATATATTTAATAAAATAATATATTCTTCATACTCTTAAAAAAAAACTTTTTAAAATATTTATCTTGTTATACTCTTTTTCAATTTGTCTTAAAATATTGTATTTTAAAAATTCATATCGATATTGTATATCACTATTATGCTTGTTATTAATAAACTTTGACTTTTTAATACTTTTTATTGTAATATATTTAAAAAAGAGTGCATTTTTAAAGATAATTTAGGTTTCTCTCTATTGTATGATGTATTATGCATTTGTGCTCCAGAAATTTTTGTTCTTTTATTGTGTAATAAAATTTCAGTAATTTTTTTAAAACGAAGATGTTTTTATTGCTATTTATTCTCAGTGATTCTTCTTCTTCTACCTCAATCGTAAGATTGGTTGGCAGCCCTCCATCCAGCTCTGTCCATTGCCACCCTCTTCCATTGCGCATAACTCTCAGCACCCAGATCTTTTGTAATTTGGTTTAGATACTGTAGCCGGGGCCTTCCACGACCCCTTTGTCCATTAACTGTACCTTCAAGAATGCTTAACGTAAATTCGTTGTGTCTTATTATGTGTCCAATATAAGAATGTCGTCTGCCCCCGAGAAGCTTCAAAAGAGATCTACTTTCCTCTGCCCTTTGTAAAACCTCTACATTCGTGATCCTGTCAGTCCATTTTATCTTGAGCATTCTCCTCCAGCACCACACCTCAAATGCATTCAAAGCCTTTTCCTCGACCTTCCCAATAGTCCACGTTTCTGACCCATAGAGTGCTATACTCCAAATGCAACTCTTTATTAGTCGCTTTCTTATTTCCAACTTTAGACTATTTGAGGAAAGCAGCTGCCGTTTACTAATAAACATAGCTTTAGCTTCTCTAATACGCCTTTTAATATCCATTTTATCCTTCCCATCTTCCGATATTATGCTTCCAAGATATTTATACATTTTAACTTGCTTTAGGGCGGTGTTATCTAATTTAATGGACACATTCTCTGGAACTTTTGAGCAGACCATAACTTCTGTCTTTACCTTATTGATCTCCATATCATATTTATTTCTCAGTATTTCATGCAAGGTGTTTAGTGCTCTTTCTATACTTGGTTTATCATCTGCCACTATTGCTATATCATCTGCAAAACGAAGCATCTGGATCCTTACCCCATTTATCTTGATGCCAGTGCAAAACTCTTTGCATTCATTGATAGCTTGCTCTATGTAAATGTTGAACAATAATGGTGACAAACAACAGCCCTGTCTTACTCCTCTCTTTATATTAGCCTTCCTTTGCTCTTCACCTATCTTTAATGATGCTATTTGATTTTTGTACAACTCTCTTATAATCCTTATATCTCTATAGTCTATTTTGATATCTTTCAGTACCTTCATAAGAACATTCCAATTCACCCTATCAAATGCTTTGAGGAGATCCACAAATGCAACGTAAACCTGTTTGTTCACCAGAAAGCTTTTCTCCACAATATTTCTGAGACACACTATTGCTTCCCTTGTGCCCTTATTTTTCCTGAAGCCGAATTGATCCTCAGCGAGATTTGCATCAACCTTACCCGCAATTCTTCTCAATATTATACCCGTAAGTATCTTAGAAGCATGTGATAGGATACTCAGTGTTCTATACTCCTCGCACCTTGTTGCCTTGTTCTTCTTTGGCAAAAGCACCATAAGGCTTTCTTTGAAATCATCTGGTACTTTCCCAGTGATGTAGATAGTATTCATAAGAACAAATAGTTTGTACTTAATATCGTTGTCCAGTGCCTGCAAGAGTTCTGCCGGTATATTATCTAAACCATATGATTTCTTTGACTTCAGATCATGTAAGGCCCTTTCCATTTCTGAAAAAGTGATTGGTGGTCCCAGATCATCAAAAGGCACATTACTCTCCTCCTTCAGCTCATCTAAGGCTTCCGAATTACTATACAGATCTTCCACATACTGCTTCCATCTATCTGCAACCTCCCCATTGTCCATCAACATCTTCATATCCCTTGATTTAATAATGTTCTCAGTGATTATGAGGTAAGAAATGTTAATCATCACTGTTTTTAATTTCGATTAGGTTTACTAGGCCATTGGTGGATTTGTCAGGACAACTGGTTCTATATCAGACAAAATAAATTTGGTAGGTTTGTTTAAAAAGTTCTGTGATGCATTACAGCCTCTTCACTGCAACTTCGGTATATTTTTTGTGGGTCTACTACTGAATAATAATCTTCACTTCCCACATTTGACAGTATTGCCTGTTTCGGATACCACATTTTCCTCGGATGACCAATATCCCTGCAATCATTTGGGTTATAATTCATTGCCAATCTAGGCAAATGGCTTCCCTTCATGCTTTAAAGTTGATTACTACATATGATTCTGTACTCATTGATCTTCTCCAGTCTAAATATTTATAACTCTTGGCTTATAACGTCACTTCTGATCTTGTCCTCAAAGTACAGCCCTTCACTGCCTGAAGAAATTTCATTTCCGCAGCTCTGACTTGGCTTCGTTCTGTGTTTGAAAGTATCCATGCCTCGCTCCCATACATTATACTGGCACTGCCGTAGTTTTGTAGAACTTAAGTTCCATTTCCTTTCTTGTCTTGTGCTCCCCCAACAGTGTTTTTTAATATCGCCGGTTACAAGCCCAGGCCTCATCTGGTAAGTGATGAGGAAGGAGAAGAAGGAGTAGTAACAATCTCGTTAAATAACCAAAATCCATCTGGCTTCATATGGTACCATCTTATCAGAGCCCCTACCTACGGTTATTAGGCAAAAATGGTCAAAGGCCTTGAAGGTGGAAGAGAAGGGATTACCAATGGCAGAAAGGGTGGAAGAATGTACAGATAGACCTCAAATAAAACATGCTGGAGGCTTGAAGGCAGTAAAGTAGTGGCTCTACTATCAAGCTTAACCTGCGTAACACTCGTAATGCAGCCAGGGAATTTGTTAATTACTAGCAGAAATCAAAATAGCCTTAGATTTTGGAACAGTTTGAATGGTAACTTAATAATAATCTTTCATTTCCAAAACAAAGAATACAATTCTTACTCCAAAATAACTCAGCATTTCATTTTTTGTTCAAAAATCTGACCTTTGTGCTTTGTGCCTATGTTATCAGACATATGTCTGATTAATATTTTAAGTTAGCTTAACTTTTATATTAATTTTTGTACACACTTCCATTCCTATTACCATATTAATTCTAGTAACCGAGGTAGTGGAAATTAACATATCCAGCTATGGTGGAAAATCCATGTGCCACGATATATAAAAATATCTTTATTTCACTAAATGTTTAAACTATTTACCACAAAAAAATATGATAAGTTAGCGCACAGTTAACTTTATGTTTTACTTATTATCACTTCAATTTTGTCCGTTTTGATATTAATTATCCATTTCTACATTTCATTCTGTTCAGTTATATGTTTAGGAAGCAGGTTATAAAATTTGGGGGCCAAGTGTGAGAAGTGCCCATATATATAGCGTGTTTCTAGCTTTGGCTGGAAGAAGTAGGTGTTTGTTTAATTAATTTCTAGTGTATTTTAATTTGATTCTGTTAAGTAGAGGTATGTCTTTTTTATTCCTATTTGTTTTTAAATCACTCAGCAATCATAACACATGTTCATTTCTGGGGAGTCCAAACTAATATGTTGCAGTGGTAAACTCCTCATGAAATATTTTTTTTGTCATCATTCTCTCGACTGGTTTGATGCAGTTCTCCAAACTTTCTATCTTGCGCCAGTCGTTTCATATCTACATACCTGTAGCACCCTACATCTTTTGTAATTTACTTTATATATTCTAATCTTTGCCTCCCCTACAATTTACTCCCTCAATATTACCCTCCATTATTGATAGCCCGATACCTGGATGTCTTAAGATATGCCCCACTAGCCTATCCCTTCTTTTGGTAAGATGCTTTCATATACTTCTTTTTTCATCCACTGGCCTAAGAACCTCTAAATTACTTATTTTGTCCACCCACCTAATCTTTAACATTTTTCTATAACACCTTATTTCAAAAGCTTCTATCCTCATCTTTTCTACAGCCCCTATCACCCACATTTCATTCCCGTATAATGCTACACTTGAGTACCTTAAATCTAGGCTGCTTATTTAGTTATTTTAGGAAATTATAAATAATTGATTGAAAGTTTTGATGGGACTGCTACTCTGGCAACGATGTTGCTAAGTTCAAATTCTCCCACTCCTGCTAAACAGCCTGTAAATAACCAAACTACAGCCAAAGCACTTGCAATGACCACCCTCTTTACGACCTAATTTTTGAAGAACTATTTAATTTTTTTATAGGGATCACACGCATTTCAAATCTCTAAAGCGACCTTCCTTATCTTAAATTATCATATCCTGTCACTTAAGTCACTAATGATATAAATTTTAATGTGGCCTGGAATAAATAAAAATAAAAAATAATTTAATACCTATATTCATTTTTTCTAAAAGAAATTAAAAGTAATTGAACTGTAGAATTATTTTTTTGTTTTATGTATTTATGATTAAAGATGTTTTATTTACAAAAATCTGAAATTTTGTGGAGCGTTATTTTAGATGTATACTTATCCTGGATTATGCGTTGAGAGAACCTTTGTGCATTTAACTTTTTATTAAATAATTAATTGGCTGTGAAAAATTGTTATGTATTTATGATAGTGTACATACAGGTTATGTTCATTAGTTGGATATTTCATTGCTAACAACATTGTCATGGTGATTGGTATTCCCCCTATTCATTAGACATGGTGATATCTTGTTACAGAATATATATAGGGTGATTCAAAACTATACGACAAAGGGATCTCATTCTATAGCTAAAAATAAGAAAAAAAAGTTCATATAAACATATGCCTGAAAACGCTTAGTTAGCGAGTTATGGCTAGCGAAAAAATTCACCTAGAACTCTGTACCCTCGGTGAAGTAAGGCCGTATAAAAATGTTAATGTAGTTACAAAGATACAAATACGATTGATTCTTATGTTTTTTAATCTGAAAAATTGAATAAAATTGGTTCCAGAGGTGTAAATGCAATACTTTCAGAGATATCTTACATAAAACACAAGAATTGGTGCAAAGAAATAACATATTTTTGTGTTTAACATAAAATTACTTCCATAAATTTTCTACAAATTTATTTAAGAAAAAATACACCTTTATTTACCATTTATGGAAGTAACCTTACGTTAAACACAAAAATGTGTTATTTCTTTGCACCAATTCTTGTGTTTTATGTAAGATATCTCTGAAAGTATTGCATTTACAGCTCTGGAACCAATTTTATTCAATTTTTCAGATTAAGAAACATAAGAAACAATCGTATTTGTATCTTTGTAACTATCTTTAACATTTTTATACGGCCTTACTTCACCGAGGGTACAGAGTTCTAGGTGAAATTTTTCGCTAGCCGTAACTCGCTAACTAAGCGTTTTCAGGCATATGTTTATATGAAACTTTTTTTCTTATTTTTAGCTATAGAATGAGATCCCAAGAGATTGCTGTATAATTTTGAATCATCCTGTATATATGTATTTTTGTTTCTTGTATGTTATTATTAAAAATTTAGTTAAGATCTCATTTAGTTAAGATTTAGTGAAGTCAAATGTACTTTATAAAAAAAAATATGTATTCTTAAGTTGTATTATTGTTCGTTCCGACCAAGATTTTTCCTATGTTATTTATTACTTGTCCTTTCTGGTGCTGCAGGATCAACTTCTTTTGCCTTTTGTGAAGAAGCATATCGTTCGTTTTCCTTACCCGTAATTATTAACTAAGGTATTATTACTTGACTGTAACCTGTGTCACACGAAAATGAGCTTCAAGATCACTCACTACAGTAGAACCTCTTTAATCCGACACGTTTGGGACTCTAAGCTTGCCGGATTAAAGGAAATTCCGGACTATGGAGGTTATTTATAAAAATACAGGAGTCGTATAAAAAATAACACAATTTGCACAAGAAACTTTTACTTTATATATTTATTATTTAAACATGGGTTATTTAAACAATATAAATCAATATATAAAGTACAGGAGTAATATTAAAATGCATTTTAATGCAATACAGTACATGATGAAATAAATTTGAATACAGTATGAAATACAGTACAGTACTGTACTATTTGTGGTTTTTAGCAACAGCACTGGTAGATGGCTGGAAAAAAGATCTAATATGTACTTGCTTCTTACGACTAGTATTTTTTTTTATTTAAAAAATCATTTTTTATTATATGCAAGTTCATAACTTCGGCCATACTGTATTGTTTATTTGACTCAGCAAATTTAACAAACGTGTAAAAAAGTGTACTGAGTTTACAAACTCAGAGCGTGACGCTTTGTGGCTCTTGAGTGTCGGCAGTAGCTGTCGGGTTGCTCACTTTACAATGTTCATTGTGAAGGCAATTCTATAATTTTTGTCTATTGCCGTTGATGTTGGATTATAGATAATTCCGGACTATAGAATGCCGGATTAAGGAGGTTTTACTGTATTAACAGCTTCTCCTCGCCCCTCGCCTATTAGTTTGTCATCTAGCATGGTCGTTGTATATTATGCCTTGTCAAGCGACAGATGAGAGAATACTGAGCGTTTGTCTTGTTATGCAGTGAGCAGGAGTGAAGTGTGTGATTCGGCAATACTGCAGCTAGCTGCAGTGACCTTGAAGCTACTTTTCATATGATGCACATTATAAGGTATTTGACTTCATTATAAGGTTCATTAAATATTGTGATAAGATTTAAAAACTAGATAGCAGTTTCCTCAAAAATATAATTTTTTAGACAAATATGGGTAACATTTTATTGTGTTATTCTGTACTTCAGGAGCTGAGTATGTTTCAAAAAATGCCTAGTATAAACTGTTGATATATATCCACCACTTTCTATCACCCACTTATCAAAATGATACAGTGCTGCTAACAATTAATGACTTTGTTTGGTTCAGTAAAATAAAAAATATTTAATTTTAGGTGCCATTAAAGAGTTAATTATTTATTAACCTACAATTAATTTAAATCGCCTTTATAATGGTCAAATTCAACTACACAATATTTTCCTGTATGTACGAGGGGGTACCCAAAAGAAACCGGAATTATTTTTTAAAACTATTTATTTTTAATTTTTTTACAAAAGAACCTTATCCCCTTCAAAATACTCTCCATTACAACTAATACATTTGTCCCACCGGTGCTTCCACTGTTCAAAACATTTTTTGTACTCCTCTTCAGTGATGGCTGCCAGCTCATCCGTCGTTTTTTTCTTGACATCATGAACGTTGTTAAATCGGAGACCTTTCATGCCCCTTTTCATGCGTGGGAACAAGAAAAAATCACACGGAGCCAAATCGGGTGAGTACGGTGCGTGTGGTAGCAAAACCATGCCGTTTTTCGCCAAAAACTGGGTAACCGAGATTGCCGTGTGTGCAGGCCCGTTGTCGTGGTGGAAAAACCAGTCCCCTGTCTGCCACAAATTAGGTCTTTTACGACGAATGCTGTTTCGTAGTCTTCTTAACACTTCAAGATAAAAAGCTTGATTTACCGTCTGGCCTGGTGGAACGAACTCTGAATGGACAATTCCCCTCACATCAAAAAAACAAATCAGCATTGTTTTGATGTTCGATCTGGCTTGACGATTTTTTTTTGGTCGGGGTGATAATGAAGTCTTCCATTGACTGGATTGTTGTTTGGTTTCTGGGTCGTACCCATAGCACCAAGACTCGTCACCCGTAATGATCTTTGACATGAAATCTGGATCAGTTTCAAGCTGTTGTTTCAAATCACTACACGTTTCAATTCGACATTCCTTTTGAGTGTCTGTCAGAACCCGAGGCACAAACTTGGCAGCGACTCTTTTCATTGTCAAGTCTTCTATTAAAATGCGTTGGACTGAGCTCCAAGATAACCCACTAACCTGTGATATTTGGTCAATGGTCTGTCGTCGGTCTGTTGTCGGTCTGTTCGTACAATTTCTTTCACTTTCACAACATTTTCGTCTGTTCGGGAAGTCGACGGTCGTCCAGAACGAGGTTTGTTGTCAATCGACATGTCGCCATTTTTAAAGCGCAAAAACCACTCGTACACTTGGGTTTTTCCAATAGCGTCGTCTTTGTAAGCTGTGTTCAACATTACAACTGTTTCCGCGGCGTTTTTACCGAGCAAGAAGCAAAATTTCACAGCCGCACGTTGTTCATTAAAACTTGCCATCATGAAAAACGACACGAGCACAAAACAGCACTAGCGAGAACAATCAATGCACGAGAACAGAACAAGCTAGATCAACGAACAAAATGGCATTGAACTGGCAATGAGTAGCGCTACAAGCAGCCTAGTGGCGGGAATTTGTACTGCACAAGCTCCGCCCACAGCAGAGCTATTCCGGATACTTTTGGGTACCCCCTCGTACAGATCAAAAATAATTGGAAAGCTTCACTATTTTTATAAGACTGATAAATATTATTTAAAAAAATATTTCATTAATAATAATTATTGTACAGTATTACACAATTTTGTTGTACTCTATTTACATGTATTCTTATTATATTTAACTATTGTTATGGCATTTGCCTTAATTTGTTTTATTGATAAAAATAAAAATTCAGTATTGAAACATTTGTTTATTATTTATTTTTTACCCTATAAAATATCTTTTATTAATTACTTTTTATATTCGTAATTTGTGTACGTTGCAATCTGTTCAATTTAGAGCAATAAGCAACCCCATGACCCAAAGAGTTTAGGATGATGTGTATGACGTGTAAATGAGGTGTAGTCGTGTACAGACCCAGGCTGACCATTCCTGAGAGAGTGTGGTTAATTAAACCCCAACCATCAAAGTACATCGGTAACCACTGTCTAGTTTTCAAATCCGTATAAAAGTAACTACCTTTACTAGGATTTGAACCAGGAACCTTCATCTCCGAAAATCAGCTGTTAAACAGTTGATTTTGGCGATGACTTTACCTCTAGGCCGACCCGGTGGTTATAAAATATCTTTGTAAACTTTTTTCAAGCATAATTTTCAGAAGCTCTATAAGGCAGCGTTCCTGCTCCCTTCCTGTACAGCTTTATACACTGTCGATTTACCTAGAGACAGAAACCCTACAATAGCCACTTTTACCTACGATATTCATATGAGTCCTAGAAGATCCAGCTACATTGTCTGAACATCTTGACAAACTATAAGGTTGGCAAAATAAATGGCGTATGAAATTGCATGTTCTATTAATTGCATGTTTCCCCATGTTCCTATGCATAATCACTCCACTACAGTGAAAAGAGCCGCCATTTAAACTTGTAAACTGATTAGAAATTAAAAGGCCGGTGATTATGTCAAATTCTCCCCTTTCCGTTTCCCCTAATTTAATAACCTAACTCCTACCCCTCTTCAATAAATTTACAAAATTTCTCCACGATAATTACGCAAGATGCTTTCGTCTCCCCATGTCAACAGAATTCCCACATTAAAATGAAAAGGCCTCTGAATAAAAAGAAAAATACAAAAGAGCCGCTCCTAATTTCACTTGTCCCGTATTATAAATTGTTACCACTCACCAATAACTTCTTTAATTTCTTAAATTACCTCCACTAAAGTCCCACTTCCAATCCCCCAAGTAACAGAATCCAATTTCCTAATTTAATCCTATAAAATTCCCCCTGAATTCCACGAGGTTGCAATTACTCTGTGAAATTGTTCCCCGAGCGACCAGGTGTTCCTTAACACGATGTCGCCATCATAGGGCTTTTTAGCCCTCTTAACCTGGATTCTGGCGTATGAAAACAAATGAAACAAAAAGCTCACAACCATGTAACATTTACATTAACACGTTCACTGCGGTTCCGAATTGGGTAATTCGTCCAAGCAGATTCATTTTTTTTTTCATAAATATATTAATTTTTATGTGTTGTTAGCCCCTTTTCATAAAATATTGGCAAAAATCTATGTTTAATAATAAAAAAGTGGGTGCAACAATGTGTCGACGTCCGCCTACGTGAAGGACTCTTGTGCGGCAACGCCAGCCGCCCGTGTGATGGGTTCTAGCGCTGTGATGCGTCCGCTTTCACTTCTAGAAAGGACTGATTTTGTTCTAATTAAAACAGAAAGTTAATGTATTTTGCATTGGTATTTTAAATAATTAGGCCGAGTACACAATTTATAAAAAACCCTATGTGTATACGTTCAGTCTGTTCAATTTAGAACAATAAGTAACCCCTTGACCCAATGAGATGATGATATATATGATGTGTAAATGAGGTATTTACATATGAGGCCAGTCTTTTGCTTTCTCAGGGTGAGAAAGTATGGTTAATAATTAGACCCCACAATCCAAACACACCGGTAACTGTGACCTATGAGGTCTGTAAATTAAGTAATGAGACTGGCAAATGTAGCGTTTGATCTGGCAACACTGGAGGCACCAGGCTTGGAGAGGAGACAGGGGAAAAAGTGATCCGCCTTCAATACAAGTTGGAACTTGCTCGAGTCATTTGGTTTTCCGTAGCAAATGTTTTTGTGAAACAGTTTTTTCTATTACGTTCTAAAATTGAGTGACATCAATTTTGAGCAACGGTGTGCTATCAGGTTTTTCTTCAGACTTGGGTACAGTGCAACGGAAACTCTTGCTAAACTTCAGCAGGCCTACTGTGATAGTGTTTTGTCAAGAGCCAAGGTTTTTCTTGAAAATCTTTGAAAAAGGGTCATTCATGTGAGACCAAACTTCAAGAACAACTGGGTGTTGCATCACCATAATGCTCCTTGTCACACAGCAATGTCAATAAACGAGTTTTTGGCCAGTAAAAACATTCATGTGGCTCCTCAGCCTCCTTATTTGCCTGAGTTGAGTCCTTGTAACGTTTTTCTCTTCCCGAAGTTGAAAAATCACCTCAAGGGAACTCATTTTGAGACAGTCGAAAACATTCAAACGGATGTAACAGACCAGCTGACGGCTATTCCAGTATCGGAGTTCCAGCACTGCTATGAGGAGTGGAAGAACTGTCTCCAGTGCTGTGTGGCTTCAGAAGGAAGTTATTTTGAGGGTAACAATATAAAATTAATTATATTTCAATAAAAAAAATGTAAAAAATCAATCTCATTTCTTAATTTACAGACCTCGTAGTATTCAAATCCGTATACAAGTAACTAAAGATGTAGGGTGTTACAGGTATGTAGATATGAAACGACTTACGCAAGATAGAACAGCTTGGAGAACTGAATAAAACTAGTCGAGAGACTGATGACAAAAAAAAAACAAGTAACTGCCTTTACTAGGGTTTGAACCATGGAACCGTCATCTCTGTACATCAGCGGATTTGTAAACTTAGATGTTTGGTTTAATTCAGTACCAACATTATTTTTTGTCAGTAACGACAGTGGACAACTTGTATCAGTAGAATTGATACGGATGCTTCGGTAATGCGTATAATTTGACAACCAGTAAAGAAATTGGAAATGAAATTCAAATATGTTATTTAATTTTAATGAACTTTCACACTACAATATTATAACAGAAAAACAAATGTTTGAAAATTTGTCCTGTTTGTCCAGAGAATTTTAGAGTAACTTAATGAACAAATCTTGATGCTTATTATCTATGAATTTAACAAGATTTACCCAAGAGGTTTATGTAAACAGATTTGTAGCATAAAAGTTATTTTATTCGTATCCACAATTACAAAAATAAATTCTTAGTTACTCTTTCAATAAACCACCTCTGTGGCAAGGCTGGATCTAGAATTTGTTTGAAGGGAGCATAAATTATCTTCAAGGAAAACCTACTGTTGCATTTGCAAAAAATTATGTTGTAATGTCCCCGCATTTTGATGTCATTTGAGATTATGAAAATACTACTTTGCTGTTGGTCAGTTTTTCAGAAAATGGTAATTTGAGGCTAGTATAATAATTTTGTATAGATGTATTTGTCATTGCTCTGTGGTGCAATTTTCAGTACAATAGACTTCAAAGCGAAGGTCCTATGTTCTCAGGCTAGTATCAGTTATAATAAATTAAAAAAAAATTATTTAGTCCAATTTTGGTTATTAATAAGATGACAGGCCCTGTAAATTGACCTTGGGAGGGTTTCAGCTCTGGTGAATGACAGCGATGAACTACTGTATAATGCACCTACCATCCATGTCAGGTGAAATAATTCATCAAGAGCATTCTCTTAACCTCTTTCACTCAGCTCAAACTGCAATACTGCCCTGCTGGTTGGAGCAACACAGTGGGAGGTAGGCCTATGGTGAGAATTCCTGTGAAATGCTATTGGTGAACAGGTGGATGTTGGAGGCTATTTCAATTTGTTCCATTTAGGGGTAGGTCATGTTGCCTTGTAGAGCAGCCATTTTTTACTTGACTAGCCTTGGGATAGGGTTAATATCCCACCTAGGGTGAATCAATAAACAATTAAGAGTAAAAGAAAAGATTATGGATATGGTTATCAAAATAAACATTAGAGTATGAAAAAAGTCATATTTTGAAGTTGGATTACCTAGACTTAAGACTGGTTTTTCTAACAGGAAAATAGGTTGAGGTAATAGAAGAAATGATAAAAATCTGGCGTAAAACACTCACACAACATCCTCTTTCCAATGTAAAAATAAAAAATATAACATACGTAGTTTTAATCATGGGTGAATGACGTAAATGAAAATCAATGTCTGTTCGACTTTAAAATACGGAAAACCATTAATTAACTTTATAGAAAAACTTTTTGAAATAAAAGTTGTTGGTTTTTCAATTTCCTGCAACTTTAATTAGATATAATTATTAGCCTAAACTTTTGTCCTAAAATGCATAATTACGAGGCCATGCATAATTTGTATTAAGGCCGCAATTTAAAACAAAAGTTATCACGAAAGCACAACCCTCAAGAACTTTAGCAGACATCGCGCTTACCCTATCTTAGAGAGTATAAAAATTAAAATGAAGCGATTTTAAAAAATTCGAAGGAACTTTTTTTGAGAAAATCGTAAAAAGTGAAAAATCGCACGAATAAAGTGCTACTACTTCCGGTTGATCGATTTTAAAGAAATGTTCGTGTCGGGTTCCTTCGTGGTACCTAACTTAAGTTCCAAGTTTCAACTTGTACAATATTCTGTTCTTGAGATATTTTGTTCACATACACAGACCAATTACTGATAACATATTTTTGGCATCAGGGGCCTGAAAACGTGTATTTTCGGTGAAAACTCGATTTTGATACATCGAAATGAAAACAATAGCTTCCTTCCTTATAGCCTGTATTTAATATAGAGTAAAAGAAAATAAAAAAATAAAAGGCAGGTAATAAGACTCCTTAAGAAAAAAAAAGTTAGTTTTATGGACATATCTTGTCATAGCCTAATAATGAACTAGAAAAGATCTACAAAACAGTTATGGATTGATGAAAATCTGGCAAAATACGGAATAGACTTCATAAAAACTGAAATTGATACCTATGAAAGTGTAAGTGTATAGGACAGAAAAAGGTCCGGTCTCTTTTTTCCTTTTAGGAAAAAGGTTAAATAATTTGAGGGGTTCCAAGAGAAAAAGAAGATGAAAAATAAGAAGAAATTGTTAGAAGAAAGCAATAAAGACTTCCGTGAAAAAATGAAAAAATTTGGGAAAGAGAAAAGTAGCAATGAAAAAGAGAAAATATATGGGAGAAAACAATAATTTAATGTGGTCCTCAAGTAGTTGTAGAAGAAGCTGCAGGAGAATACTAACATTAACTACAATCGAGAATATTGGCTATAAAATGTAAAGTTATTTTTGATAAATAAATTTTCTGTCAGGAAGTATGGTTTGAAGTTCTGTTTTCATATATATGTTTTTGCGTTGTCTACTGAGATATTACTACTTTTATACTTGAGTATAACTCACGCCGTTATTACGGTAAGTGAAAGCACACCCTAAATTAAATTTTTGAAATAACACAGAATGTAACTGTCATAATTAATTATTGTTCTCATTTCGTACCATTATTAATAGGCCTCTGAAACCAACTCAAATAAAAGTTTTTTTGGTGACATTTTCGTTGTTGAATAAATTTGTAAATTATAATTACATCAAAATAATAAAAAAGGAAAAAACACTATTTGCGTATTCTGTGACAGATTCTTTTTTTATTTATAATGAAATATAAAATTTTAAATTCAACAGTTAGTCATGGAAATCTGAATGTGACATCGAGTGGGTGTATGAGACAAATGCGCCGGCGTTAAGGGTAGTATTTTCTCACGAGCTTTCAGTGTTGCGTTAGACCTCCTCGGGGGTGTTACGTTTTGCAGGTAAGCTGATTTCCATGTCGTAAAAGAACTTTCAAAACTTTTTTATAAGTGAACATTTTATTTTTAAACTTATTTTATAATCCGATGATTTTTTAAACAGATATTGTACTTTTGTTAACAAGAATCCGACTAAAAATGTAAGGGTAGCTGATTGCACAAAACTACATAAAACATGTACAAACCAGCAAACCCTGCTCGCCCCGCTTCTCATGAATAAATATATTATTCTAATTACTTTTCAATACATTAATTAATAAATATTAAAATACTAGCTGCTCATCCAGGATTCACCCGGGTATAATTTTGTTTTATTTCAATATTTTGTAAATTAGGATTATGATTATAAATAAATTAAAAATAAGATTTTCTGATTTGAAAAAAAAAACTATAATAGTAGACCCTAATAGTTTGAAATTTATAAACATTTAAGGGTTTAAGTGTAGAATACCCTTTTGGACATTTTGGAAATTGTTGAGGAATACATTTTTAGATGCACTAAAGCTAACATCACCAAATTTCAGCAATCTAGTTCGTCTGTAACTAAATAAACTGAAAATATTGATTTAAGGGTTGAACATCTTTTTCAACCCTTCAGGATAATTTTTTAAAATAGTTGATGTATAATTATTTTAGTGTCACTATACGTTACATTTCCACAGAGTTTCAGCCCTCTTAACTCGTCCGGAACTTAGTTTAACATTGGTTTAAGGGTTGGACACACTACAATATTTTAGCGATTCATTTTTGGTAATTGTTAACAGGTAACTTCTTTTATTGCACAATAAATAATATCACGGAAATTCAGCCGTAACTCGTCTGGAACTTAGTAAACAATAATATTGGTTTAATGGTTGAACAACACTTTCATCCCTTTAGGGGTACATTTTGGAAATGGTTAAGAGTTAATTTTTGTAGTTGAACTATAAATAAATTCTCTACCGAGTTTCAGCCATCTAGCTTGTCCGGAAATTAGTGAACGGAAAATATCTGTTTAAGGGCAGAACACCCTTTTAAACCTCTTAACGGTAGAATCGTTTATGTTTAACTTTTACCCTAAAGGGAATATTCCCTCCAAATTTCAGCTTTCTGCCTATTGGAAGAATTAGTGATGAGTGAGTTAGAGAGGGCTTTCCCATTTATACAGAGTGATTCATGAAGTTTTATCTGCGCATTCACTCTACAGGTCAAAAGAAAGAAACAACTTTATAACAGCGTCCTAAAACGCTTTGGTAGCGAGTTACGGCTAGCGAAAGATTACTCCCGGAACTCAGTACTCTCGGTGAAATGAAGACTTACTGAAATTCTGAGAAGGTAAATTACGGTGCGAGTTCAGTTTTTTTTATGATTTTTAACATGAAAAATCGAATAAAACAGGTCCCACACCTATCACTTCTCTTGATTTTTAAGATATTCGATGTACAGAAAAAACTGTGCCTAAAACCACGTTTTTTAAGGTTTTAACTACAATAACTTTGACTAATAAATGTATAAAATTAAAAAAAACCGGTAAAAAATTTAATTTCTGAACAAATTTGTTTAAAAAAAGGAAGAAACAACCACATACAAACGGAAAATATTATTTTTTGAATTTTAAACATAACATTCATAAAAGCGTACTGAAAAATGATAAAATTTGCAATGAAACTAAATATCTACTAGCTGCAAAACAAAAAAATCGCTGTAGGTTTTTAAAGGTTCTACAACTTTTATTATACACTTTTGCTCTAAAATGCATATTAAGGCCGCAATCGTAAAAAAATTCAAAATCACTAATTTGTAACTGCCTGTGGCATCGTAGGTCTGAAACGGATGAACCGATTTTGATTTAGGTTATTTTGTTTGAAAGGTGACTTGATAAAGAGCTATGGTTCATCAAAATGAACCATAAGTTCATGAACCATAAGCGCTATGGTTCATCAAAATCGGTTGACCGGAAGTAGTAGTTTATTCGCGCAATTTTTCTTTTTTTGGGTTTTCTTTTAAAAACAGCTCCTACGATATTTTTAAAAATAGCCTCATTTATCAAATTTTTAGATAGGGCATGCGCCATGTCTGATGAAATTCTTGGGGGCCTGTGCTCTCGTTGAAATATATTGTTTTTTTTTAAGATTGCGGCCTTAATATGCATTTTAAAGAAAAGGTGTATCATCCTTCCCAACAAATTTGAAATATAGGGATATTAACATTGTACAATTCACTGTCAACTTTAATCTTATTATAAGGTTGTAATCTTACTTTTATTACTCCAATCGTTTTGAAACAGAAAAAAATGAGTATACAAACGATTTTAATAGTTAATAAAAATAACTATAATTCAATTATTAATAAAAGAATGACAAAATTTAATTCAATTTTGATTTAGCGCGGTATATACATAAAAAAATTTCGCGCATGTTACTGTTGTACCGCGTTATATCGAAATCGATTAATATTTTGTCATTATTTTATTAATCATTAAATTATTAGCTATTAATCACTTAAAAATTTACTTTTGATACTGTCAGACGAGGGTCGTGAGTTCAAATCATTATTATTATTATTATTTTTTGATAAATGTATCATTGACTATTTTAATTAAATAATGAAAACCTTTTTGAAATTATAATTGCAATTTTTAATTGATAAAATATTTTTTTATTAAATTTTTTCTCCTATTTACTATACGAGAAAAAAATTAAAAGTGTATATGACGTTTATTACGTCACGCAATTACAACAATGCCTCACTTTACAACCAATGAAAAAGTTTGTAAAATACTTCTAAATCTGACTAACTACAACCCATCTCAACGAGTAATCAGTTTAGCCTAAAAATAACTTATAAAAATATAAAAAAATAACCGAAATACATTTTACTTTTTGATTGACGAGTAATCAGATTGTATGCATTAAGTTAAATTATTTTTAACATTTTTGATAAAATTATTTAGCTAAGAAATAAAATACAAAAATTTTTATTTAGTGCAGGATTCGAACTCATGACTCTTGTACGATAATATCAAAATCAAAATGTTTAGTGACCTCTAAATGCGCTCAGCTACTGAAGAGACATCTGCATTTGCAACATTTTTTTTATGTAAGTACCGCGTTATATCGAAATCGATTAACATTTTGTCATTATTTTATTAATCATTAAATTATTAGCTATTAAAATCTTTTTTAGAATTATTTTTATTCTGTTTCCAAACGACTGGAGTAATAAAGGCAAGAATACACTAGTATAATAAGATTAATGTTAACAGTACATTGTGCAATGTTTGTAGAATTTGTAGAACATTATAAACCTATAATTTTTATGCTAAACATTTTTTGTCTAAGGCTTAGTTTAGCGGCAATTAGTGATTTTTTTCATGAAAATCTGTAAAAAAGTCTACTAGTAAGTTATCTATTTTTAAAAAGTATGAAATAAAAATTAAATTAAAAATTTATAAAACCCCAAACAAAAAACATTTAAAAAGTAAAACGATAATACGTAGTTTATAAACTAAAGGGCCAATACATATAATTTTTTACTTTTTATGTAAAATTAATTAGTATGATCATGGTAAGCATAAATGCATTATGTACTACAGTATTTTTATCAAAATGTTTTCTAATATAATATAATGATATTATAAAATTTTTAAAAAGTATGAAATAAAAATTAAATTAAAAATTTATAAAACCCCAAACAAAAAACATTTAAAAACCATTGAAATAAACAAAAAACTAACCTCAAAAAACATAACCTAATTTTAATCATGAGTAAAAGACACAAAATGAAAATCAACCTCAGTTTAGCCTAAAAATACAGAAATCACTCTTTCGCGCTAAACTAGGCTCTGTAGAGAAAAATGCTTTAAATAAAAGTTGTAGATCTTTTAATTTCCTATAAATTTGGTTATACACTTTTGTCGTAAAATGCCATGATAAGGCTGAAATCTATAAAAAATCGATTTTTACACGTTTGAGAAAATCGCAAAAAAGTGAAAAATGACACGAATAAACTACTACTTTCGGTAGACCGATTTTGATGAAAATGTTCGGGTCGAGTTCTCTAGTGGTATCTAACTTAAGTTTTATGTTTCAAGTTCGTAAAATGTTCCATTCTTGAGATATTCTATTCACACACACACACACACGCGCGCGCGCGCGCGCACACACACACACACACGCACACACACACGCGTGCGCGCGCACACACACACAGACCAATCGGTAAAGACATGTTTTTTGGATTCAGGGGGTCTGAAAACGTGTAGATCCGGTGAAAACTCGATTTCGAAAAATCGACATGAAAACAATACTTTACTTTCTATACTTTCATAGGCAAGAGAAAGTAATAAACAGCAAAATCTGATTGAAAGCGTTAGAATTTCTTTTTAAGTAAATTTTTTTGATTATCCCACTGAGTAAATTATCCTTAATTTTCTGGTTAGATAAATAAATTAAAAAATTCTCTGTGGGGATTGTTCCCCAATTCCAAGATATTACTTTTCCTCGATTTTGCTTATTGGTTTTGGCCGTAGATCTCCGGGGATATTGAAAACACAAACCAATTTTTCTCTTACAAGAAAAAATAGATATAAGACTTGTATAATAGTCTGAAATTTATTTTCAAACATTGCAGTTACAAATTACTAGAATTGCAACCATAATAAAAATATAAATTTAAGGAAAACGTTTAAAATCCAAGGTACTAAATAATTAGTCTAAAGTTTTACTAAAAATATTTTAGCATATATTTTTTCGTAAAGGAAGCGTTAATATTTTTATCTCTCAATCAATTAGGTTAAAATTATAATATAACATAAACAAACAAGTGTTGAATAAATTAAATTAATGAATCAAATAGTTTTGTTATAACATCGTAACGGTTGTTCAAGTTCTTTCGGGATACGGTTATCAATAAATTATAAAACTTAAAAAAATTATTTAATTTTAAATTGTTTCAATATCTTTCTTATTAGTGACTACTTTGAGATATGAAATAATGTGTTTTCATACGTAATAATTTCCAGACCATAGCCGGGAATCGAACCCGGGACCTTTAGTAACTTATTGGTATGTAACTTAATTTCTTAAAACCTTTTTCTACGTTTACTTTAGGGGAGACTGTACTATGTATCCCGCCAATGTTAAATTTGCTATTTTTTTTTGACACTTTTTATTGAAATTTAGTATCTGTTATTAAAATAATATAACAATTTCTAAATGTGAAGCTAATGTTCCAAAACTTGATTTACTTGAAGGAGCGTGCAGTCATCACCACAGTCCTACAGTTGGCCAAGAAGATCTCTTGGCCAGAGGCGCTTCAAACGTCTGCGCTGAGTACACGGTATCACCCTAGTGTACATGTTTTGTATGAGAGGGTTGTCATGTAGTTCAAATTTTTCATGCATCGTCTTGTATAGTTGTTTCGCGACATCAATTACGTATGGTATTTGTAAGTCTTTGTGCAGCATTGAGTTTGTGATGTAAAAGGGGCATTGCGTTATCGTTCGTAGAATCTTGTTCTGAATCGCTTGTATACGTTTCGTGTGTGAAGGTTTAGCAGATCCCCAAAGTTGAACTCCATATGTCCAGATTGGTCTTAAGACTGTCTTGTAGATTGTTAATTTGTGTGACATGTTTAATTTAGAACGTCTATCGAGTAAGCGTTTTAGTTGATAGAAGCGTGTTTTGAGTTTGTGGCGTGTGTGTGTAACATGGGCGTTCCATGTAAGTTTTCTGTCCAAGTGTAAGCCTAAGTAGCGTGTTTGAGTGGTGTGAGGTAGCGGAATATTATTAATGGAAACGGTTGGGCAGTTTTGTCTTCTAAGAGTAAACGTCATTTGTTGCGATTTGTTTTCATTAATTTTAATTTTCCAAAGTTTAAGCCACGACTCTATCTGGTGTAAATGGTCTTGTGTCTTTTGAGTTGCAATAACAGGATCGGCATCAACCGCAAGAACTGCCATATCATCAGCAAACATAGCCATAGTGGTATAGATACAATTTGGTATGTCACTGGTGCTTACAGAAAACAGCCTTGGTGCAAGTACGCTTCCTTGTGGTACACCAGCATTGACTTCGTACATTCCAGAAAGTTCGTCACCTTGTTTTACTCTAAAGTAACGTTCCACTAGAAACGATTTTATTACTAGATACAGGCTATCTGGAAGTATTAGTTTCAATTTGTATAGGAGTCCATCATGCCAGACCCGATCAAACGCTTGAGATACATCAAGAAACACGGCTGAACAATATTGTCTGTTTTCAAGAGCTGAAGAGATTATATCAATTAGTCGGTGACATTGCTGAAGCGTGGAATGAGATGAACGAAATCCGAACTGATGATCAGGAATTGTGTTTGAAGCATCGATAAACGGTACTAGGCGTGGTAGAAGGAGTTTCTCAAATAGTTTGGACAGAATAGAGAGTAAGCTAATTGGCCTGTAAGAAGTTAGTTGGTGAGGTGGTTTGTCTGGTTTTAAGAAGAGAATTATGATAGAGTACTTCCACTGAATAGGGAAGTGAGTGACTCGGAGAATGGAATTGAAGATGTGAGTTAAGAGTATGATGGATTTCCTAGGAAGATGGCGCAAAAGTATTGAAGTAATAAGATCATATCCCGGGGCTTTGCCTAATGGCAGATCGTGAATTGCTCGGACGAGTTCCCCGGGGGAAACTGGCTTTGGGGGAAGGCTAAGTTGCAGAGGAGCATTAAGGAAATTTTCTATGTTCGGATGATCTTTGTGTTGTAGGTTGTGTGGTTGGAATGTGTTATGCAAGTGCTGAGCAAGCATTTCTGCTTTCTCTTTATTGGTAGTCGCCCAAGAACCATCAGGTCGTTGTAGACTAAATGAAGGATTGTTATAGTTAAGAATTCGTCTTGTCGTGTGCCAAAGTGTTTTGTTTTGAGTAGAGAGTGTCTCAGTGAAAGCCATAAATCTATCTGCTCTGTAACGCGAAAGGACAACCTGTAAATGACGATTTAGCCTATTAAGTTCTGCTTTAACGCTGGGGTATCTGTTTCTCTGCCATAAACGACGACATCGGCGCTTAGCAACTATCATTCGACGGATGTAAAAAGGAACGTTAGGTATCTGTTTAAATTCCATATTCTCTCCTTCGCAACTGTCCCAAGCTGCGCTTTGTAGATTCTTTGTGAAGATTTCCACTCCACGCTCGATTTCACTGGGGGTTTTGAGAGAAATTCCCAGGTTTGTTGTTTCTGACAATATACGTTGGTACTTATTCCAGTCCATTTTACCAGATGTTAGGGAATGCCTGTACTTTAATTTGGTTGGTTCAGAGTTTAACGTAATTATTACGGGTGTATGATCAGATGATAGATCAGGAAGAGTTTCAAGTTCGTAGTAGGGGAAGAATTTAGACGATACAAAGAAATCTAGAATATCTGGGAGGCAACGATTATTGTGGGGATAGTAAGTGGGTTCTGCAGGGGCATAGTAAAAATATTTTTCGTGAGTTAAAACATCATATAAAGTTTTTCCCCGCGGGTTTGTAACTCGGCATCCAAACTGTTGATGTTTTGAATTAAAGTCACCACCTGCGATGAAATTTTTTCCTAGATAATTGAAGAAATGTGTAAATTGTTCGCGCGAGATATTATGATTAGGCGGGCAGTACACAGAAGAAGGGTAAGGGAATGAGTGCTTAAAGATACTTCTATCGTGGTAGCCTGAATGTACGATTTTCTGTACGGAGGGAACGAATTATGACTAATACTTTTCCGAACAAAAATAACCGACCCTGCATGGCTAGTTCCATCTGGATGTGTACTTCGATATAGTGTGTATCCAGTGATATGGCAGTGTGTTGTGTCCTTAAAGTGTGTCTCTGTAATAAGTGCAATGTCTACCCGATTGTCATGTAAAAATTGTTTGAGTTCGTGAACATGACGTACAAGACCTGCTGAGTTCCAGAGAGCAACGACGAGGGACCTGCTGGTTTCAGCCATTGATATGACTTAGCAACTTGTTAACGACCATATTAAGCGTAGTAATGAGAGGTGTCAAAAGGTCCTGAAAGCGTGTAAAAAATGTGTTAAGAGTGGCTGTAAAATGATCATAAGGATTCTGAGTCGTTAAGGGATCTGTTGATGAAAGAGTTGAGAATGTCATGGAAGACTGAGACTGCTGAGAGGGCTGGAATAACTGAGATGACCGAGTATGAGATGGCTGCTGCCGAAGGGAAGGAGCAGCCATCTGAGCGTATGACCGTGAATTCAGTCTCGGGTCACGAGAAAGGGGGACGGTGTTAGTATGAGTCGGCTGTGTATGATGTGACTTTACCGAGGTACTCACGGGGACTGTAACAGTGACTGGAGGCTCCAACATTACATGAGATTTTTTACCAGAATATTTAACAAAATTACCATTTCTTTTGTCTCTCAGTTCTTTATATGTTTGACATCCTTTGTACGTGGACGAATGATTGCCTTTGCAAAGAAGGCAGACTCGGGGTTCATTGGCACCTCTTGGACAGTCAGCTGTTGGATGAGAGTTGCTGCAGCGTGCACATCTGAACGGATGGTTACAGTACGAGCGGGTGTGTCCAAATCGTAGACATCTTTTGCACTGAACTACGTCACTTTTCTTTTTTGGCTCTTCAACCTTAATGCGTGTGCTTAACAAGGATTTAACATCAAATATTTTTTCGTTATCTTTGTCAGGCTCAAGATCAACGAAAAATAATGGCAAGGGCACTCTTGTGCCAGCCTGTAAAACATTGACAACGTTTCTTACCTTAAAAGAGAGATGTTCCAGCGATTCCTTGATGTCACACGGATCGATACTAGGATGCAAATGGCGTATCACGACTCTGTATGCTTTTTCGTGGGGTAGCTGATATGAATGAAAATTGCGTCCCAATTCTCTCAATCGGTGTACAAGAGTACGGTATGTTTCAGATGTTTTTGGGTAAATCGTCACCCCGTCGTTGTTGGTCGCTTGAAATTCAAAGTCGCCAGTTACTGTACTCTTCAACTGAGATATTAAGTTTTTGTAGTCACGCAGTTCTACGTTTTTTAAATAAATTGGTGGAGGCTTGCAAGAGTCTTCTTGTAACGTTTCTAAAGGTCCGTATTTATTTGTTGTTGGGACTCGAAACTTAGAAGGAGGCAATTCCGAGTCAGCGGAACTTTTTTCCGTATCCAACGGACGTTTTTTACTAGACATAACCTTAGTCCATGCCATTTTCTGCGTACCAGTTGTCTCAGGTGCGACATCCAGGTGAGCGTTGATCACCTTCAAGTTCTCTTCGTGATTGAAGAGATTGTCCATAACTCCCTGCTCCATAGTCAATGGAAACAGGGAGGATTATTATACATATAACAATAGTTTATGAAAAGTACTTACAGAAAATCAATGTAAACAGAAACACTAACATAACCTCATACATATGCACAATTTCCGTGGCTGATATTAATTTATCTTCACCCTATTTTAAAATAAATTTCTCTTTCCCAATAAGAATAAAGTCTTTTTTTTCTTGTGAAATTAATTTTCGATGGTTTCTCACAGAAAATCAGAAAGAAATTTATGAATGTTATTTACTATATAAATATCACTGCATTAGTCTGCTATTTTTAGGTAAATTTTTTATAGGATTGGTAAAAGATAAGGAAATTAAACTTTACACACTATAGTTGTCGGGTTTCTTCTCGAGCTACTGACATTTTTCAATTTAATCTTTAGGCCATACCATTTTTTTTAAAAATTACGAACAACATAAAATTTTTACAAATTGTTTTCCACGTGTTTTGCGTATTACTAATTTTTGGAATACCTGAGAAAGTAACAAAAATGTCGCTATATGTGGCTATACAAGATAATTAGTTAACTGGTAAAAATTTCAGCTTGGTAGGTTTATTGGTTTCTGAGAAAAATGTACCTAGTGTTAAAAATCTAAATTTACGGGAAAAGGTATGAAACAAGAAAGCACAAACCAAAACAATATGTACACAAGTAAATTTCCTATAAACAGATGTTGTTTAGAAAGCTGAACCAACAGCTGAGAGTATTAAAAAACGTGATGAAGATATTTTAAAAACTAAAATTCCCTTTGCATTAAAACGAGCAGTATAATATTATGAAAAAATATTCGTTCTTCGTAACATGATAATTTTTCTGTGTAAACCTGATAAAACTTAATTTTTTCATAAAAAAATTTTTTTTTGACGTAATTTAATGGTTTTCCGGTAGATATAGGCCTAAACTATTGAAAAACATAAAAACAAAAAATCGAAATTTTGATTTAAAACCATCGTGCAATCTCCCCTTAAAGTGTTGGTTTGTGGGATGAAAAAATGAAGTTTTTATATGCTTTATTAAAATGATGACACCGATGTTTACAAAACAGGAAAAGTAATACAATAGAAAAGTTTTTGTTTTCATCATCGTGTATGGAAGAAGCAATGAACTAAGGTAAAGCTACACGCTAAGCACTCTCTATTCTTCAACTTCATTTTACTTCACAATAGTAATTTATTTTTCTGCTGTTATTGAACACAAGTATTTATTCCAACTTCTTTTGTTTGTTTAAAACAATATTCATCTCTGTGACGTATTCTCATTGTCTTTGAAAATAAAAGACATACTCTGCTACAATTTTCATTATACGGTGAATACATTGAAAATTTATCAAAGGAAAAAAATTGTGATGATAAATTAATGGAAAGGGAACACAATTTTTTATTAGCCTATTGTATTTTAAAATATATTATAAATTAGACTTATAAAAAATTTGTAGAAAATGGAAAATGTGTTTATGTAAATTAGTTGAGTAATTTAATGTAAATCAATTAATTTTAAATTTAATATAATTAATTACTATTGTAATGTATGACCATAACAGGCAGGTGGAGTGTTAAATTATTTGCATTCAATCTGCTAGTTCCAGGGCTACAAAAAATAGTACTGTTTCTTATCACATGGTCAGTCAATTTAAACACAGAAGAGGTAGAGGTGTAAAAGGCACTAATCAGAATTATCTTCTCTGAGAGTAATGGATTTCATTATACTGCCAGACCCTGTGGTGAATGAAGTAAAGGTGTCATTTGCACGGTGAAAATTAGATGCTTTTCAAAAGACCGGGCATGATGATAAGCATACTTTTCCGCCGGGTGATGAAGGCACTGGTAAACCCACCTCACTACTTAGTAAACCTCTAAGTAAACCTCTTAGTAACCTCTTACTAAACACCTCGTTTTACTTAGTAAAGCCTCTAGAGGTTCAAACCAGCCTTTCGGCTGATGACGTAAAGAACAACATTGTAATGTATTAAAGTTCGTGTTGGTTAATTAAGTTATTAAATTTTATAAGCGTAAATTTGGTGGTTAAATCCAATTTGGTGGATGATGAGACTGAGAGATTGATCTTAGATCTGTTCCACGGTCTTTTATAAGTGTTTATCACCTTTACCAACGATTTTACACGGAAATTAAATGCGTACTACCCTTTTTTTATTTTAACGTCCAGGAGACTCCCAAGGGAGTAGGCCTATAGGACATGTCAAGAAGTTGTTGTTGTTGTTTAGGTCATCAGCCAAAAGGCTGGTTTGAACCTGTAGAGGTTTTACTAAGTAAAACGAGGAGTGAGGTGGTTTACCATTGCCTTCCTCACTGAGTGGAAAAGTACGCTTATCAGCATGCCGGGCCCTCTGAAAAGCACATATTTTCCACTCTGTAAATGACACCTTCACTTCATTCACCACAGGGTCTGGCTGTACAATAAAATTCATTACTTTCAGAGAAGATAACTCTGATTAGTGTCTTTTACACCTCTACCTCTTCTGTTCTTAAATGATTCAGTAATTTAATTGGCTGACCATGTGATAAGAAACAGAACTATTTATTTTAGCCCTGCAACGAACAGATTGAGTGTAAATAATTTGACACTCCACCTGTCTGTTATGGGCAGGTCAAGAAGAACACCTGAATTACATATTACAATCACACATTGTTCTACTAGCTACCATTTAGAAAGTAATTCTTGTACGCTATAAAGAGTTTCACCAATCAAGTATGTAATTTCTTAGGTTTTTTTAAAAGGAATGCAAATTATCACATTTTAAAAATTGGGGCGGATTGGGGTGGTTTTAAAAACCTTCTAAGCGGAAGTCCCAGGTTTGATTACTGGCTAGGGTCTGGAAATTATTACGTCCCAAAACCCACCATTCCGGTTTCTTAATCCACCGTAGTCGGTTACTGACCAAACGGTTAATGTGACTAAAAAAATTATTCACCAATTGTTATTTTATTAAATAATAGATTTTGAATTAACGAAATAAAGTTACAAAAAAAATATATATTTTTTAATTCCTAATGTGTGTGCCTTCTTGTGTACGTTCAATCTATTCAATTCAGAACAATAAGCAACCCCATTACCCAGGTAAATGAGGTGTAGTCTTGTACAGACCCAGAGCCGACTATTCCTGAGAGATTACGGTTAATTGAACTCCAACCAGCAAAGTTCACCGATAACCACTGTCCAGTAATCGAATCCGTATAAAAGTAACTACCTTCACTAGGATTTGAACCAGGAACCTTCGTCTCCGACAATCAGCTGTTAAACAGCTGACTCGTGGCGACGACTTTACCTCTAGACCAACCCAGTGGGTGAAAATTAAATATCCGACGTTATAATAAAGCAGTGTTATATTCAGCTACAAGGCTGAAGTCTTACTTTGAATTCCCGGCAAGGATCCAGATCGTTTTAACTTCTCAAAATCCATCATTGCTATTCTATACCCAATGTAGTCACTAGTAATATGTCAGTTTATAACACTATTAAAATAACTCTAGAATTTCTTTAAAATTCATACTACAAATAACTATTTGTTTGAAGAGACTATAAAATTCTATCTGCTTGTTCAAATTGCACTGCATTTTATTGCTACTACAATATGTTATACCATGCATCTCATATAAATGATAATTTTAATATAGTTATGCATTCTAAGATTCAAATGGGTAGTGGTATGTAAAACAAATTCCTTCTTTTGTTCCTGGAGGGATAACAGACACTAATAGAATTACTATGCATAACGCATCGAAATTTATGTAGGATAGTCTTACATATATTTAACATAATAATAAATTAGACATTCATTCTGCGTATCCCACCTCCCATACTGATCAGATATTTTGTCTATTACAACGTAATAGAAAATTGGTATTTAAATTTATGCTTCTTCGTAGTACATTCAGGTTTGCTAAGAAATTACCAATTTTAGCTTGCAGTTCTTTAGCAATTATCAGAATCAGCGATGTACAGGGAATGTGTGAGTTGAACAATCTCTTTTGTTAGTTCCCTTTTACTTGTTTTCTCTAAAATTGTAACCTTTGATGATTTACTAGGTGTGGCTATTAAATAACGAGACTGACGTTATAAAAAAAATTATTTTAATTATATACATAATCACTTTTTGTCACCTTCAATATACTTTCCTTCTCTATCCCTACAACGCTTCATGCGAATTTTCCATCGTTGGAAACAGTGCTGGAAGTCATCTTCTGTCAGCTCCTTCAGGATAAGTGCCGTTTTCTTTTTTACAGCTTCCACAGACTCAAATCTTTTCCCTTTTAATGCAGATTTCACCTTAGGTAACAGGTTGAAGTCACATGGTGCAGGATCTGGTAAATAAGGTGGATGTTCAAACACTGAGATGCTGCACTTGCTAGGAACCTCTTGACAGATAACGCGGAATGAGCTGGCGCATTGTCTTGGTGGAGAACCCATGATTTGTCCTTCCACATTTCGGGGCGTTTTTTCCTTACTTTTTGACGTAGTTTAGTAAGTACCTCAAGGTATTAATATTGATTAATTGTTTGACCTTCAGGAACCCAGTGAAGGTACACAATCCCATGGATATAAAAAAAAACAATCATCATTGTTTTAAATTTTGACTTGCTCATTCGAGCTTTTTTGGCTCTCGGTGAAGTTTGGCTCTTCCAGTGCATGGATTGGCGCTTCGTTTCCGGATCATAAGTAAAAAACCACGTTTCGTCACACGTTATTATCGTTTCCAAAAAATATGGATCGTTATCAATCGCGTACAAAGTGTCAGTACAAACATTTTTGCGAGCTTCATTTGAAATATTTTTGAGCGGCACGTGTTCTGAAGGAGCTGACAGAAGATGACGTCCAACAATGTTTCAAACAATGGGAAATTCGCATGGAGCGTTGCAGGGATAGAGAAGGAGTGTATGTTGAAGGTGACAATAAGTGATTAAGTATAAAATAAAATAAAATTTTTTACGTCATTCTCGTTATTTAATAGCCACACCTCGTATATGTATAGCTAATCGCCGCATGCAACTTGAAATTTATTGGGTATGTCGTTTTATATTATACACACCTTACACTTGAACAATAAAGAAAGTAGTCATCGGATGAATGGATAGTTTCCATTTTCGAATAAAATTTCCGATTTATAAGTTCTTAGCAGCTCATGGTACATGAATGGTGTCGATACAGTATAATACTGTGAAATTAATAATATTAGTAGTTTGTAGTAGGCTAAAAATATTTAAGGTGACATACGAGTAGTTTTATAAAAACATGTCGAACCTACTAGAAATCGAACCCGGGACCCCACATAAAAGCCCAATAGTGTAGTGATCATTATACCAACGGGCTGGTCTGTACAATTCCCGATTTTACGCCATTCTTACCAAGTTAAATCCTTCCATTAGTTTTTTTTAAATCAACGTTCCACTGTGTTAGTGGACAACTTCTATCTCTCCTTGACCGGCCCGTGATGTAGTGGTCAGAATAACTAGCTTCTACACCAGGGTTTTCGGGTTTGATTCACGATCATATTTTCATCACTCATTTCTGTCAATCATCCGTCTCATCATCTGTAACAGCTCTGATTGTAAAACAGTCAGACGTAAAACCAAAAAAAGAAAAATCTACCCTTCCTTCCAGTCAGGGCCTTCGCTGTTGAATTTCCTATTTCCATCGATCCATCTATCTGCCTCAATTTGTGTCCGGTTTATCGCCATATCCGTGATAAAACGTGCTGTTTTACATCTATTAATCATTTAAGTTTGTGCAAATAATCTTACTCTTTCAATTCTGTACTCTACTTAAGTCTCTCCATGAATTTTTGTGCCTTGGCCAGCCTCTAAAGTAAAACTTTAGAGTAAACTCTATTCTAGAGTAAAACAAGATACGTATACATTTTAGTTTTCTATGTTCAGTAATGGAAAAGGTATTTAAAAGATCATACTTCATTTAAGGGGAGACTGTACTTTGTATACCCCCAATCTTAAATTTACTCTATTTTGGTACATTTTTCATAGGATTGGTAAAAGATAAGGAAATGAAACTTTACACACTTATATTTGTCGGGTTTCTTTAGGTACTGATTTTTTTTCAATTTAATCTGTTGGACCATAAAATTAAAAACAAAATAATGAATAACATAGAGTCTTTACAATTTTTTTCGACGTTTTTTGCATTGCTAATTTTTGGAGCATCTGAGGAAGTCATAAAAATGTCGGTATATGTGTATGTACAAGATAAATAACTGGTGAAAAATTTCAGCCTGGTAGGTTTAATAATTTCCGAGAAAAATATTCCTAAATGTTAAAATTCTAAATTTACGGGAAAAGGCAAAAAACAAAAGGCAAAAATAAAAAACAAATTTACACAAACGAGTAAATTTCCCATCAACAGTTGGTTTGAAAGCTGGACCAGCAGCTGAGAATATTAAAACCAATAATGCAGATATTTTTTTTCCAACATCTGAGAATATTTAAAATCAGTTTAAAAACAAAAACTGTAAGTAAATCGCATGAGCGCGTTCACATGACGAAGACAATACCCAATGGTATTGCTTCGGAAAAAAAATAAGTATAAATTTTGAAAATATTAATTAGATAAAAGATAAATAATATTAATAGAAAAGGTAACCAAATTAATAACGGTGATAGAATGCGTAGAGGAAGAAGATGATATTAATAAAGATGATGTTGATGTTGATATGGACTTCAATTATTTAAAATGTAGGTTAGTCAGTAAATCTAAACGGAAGGTCAAGCAATTTTATTCGTTTCAGTCGTGTCACGTCTTCGCTATTATCAAGTAAATTGAGCGCCAAAGAATTCGGATGATCTGCTAATTTTTCTTGATATTTTGAACTTAGCTGCGTAATTTCTTCTTTCACGGTGTTGACACATAAGCAATACACCTTATGCAATGCTTTGTTGGCACCTTATGCAATGTGTCATTTGTGACATACCATGGAGCATTTGCTATTATCCGTAAGACTTTCTACTGGAATCGTTGGATGGTAGCAAGATTCGATTTCGCAACTGATCCCCAAAGCGGTAACCCATAAGTCTACAGCGGTTTCAGTATGGCTTTGTACAGTAGAAGCTTGCTCTCTAATGACAGCTGTGAATGTTTGTTCATCATCCAATACAAATCTCTCAGCTTCAATCCTAGTCTTTTGCGTGTATTCCAAATATGTTTGGACCAGGTAAGGCGTCGATCTAAGTGGAGTCTCAAATATTTTACATCATCTAACTGAGGAACTGGTCTTTCATTTAGTCGTATCGGTGGACATGTGTCTTTCCTCAAAGTAAACGTAATATTTACAAAGTAAACGCAGATATTTTAAAAACCAAAAATTTCCTTTGCTCTAAAACGACTGGTATAAAAATATAAAAAATATTTTTTCTTGTTGACAAACTTTTTTTTGGTAAAACCTAGTAAAATCTTAATTTTTCACTAAAATAATTTTTGACGTAATTTAATGTTTTTTCTGGTAGATCTAGGTCTGAACTATTAAAAAACTTAAAAACTGAAAATCGAAATTTTCAGTCAAAACCATTATACAGTCTCACCTTAAATTCGGTATTTAAACATCACATTAAAATATACTATTACTGTAAAACTTTTCTTGAGTATTTACTTGGAGCCATTAATAAATTACGTATTCATTATTTAATAGCACGAAATAACTAAGATTTAATATTACCATAATGTAAATAAAATCGATTCGATACCGTCAATTGTAGACGACATATTTCCAATTCAGAACGTGACTCCGAATGTTAACATTTCATTATTATTTGCAAATTAATCCTTTTAAATATTGATTGGCATTTGCCATGAAGTAGTCAATAAGTGTGTACGTTTTACAATCGCGTTTGATTATGGATAAAATAAAATTATTGGTTTACTGTTATGATGTTAGCGTTAACAAGGATAATGGGGTAAGTTTACGAGTAAAATTGTAATTTCTGTCATTTATTAATTTATTTAATGTCGTACAACTTGTTTATTAGTACGTAATAATTGTTAAGGGAATTAGAATATTAAAGTTATTGTGCTTGTGTTTTCAGATTGTTGTAAACTGTTCAAATATTAATTGCAAGTTACAATTATTATTTTTTGTCTTCAATTTTTATTACGGTACTGTACATTGGCTTCACAATTTCCGTATGTTATTTAAAGGGTTGTGGAGAATTTTACTTCAAGGAGAAAAGGCACCCAGTGGTTAATTCTCCGTTTATATCTACGGGTGTTGTTCGTTTTTCAGACCAAGCGGTTTCTACTTCATTTTCGTTCTAGACGTCTCACAGTTGGGAAGATTCTTGCAGCTAGATCACGGGCTAGTTGGTTTGGATGGTCATTTAGTTGTTCGTGAAATTTACTATAAAAGGAAGCGGTTAGTTTCTTAACTGTCAGACTGTTCCTTGAACTGTTGAAAACGTCGGGGAGGGTTTTACTGCTTACATAAAACGGATCGCCAGAAGCAAGTATTAAGAATTTTGATTAAAAGTTCTGGATCGACTTAAATTTACTCTCTGCTGCTACTCCAAAGAGCTGGATACCATAAGTCCATATTGGTCTCTAAGGGTTGTTTATATTAAATTTTTGGAATGGAGGTTCAAATTTGATCAAGAGTTAAATTAAGGAGAAGAATAACAACTGGGGGCAGTTAAGTTCTAAACTTTTTGTACGCTGATGATCTTTCCGAGTTAGTAACCTGTCAAGCCACAAATCAAGATATCAGACCACTCTCGTTCGGGGGATATGAAAGTCATTCAGCTTTACAGGTGGAACAGTATTTAAACTCCATTTACATTCCTGGTGCAATTTCCCTGTAACTTTAATACCGTGTTTTTGAATCAATACTGTAACGTTTATTTCAGGTTCTTTCGGGTTCTGATTGCAATGAATGATAAACAAAGTTTTTTAATCTTATAACAAACTGTTTATTAACAAATTACTATAAATAGTTAATATTTAACTGCTAGTAAATTACAATTTAAAAAACCTTAGACTAGATTGTTTAAAAACTCTTATTATAAAATCAAAGGTTAACTAAATTTAAGGATGGCCATTTTCAAAAAAATAAATTATGAACAAACCCTTACCTATACTGTACACAAGATAACAAACATATCAATAACATTCTGTTTCTTAGTCACGGGCTAAACCTGTTTGCGACACGTGAAGCTTAATTCCATACCACCTTTTAAACACCCAAATTGATTTAAATCAATAAATTTGTCGGTTTTTTTATAATAATCGTTCACATATTTTCAAGAATAATAGGGATTGTTGAAAATAAAAGAATAAAAGAACCGAAAATGGTAATCCTACACTTTTCTACAACAATGTAAAAAAATAACAGAAAGATTAAAAAATGAAATAGAGGCAATAATGGGCAAAAAATACCTAATAAAAACTTTGCACTTTACTGCCCGAGGGAAAACAATTAAGCAAGGTCCAACTGCTTATTCCAGAAACACTTGTCAAACCCTACTATTTAAAAAGGTTATTTTAATTGGTCTCCTATTGTCACTTTTATAGTATGTTTAAATGTGAAAGCCCATACTGACACACTCGACATTAATTCTTTAAATATTCTACATCCCGGAGGCTAAATTTCGATACTTTTGGTTCCTTAAGAGTTGTACTGAAGTATTAAAACTATTGAATTATTACTACTTGGGCGTAGTGGGTTAAACCCCTGGTGGACTCTAAGATCTTCATATAAATTTTATAACTTTTCAAATTGCCCATAAGAGTCAGATGGAGTGTTAAATTACTTGCACTGGATCTTCTAGTTCCAGGGTTACAAACTAATTCTGTTTCTTATTACATGGTCAGCCAACTATATAACTGAAGCATTTAAGGACAAAAGAGGTGTAAAGGTGTAAAAGACACTAGTTAAAATTATCTCCTCGGAGAGTAATGACTTTCATCATAGCAGCCAGACCTAGTGATGTATGAAGTGAAGGTGTCATTTGGACGGTGGAAAGTAGATGCTTTTCAGAGAGCCCGGCATACTGATAAGCATACTTTTCCACTCGGTGAGAAAGGGAATGGTGAACCATCTCGCTCCTCGTTTTACTTAGTAAAGTCTATAGAGGTTCAAACCAGTCTTTCGGCTGATGACCTAACAACAACAACAATTTTTCAAAGCGCTGCAGTTTGAAAAAACCAACTTTTCTAATAAAATGTTTGTAATAATCTATTCTAAATTATTCAATTGAAATTTATTTGTCGAATAATTAGTTTTTTTGTTAATAAATAGTTGTAATAAGTTTAAAACGAAGTTTTTTTAGCTATTTTTTATTAATTTCCAAAGGATGCTGATGAAAATCCTAGTTCAATTTTTGGAGGTGGAATAAAATGATGCAAACATACAATATTAAAATATGTAGGCCTATACGTATCCTGTATTGTATTGTAATTAGGGAAACCATTCTTCATTATTTTCATCTGCGGGAGTAATAGATAGAAAGTATGGTTAGATCGGAACGGGTCGTAAATTCCACACAATCTCCCAAAGGAATCTGCTGGCCGTATATCATATCCACCAGGATGATTGATTCAGTTTTCAGGCTGATATAAATGAGGAAATTTTGAAATACTGTATTGAGACCGCAACAAATTTAATAATATTGTGTCAGTACTGCATTTATTCGACCTGATCAATAAAAAAACTTACTTTTTAATTTTCAAAAATAAATGTATTAACCACAACTCATACATATTTATTCAAAACGTGTTGAGTGATTCACCCAAAATGTTAACAATTTATAAACAAATATTTTCACTTAAATACCCACCGGATTATGCCCTTAACGGACAGGTGGAGTGTTAAATTAATTGCACTCGATCTGTTGGTTCCAGGGCTACAAAACATAGTTCTGTTTTTTAGCATATAGTCAGCCAATTATATGACTGAACTATTTAAGAACAGAAGAGGTAGAGGTGTAAAAGACAGTAGTCAGAGTTATCTCCTCTGGGAGTAATGAAATTCATTATACAGCCGGACCCTGTAATGAATGAAGTGATGCAGGGTGGAAACTGGGTGATTTTCGGAGGGCCTGGCATGCTGATAAGCATACTCTTTCAACTCAGTGAGGAAGGCAAAGAAAACCTCACTCCTCCTTTTTACTTAGTAAAATCTCTAGAGGTTCTAACCAGCTTTTCGGGTGATGACCTAAACAACAACCCACCGGATTGGTTGTCGCCGCGAGTCAGCTGTTCTACAGCAGATTTTTGGAGACGAAGGTTCCTGGTTCAAATCCTAGTCAAAATAGTTACTTTTATAGGGATTTGAATATTAGTCAGTGGTTACCGGTTTACTTCGATGGTTGGGATTCAATTAACCATACTCTCTCAGGAATGGTCGGCCTGGGCATGTAAAAGATGATACCTCGTTTACACGTTATACAGAACATCACCTTCGTCTCATGCCGGCTGCATTGGCGTGCTCGCCTCTCATCATGCGGTCTTGGGTTCGAATCCCATTCAGGTACGGCATATTTAGCAGTACTTGCAGAACAGTCGGACGTAAAACCAAAAAAAAAAAAAAAAAAACATCTTCGTCTCATTGGGCCATGGAGTTGCTTATTGTTCTGAAGTGAACAGATTGCAACATGCACACATTAGTGATAAAATAAAACTTTAAATAATATACTTAAGGCCTATTTTATAAAACTAGACATTATAAAATTGTAGTTCTTCGAGAAGTATGGTACTGAATGTTAATACACATTTTTAGAAAAAGGAACAAAGAAATAAGAATGCTTTATTTATTTTTTAAATTTCAGTAATGATTTAATTACAACACTGTTAAGTGGAACAAGTAATTGTGTTGAAGTGACATAATAGGCATGACACGAGTTGGGCCATCGTTGGTGCCTCCCCAAAGATTGTTAGTAGCAATTTTACGGATTTTTTGCTTTTACATTCTCATTGAACCACTTGAATCAAATTTAGAAATCCTTCTTGGTAGGTTTTAGGGATCTTACGGTTTTCCCAATAATTCTTTATATTTTGGGATCATATCTTATTTTATCTGTAAAATTATCCTTATAAAAAAATTATCTGTACAGATCACTGTCGACGGAGCTCGAATTTTTTCGACGAATCTTGTGGTTTATTTTTAACGGGTTAACTCCCATGAGACACTTATACGTCTCTCACCAGATCTGTAAAATTTATTTTTGACTGATCCGTCTCCCACGAAAAGTGTTATTAATTGAATTGTAAGACAAGTTGGATGCTTTTTACAGATTTTTACACGTTACAGTACAAGGTGTGTGCTGGAAAAGAAAAACAGAAGCAGCAAGACCAATGTCAACAAAAGTCATGTTGCAATTAGTACAATCTTGTGTAGACTTTGGTCTGTGCCTCTATGTAGACAACTGGTACTCAAGTTTACCACTCGCCTAACAACTGCTTGATAGAGAGATGTATCATCGATATTGATGTAGTTTTATTGAAAAATAGCCAAAAGTAAATTATTTATAAAATATATATAATATTATATTGAAATACAAGTAAAATTTCAGTGAGAGAAATTTGATATTTTTACTCTTGAGTACCTGATCAGTCTCTCACCTAAAACACAGCGCCAAAAAATGTATGCCTTACAATACTCTAGACTTGAAAGAAAATTAATTAAAACACAGAAAAAAAATTATAAAAAAAAAAAAAAAAAAAAAAAATTTTAAGAAACGCTATTATTTAACAATGATTCAAATAAAAAATGAACTAAAAATAAAAAATAACAAAAAAATTACAGACATTACTGTTACAAATAAAAGCGTGGCGCATTTTATTGTAAAATATTCGTTGTATAAAAATGCGCCACGCTTTTATTTGTAACAGTAATGTCTGTAATTTTTTTTGTTATTTTTTTTATTTTTTATTTTTAGTTCATTTTTTATTTGAATCATTGTTAAATAATAGCGTTTCTTAAAATTTTTTTTTTTTTTTTTATAATTTTTTTTCTGTGATTTTTTTTGTTAATTTTTTTTGTAAATTTTTTTTATTTTTTTCTTTTTAGTTACTTTTTTTAAGTAATTGTTAAATTAAAGCGTTTTTTAAATTTTTTAAATTTTTTTTGAAAAAAAATTTTTTTTGAAATTTTTTTGTAATTTTTTTTTACAAACACCTATTGTCATCGAAGATAAACAAGTGTGCAAAGTTTGATTCATATTGATACGGTAGAAGTATTAAAATTTTAAGTTGCCAGATTTGATGGATCCAAGAGTAAGTTATTTTGTAATAATAAAAGCGTTTAAAAAAAATTTTTTTGTAAATTTTTTTTTATGACAGCGTATTGTCATCGAAGATAAACAAGTGTGCAAAGTTTCATTCATATTGATACAGTAGAAGTATTAAAATTTTAAGTTGCAAGATTTTATGGATCCATGAGTAAGTTAAATAAAAGCGTTTAAAAAGCAAAGGAACCATAAAATAGGTACCGGTGGGGTTTTCAAACAAAATTGCAAAAAATGCCTTGAGAGTCAACCTGTTAAGCAACTTAAGATGTTCATTTTTTTCTAAAAGATCTTGTTCTGCAATGTTAAGTTCTGGCATATCTTGCTTTATTTCGGCCAACCACCTTGGAGGATTGTTCCACTTTAATTTAAAGGAGGAGGTTTTTTCCATTTTAATTATAAAATCGATTTCTTTAGTTACTCGATTGTCCGGTATTCTAAGTAAATGCCCAAAGAAAGAAATTCGTTTCTTCCGCATGATGTCAGTAATTGGCTCAGTTCATGGTAGAATTCAGATTTGGACTTTAAGATCCACATATCGTTGAGTTTCCGTTTTTTGTTTATGCAAGTCTTTAGGATTCTTCTTTCTATTTTTAGAGTTTCTCTCATTCTTGTTTTAGTTTTTAAATAAGAAATAATTTCCCAGCAGTAAGTGGCTCTAGGTTGTAGTCTACTATCGTTTTATATTATTGCAGTTTAAATTGAATAGACAGGTCTTTTTTGTTGTATGTGTTCTTGGTAAGTTGCTGGGCTCTCGCTGTTTCGTTGGTTCTAATTTCCTAGGTCACTTTCTTATTTCCGTTGTAAGTTATTGTTTCGCTAAGATATTTAAATTCTTCGACGATATCGACTATGTTACAATTTATAATTTACTCGACCTATGCAGAGCGGTTCGGTGATCATAATGTCTATGTTATTACATAGAAAAATTTGAGACCAATTTTTTTTTTTTTTTTACTCTTGAGACCTCATAGGATCACTCTAGTTAAAGTTTTAGGCCTGTTCCAGTGTTGGGTTTCCTTGAAAAGTGCGCTCTCCAAAGCGTGCCTTCCTTTTGTTTGGCTCACATTTTCTTAAAACGTTCCGATATCGGTTTCCGGTCTTCGTCGGTAAACACCCTGTTGTACACTCTTCTGGTTTTTGGTTCGAATGTTACCATATTAGTATTGGCTAGTTGGTTGTAATTAACTGATTTTGTTAGCAGGTCTTGTTGAATGATTCCAAGTTCCTCCATATTTCGCTGTACATCCTTCAGCCACCTAGGTCTCGACATTTTATTCCAAAAATGGCTGATCAGCCGGTTCACAAGTCTGGAATTTTCGGCTCTGAGTAACTTATGTGTCCTAGGAGTGATATTCTTTTCTTTCTAAAGTTATTTGTTAGTGGGGGGATTAGTTTGTAGATTTCTTCGTTTGGGATTAACCGCCACTGTCCTTCCACCATGTGCCTTATGTTCATTCACTTCTTAAGTATTTTTCTTTCTATTTTATTTGAGACCAATTTTATTTGATATTTTTTTATTTATTTATTTAAAGTCGCATCAACAGCTTCGTCATTAGTGACTACGGTGTGTTATGGAACGTTGGGTTGTGACTTGTTTTAACTTTCAGACCCTAGCCGGGAATTGAACCCGGGACTTCCGCGTGGTAGGCCAGCGCGCTACCACTACGCTACGGAGGTAACCTTATTTCCTATTTGTTTTAAGGTTTTAAGGATTTTATATAACCTTTATTTTATTACATTATCAGGTTTCTACTCCAGCGTCGTACTAGCCAATAGAAAGTAAAAAGATAGACAGACAAAAAATTTAGGGAAAAATTTGATGAATTTTAATTTTCATAGAATAACAGAAAACTATGAATGGGAAAAATCGGCAGATAAAAGAAAAAACCAACATAGTCAAAGATTAAAGGAGCTTCGGAACATAAAAAAAAATCTAAAACACTGTAAACGTTATCCGTAGTCGTCAAATCGGACAAAGAAAAATACTGTAAACATAGAATTAAGGTTAGGTTTGTGTACTATTGGAACAAATTTTGATGGGACATTCTGTACATTCTATGTCGTATAGATAGCCAGTAAATTTTTTGTGTTTTAACACAGATCGATATAAAAACACAGTATTAATGATTGAAATATAAAATTGGTTATTTAATATTAAAATATTTACAGTACTGTATGTTTTGAAATAATCTTTTATGCAACTTTTTTTAAACAACAATAGTTAACGACGTATTAGCGTGAAATTTAATGACATCTTATTTATCAAAACACCACAAAGAAAATAAATGTGGTATTTTTTTAAAGTAATGATTTCGTTCATTAAAATAGGCATTATGTCAATCATTAAAACTGACTAGCTTTTTAATAATTATTAACTGGTTAATTTCAATTAAATTTTCAATTAATTAATTTCAAATAATTAATTTTCAATTAAATTTTAGTCCCGGGTGTAGTTTTTAAGTTTGTTTTAGTGAATTTTAATACGGTAAACGGTAATATTCATCCATTAGCTTTGAACAGATGCCGATGATTTTCGAATCCTGTGGAAAGAAATATAGTGCAACCTCGATAATATAACGAACTATATTGAAAAAATCTCGATTCAACGAATATTTTTACGGCACCGTGACATTAGGCTAAATAAAACTACCTGTAAATTTACCCCTATTTAACAAATCTGTACCGTAAATACCGTTATCTGTACTGTAAAAAGACAGTTGTTAAATAGAAGGTTTAGGGATAGTTATAATATTTATGAAATGAAAATGATTTCAAGGTGAAGGATGGATTATAAATATTTATTTTTGAATGATAACCTGTTTTATTCATTTCAAAATGTCAGCTCGGCTTGAAACGTGTACATCAGAAAAGAAAGTTCAATGATAAGGTTTTTGCTGTCTGAAGGTGTTAAAACCGGCGGAAATGTAATAAGAAACTAAACCATAGGGAATTGAATAGGTAATAAGCTGCAATAGCAAATTAACAACTATTTAATAATAATTTTGAAAACAATGAAAAATCAAATTAAAAGAATGAAGATATTGCTTATTACATACAAATTTGCTTGAAGTGGCCCCGGATTCGAGTAACTTTGTACAGCCTTATAGATTAGGCCTACTGCTATGATTTATTATAGTGGACGCGCTGAATTTGTTGGTGGCAATTTTTAAAATCATTGTCAACTATCATTTTATTCTGTCCGTCCGTCACACCCAGATGTCAGAAACTAAAAGAGATAGCAACAAACATTTATCGGATTTGTAATTTACACAACAGATAGTGGGCCTAAATGGGGTTTGAAGTTCCGGTTTTGACCGGAAGTGCCCCAAATCTAAATCAGAAACTACAAGAGATAGCAAAAAACGGTTTTCGGATTCGTAATTTACACAAAAAGTTAGTGGGCCTGGATTGGCTTTGAAGTTTCAGTTTTGACCGGAAGTGGCTCAAAACCGGAAGACAAGAAATCAAAGTCGGAATTCGGAAATAAAAATAAAGTTATTCGATTCCTCTTAAAGAATAGATACAGAAATCATTGGGTTTGAATTTCCGTTTTTGACCGAAAGTGGCCTAAAACCGGAAGTTAAGAAATCAAAGTCAGAAACTACAAGAGATAGCAACAAACGCTTTTCGGATTTGTAATCTACACAGAAGGCTATGGTTCCCTTCCACGCCCAGCTGACAGAATGTAAATTTTTTAACCTGACATTTCCCTTGTAGTATTATTTATAAAGCAATGAAAGGCAGGTGGAGGGTTGTTTGCGAATGTCGGATCAAGTGGCCAAGCGGCGGGTTTTTGGTTGGTACGGCGGTTGCGGCCTCCTTGGGGCTGGACGAGGACACCTCAATTGAGTCCAACCCTACTTTCCCCATCGTGAGGGAGTGAACATGAGTTTTACTCGCCGCCTCGGATAAAAAAAAAATCTACACAGAAATTTAGTGGGCCTGGGATTGGGTTTGAAGTCTCAGTTTCGACCGGAAGTGGCCCAAAACCGGAAGTTAAGAAATCAAAGTTGGAATTTGGAAACAAAAATAGTGTCATTCGATGCCTTTTAAAGAGCAGATATAGAAATCGCTAATGGTTTTTGCAATAAGTCAATGGTAAGCCTTTTTACAAATTGCCACCAACTAATGAAATACGAATATATGTCTACTAAGTGTTTTATTACAAATATTCATGATTAACATACCCTAGATGGAGATCGCTTTTAATGTACAACCAATTTTACATGATTTTGAGTGTAAACAATGCACTAGGCTGCAGTAATGTATATGTTGGATAAACAATGATCATTCTGTAATCAGTGCACCATACGTGAATACTATAAAGCGTTTAACGGACCCAGTTATTAAACAAACAAAAATATTTCAACCGACCATACCATACATATTACGTTACTCTTGTTACTATATAACTTCAACGCTTTAATTTCTTTCATAAATTAATTTTATTTAAATTTACTGACGTTTACATGCATTTACATATGAAAGTTCATTATTTCTGAAAAGAAATAACAATTACCTTTGAAAAATAACCTCATACATTCGCTACTCAACCAGATAGGGTTTTTTAGAACTTTCAATCATAGAACAACCGTACTTCTGCAGAAATTCATGAATCTTGAACAAGTAATTTTTTTTGCTTTATTTATTTTGTAACTGTATAAAAACAACCAGGAAAATGTTTACAACTACGTAAATTAAAAAAAAACCAACCGTGTTAATGGCTTTGAGGAGGACACCACCCAGTGATAACTCTTCAGAGAACGATAATTGTGTTCATTTTGAAATTATACTTTTGTATACTTAATAAATGTTAGAATTGCGTATTATCATGTCTCTACTCCATCGACGTTTCAGTCATCTGTATACATTCCTGGCAGCTCTGCAGAGTTTATATTCCATATTAAGGGATTGTTATGATTTTGATATTTGTCTCTGAACCTACGGTAAAATTTTAGATATGTGTCGTTGACGAAAGGAACGCGTAAGTCATCGTGTAGTGTTCTATTGGATAAGTAACTCGGGCAATATCGACTCGGCGCATTAATTTAAGAAATACCTACCGGGTTATTAACTTGGTCGGATTCATAATATTTAACTTACCATTTTATATCAAAACATGTAAATAAATAATTGTAATAAATACAAACTAATATGTTAAATACGGAAAGTTTGAAAACGAATGTTTTGTATCAGAGTAATACAACAATCGTTCTCCCAGCATGCATCACTCATTCAATAACCTTACCCGTTCCCTTCACCCCGCAACTACACGGAGCTGGGACTCAATCAGTATGTTATTCATATAGTTTCTAGAAAATGTTTACTGTGAAGATTGCATCTTCCTTTACCAAAGGTTTCAATCAAATTCATTGAGAAAGGAAGATGCAATCTTCACAGTAAACATTTTCTAGAAACTATAATGATGTTATTAGGCCTACCTGAAGAAGCGGTGCGCACCACGAAGTACTCGTAAAATCGAAGTAACGAAACAGTAAAAAGGTAAATATTTTAAGTTATTTTATATAAACGCAAAAAAAATATTACATTAATATGGATTCTGCTGCTTTGATGATAATATTACATGATGATTAAATTTATTCATTATTTTTGTTTAGTTCATTTAAAGTCGCATCCATTACTTTGGTTATTAGAGGCTACGTTAGGTTATGAAACATAATCGATGGTCTTTATGTGTAATAATTTCAGACACTAGGCAGGAATCGAAATCGGGACCTTCTACAATACAGCCTAGTGATCTAACTACTAGGTCACGAAGAAGACCAAAGTTTATTATTTTTTTTAACGAAATCTCTTTTATCATTTTGGATGTCCACCAAATGTAATTAGAGGGCGTAGCACCCTAGTTTATGTCAGTTTAATTAAAACTTTATTATGTTTGCATACAAAATTAATTATTATTAAACAAGAATTGAATAATCTGGCATTGAATTGATTTACCATTCGATATGAAATTTAAATAATGTAATATTCAATAGCGTATTACTGATTTGACCATTGCTCATAAGTCCTTATTGATATATTAATTTATGATATACTCCCTTAAAGTGATATCCGTTTTGGTCCTTGATATGTATATTTCATATCTTGTAATACCGGGTGATTGTTTAGTCCTGTTACCCAATTGTTAATGTCTGGTAATATTTTTCTAAAAAAATAAATTTTGTTTTGTGACACTAAGTTGGTAGCCCTACTCAACCAGTATGGATGTGGCAGTGTGAGTTGATTCTCCTTGAGCTGTGTAAAATTTTGTGCCATTTCCGGTCGTGCTACGAACAGAATGTCTTTTATCCTAAAACAATCTCTTGTTTAAATCTGGAGGCTGAAGCTCTAGAACTAATCGTACGTGATACGGATACAATTTCAATTTTTTAGCAGCTTTCTGAGCACTCGAACATTAACAAATCAACATGCGAGGAAAGTTTTTGTAAACTTTTCCATGGAGAATTGAGCAATCTTGTTTCCACATTCTCTTAACGTTATCTGTCAAGAGTTTTGGTCGACCACTACGTTTTCTGCTGCAAACAATACCTGCCTCTAAAAATCAGTTAGTTAGCCTAGAAATTGACTAGAATAGAGTGGAGGAACACCGAAAAATTTAATTTGAAATGATTCTTTTACACTCGCATACGATTTTGTAGCAAAATATTGTTCAAGAATGAAAACCCGTTGTTCTAGGGTAAAAGACATTCTGTTCGTAACACAACTGGAAACAGCACACAATTTTACGCAACTCAAGGAGAATCAACTCAAACTGTCGTATCTATACCGGTTGAGTAGGGCTACCAACTTTGTGTCACAAAACAAAATATCCATTTCTTAGAAAAAAATTACCAGACATTAACAATTGGGTAACAGGACTAAAAAATCACTCTGTAGGTAGAATAAAATTAATAGTCTACTATCTTCAAAAAGCTGTTTATTATTTTATTTTATTTAGTAAAATATAGCTACATTAAAATTACAATTCATGACTATACTAAGCTATGTACAATATTTTAAATTAAATATACTTATACGCAAAAACTCTTCTTCACAAAGAGTTCTGTCCGCGCATAGGAGTATACAGAACAAAAACATTAATTCACTTAAATACTTATAACTACTATAAAATTACCAAGTTAAATACTAAGTTAAATTACTACTGGTAGCTATATTATAATAGCGATATTATTACTTTTTTTTTATAACTACTATGTTATACTATGTTATAACTATTACTACTTTATAGTAATATATTTTAACTAACACAATGTAAATATTTTAACTTTAAACAAAATTAATTCAATAAATGAGCATAAAGAGACAGTTAAACTGTCGCAAAGAGAAAATTAAAACTAATAAAACAATTATTTAAAGACCTGGAAAAGTTTCTCAAGTTCTTGCTCGCAGATCGATATTATATGATATTTTAGTTTATGTTTTAATAGATATGGTGACATAATACTGTGTATATGAGGTGGAAGTACGTTAACGAATCGCCTCTCAAGATACAGAAATGATATTATTCATTTAATCACTTAGCCTATGCAGGAAATGCGTCCCTCTTAATTTTTAATCCGTTAACTGATAACATGACACATAACTTGAGTTAGATTTCTGTTTAACCAACAATATTAAAAATCTGGTGTGAAACAGTCATACGACATTCTCTTGCCAATATTGATAATGAACAATGTAACCTATGTTTAATCATGAGTAAACAAACAATATAAAATGAAAACCGTAACCTAATTTTAATCATGAGTGAATGGCGATAAACGAAAATCAATCTGTAGAAGTTAAAAATACGGATAATCAGGAATTGCTTCGAAACTATGTTTTGAAGAGAAAAATGCTTCAAATAAAAGTTGTAGGGTTATAAACTTTTATTGTAAAATGCATACTAAGACTGCAATTTTAAAATTTACAATGTAAATTTACAGATTTTACAGAACTAATTTATCAGCAACTAAGACACCTCTCGTAAAACTACACAAATTACTCATCAAGGAGCTCACGAAATGATAAATTACAGTATCGGTTGGGTAAATCTTCAAAAAACCAAGTTATAAAAAACTATTAATTCTTTATTCTTTCAATCGATCGGTAATTTGGTAAAAATAACAATGTGACAAATTTACACGTGAAGAGCTAAATTTTACTGAAAAGGTTGACCGGAATCAATCCAAAGCTAGCTGAGAATGTAGTCGACAAAACACCCTTATCCTTTTAAATATATATATCATCTATTTATTGATAGTAATTTTATTGCAATAATTTTAAGATCACCTCCTTGGAAAAGTGGTTAGAGAGAAAATCAGACTACAAACCGGAAAATTCCGAATTCGATTTCTGACTAGTTTCTGGAAACTATTAGTCTATACATAAATACACCTAAATTTTTACTGTAACCCATAATAAGCCCTAATCAAAGTAGTTATGTAATTTTAAGTAAATTTAAAAAAAACAATAAATTTAGGTATTCAATAAAATTGCCTGTTATCATTCTATTGTTTTGTATATACGTAAAAAAAGAATGGCTGTATATTTTTACCCATTTTGTTTACTAACTCAAAATTTTACAGAATAATTTAAAAGGAAAAATGTACGGGTAAGGATTTAGGTGGTTGTTCATGGGAGGTTTCTGAATTTACAGGAGTACTTTGATGATTTTTTCATTCAAGTTAAAATGGAAACGAAAAGGATTACTAAAAGTTTGTTTATTTTTGAACAGTCAATTTTTGTTTATATTCTAACCGTACAAATAAGTTCTGATTATTCAAATAAAAACACATACGAACTAAAGGTTCAACGACTTTCTTATAAATTTGCAATTTATATTTAAATTTTTATTACGTATACTTTAAGTATTATCGTGATTTAATTTAAGTTAATTCAGTTATGTTATTTTTGGATACAATTTTAAATGAAGTTATTTTAACACAATGTTTTGGTTACTTAAAAGCTTTATTTAAAATCGCTTCTACAACTTTATCGAATGGGTAACGATTTATTGTAGGAGTTGGATTTGTTAAAAGTTTGTTATTTAAAGGAATAGTTTATCGTTTTTATTCTTTTTATTGTTTTACAGAATCATTGAGTTTTTTATTAAAATAAATAAAATTTAAAGCCTAAGCTCGAAAGGAATCGAACAGGGTGTATTCGGACGAAAATAGGGCCCTAAGGTCGAAATGCCTAAAAATAGATGTGAGAGAAAAGGAAAGAAGCAAAAATAAAACCACTTATACGCTTCGGTAATAAGAAGAACCGATTACAGAATGGACTGTCCCAAAAATCGGACTAAAATGATCCAATGAGGTCGTAAAAGAAAAAAATAAAGTTTACAAAATTAATTTTTTTCAATGAGAAATTTAAAAAAATATAAACTTACTTATATCTGCCTACTTTACAAATCGAAATCCAGATTTCACCCATTATACCAAGCCATCTAAATTTTGTAAAAAAATAGCGGAATTTTTATGAACTGCTGACAGGTTGCTTAATGTTCAACTTGGTCTAAATCAATACATATTAGTAGGATGCCCAATGCACCACGACATCTTTGTGTAGGCCTAAGCGATATCTAATCAACATTGTTTATAAAATATATAAATTAACAGTTTTACAATCATATTTAAGGGAAAATATTTTTTAAACATATCAAAAAGTTCACTAAATTACTCGATCAATGTTAAAAATGCATATACTTTGTATAGAATGAACTCTATAATAATGGTACTTGTTATTGTGTACATATAAATGTACCTACCATTTACCTAATCAACTGAGATTAAAACTGAATCAGATTTTCTCTTATTAAGATCTGGTATTACGGTGGACTGAATTATGTACGTTGGTACGTAACTAATAGGCCCATCTAATTTGGTCACGGTAGATTGGGGAATCTCCCTTTAGGGCTACTGAATTAACTACTATAAGCTCCTATTGCATGGCGTACGATCGCATCGTACACCCACACATTGTACTTTTTTTATCGTTTGACTTTTTAAACAGCGTGTAGAATAGCAGTCTATGATTCACAATATCGTTGATCGAAGGTCAAGTTTAGAAATCAAAATTGTTGAAGAATTTTAAATAAATAATTAAATAATCATCATAATAAATCATCAGAATAAATAATTTCCAATTATTATCCAAATATTCTAAACCAAAAATTAAATATATTAAACTAAATTTTAAAGAAAATATCAGAAACATAAATAATTAATCCAGAAGCCAAAGATTCAAATTTATCAGAAATGGAGTCATAAAACAAAAGAAGGTATAATTTTGAATTATAATTTGAATAGATTAACAAATAATAAAAAGGAAATTATAAGAATATCAAGATACAATTGAATTATAAAACTAAATTAAACAACTTAATGATGAACAAGCAGTTAAAATTCTAAGAGAATCTAATAGATACTATAAAACAAATTGCAACAATGGTCAAGTCTCCCATTCGATCCCGGTCGATGTAAGAAGGCATATGGTACAGCTGAGACTACAGGAAATTATAAAAGAATCGTAACTATTAATAATAATTATTTCATACTTTTTGAGCTCAATAGAATAAAAAATAAAATTCAATTCAACAATTGATGTTATTTATTAATTTAGCATATATTTAGAGTTGTAGAATAGAAGTGTCATCAATCAATTAAATTCAAGAGAAGTAACATTTCGTAACATTTAATTTTGTCAGTTAATAAATTTTCCAATGTTCATAAGTTTCAATAAAATTTCAATTTATTATTTTTAATTTCAATTCATTGCGTTTTTCTTTATTTTTCTTTAAATTTTAATTACATTACATTTTTGGCGCCCAACGTGGGGCTTAAAAGAGAGTAGTAAGGCGTATTTAATTTCATTACAAGTGAGGCAGAAAAAATAATGTTATGTTTTCCCTACATTTAAATTTTTACATTGTTATGCCTCATTTACATTTTTACATTTTGATGCTCTAGAAGATTGAGTAAGCGCTACGTTTACTGAAATTCTTGGGGGTTTTGCTCTTGTGGTAACAACTTTTCTTTTTAAGATTGCGTCCTTAATAAACAATTTCAGGCAAACACCCTTCTGAAAGCCACCTTTCATCTGAATTATTATGATTTTGATCAAAGTTGTAGAAAATTATAAGACCTACAACAGTTATATCAAACATTTTTTCTAGATCGTTTAGTAGTTTAGTGTCAATTAGTGATTTTATGTATTTTGCTCATCATAATCGGCAAAAATAAATATTAAACTAATATCACAATATTCTGCCCATAACGGACAGGTGGAGTGTCAAATTATTTACACTCGATCTGTTTGTTGCAGGGCTAAAATAAATAGTTCTGTTTCTTATCACATGGTCAGCCAGTTAATTGACTGAATCATTTAAGAACAAAGAAGGTAGAGGTGTAAAAGACACTAATCAGAGTTATCTACTCTGAGAGTAATAAATTTTACTGAGTAAAAAGAGGAATAAGGTGGTTTACTCATTGCCTTCCTCACTGAGTAGAAAAGTATGCTTATCAGCATGCCCCGCCCTCTGAAAAGCACGTATTTTCCAGCCTGCAAATAACACCTTTACTTCATTTACCAAAAGGTCTAGCTGTATAATGAAATTCATTACCTTCAGAGAAGATAACTCTGACTAGTGTATTTTACACCTCCAACTTTTCTGATGTTAAATGATTTGGTCATTTAATTGACTGATTTTGTGATAAGAAACAGAACTACTTTTGTAGCCCTGGAACTAACTGAGTGCAAAATTATAAACACTTCACCTGTCTGTTATGGGCGTATATGAAATACGAGATGTCTTACCGTATTATTATAATTAATTTTTGGGATGTGTATAAACATTACAGACGATTTGTAAAGAAAATGCTTTTTAATATACGCAAATACTATTTTTATAATTGCTATTTGATAAATTTACACTCATCGAAAAATTCTTAATTGCGTACTTCCGTATTTAATATTAACATGTAATTAAAACTAAAATAAAATAAGTGTTAAGTGTGTAATATATGTACACAAGTAGTACATTATTGATTACTTCCCATTGAATAAACTAAATCAAAGGAAGCTAACGCTTCTGCACACCTTGTTTTAATACAAACCCTCAACAAGGAAAGGGATCGTAAAGGGTGAGAAGGGGAGGAGGAGACTGACATTGTAGATGGACTTCACGTGTCACACGTATTGTGGAAGAGAGTGAAACAGATGAGGGAGGAGTTAACAAACACCCTCCTCTGTATTGTAATAAGGGTAACCGGTTGGGGGTGTGGGAGGAGAATTTACCAGCTCAACGATCATGACAAGCAACCAAGTGATGTTTATTATTTTATCTCGAGTCAAATGTACCAGCGCTAACGAGAACATTATTACTATTATTATTGTTATTATTATTATTATTACAATAATAATTATTATCCTTCCAAAAGCCGCTTTGTTGAATTATCCAAAATATTGAACACCCACATATTACATATTCTCAAAATTAATACAAGACAAAAATATGATGTTAAAATTAATTTAAACAAGATAATATCTATCAAATTATTAAACATATTTTGTAATAAACCTGCTGTTGGATTCGATGATTTAAATTTTTGGAAAATTATTTGCCCCTAACATACCTGAGTATATAAATCAAACCTAAAAAGAAAAGCCCAAAATACTGCAACACAAGATAACATATAACAAGTAATGTCATTTCGGGATCTGGGTACAATAACTAATAAAAAAATTCCGTTAAACTTATAAATAAAAATTATCTAATTTAATTTCTTTTTACTTAACGCCCACATTGGAGCACTTCAATCAGTACCCGAAATATACGTCACAATATATATATATAAAAAGTTCAAATCACTTTCAGTGAAAGAATAACGAAAAAATCTAATTAACTAAGAATAGAAATGAAAAAGGACTTTTGTAAAGGTGCTACGTTATAAAAATTAAGACAGACTAATTAACAACATATACATTTGAAAATATTAAAATACAATAGCAAATATTTCTTGAACAAAAATTGTCGAGCTTATTTTCAGAGAAGACAACCTCTATATTAATTAAAAACGGAAGAACTGAAACATATTAATCCTGGATTTTGAAATAGAAATTGAAAAGAGTCATTATATCATCTGAATACAATTTCCACTGAATTTGAAATCTTTTACTTGAGTATTATACCATTTTCTCTTCAGTAGTCTTAATACATGAATTTTCTTTTTCAATTTTCTTTTATTTAAGCACGGATGTAATACATTTAAATTCTGTAAAATAATTACCATCATATAATTTTCTATCATTAATTATTTTTGCGTGTTTTTATTTATATCCCACAATAATTACTAAGGAACTATAAAACTTATTGTGCTAATTGTTTTAATCCCTAATTTGTGTACGTTACAATCTGTTCAATTTAATAACAATAAAAAATCCCTTGACCGAATGAGATGAAGATCATATGTATGACGTGTAAACGAGGTGTAGTCTTGCACCGACTTAGGCCGACCATTCTTGAAAGAGTATGGTTAGTTGAACTCCCAATCATCAAAGTAATTTGGTAACCACTCTCGAGATTCAAATCCGTATAAAAGTAACTACCTTTACTAGGATTTAAAGGAGGAATCTTCGCTTCCGAAAATCAGCTGTTTAACAGCTGATATTTTTTACTCGCGGTGATGACTTTACTACTGGACAAACCTGGTGATTATGCTAGAGAATAAAAATAATTGAAAATTTATTTAAATTAACGACTAAACCTGTTTCATTTTAAGCGGATATTACGAACGACGTTCAATACTTAACGAAAAAAATTATTGTAGAGAAAATCGGTTGGCAACCTCGGAAGCACTGTCAATTAATAATAATTAATATAAACATAAATTATTTTTACATTTCAAAATTCCAACTTTGTTTAAAACGTGTACGCCTGAAGTGTATAGTTTGTGATAAGAATTTTTATATCCGAAGGTGTAAATCGGAGAAAATATTTACTCAAGAATTGAAACAGTATGGTGAAAAGTGTTCGAACCGTAGTAACGTGTCATGAGTGGAAATATCCGGATCTACCCACAAAAAGAAATTCGAAAATTACGCGTCAGCCGGCGATGTGATTTTGGCGATATTCTGGGACCCGAAGACACATTTTTGTTGTGACAATTTAGAAGAAACCTGTCCCGTGAATATTGAGTACTATTATCATATACTGTGATAGAGCATTATAAGGCTAAACCCATTATAAGGCTACACGTAAGGACACTCTCCCAAAAGGTTTAGTTCTCTTTCATTACAACGCATCCACCCAGACCACTCAGAGATCGAACGAAACGCTAAAGAACTTGTACTGAATGGTGTTGCCACTACCTCGATACAGCCCAGATCTCATCCCGTCAGATATTTTTTGTTCTGATCATTCAAATACTCATTATAAAGGTAAAGAAGTTCAACGACAAAGAAGCCGGCTAAAAAAATGGCACACGAGTGGTTCAAACAGGAAATTAAAGACTTCCACACTACGTTAATCAGAAATCTTATGGAATGGCAGGAAAATTTCGTTATGAAAAACAAACAATCCTGGGTTATCTATCTCCTGTAGTAATACTTACTTCATGAAAATTAATAAGAACAAAACGAAAGTGTTGTGCAGCAGCAAGAGTGGTTTAGAAGAGATGGGAAATTTAAAAGTAGGCAACGAAAACATACAGGAAAGTGGGGAATTCTGCTATCTAGGGAGTAAAATAACAATGGATGGTAGAAGCACGAGTGATATCAAGAGTAGAATTGCTCAAGCTAGAAAAGCCTTTGAAATGAAAAACAGCTTACTGACTACAAACATTGATTTACAGATTAGGAAAAATTTCTTAAAACATTGTGTTTGGAGTGTTGCATTATACGGGAGTGAAACGTGGGTGATAGGGGCAGTAGAAAAGATGAGGATAGAAGCATTTGAAATGTGGTGTTTTAGGAAAATGTTAAAGATTAGGTGGGTGGACAAAATAAGTAATTTAGAGGTTCTTAGGCGAGTGGATGAAAAAAGAAGTATATGGAAGCATCTTACCAGAAGAAGGGATAGGCTAGTGGGGCATATCTTAAGACATCCAGGTATCGGGCTATTAATAATGGGGGGTAATATTGAGGGAGTAAATTGTAGGGGGAGGCAAAGATTAGAATATATAAAGCAAATTACAAAAGATGTAGGGTGTTACAGGTATGTAGATATGAAACGACTTGCACAAGACAGAACAGCTTGGAGAACTGCATCAAACAAGTCGAGAGACGGAAAACAAAAAAATAGTAATACTAAAGTATTACTATTCCATTACAAGCCTTCTTCAACCACACCCTATAATAAAGTGTGACGTAAAGGTGTAAAATGTAGGTTAATTGTAAGTAGATGCAGCTAAGGTACCTTATCGTGGGCCTACTTTTCAACCTATTAAAAAAAGGTAATGTTAAGGTAAACGGAACCTCCGTATTGACTAGAAAAAACACAACCAACCAGAAATTCGGTTCCTTTAATGAACAAACAATATGTCTATTATGTGTTTTTAATGTACAGTATAACCATAAAAAATATTTTTTTTGAAAGTTAATTAACGGGAGACTGCACTTTGTATCCCATCAATGTTAAATTTGCTACTTTTAGGTACATTTTTCAAAGGATTGGTAAAAGATCGGGAAATTAAACATAAAATACTTATAATTAACAGGTTTCTCTAGCTACTGATTTTTTTCAATTTGTTCGACCATAAAATAAAAAATAACGCTTGCCATACAGTTTTTTCTACGTTTTTGCATATTATTAATTTTCGGAACACCTGAGGACGTTATAAAAATGTCGGTATACGAGATGTGGCTATTAAATAACGAGACTGACGTAAAAAAATTTAATTTTAATTTTATACATAATCACTTATTGTCACCTTCAATATACACTCCTTTTCTATCCCTGCAACGCTCCATGCGAATTTTCCATAGTTGGAAACAGTGCTGGAAGTCATCGTCTGTCAGCTCCTTTAGGTGACGTGCCGCTTTCTCTTTTACAGCTTTCATAGACTCAAATCTTCTCCCTTTTAATGCAGATTTCCCCTTAGAGAACAGGTAGAAGTCACATGATCCAAGATCTGGTGAATAAGGTTCACCTGAAGGTTCACCTAAGGTTCATCTGGTGGTGGGTAAGGATGCTGTACTTGGCTAGGAACCTCTTGACAGATAACGCGGAATGAGCTGGCGCATTGTCTTGGTGGAGAACCCATAATTTGTCCTTCCACATTTCGGGCGTTTTTTCCTTACTCTTTGACGTAGTTTAGAAAGTACCTCAAGGGAGTAATATTGATTAATTGTTTGACCTTCAGGAACCCAGTGAAGGTACACGATCCCATGGATATAAAAAAAACAATCATCATTGCTTAAAATTTTGACTTGCTCATTCGAGCTTTTTTGGCTCTCGGTGAAGTTTGGCTCATCCAGTGCATAGATTGGCGCTTTGTTTTCGGATCATAAGTAAAAAACCACGTTTCATCACATGTTATTATCGTTTCCAAAAAATTTGGGTCATTTTCAATCGCGTACAAAGTGTCAGTACAAACATTTTTACGAGCTTCATTTCAAACTTTTTGAGCGGCTGTAACCTGAAGGAGCTGCCAGAAGATGACTTCCAGCACTGTTGCCAACAATGGAAAACTCGCATGGAGTTGTAGGGATAGAGGAGTGTATATTGAAGGTGACAATAAGTGATTATGATGTATAAAATAAAAATACAATTTTTTACATCAGTCTCGTTATTTAATAGCCACACCTCGTATATATGCATATATACAAGATAAATTACTGCTAACATTTCAGTCTAGTAGATTTAATAGTTTCTGAGTAAACATTCCTAAGTGTTAAAAAATTTAAATTTACGGGAAAAGGCAAAATACAGAAAGGCACAAATCGAAAACAAAACCAGTAAATTTCCAATCAAGAGTTGGTTAAAAAGCTGAAACAATAACTAAGAATATTTAAAAGAGTGGTGCAGATATTTAAAAAACCTAAAATTCCCTTTGCACTAAAACGAGGAATATAAAATTATGAAAGCCGACCGTATTGGCATAGTTGGTAACGTGTTCGCCTCTCATCATGCGGTCTTGAGTTCGAATCCCACTCAGGCACGGCATATTTTCATAAGTTACAAAAAATCATTTCATCCTTCACGGTTACAACCCAACGTCATCACTAATGACCACTGTAGTTGATACGACGTTAAATAAAAAAAAAAAAAAAAAAAAAAATGAAAAATTGGTGACATGATAATTTTTCTGGGTAAACCTGATAAAAACTTAAATTTTTCATTAAAATCATTGTTTTGGCGTAATTTAATGATTTTCTGACTATTGTAAAACACAAAAAAAGGAAAATCTAAATTTTTAGTCAAAACCATCGTTGTCTCCCTTACAAGGTTAAGGGAATCAGACAACTTTAGAAGTATTGCCTATCAGTATTTACTCCATAGGATTTTATTAATGGTGTAAATTTTTGTGCGTTAGTCACTTATTTAGAGATAGCTTCTAAATTACCTGTAACAATTAACCGTTAAACGAAAATACAGTTTGGAATTATGCTGAACCACCTACGAAGCAATTCGGAGCAAATGAAATGAGGTTAAGGCATGACTGTTCAACTAACAGTAGTACTGGGATATTAAGAGATTGTTGATGTATGAGGTTGCGTGATTTATGAGTGGTTAAGTTGAGAATGCAATCGTGCGTAATCTTCTAAGCACGCACCCTACCTTATAAACATACACACGAGCACACACATACACACGATTGCTTTTCGGTAAATGCATTATTAGGTTGGGTTCCTTTCACGTAGTCTCAACTAATTACATATTATCGTCCTAGTGTTATACTACCCTATATTGACAGAATCTAGTATCACAAAACATATCAAGGACTTTATTACATATTTACGTGCAATAAATAAAATATTTTATGTTTCATAAAATTAGGGTAAATACCAATACTTTGTATTCCAACCATGTTAGTAGTGAGTCAAAATGAGTTATTTTATAACAGTCCGCGATTATATTTAATATGCGAAAACAAGTAAGGAATAAAGAAATGGAATGAAGAAAATATTTCCATCGCCCTTCTGAGCATGGTTCGGGGCTGAAACATATTTATGATTACTTAGCTCGACAATAGAATTTATTTATATTTCCCTAACATGTAAATTTAAGTAAATTGAATAAAAGATGAATTTTTAGCTGTTATAATTTTAAATGAGAATGATCTTTTCAAGATCATGTTTCCCACTCTATATGTACGAGAGAGAGGGGGGATAGAGGGGTGAAAGAGAGAGGGAAATGGTAGGAAGATTAGAGAGAGGGAGAGTGATAGGGGTGAAAGTGGGAGTAAGTAAGAACAGAGGGCTAGATCCATATAGAGAACGCGAGGAAGGTATAGTTGAAAGAAGAGGGTGAAGGGAATAAGGGAGAAAAAAATATATAGAAAGAGAGAGAAGAAAAGAGGAGAGAGAGATGGAGAGGGTTTAAGTAGAGGAAGACGGAGTGAGGAATTGCGGGAGTGGGGGAGAGATGGGGAAGAGAGGAGAGGAAAGCGTGAGGAGGAGATGGGGAGACAAAAGTAGAGATTAAGAGAGAAAAAGAGAGTGTAGGGGAGAGCAGAAGAAAGATAGGTAATGGGGTGAGAGGAGGGAACAGAGGGAGGGAGTTATAGTTAGCGGTTATATTAAATATATAAATAAAAAAAGAAGTAAGAGGGTGAGTTAAGGACAGTGGAGGTGATTGATAAAGGGAGGGAAAGGGGAAAAGAGGGCAACGAGAGAAGGAGTAGTAGTGAGAGTGAGGAGGGGAGAGAGAACAAAAAGGAGAGATATGCTGTGGACGGAGGTTAGCTGCTACTGGCGGTTGGTAGTGGCAATAAATGTTAAGTTCGTCATTTTGTTGGTTCTTTAATCTTGAGCACTATAACTGAGCAGGATGAGACTGCCCAACGATGAATCAGATAAATTGTCATGGTCTTAAAATCTTCTTTTAGGCTTTAGGCTGACAAAAGGGTTTTTTACCAATATTTATACCAGATAAGTGTTAAACTTTTCCCTGAGTTATAGAGTAATTAAATTATTCACTAGTACATCATGTTCTAGAAAATCAACAAGTGAATTAAAAAAGCCGCTTATTCTGAAGGGCAATAAATTTCACCCGTAAAAACTCATATAAAAGATACTCATGTTGTCAAAACATAATTTATCGTCTATTTTGGGGGTAGTCTGCCCAAAAATAAAAATTTCTTCTTCTTCTTCTTCAGGTGCCCTCTCCATTACGGAGGTTGGCTATCATCATGGTTAGTCGTACTTTGTCTACTGCTGCTCTGATAAGGTCATGCGACGAGCAGTTAAACGCTTCTCTCAGGTTTCTTAACCAGGATATTCTTCTGCGTCCCACCGAGCGTTTACCAACGATTTTTCCTTGAATTATGAGATGCAGAATCTCGTATTTAGGCCCCCCATGATGTGTCCAAGGTATGTCAGTTTTCTTATCTTTAAGCTTTGCAGGATTGCCAGCTCTTTCCCCATTCTTCTGAGGACTTCTACATTTGTGAATTTCTTAAAGTTGAATAATATCAACTTATTTACTTTGAATATGAAATTTCAGTTAATATATATATATATATATATATATATATATATATATATATATATATACACCTGCCTAAAAAACTAGTAAAAATACCCCCTACATCCTGTAAAATAAGGGCGCATGTGAAAAAATTGTCTTTTACGGGAACTGCGATATCTAAACAACGATATAAGAAAAAGACTTGGGGTTTTTTCCAGAAAATACAGAAAATTAATATCTATAATAGGTCAGATTCATTTTGCTGTTTAACTCTCCTACTAAAAATAATTAAATAAAAACAAATTTTGAGAAATTCTGGGAATTGTGTTTGTTAAAATGCTTTTTTTAGAAATGTTTGTTACTGTTATTTGATATATCTCTCTGTCAGATTATAGAGCAAGAAATTCTGAACATTTTAAAAAAAGATCATTAAAATATCTGCAGTATAACCTGAGATATGCTGGTCCCCAGTACATTAAATTGCAAAAAAAAATTGCGGAAATTTTCCTTCCAAGTTTACACTACTAGGACATCAGCTGTTACAGTTTCATTTTGAATAGCAAACAGTGCTGCATCGATATCATCTAGTACTATCGATGTTACTATCACTAGAAAGCGCAAAATTCAAGCTTTCAAACAAGCCTAAGACCACAAATTTTGACAGATTCTTTCATGAAATATGGTCATTTGATAAGTAACAATTTATTGTCAACTTTTTGTTGTCATGACGACGTGACATGTACACTACATAAATATTTTTTTACTAAACATCTGGTTGTTGTATCTTCTTCTTCTTCACGTGCCATCTCCATGACGGAGGTCGGCTATCATAACGGCGATACGAATTTTGTTGACCGCTGCTTTAAAGAGTTCGTTTGAGGAACACCTGAACCACCTTCTCAAATTACACAGCCAGGATATCCTTCTCCTGCCCACCGATCTTTTTCCTAATATTTTGCCTTGAATGATGAGATGCAATACCCGATACTTTGGTCCCCTCATAACATGACCAAGGTACCTTAATTTTCGTGCCTTAACTTCCACCATGAGTTTCAGCTGCTTTCCCATTCTACTGAGGACCTCTTCATTCGTGACATGCTCAGTATATGAGATCCTCAACATTCTACGGTAGGTCCACAGCTCAAAAGCCTGTAGTTTCTTCTCACTGAATCTATTGAGAGTCCAAGCTTCCACACCGTACAACAGGACAGGGAACACGAAACATTCAAGGAGACGCATTCGTAATTCGAGATTTATATCTCGTGATGTTAGTACCTTCTTCATTCTGATAAAAGTAGCGCGTGCTTTCTCAATTCTAATTTTTATTTCAGCACAGTGATCACCACTGCAACACACTCGAGCTCCAAGGTACGTGTATGCATCCACTCGCTCTAGCACATCACTTCCCGCCAGAAAATCCCCCACAGGAGGTGGTGTGTAAGGCATGGTAATTACCATGTACTTGGTCTTTCTTGTATTAAGACTCAAACCACTCAATTCACTCTCAGCAATGACATGGCTGAGCATTCTCTGGAGATCTTCCATGTTTTCTGCCAGAAGGACAGTATCATCTGCATACCTCAGATTGTTGATGGATATGCCATTTATTTTTATTCCTCCTGTCTCCCCTTCTAGCGCTTTGCTTATCACTCTCTCGGAATAGATATTGAACAGGAGCGGTGAAAGCACACATCCCTGACGTACCCCACGCTTGATATTTAGCTCTATAGATATTGATATTGTACTCTATTGATATTGTACTCTGACTGCACCCGTACTGTGGCCTTTTGGTGGAAATATAGATTACTTATCAGACGAAAATCGCGTGCATCTATTTGAACTTCTTTTAAAATCTCAAATAATTTTGTATGTTGCACCTTATCAAAAGCCTTATGGTAGTCAATAAAACAGGCAAATATTGGCTGATTTACATCCAGGCAACGCTGAGAAAGAATATTGAAAGCAAACAGAGCTTCTCGTGTGCCCAAGCCAGGTTGTTGTATAAACAAGGTATTTATATCGTTAAATTTAAAACATTTTGACATTATGAAAACAGAAAAAAACATTTTAATTTTTTTTAAATTTTTTTTGGGCAGACTACCCTCTTTAGCAAAATGTGTAAGTATTTTCTATTTGCAATTTGATTGGTTATAATAAATTTGAATACGTATTTAAAACAAAAGTAGCTATTCATTAGTCAGTTAAAATAATTTGGATAGTAAATAGATATAGATGGATGTTTCATGGTTGTAAATGATAGTGAAAATTACTTTCAGTTTGAAGACAATTTGCTGAAGATTAAATTATTTAGGTATCCTTCATTAAATTCCTTTTGTAAAGTGTATTTTACTCTATTAGTCAATAAAAATTATTGTTAAATCAGGTTTTTTTTGTATTTTTTTCTGTTTTATAATTGTTTTTTTTTGTAACTATGAATCTGTGAAAATATTTCTCAAAACAAATAAATTGATTACTTATTTATTTTATAATAAATTTGACAACTTTGGTATGATATAACAATTTATCAAGTAATTGAGGACTGAATTTTAGATTTCAGTTTAGAAATCGAGCGCTTACTGATTTAACCGTTATGGCAATCCAAACTACGTTCAATATTATCACTTTATACTCATTTTTCCTTTGCTTACTTTTCAATCAAATAAGAATGAAAAGTATGAAATAATTATATAAATTTAAATTAAATAATGAATTAAAATTCTAATGATTTACTTAGTAAAAATATATGAACATTTAAAAACAGAGTACATGACTGAAATAAATATAAGTTGTTTGGTAATATTGACGAGAGCTCAGTGGCTCTCATTAGAGTTTCAGAGCTCCCACCTAACTGTAGATGAATGAATGAAGGAAAACAGAAAAGACGTGCCTGATCGTTTGTCCTTTATTACTGAATGTGATTGGAATACAGGATCATACAAATTTCTGTTTTTACAACAATAAACTTTGTTCTACTTAATTGAGTTAAGCATTGGGTTTTTAAATTTAAGTATATATGTACAAATGTTAACAAATAAAAACAAATTAAATTGTTCAAGAAAATAATTTTATCTATGTTTACAAGAAAAATTATTTAATTTTATAATTTTATATCTTTTGTACATTTTGAATTAAATTTCTTAAACGTAATTGTATTTTTTACAGTTATGTTTTATAAATTATAAAAAGAGATACAATTAAAAATCTCAAAAGCTCATTGGCAAAGTGATGTCTTTTAAGTTTACGATCTTAATTTTCGGTTAAAGTTCGAAAACAAGCTATACAGCTTGCTATATCGTCGATCAAAATTGTGTATTTCTCTGAAATTATTGTTATTTAAGACTTTACTTAAACCAATGTGAATGAATGTACGGTTGTCAGATCTATGGTTCATCATAACCATCAGTCATAGCTAAACTTCAACGGTTTCAATCAAAATTGCTTCGTAAGCTAGTTAACGCTCCATTTTTTGTTCAAATCACACTTCACACTTCACTCGGACCTAAAATCCCATTTATTAATGACACCATACACGAAATGTATCGACGCTTTAGATTAAAATTACTTAATAATTCCAACCCATTGATTGTACTAAGTTCTCCACATTTACCAGGCAATCCATATCGTCGGCTCAGTAGGAGGTGGAGCAGAGACTTAGGCTAAGCTATATCAATACAATTAAATTTAACTACGCTTAATAAAAAACCAATCATCCAACTTACTTATTAATTAATAACTTACTTATTAATTAAATAATCTTAATAATTAACTTGTGAAAAGGCTAACTGTAGTAATTAAGTGCGGGAGTCCTACAGTGGTGTCCTCTTTTAACGTGTAACGTCATTTAAATATATGTATATGTATATGTATATATATATATATATATATATATATATATTACACGCATATTTGCTGGTTGCGCAAAACCACGCAGTTGAAAATAAATATAAATAAAGTGAAAAAAAGTTTGAAATTAATCCGCTGATATTACGGTATTACAACGTAGTAATCCAAAGTTGTATAAAATTAACTTAACACTTTACGGAACTATAAGCTCTAAAAAAACAATGAAACATTATAAAACTAAAGAGAAAGTTACTTCACAGCCTAAAAACCGTCTAAAAAAAATTTTCGTATTTTGAATGTAACATATTTTAAGCGATTTTGAAAAAAATATTTTTATTGCCTTTAATTCTTTTACTGTGATTTTCATTTTTTATTATTGTTTACGTGTAGAACATTATTAAAACTTGCAACTTTTATTTCAAACATTATTTTGTACTATTCTTAGTTTAACAGCTATTAGTGATTTACTGTTTTTTCCATCGAAATCGGTAAAAAATGGGATTTTTTTAAGATTGAGGCCATAGTATGCCATTTTATGAGGAAAGTATATAATCAAAGTTATAGGAAATTAAAAATCCTACAGCATTTATTTTAAGCATTTTTCTCTAAAAATCCTCGTTTAGAGGCAATTACTGACTTTCCGTATTTTTAAGTCGAACAGAGGTTGCTTTCCATTCGGCGTCATTCATTTATGATTAAAATTGGGTTATGTTTTTCTTTTTACATAGTTTATTTATGATTAAACGTAGATTATATTGTTCATTATTTACATTGGTAAGAGAAAATTGTGTGAGTGTTTAACACCAGGTTCATTTTGTTTTTGTTTTGCACTTAATTTAGGTATTTTAAAATTGTAGATTTTATAAAAGTTTTATCACCAGAATACGTACTGAGTTCATGACACTTACGAAAATATATCATTAAGAGTATTACGATGTGCTAAAAATAAGACGTTGAACTGATAATGATTGCTTTGAAAGGAGTTCACATGAAAGTAATAACATACGATATGGTATGGATGACGGCGAGCGTTTCAGGAAAGTACACAAATACGGACCTGTTTAGACGGTTTATTTAGTGTATTAATATTTGATTTCCAGCGAACAACGATATATTGGTTGGAGCACAGGGATGAAAAGTAATATAGAGTTTAATACTTCCACCCAAAGAATTTTTCCTTCTCGATCTACTACAGACTTTATCTAATAATTTATTTCGTTTTAATTATTTTTACTTTCTCTTGCCTTACATGAATACACAGGGAAGGAAAGTATTGTTTTTCTGTCGATTTTTTGAAATTGAGTTTCCGCCGGATATACCCGTTGTCAGGCCCAATAAACCAACGAATAAATTAATACATGTTTTTAGAGATTGGTGTGTGTGTGTGTGTGTGTGTGTGTGTGTGTGTGTGTGTGTGTGTGTGTGTGTGTGTGTGTGTGTGTGTGTGTGTGTGTGTGTGTGTGTGTGTGTGTGTGTGTGTGTGTGTGTGTGTGTGTGTGTGTGTGATCAAAATATCTCAGGAAAGGAATATTTTACAAAGTTGAAACTCGGAATTTAAGTTAGGTACTAAAAGGAGACCCACCACGAACATTTTCATCAAAATTGGTCTACTTGGAAGTAGAAGTTTATTTGTGTAATTTTTTACTTTTCTGCGAGTTTTCCAAAAACGGCTCTTACGATTTTTATAAAAAAATCACCTTATTTATTCCATTTTCTATGTATTACAAGATAGGGATAAAAAACTACTACAAGAGCACATTTTCCCAAAAAATTTGGCAGATATGGCGCTTACCCTATATTGTAGAGAATAAAAAATATTGTTAAAAAGCGATTTAAAAACAATCGTAGATGTTTTCGAAGAAATCGCAAAAAAGTGAAAAAGAACACGAATAAACTACTAACTCCGGGTGACCGATTTTGATGAAAATGTTCGTGTTGTGTTCTCTGTTGGTATCTAAAAATAAAAGTTTCAACTCGTACGACATTGCTTACCTTATCTTGTTGTTTAGGTCATGAGCCGAAAGGCTGGTTTGAACCTCTAGAGGTTTTACTAAGTAAAACGAGGAGTGAGATGGTTTACCATTGTCTTACTCACTGATTGGAAAAGTATGCTTATCAGCACGCTGAGACCTCTGAAAAGGATCTACTTTCCACCCCGTAAATGACACTTTCTCTTCACTCACCGCAAGGTATGGCTGTATAATGAAATTAATTACTCTCAGAAAAGATAACTCTGGCTAGTATCTTTTACACCTCTACCTCTTCTGTTCTTAAATGCTTCAGAAAAATAATTGACTGATCATGTAATAAAAACAGAAGTATTTTTTGTGGCCTGGGAACTAGCAAATCGAGTGCAATAATTTAACACTCCACCTGCCTTTTATGGACAACAGCCTCATCTTACCTCATCTTATGGAGTACAAAACATCTCATGAAATCTCGATTTCGCGCTCAAACAAACACAGACCAGTAGCTAAAAACATGTTTCTTGGATTCAGAAGCTTGAAAACGTGCATGTCCGTTGAAAAATTGACCTAAAAACAATACTTTCTCTTGCCTTGTATATTCATGTAGGGCAAGAGAAAGTAAAAAAAGCCAGACCTCACCGGCAATTGACCTTGGAACGCTTCACGTAGAAGCCAGTTGCGCTGTCCACTACATAAATTTCCCAATTTAATATTTGGTAAGAATTGCTTTTTAGATGAATGACTGAAAAAAAACTATAAGAAACGGTTATTAATACATAATAAATGTTTATTGGCACGAGAAATAATGTAAATTATACGACATAAAATTATAAATTTAGGGGGTTGGGGATGGGCTTGGGATTGCACAGAAGTAAGGCAGGTGGGGCGTGGGGCACTTGAGAGAGTAGTTTTACCCAGAATAAATTATTGCTGATTTTAGTGTTCAACATAGTGTATAACTTTTAATATGAAGGGGCCTTGGACTAGAAAGCGTACAGAAAAAAGTTAAGTTCGGTACCACTAAATGATGAAATTTGACACGAATATTTTCATCAAAATGGCCAACGAAAGTAATTGTTTATTCGTGCAATTTTTTACTTTAATGCAATTTTCTCAATAAGGGCTCATTTTTTTTGAAAATCGCCTGTTTTACTACATTTGATTTGCTGTACAAGATAGGGTAAGCGTCACGTCTGCTGAAATTCTTGGGGTTGCACTCTCGTGGTAAAAAGTTTTTTAAAATTACGGTCTTAATTTATGCATTTTAGGGAAAAAGTGTATTATAATTAAAGTTGTAGAATATTACAATACCTACAACTTTTCAATTGTTTGTTTTCCAATGCTTACTTTAGCAGCTATTAATGATTTTCTGTACTTTCTCATCAAAATCGGTAAAAAATTGTTTTTTTATGATTGCAGCCTTAGTTTACGTATTGCAACAAAAATGTATACAATCAAAGTTATAGTAAATAATAATTTCTACAACTTTTATTTCAAGCATATTTTTTCTGCAGAGCCTAAATTTTTTTGTCTAATTTTTATTACGGTACTGTACATTGAGCTGCACAACTTCCGTATTTGATATTTAAATGGCGGTGGGGAGAAGGCTTTAAGGAGAAGAGGTACCCAGTGATACATTCTTCGTTAAAAACTTCGGGCATTGTCCGTTATTCAGACCAAGAGGTCTCTACTCCATTTTCGCTTTAAACGACGCGTAGTTGGAAAGTTCCTTGTAGCTAGATCACGGGTTAGTTGGTTTAGATGGTCATCTAGTCTTTCGTGAAATGTACTATACAAGGACGCAGTTAGCTCCTTTATTGCAGGAATTTTGAAATTGTGGTGGAGGGTTTTATTGCTTACATAAAAAGGAGCGCCAGAAGCAAGTCTTAAGAATTTAGAGCCTAATTTAGCGTCAATTAGTGGTTTTTTTAAGCCAAACAGAGGTTGATTTTCTATTTGCGTAATCTATTCATGATTACAATTAGGTTATGTTTCTAATTCTACATTGTTAACTAATATTTAAAGATAGGTTCATATGGACCCATATGGTCCATATGGACTTGGAGAAGGAAATGAACGAGGTAATCGCTTGAGCATATTTGCGAGAGAGCAAGGTTTGACAATAATGAATACATTCTTTACACTACCACCAAGGAGACTTTATACGTGGAAGTCACCGAGAGATTCACCCAGTAAAATTATCAGGAATCAAATCGATTATATACTAATTAATAAGAGATATAGGAACAGCTGCACCAGTGTAAAAACATATCCAAGTGCTGATATCCAGTCAGATCATACTCTGTTACTAGGCAACTTCAGAGTCAGTTTGAAGAAACTGTTAAAGAAACATAAACCTAGCTATGATATGAGCAAACTGAATGATCGGATGTTGAAGGATAGAGTAAAGGATAGGATGAGGGAAGACATTGAATTGATTGCCAGTATGGGGAATGTCGAAGAGGAAGTGAATGAATTGATCACCATTGTTGGTAAAATAAAAGAGGAATTTCTAAAGCCAGATATCAAAAGGAGAAAAACTTGGATGACGAATGAAATTCTTGAAATGATGGAGAGAAGGAGACTTTTGAAAAATCATCCAGAGGACTATAGAGAGTTGAACAGAATTATCAGAAGGAAGGTGAGAGAGGCTAAGGAGAATGAAATGGGTGAGAAATGTAAGGAAATAGAGACACTCTAATCACGTCATGATAATTTCAACATATTTCATAAAATCAATGACTTTACTGGCAGAAATAGGAGGAGACCTGTGAACAGACTGGTAGATGAAAATGGAATAATTATTGTTGACAAAGATAGAATCAAATGTACTTGGAAAAATCATATAGAAAAGTTATTCAATGACGACAGAATGGAACCTCCCAATATAAACTGTGAAACAGGACCAAAAATTTTGATTGATGAAGTTGAAGATTCAATAAAAACCATCAAGATCGGTAAAGCATCGGGCCCAGATTGTATTCAGTCGGAATTCCTGAAGCTTCTTGATGAAGAAAATATAACATGGCTAACATCTTTGTTTAATCGGGTGTATGACAATGGAAGTATTCCAGGAAAATGGCTGAAGTCAGAGTTTATTCTCTTGCCTAAAAAAGCAGGGGCTAAAAAGTGTGGTGAATACAGGACAATAAGTCTCATGAGCCATCTCTTGAAAGTATTTCTGAAAATAATCCACAAAAGGATTTATAAACTCTGTGAAGAACAATTGTCTGATACACAATTCGGGTTTAGAAACTCAGTTGGAACAAGGGAGGCTTTATTCTCTATCCAAATGTTGTTCCAAAGATGCAGAGATGTGAACAAGGATGTATATGCATGTTTTGTGGACTATCAAAAGGCATTTGATAGAGTCCAACATCAGAAGTTGATAAAGATTTTGAAGAATTGTGGGATCGATGATAAAGATTTAAGAATCATAATCAACTTATACTGGAATCAGTCAGCATCTGTGAAACTGGAAGATGATAATATAGACAACATAAAAATTTTAAGAGGAGTCCGACAGGGCTGTGTGCTGTCTCCATTGCTGTTTAACATTTATTCTGAGCACATCTTCAGTGAAGCCTTGGGAAATATGGAAATGGGGATTTCTGTGAATGGAGAGAGACTAAACAATGTGAGATATGCTGATGACACAGTAAGTTTTGCAGAAAGTTTGGAGGATTTGTAAATTCTGTTGGATAGAGTGTCAGAGTGTAGTGAAAGGCAGGGTCTGGATATCAACATTGGTAAAACGAAATTGATGGTCATAAGTAAAAATAAAGTCCCCAGATGTCATCTTTTGTTAAATGGACAGAATGTTGAACTTGTGGATAGGTATAAATACCTTGGTACTGCTCTGAATAGCCGGTGGGATTTTTCGCAGGAGATTAAGATCCGTATAGAAAAGGCTAGAGCTGTATTTATCAAAATGAGCTCCTTGTTTAAAAGCCACGATTTGACAATGGAATCAAAAATGAGATTTCTCAAATGCTATGTGTTCCCTGTTCTTTTGTATGGAGCTGAATCATGGACATTGACAGTTTCAATGGAACGAAAAGTGGAGGCATTCGAAATGTGGCTATATCGAAGAATTTTGAGAGTATCTTGGGTGGACAATATCACGAATTATGAGATTCTGGGAAGAATAGAAAAAGAAAAAGAAATTCTCAATGCCATAAAAGTAAGGAAACTCCAATACCTGGGACACATTATGAGAAATAACAACAGATATAAAATATTGCAGCTCATAATTCAAGGAAAGATATGTGGCAGAAGAAGTCCTGGAAGAAGGAGAATATCGTGGATCCAGAACCTAAGGACCGTGAATACAGCTCAATTGTTCAGGGCAGCAGTCAACAGAGTCATCATAGCCAAAATGGTTGCCAACATCCGGAACGGATAGAAACCACAAGAAGAAGAAGAAGAAGAAAGATAGGTTATATTTTTCATTAGTTACACTGAGAAGAGAAGTCGTGTGAGTGTTTCACACCAGATTTTTAAATTGTAAATTTATTTTATCTAGCTTTAAAATTGTTTCAATTTTAAAATTATTTATTTTATTTTGTAGTGTTCACACTCTTATTACCCGTAGTAATACCTTTTTGTTGAAGCTCGTATATTTCAGCTAATATTCTTGTTGCATACAATAAAGTAAGATAAATCCTAATAACAAAATAATAATATGTTTTTTATTTTTTTATTTTTAAGACCACACTGGATCACTTTAAGTTAGTTTAACATTTATTTAGACTACGTTGTTTTCTCTTCTCCCAGTAGGCCTTCATTCTAAGCGATCGGGCCAGTCTCACGTCATCTGATACGACACTCGTTTTATATTGTTTAGTTGGAGGAGGTGCAAATTTAAAGCTTTTAATGATGTTTAATTTTTCGGATTTATTTTGGAGGTCTTCAATTTTTAATCCCATCTCCTCCAGATCTTCATTTATTTCTCTCATCCATACCGGTTTGAGAGCGAGTCCACAACAGAAATTCAATATCTGTTTGACATATCTATTTTCTGGATATCTCAATATGTGACCGAGGTATGATATTCTCTTTTTCCTCATCGTCTCAGTTACTGGATCAATAGTTTTGTAAACTTCACTATTGGGCAAAAGTCTCCAGTGTCCTTCCACTTTGTTTCTCTTGCCTATGCAGGTTCTCACTATTTCTCTTTCCTTTTTGACAACTCTGTCAGTGTTAATCTTGGATTTTATTTTAAACAGGGTCTCACTGCAATAGGTAATTTTGGGTTGGACAACTGTTTTATAGTGTTTTAATTTAGATTGAATTGAGAGGCATTTTTTCTTATATGTGTTTTTCACCATCTTATAGGTGCTGTTTATCTTGGCTGATCTTTCAGTCCAATTTATTGCCTCATTATTATTTTTTGTGATTACTTCCCCCAGATAATTAAATTTCTCAACTAATCCCACTTTGTTGTCATTTATCATTATGTGTTTAAATTTGTCCTCTCCTAAATTCATCATTTTAGTTTTTTCATACGATATTTTGAGTCCTATCTTTCCTGCTATATCTTCTAAAGATTTAATTTGGGAAATGGCTCCCTCTGCATTTGTTGCTAGTAGCGCTAGATCGTCTGCAAATCCCAGACAACTAAATTTCAATCCTTTGTTCTTTCTTCCTAATACCACTGTGGGAGGATTGATTCTCTGCCACTCTCTCATTATATACTCTAGTGCACAGTTAAATAGTAATGGAGACAGTCCATCTCCCTGTCTTAATCCTGTTGTGATGTTAAATTCTTTGGATAGTTCTCCTCTAAATCGTATTTTGGATTTGGTATCTTTTAGTGTCAACTGGATTAGTTTGATCAATTTCGGGTGTAATCCTAAATTTCTTAATATTTTCAGCATGGAATTTCTGTGTATGAAATCGTCAGCCTTTTTAAAGTCGATGAATGAAATCACCATATTCTTCGATTGTTTCATTTTCTTGTGGTAGTCTATTAGTAGTTTTAAAGTTAAAACTTGATCAGCTCCACATCTCCAAGGTCTGAACCCTGCTTGATAATCTCCCAATTGTTGGTCTAATTGGTCTTTAATTCGATTGTATATTATCCTTGAGAATATCTTGTACGTACAATCTAACAAGGAAATTCCTCTATAATTATCCGGGTTGGTCTTATCTCCTTTCTTGAACAGAGGGCAAATAATTGCTGATGTCCAATGTTCTGGTGATATTTCTGAGTTCCAGATTACACATAAGTTCCGATGTAGTTGGACTTGTGTTTCCTTGGACGCATATTTCCATAGTTCGGTTGTGATTGGATCTTCTCCGCAACTCTTATTGTTCTTCATCTCTGTGATTGCATTTTGTACTTCCATTAGTGTTGGTTCTTGGATGTTTCGCTGTTCCGTCAAAATTGGGGTATTTTCATCAATTTCAAAAAGTTCTGTAGGATCCTCGCAGTTCAACAGCCTATCAAATGAATCTGCCAAGATTTCTGCGTTTTCTTGGTTGTTATGAGCAGTTTTCCCTTGTCTATTTTTCAGTATTAGGGTTGGTGGGGCATATTTAGCTGTTTGTTGTTTGAATCCTCTATAATATAATCTGGTGTTATTTTTCTGATTGTTAGCATCCATTTCCTCCAAGGATGTTTTCAGGTATAATCTTTTTTCACTACGAATTATACCATGGGATAATTTACTTTGTTTTCTATAGTCCTCCAGGGATTCGTTGGTGTTTTCGGTTTGATGTCTAAGCCATTTCTTGTGACGATTATCCAATGCTAAGTCACATTTCTCGTTCCACCAGGGATGTTTTTTACGTTTAGTTAACGGGGATATTTCTTTAGCAATTTTTTGTAAGTTTTCAGATAATTGGGTTAAATTTAAATTATCTGGGATGTTTGTGGTCTTGTCTAAATAACTCCGATTTCCAATGATTTTAGTTGCATCATACTCCTTCCCTCTGTACTTTACTATCCTATTCTTTCTTCCAGTGGGTGTTGCTACCATCTTAATTTTCACCAGGTAATGGTCTGAGCCTGTATCTTGTCCTTTACAACTTTCACATTGTACATTTCTTTGTGGAAGTTTCTATCCATGCATACGTGATCCAATTGCCATTCTCCCTTTGTGCTATCTGGGTGTTTCCAAGTTCTCATCTTTTTGTAGGCTCTTTTGAAATAAGTCGATTTTGAGATAAGGTCGTGTTTTCTGCAAAGTTCGACCAATTTCATTCCATTTCTGTTGGTTTTCAGATGTGCTGTGAATTTTCCTATTATATCTCTGTATTTTCTCTCTTTGCCCAATTGAGCATTAATCTCCTAATAGGATTTTCACGTGATTTTTAGGGATGTTTTCCATTGTTTGATCCAGAGTTTCCCAAAATTCTCTTACTGTCTCTTTGTATTCCTTTTTCCTGTTTTTATCCTCCGAAAGAATAATATGTTTATACTAAGCCTTGTAACGTCTTATTTGTAATACGTTACTGTTGGGATCTATTGTTTCATATCTTGGCGCCGTATTTCTGTTTGTATTAATAATTAATTCTGTTCACCGCAAGCTGTTGCTATCTAGCGTTTTTCTATTGCACTATTCTAGCCTGAGTTGAATTTTATTTCTGCTAATTTTAATTATGTACGTTTTTTCCTTGTTCGTGTGCACTCTTGATTGTGTCTTGAAATGGAACGGTTCTATTACATTAAAATGTTTCGCCGATTTTGTAATTTTTATTCTTTGAGTTAAAGAATGTCGTTTTTGGTTTTAAAAGTTGCATAATGATTATTGCTAATGTTTAATTATGATTCTTTAATTTTATCTGCTGTTTTTTGTTACATCTAATGATGTTACGTAAATTTTTATCAGTCTTTTCCGGGTTGTTTTTTTCTAATTTGTTCTTAAAAATTTTTTGGATTTCGTCGCCCAAATTTATTTTGGTAAGTTTTTTTTGGTTTTGTTGTCGAATATTTCTAGAGATTGCGCTAATCAATTTTGTTTAATTATAAATTTTAAATTTTGGATTGAATCATTTTGCTTTTGCTTTGTTCGATTCTTGCCTATGTTTTTCTCTTCTGTTCGGTTGTTGACCTATACCTTTCAACCTTATGTAGGTTTTAGTTAAGGTGTAGGGCAATTTAATCTATTGTTCTTGCCTTTTGGTTATTTTGCCTTTGGCTTATGTTGGTCGCAATCTATAGAAGTATTCCTTGTTTTTTTGTCTTTTTTTTGCTTTGTTTCATTTTGCTACTTCTGTTCATGAAGTGTTACCTTTTTCTCTTTTGACGATAGTCGTTTTTTGTCCAGGGTTCGGCTATAGGAGATTTCTACTATGGGTTCATTTCGATTCAGGAATATTTTCTATTCTAACAATTTGGAGGGTTGAAGTTTTGGATAGCAGTGCCTTTCACCTTACCTTGCACAACGTTGGTTCCGGAGGATGACTCTCCCGGGTTCGATTCCCGAATTTAGAAATCTGGCAGCTAAACATATGTCACTTCATGCAGTGGCAGTTTAATTTATTCAACTGTTTAATTTGGCCGTTAACCATCGATTTTATCCAGGAAGGTTTGATTTCTGCAAACCGGTATGTGTGGTTAATTATTTATTATTTTTTTTTGGGAAATTCTGTTGTTTCTACTTGAACGTTTCTGCGTCTGTCAGGAATGTTTGCCTGTACTGTGCATGTCCTGAACTAAAAATATTGATGAACGAACTTGCCTATTATTTAATTTAAAATACTTAAAATCAAAAAAACTTTTATCATGTTTTCTCTTTTTATGACGAATTTTCTTTATCTATAATCTTGGCGTTTATTATTATAAATTTTATAATTTTTTTAATATATTTTGTTTTTTATTTTCTTTAATAATTTTGTAAAAGCTACCATGGTACGCAATACGTTTATAAAAAAAACTATTATGATATCATACTATTAACAGACAATGATCTGATCTTATGTAAAATTAATTCTTCCATTTAAAAATTTTCTTCAATAATAAATTCTTCTAAAATAAATAAATCAGTTTCTAATTTTGGTCAAATTGTATCTGTTACAATGAAAACTTAAAATAATAACTATTTGAATCTTATTATTCATTAAATATTGTAGTTTAAATTCATTTGTGAGATTCTTTTAAAATTTTCCTGAAATTATTTATTCAGGTTTTTAATTTTGCTATAACTTAAATTATGTTCGTATAACTATTTTTCTGCTGTTTTTCTTTAAAAAAAAAAAAAGAAACAACTTGGATTTATTACTGTTTAATTAATAATATTATATTTTTATTTATGTGTTTTCTTTGTGCAATTATAATCGTATGCAACAACTCTTTTTTTATTTGGCTTCCTTGTGTTTTTTTGTCCACCCCTGGGCCAACCTATCAGTGTAGATAGAGGGGGAGGTGACAGCCTTTTTTAAATCTCTTATTTCTGTATTATTCAAATCAATAGTTATTTTCTAGTTAAAATGATACAAAGAAAAATAATTATTAATAGCGAATTCATTTAAATAAAAAAAATATTTAAATCCTATTTTAGATACTTTAAATATCTAAACTACTTAACGTTAACTACAAACTAATCTTTTGAAAAACAAGAATCTTTTACAAAACGGTAATCTTTTATTAAGTTAGTTATAAGGAGCTTAAGGGTAGATACTTTTGTAAGAAAACGCGCGTAAGAAACTTGAACTGCAATACTCAAAATAAAACAATAGAATTTTATGTGAGCTGTACCACTTACGAACCTGTTATAAAATACTAAGGGGGACTTGTACACTGTAGTAGGCTACTTTCTTACCACTCACTAAATCCTAAAATACAGGTCTATTTAAACTGGTAAGTTATAAGTAAATACTTAACTACTTATTTCTTGTCGATATACAAGTAAAAATACACATGTAAAAATCATTCACAATAATATTTAAATTTACGTATTTGTAACCTTAGCAAAACATTCTGTTACGCAGAATGTGAAATCTAATAAATAGTTTAAAAGTTTGTTTCGGTGGTAGATTAAAAGATGATTTTATACATAAGTTCTTAGGTTTGATTCTCTAAAACATTTAAAACAGCAACATTTAGAGACAATACCGTATCTAAAAATAGTTGGTACGTAATTTTCTTACCCCTTGTTGTAGAATTGCAATAAAACAACTTAAGCAACTGAAAACACTTCATAAAGACGTCATAAAGACTTCATAAGACAGTGATTATTCGGATGCCAAAACTGCTTCGGTATGCTGGACTTATGGTGTCCAGCTCTTTGAAGTAGCGCCAGAGAATTCAAGATTCAGAGATTTCAAGATTTCGACAGTAAAGAAGCTAACCGCGTCCTTGTATAGTAAATTTCACGAAAGACTAGATGTCCATCCAAACCAACTAGCCCGTGATCTGGTTACAAGGAACTTCCCACCTGTGCGACGTGTAAAGCAAAAATGGAGTAGAGACCTTTCGGTCTTAATAACGGATAATACCCGTAGTTATAAACGGAGAATGTACCACTGGGTACCTCTTCTCCTTAAAGCGAAACTCCCCACCACCATTTAAATATCATATACGGAAATTGTGCAGCTCAATGTACAGTACCGTAATAAAAATTCAAGACAAAAAAACTTGGTATTAAAATTTCCTTATTTTAGCAACATGACATTTAAAAACTTAAAATAAGATTACATGACTTTCAAACATCATTAAGTTTCAAATTTTTATATAAAATGTTCAAAGGGAATGCGTGTTATTTGAACATTTGATTCAAAGCTTTGGGTTTAGTCAGCTACGCTATAACAAACATTATTCTTTCCAATTCACTTAACTGGAAGAATAAATAAAATCGGTTACAAGCTTAGTGATTGTTATATTGGAAAAATTAGGAAAGAGAGAAATCTTGTAGTTTGATAAATAATACATCGTATAAACATACATTATGATAGTGAACATATTTCAAAGAAGAACCAAAATTAAACAAAGAAAATCTTTAGCTTACAAGAAAGAACGAAGGAACAAAAATGTAAGGATCAATTTAGAGTATTTGCACAAGTACAATTAATCTGTAATGGGAACCCTATTTCCCCAAAAATTAAAGACATATTCGTAAAGTAATAACGGTTCGATCATAATACAAAATATTTCTAGACTACATTTTGATAAATTAAAAGATATTTGAATTATTTCTGATGTGAATCTTCTTCTTCTTAAAGTCCCTCTCTTATCGGAGATCGGAAATCATCATCATTATGCGAACCTTATTCGCTGCTGCATGGAACATTCTGTATTTTTTTTCAAGGAAGCATCCAGTTTCAAGTAAGCCGTAACCGCCTACCAACCAAAAACCCACCGCCTGGCCACTTGATCCGACAAATGAAAAAATCATCAACCTACTCCGGGAACTGTTAATATAGTACTACAAGGGAAATGTCCGGTTAAAATTTACACACTGTTAGCAAGGCGTGGAAGTGAATCGTAGCCGTAAAAAAAATGCCAAAAATATAAAAAAACCTCGATAACTACTCTACGTTAATTATTATATTAGCAAAAGATTTTACTTCGGTAAAGGTTTTTATAGAATAATGTTGATGATCTCATTTTATTTTGCTGGTATGTATTTTTATTTATTATTTTTGTATTTCCTTCCTCGCTGTCAACGACCAACACTCACTCTCTCATTTTCATACACCTCTTTCATCACCAGCTCAGTGTGTTTATTTTAAGAGATTGGGACAGAATTCATGTACGGTTGGATAGGGTGATCCCTCTGGTGGTCTTCAGATGTCTCCTCCCTCCGCAGTCTCTCCATTACTCTCTCTGCAAACTGAGCGACCAACATTTCCGTATTACTGGAACCAAACCAGTCCCTCAGGTTCTTCAAGCAGGATGCCAGTCATCTGCTAACGTTCCGATTTACCTTTATCTTCCCCTCCAAGATTAATTGTAAGATGTGATATTTGTTGTTCAGGTCAACAGCCGAAAGGCTGGTTTGAACCTCTAGAGGTTTTACTAAGTAAAACGAAAAGTGAGGTGGTTTACAATTGCCTTCCTCACTAAGTACAAAAGTAGCCTATGCTTATCAGCGTGCCAGACCCTCCAAAAAGCATCTACTTTGCACCCTGTAAATGACACCTTCACTTCATTCACCACAGGGTCTGGCTGTATAATGAAATTCATTACTTTCAGAGGAGAAAACTCTGACTAGTTTCTTTTACACCTCTACCTCTTCTGTTCTGTTTCAGTCATAAAATTGGCTGATCATCTGATAAGAAACAGAACTATTTTTTATAGCCCTGGAATTAGCACATCGAGTGCAATGATTTAACACACCACCTGGATGTCATGGGCGATAAGATATTTAGGATCTCTAATCACATGCCCAAGATATTAAAGTGTAAACCTTACCGCGATTAATAAACAAGCTAATGTTTCTGGGGTTCATTTCCAAAAAGAATTCTACTCATTTTAAACGTATTCTATACGGTTTTTATTTTATTTTACTTACAACATTCATAATGATCAAGCGATTGATGAAAAATTTATAGACAAAAGTAAATTAATGTAATTTTAATAAATCAAATGTATTCATTTAATGTTGTAAACGTTTTTTTAGTATAAAAAAATTACAACGTTAAAAACTGATTCCAGAAAAATTGAAAATTATTTACCTACTAATAGCAATATCTTGCAAATATACTTCTGTTGTTTATGTAGTTATACGATACGTAAATAATTTCTTAGTAAACTTTATATTTCATGCAACTGAAATTAAAAAATATTTTAATATTTATGCTTTTTTAGTTTATTCTTTGTTTGTAGTTCATAAATGAATAATTTACGAGGTTTTTATAGAATAATATTGCATTTTAAATGCACAAAATACTTTTCCATTATTAATTCATTCCATAAAATACTAAATATGTTCTTCAGTTATTTGAGAAAAATATAATTACTTAAGAAGCCATTTATCAAACACTTATACCAAAGAAGTTCTACAAAAATTTCACCTTTATGTTTAGCTAAAATTATTTCATAATTTGGTATTTGTTTTAAGTACCAGTTTTCTTATTAACTGAATGATAATTAAACCACTTGACTTATATATTCTGTATTTTCGGTGTAGGTTTCTGTAACTCATAACAGACTGTTCTTGGTACGTAAAAATCGAAACGCTTCAAAGCCAGTCTAGTTAGAGACCAATGAAATAGCCAACACGATCTTTTGACCTCACATTATCTGACTTGCTCTGGGACCTACCATAAGACGGTACCTAGTTTCCCTCCTAATGAGGGCCTTAAAAGTTTCATTCCGTCTCATTTTATTGGATTAACTGAATTACGAGTGAAATATTTGCCAGGTGTATCTCACTAGTGAAGCGTTTTCGGTCCTATATTTATATGAACTCCCTATAACAGACAGATGGAGTGTCAAATTATTTACACTTAATCTGTTCGTTGCAGGGCTAAAATAAATAGTTCTGTTTCTTATCACATGGTCAACTAATTAAATCACTGAATCATTTAAGAACAGAAGAGGTAGAGGTGCAAAAGACACTAATCAGAGTTATCTCCTCTGAAAGTAATGAATTTCATTATACAGCCAGACCCTGTGGTGAATGAAGTGAAGGTGTCATCTGTAGAGCGGAAAATATGTGCTTTTCAGAAGGCCCGGCATGCTGATAAGCATACTTTTTCACTCAGTGAGGAAGGTAATTGTAAATCACCTCACTCCTCTTTTTACTTAGTAAAACCTCTACAGGTTCAAACAAGTGTTTTTGCTGATGAACGAAATAACAACATTTTTATGAACTCTTTTTCTTATTTTAAGCTCTAAAATTAGCTCCGAAAATTGGAGTTGAATATTGAGTCACTTTAAATACAGACAGACTTCCGGATGACCTTCCTCGATGAACTAAGAGAGGATGGAACAGAGACCTACAATTTAATTAATACAATTCAAATAATTAACGGATAAGTATTATTTAAGCTAAAGAAACTCTAAATTATTTTATCGTGGGAAGTAATACCAATGTGTTATTTGCTTTTTGAAGTCATTCATGTCATTTTTTAGCTCACATAAATTTATTCACACACACACCTTTACTCTCACGCCCACATTCTTACGCCCACGGTTGAAGATACATCTTGTATTAAGAAACAAAATATCTTACCTGCTTTAGAAACAAAAAAAATTGTTGAAATTGGATTAGCAGTTTTTTCACTACTGCTATACTTTTTCACGTTGCCCTTAAGTAAATTGAAAATCATCTCTGAGGGTTACGTGATATATCATCTAAGTATTCTGCCATTAATTTTATAAATATATCATATTTCTTGGTAAAAGTCTCATAAATTCCGCAATAAAATTTGATTCAATTTTTCCTAGTTCATCACATTTAACGAGATCTCATTTTATTCAACTTCTATTGGTTACGACTCTTTCAAGTGTCCATTTTATTATCTATTTCAACGTTTCAACGGTATCGATTTTACTACGAAAAAAGCTTCATTGATGATATTCTGCTGTGACTAAATTTTTTATTTAGTAATAATTTTGTATACAGAGCTAATTAAAAATGATAAATATAGAAATTAAAATTTATGTATTTTGACATATTAGCAATACAATAGTATGCAAAAGATAATAATTTTTTTATAAAAACATGTTTTGATGAAAGTAGCTTTTTAATGGGTTTTGATGTGTGTAATTTAGTGCATTTATTTACTTATTTCCCGCTACATAAGTAAAATATCGTACTGATTGAATTTAGTGAAAAAGTCGGTGTGATTTGCCAATTAGGTTTTTATTTTAGATGAAAACACACAGATTAATGGGATATACATGTTCTGTGGTATATAAACTCTTTAAAATTTGAAAGGGAGTTCCATGAATTGAACGAAGGGATAAAAGTTTGGAAATATTTTGGATGCGTACTATATTCCAGTCAATTAAGTCACAAAAACTTTTTTTATTAAAAAAGCCGCTTCTCTATTTTAATTATATGGAAATGAAATAGCCACAGTTCTACATAAAAATATATTGATCCATTTTTTTAAACGAATTATTAAACAAATTTGTTCGCATGTAAAATCCTATTCTTGTATTCTACTGAATCATATAAATTTCCAGTTTCATTTAAATGAACATTTTAATTTTTTTTACATTGATATAGTGTAATTGTTTACACTATATTTGTTTTACAAATATTTTCAATATGTAACTATTATAACAAAATAAACCACAAATATTTGTTAAAAAATATACAGTACTAGAAAAAAAAACAAATACAAAAGTTATTTAATATTTACAAAATATTAAATGAAAACGTTTCATTTTTATTATAACAGTGTTCGTTATTAACTTACCCACGCAAAACAATATAGCCTACTCCTGCATATTATATATTGGAAATCTGAAAATTACAATTCTATGAAAGTGTTTTTTACAATCAATATTATTTTTCTAATAATCTACCGTTTTCAAAAAAAAAAAATATTTGTTTTCTTTTTATTCTGTATTTAAAATCTATTGCAATATAAAGATCGGATAGTAATCTTAAATTATGTCAATATTAAATGAAATTTCGCTTGATGAAGTTGAAGTCAGCTACAGTGCTGTATTTGATTTATGTGAAAAATATTCTGTCAACGAATGGCGACATTATGCGGTGTGGGGAAACCTTAAATGTAAAGGGCCGTTTAAGTGGTGGTCGTCAGGGCGGGGCGAGTTTGTCGTAGTCGTTGTGACGGTCGAGGAGCTGGGCGACACGGCGAATCGTCGTCCAGTGGAGATGTCATCTTCTTCCCTCGCAGTAGTGCGTCGATGGCTGCTTCGTCGAATCCGGTGGGCGTAAGGCTCGGTCGAGGGACCGCTGTGGGCATCACTCGTGACAGCAGGTGATGACGGTCTTGGTCGATGGATTACTGAGCAGGGTCGGCGAACGGAAGCATTATCTTCTCTTTTGCGGGGTCATGGATGAGTCTTCGTCGGAGTCCGGTAGCCGTGGGCCGATGGCGGATGTCTCGTCTGCTGTTGAGTGGATTAGAATCACCTCGTGATTAGTGGAGCGCTCTTTATATAGTATCCAGTGTGCACCGGTGGGGGGCGGTTACAACCCTCTTTAGTGCTGAAACAGGCCTACCGCCCCTGTCAGAACTATTGGCGGCTTCTCTTTGTCGCTAAGACGGAAGCTTTGATAGCCGAAATCACAGTACCTAATCATAAAGAGTGACGTGACAATCCCTTGGGTAGGGAATATACTTATGAAGATCTAAGCAATTTGAAATTAATTGACTTTACATATCTCATAACTAAAAAGTACATAATAAAGCTTTGTGTTTTACAAATTTATTTATTCGCGTAGAATTTCGTTAGTTAGGATGGTCTGCTCTAGAAATGTAGCCATTTTCAACTGGACGTGATTCTTCCCAGTAAAATACAAAAATCTATTAGATTTCTTTTTATAAATGATCGTTTATAGGATTTTCTTATAAATTATAAAGTTTTAGACATATTGATGGTTATGAGTTCCGTCATAAAAGATGCAGACAAGCAAGGAACAATATTAAATAAAACGAGTTAGATTTATGGATACGCTGATAACATTGTGATAGTGGCTGGATCGAGACAACATCAAATTGAAGATCATGAAGACCTAAACCAAAAGGTTGCTGGTGGGGGGCTAAAATGTTAATTTTAATTTTTTTTTTTTGGTTTAACGTCTGACTGTTCTGCAATTACTGTTAATGCAGACGCTGAATGATGAAATGATTTTTGTAACGTATGAAAAAATGAGAAGAAGAGGGTGAAGGCGAGTATCTGGCGCCTCATAACGAGAACATTTCGGCTAGGGGAATAAACCCCAACAGAAAATTCTGGTCCTCCAGGTTGGGGGTTGAATCGATGGGCCAACACCCCATCATTTCGTAAAAAATCTAGCATCGTTAAAAACTTCAATCAGAAGCCTCGGAACTCGGACCGGAATAATGGAATAAGAAAAGAGAAACGGAAATGGATAATGAATTTTGGAACATGGAATATTCAAGGTATAGGTACAAAGCGTCAAGAAGTCTTTGATGAAATGAAAAAAATGAAAATAGATATCGGCGTTCTAACGGAAACAAAGAAAAAAGGAAAGGGTAATGAAAGAGTGGGGGACTATATAATGTTTTACAGCGGAGTAAACAAAAGCGAGAGAGCAAAAAGAGGAGTTGCTATAGCGATCCACAGTAAACATAAATCAAAAGTAACCAGTTGGGATGAAATAGATGAGCGGATAATGATGGTCGAATTAAGGAAAAACGGATATGACATTGTGATTGTGGGAGTGTACGCTCTGACAGACGACACAGAAGTGCTAGTGAAAGACCAGTTTTATGAAACACTGTCACAAGTTCTAACAGGGATCAATAAAAATAAAGAAATTTTCATCCTTGGTGACTTGAATGCTCGTACTGGGCGCTGTGTGAATAGTGTGACAGTTGGAAGATATGGAGAAGAGGTGCTCAATGATAGTGGTCAGAGACTAATTGATCTATGTGACACATTTTCTTTGAAGATTATGAATGGGTTTTTCCCCCACAAAATGATACATAAATATACTTGGAGTCAGCCTAAACGAAATTTGACAAGCATTATAGACTATGTAATACAAGGACAAAACTCTCCACTGAAAATCATGGATGTGAGAGTGCACAGAGGACCTCAATGTGGCTCGGATCATTTTATGGTGAAAGCAAGTGTGCTAGTTAAGTTCAGACCTTCCCAAAAGCAAGAGAAGAAAATCACTAATAATATTGCACAACAAAACATGGAATTTCCCAAATACAATCTACAGAGTTTGAGCCAAGAATCAGTCCAATTCTTGTATAAGTTAAGACTGGCAACTAAAATTCAAAAGTTGAAAGAAGGATCAGCGGAAGAAGTGTATGGACAACTTAAAGCCTTCATTCATGAAGCTGCTAGAGAAGCTTTGGGAGAAACTGAAGGAAGTAATCCAAAAAGCAGGGATTGGTGGTCGGAGGAGTTGGAGATTTTGGTCAAGCATAAGAAGCAGGCATATCTTAAGTGGTTGGCAACGGGAGACTATGAGGATAGGAAACAGTATGTCAGGTGGAATAGAGAAACAAAAAGGGAAGTGCAAAAAAGGAAAAATGAGTTCTGGGAGGAGAGATGTGACCAAATCAATCGATATATGGGTGGTACGAGAGTGGCAGAGGCATGGAAAGCAATAAGAAATCTCAGAAAAGACAACATAAACCAGAATAACATCACACTGATAAAAATGAATGAATGGGAGACCTATTACAAAAAATTACTTGAAGAAGATAGACCTCAGTTTATGACGACACCATTACAAGAGGAGGAAATAGATAGAGAGGATATGGATATAGAGGAAATCAGTGTGATAGAGCTTAAAAACGCCCTAAAACATATGAAAAATGGGAAAGCTGCTGGACCTGGAAGTATTCCTATAGAGTTGGTGAAGCATGGACCGGACATACTATTAGAAAAAATGGTGGAAGTCTATAACAAATGCCTTTTGAAGGATGAGGATATCCCAAATGATTGGAAAATGGGGTATCTGAGCTCGATACACAAAAAGGGTGATAAAAAGGTGTGCTCGAACTATAGAGGCATAACAGTAACCAGTGCTATGGGAAGGCTGTATGGTCGAATCCTGAAAACAAGACTAGAGCAGGACTTTGAGGAAATAGAAGAGCAATGTGGTTTTAGGGCGGGCAGATCGTGCCTGGACAATATCAGCACTCTCCAACAATTGGTAGAGAAACGGTCGGAAAGGAATCTGAGTACGCATCTAATGTTTATTGATTTGGAAAAGGCCTATGATAATGTTCCCATCAATAGGATGTTTGAGGTGTTATCTGAAACAAACATCAACAAAGGCTACATCAGAGCAATAAGAACACTTTATAGGAACTCAGAATGTGTGATTAAATTGAATAATAAAATATCTGCGCCATTCAGGGTTAACAAGGGTTTGAAGCAGGGGTGTTGTTTATCACCAACTCTTTTCAAGGTATATATACAAAGAGCACTGAGCACCTGGCGCAAGAAATGTAATGGAATGGGGATTGAAATTGGAGATACCTGTTTGTATACACTACTGTTTGCCGATGATCAAGTGCTCATAGCTAACGATGAAGAGGACATTGCTTATATGACAAGGAAACTCTTGGATGAATACTGTGAATGGGGGTTGAATATTAATATTAGCAAGACCGAATACTTGGTTATAGGGGAGGAGTCCAATGATCTTCAAGTCGACAACAAAATTATCAAGAGCACAAAGGAATTCAAGTACTTGGGGACCTACATATCATCAGACGGTTCAACTAGGAAGGATGTTAAAAATAGGATTGTGCAAGGGAGAATAGCAATCCGGAAATTGAACCCGATTTTATGGTCTGCAAAAATGCACATGAATACAAAAGTCCAGTTGTACCACACTATTGTGGAGCCAATAACAACTTATGGGGCAGAGTGCTGGCAAATAACATCAAAAATAGACAGCCAGCTTAAAGCAATTGAAATGGACTTTCTGCGCTGTTCATGTAGAGTGTCCAGGTTGGACCATATCCGGAATGACGACATCAGGAAAAGAGCTCATGTAGAAGATACCATTGTGGATAGGATAGAGAGACGACAACTGATATGGTATGGTCATGTGCAGAGAATGGGTGATGAGAGGTGGCCAAAAAGAATGTTGTCTTATGTCCCAACCAACAGAAGGAAGAAAGGTAGACCAAGGAAAACGTGGAAAAAGGGAATACAGGAAGCCATGAGGGAGAGAGGGATAGATGAGGGTGATTGGGAGGATAGAAGAGAATGGAGATTGAAGTGCGGGAAGCGGCGCCGGCCGTAGGAACCCCGGAAAAAAAAAAAAAAAAAATGAAAAAATGCCGTGCCTGAATGGGATTCAAACCCAAGACCGCATGATGAGAGGCGAGCACCTTACCAACTTCGCCAATATAATTTTAATAAAACCAAATATAATGTTAATATCAGCAATAGAAATTCGAAGAAACATACAAAGCTAACGTGTGGATGGTGTTTTATTTGAAGGGGTCTACAAAGTTTCAGTATTTTGGACACATTATAGATAATAAAGGTTCTTTAAGTGTGACATCCAGGATAGAGTGTAATACAGAAATGAGACATATTATATTCCAACTATAGACTTTTAAGAAGCCGGCTGATAAGTTGTGATACGAATTTAACAATGTATATGACACTTATCAAGGCAGTTATCACTTATGGGGGTGAAACATGGACAGTTGCAAAAGAACTGAAAAGACTGCAAAAAACTTTTTTTGATACTTTTTATTGAAATTTAGTATCTGTTATACTAAAACACAAAAATTTCTAAAAATTAAGCTAATGTTCCAAAACTTGATTTACTTGAAGGAGCGTGCAGTCATCACCACAGTCCTACAGTTGGCCAAGAAGATATCTTGGCCAGAGGCGCTTCAAACGTTTGCGCTGAGCACCCGGTATCACCCTAGTGTACATGTTTTGTATGAGAGGGTTGTCATGTAATTCAAATTTGTCATGCATCGTCTTGTATAGTTGTTTCGCGACATCAATTACGTATGGGATTTGTAAGTCTTTGTGCAACATTGAGTTTGTGATGTAAAAGGGGCATTGCGTTATCGTTCGTTGAATCTTGTTCTGAATCGCTTGTATACGTTTCGTGTGTGAAGGTTTAGCAGATCCCCAAAGTTGAACTCCATATGTCCAGATTGGTCTTATACTGTCTTGTAGATTGTTAATTTGTGTGACATGTTTAATTAAAACGTCTATCGAGTAAGCGTTTCAGTTGATAGAAGCGTAATTTGAGTTTGCAAAAATTTGAAAGGAGAATTGCGCGGTGTGTCTAATGGGCCAGTTTAAGAGAATGATACACGGTGAATCAGACATATAAAAAATTTATAGATGAAATATTAGTTGGACATCGTAGAAGTCAATAAGTCTAAGCAAATACGATGGCTATGTCACTTGGAGCTAACGGACGAACAGCTCATGCCAAAGATTATACTAAAGGATCAGATTTATGGTACCAGAATGCAGAATAGCAGTCTGTGCTCCAGAATATCATTGATCTAAGGTCAAGCTTAATAAGTTTTTTAAATAATCATAATTAATCATCAAAATAAATAATTTTTATTCAAATAAAAATTATTCTAAATCAAAACTAAATATATCAAGCTAAATTGTAAGAAGAAAATATAAAATTATAAATAAATATTTCAGAAGCCAAATATCCAAATCTGATTAAAGATGAAGCACGAAAATAAAAGAAAGTATAATTTTAAATAAAAAATTTGAAATAATTAACAAAGAATTAAAAGAAAATACAAGAACATCAAGATTTATTTTAATTATGGAACCTACTGCAATAATTTGATAATTTTAAAGTCAGTCGATAAAAATTTAAAGGAATTTGTTAAATACTATAAAACTGATTGCAACAATGCATCGATGCTCCATTTTTGATTCCCAATCGATGGATGGACAAAAAGCAAACTAGAAGACTGCAAGAAGTCAAGAATAAATTGTAACAATAAAATCTTAATTTATAAATAAGCTCATTAAATATTATTAAATAAATTTAAATATCTTCAGATCAACATATTGTATTGAAATATTTTATAACCAGTAAAGTCATTAAAGTATCATTAAAGTAATAAGAATTATATTTACAGTGTCATCAATAGTTATAAAACTATTTCAACAAAATCAATTCAATTTATTCAACATTAATTTTTGTTTAGTTAATTTAAAGTATTCGTTAATCAAAAATTTCATTCAGTTTTCAATGCTATTTTTATTTCATTCCAACGTTACAAGAAGGGGTTGGTTGAGAATTAGATGGGTTGAGGATGTAAATGAGGACTTTCAAATTATAGGGGTTCGAGGATACCTAGGGATACGAGGGATAGAGGATTATTATTTGAAAATGGTGAAACATATATTTTAAGATAAAATTGAAAAGTTTTTATAGGTTTCAGAAATTTGAATTACAAATAATTTTTCTTTTAGAACTTCTTTAAAAAAAGTGTAGGTAGTAGTATTCTTGACAAAAATATTTTGGTATATATTTTGTTAGTTCTGAGTCTGTTTGAAAACACAATATTTTTTCAAAATCAACAAACTTTTTATGGTAAAAACTTTCAATAAATATGACATAATACAGGCACTAGACACGATTGTAATGGAATCAACTCCTTTTATGAATATCAAGTTCAATAAAAACTTTTTATTCTCAATAAGAATTCAGTGAATCTTTTACTTATTGATTTTAATGCTTTCTTTAGTAATAGGCCTACCTATTATTTTACGGCACAAAATAATTGTTTTATTATTACATAAATAAGTATTTAATAATTTTACTTTCTCTTACATAAAATACAGGGGAAAAAGTATTGTTTCATGTAGATTTTTTAGAATTAAATTTTCACAGGAAATATACGCCTTGAAGTCCTCTAAATCCAAAAAAACATGTTTTAAACGATTGGTGTATATCTCACAAACGGAATATTGTACGAAGTTTAAACTTGGAACTTAAATTTCTAAACATTAGGGGACCGGATACGAACAATTTCATCAAACTCGGTCAACTCGTACGATTTTACTTTAAATCATTTTATTTACAATATTTTGGTGCTATGTAAGATGGGGTAAGTGGTATTATGTAGGAAAATTTATTAAGCATTCTGCTACTGTAGTAAATAATGCTTTTAATATTGCGTTTTTCTTGTGTGCATTTCAGGACAAAAGCGTATACAATTAAAGTTTTAAAGTTCAAGAAAACCTCCAAGTTTTCTTTGTGGTTTTTGACGTTTTAAGTGGTTTGTGGCAATGGTTAGTTTAGCGGCAATTAGTGATTTTCCATGACTTGCTCATTGAAATCGGTACTAAAGTGTTTTCTTAAGATCACGTCCTTAATTGCATTTGTAGGACAAAAATGTATAGTATAATCAAAAATATAGATGTTAAAAACCGTACAACTTTCATTTCAAGCGTTTTTTGCTACAGAGTTCAGCGTCAATTACTTATTTTCCTTATTTTCAAGGAATTTTTCCATTAAGCATCATTAACTAATTATTAAAATTAGGTTATGCTTTTCATTTTACATTGTTTACTCATGATTAATTATAAGTGATGATTTTGATTATTTACGCTGGGAAGAGAAAATCGTGAAAGGATTTCGGACAAAATTTTTATCTTCTCTCAATAGATTTTTTTTTTGTGTGAAATAACAACAATCTATGAATTTTTAATATGTTTTTTAGTGAGACTCTACCCGGAAGGTTAATTATTCCGGAACAGATAATTTAAAAATATATAACAGGTTTGTATTTTAAATATACAACCAAAATGAAGGTGTAGTCTATTACTTCCATGAATTATACGTATAATAAATGACATATCACACATTCTTTAAGCAATATTAAATTTAATCTCGGGGTGAAAGAATTTTGCGTTCCGGTAAAGCATTTACTAAATGACTCCTTCAATAGAGAGTATAGGCATCATTACGAGTACTAAATAAAGCCTGTACAACTTCCAAACAAAACATTAAATTAAAGTAGGCCAAAAATTTCAATTGCACAATTAAAATATCTAATAAATAAAATTATTAGTTTATATTTATGTTAATTAAAACATTAGTAAAATGTATGAATCTGTAATTCCTCATTCACTAATTTCAGTGTGTACCAATAGAATTTAGCTTTGTGGTTCAGCAAAACAGTTCCATTTCAAGCATATTTAAAACAAAACTATTTAGCCAAGCGTATTTAAGAAAGGGCCATTTTAAACAAAATCGTACGAATAATTCCCGTTTTATATTCTAAACATTACCCTTCGTAATGATTAATAGCTCCTGAACGTATCTGATTGGGTTAAAAGCATTCTATAGCAATACTTTTTGTACGTTATTAAGTGAATGAAACTAAGTCAGTCCAATCACTCTTCGTAGATGAACATATCCATCAGTAATATTTAATAATATTATTTTGTCAAAGTTATAAGTTATGAAGTACCTGGTGCTTCATCTCGACCGTTGACTGATGTGGAAGAAATACATTTAGTAACGATGCTAATTGGACTTAAAAAATGATAAATATGGCTTGGTTAATCGGGAGACCCTCGTAACTTTAGACAGAATTAAAACTAACGCTTTACAAAACAGTTTTGAAGCCTGTCTGGATCTGCTAGACAACAAAATTTTCAGTATTAACATTTAAGAACGCTTTCAGACAAAGTTTTACGAACAGCTCCACAGTTTTACATAGACTCCAGGGTTCATACGAGGCAGATATATCTAAAACGACTTAAGACTTGCGACATCTATAATGAAACAGGAATCAGTAAGATAGAGAATTTCACGATGTAGCAGAACATACGAACATTGACTGGATAGACATTCGAATTATTTTGAGATGAACTTACTGGTTCGCCCATAACAGTCAGGTGAAGTGTTTATTTGCACTCAATCTGCTAGTTCCAGGACTACAAAAAGTATTTCGGTTTCTTATCACATTATCAGCCAATTTTATGACTGAAGCATTTAAAAACAGAAGAGGTAGAGATGTAAATGACACAAGTTAGAGTTATTTCCTCTGAGAGTAATGCATTTCATTATACAGTCAAACCCTGTTGTGAATAAAGTGAAGGTATCATTTGCAGAATGCAAATTAGATGTTTTCCAGAGTGCCTGACATTCTGATAAGCATACTTTTAACTCAGTGAGGAAGGCTGGTGAATCACCTCACTCCTCGTTTTACTTAGTAAAGCCTCAAGAAGTTCAAATTGGCCTTTCAGCTGATGACCTACACAACAAACTTACTGGACAACAGTAAATATATTGTAACATTGTACAATGATGTTCTAGAGATGTTTGACAGAATAGATTTTTTTATTGTGAGAAATTTTGTATTGTATGGGATAAAGTGTATTGAACAAGGATATTGCGATGAATGAATTGTTTTGAATAGGAAATCAAAACTAGTAGAAACGTTTTTTATTATTTTGAACTTCTGCCATGTTCTGGTAAAACGGAGAAAGTGTTAGTAGGGTCACGATTATTTATTAATTAGAACGCATACATAAAACAGTGAACGCCGTTTTAGTGAGATATTACTTAAACTGTGAATGGAATTAGTGTTGTCGGGCAGTTTCAAAATAGTGTCATTTCGGGACCGGTTCTGAATTACGTTAATAGTGTGTGCGCGTTGGGCGGTAGCAGGTTGTTGAGAACAGATAAACCTCTGTTTTTATTGTTAAGTGACATTATCTTACTTACAGTCAAGTTTAGTTTTAAGTTTTATAATTAATTCAACTGAAATAATCTAATTTATTGTGGTTTTTAGTACTGTAAGTTTAAAAATTAATTGTAACGATTAATTGAGTCAATAAATAATTGTTATAAGTTAAATAAATTTAATTGGATTTAGGTTTCATAAATTTCATTAAACGCAGATCCCGTACGAAGATGTGAAGGCCTAGATGTTACAATATTTTGTATTAAAATTACCACTTTAGAATTACAAAACTGTAAGCTTTCTGGTCAAAAGTGAACCAATTTTAAAATGTAAAATATGTTTGTCATTTATACAATTAACTAATTTTATATTTCGATTGAATGTTGTTTTTTATAAATTATTCTACCATGTACAATATATTATAAAATATAACACAACTTTTCAGTACGGATCAATATTGTGTTACATTATTTCATTCCACTAATTGCACAGTAATACGAGTATTATGTTGTGTATAGATTTAGTACAGCCCCATATGTTTCTGAGAATTTCTAGTTCATTATAGAAACAATCATAAATCAAAATCTCTTATTCACTGCAGTATCACATCCAAGTATTAGACTGTTCTATATCACATTTTATACTTTACCATTTTACTTCAGTGATTTATTTACGGTGTGAAAAATGAAGCAAGTAAATAAGATGATGATGATGATTATATTTAAGGAAGAAGGTCTGTCTTACTAATTAACTTAACTTTTCACCCGTTTTCTCAGCCAATACCAAAGACTCTCATACACTCTAGCTTTAAACTTTTCCCTCATATTCACTGTCATATAATACAACTTCAGGCGAAAGATGTTTTTTTTCGAAATAATTATTTTAACAGAGGAAAATGTTTTCTTTATTATTACCAACACGGAACCAAAAATAACTCTAAAACAGGTCTAAAACGTAACATATAAAATATAGATGAAATATTGGTGACATAAGTTGTCTTCAATAAGATGCACCGATTCCAACGTATATGTGGCACTATCTACAGAATCTTAAAAAAGCTGGTGTTAAACACATACAATTCATCATACAACTTTCTCTTGCCAATGCAAATAATGAACAATATATAATCTAACATTAGTAATAAACATTAGAAACAAACAAAAAATTAACCTCAATAAACATAACCTTATTTTAATCATGAGTGAAACGCAAAATGAAAATCAAACTGTTTGGCTTAAAAATACGGAAAATCACTCTTTCACGTTAAACTAGGCTCTGTAGAGAAAAATGTTGTAATTAAAGTTGTAGATACTTTAATTTCCTATAAAATTGATTATATACACTTTTGTCGTAAAATGCGTAAGGCTGAAGTCGTAAACAATAGATTTTTTACACGTTTTCGTGAGAAAAAAAACAGAAAATTGCTAATTACCGCTAAACTAAGCGTTGTACAAAAAATGTTGGAAATAAGAGTTGTAGGATTTTAACTTTTCTACAACTGTTATTATTACATTTATTACATTTTATTATTACATAATAAAATTGCATAATAAAGCTGCATTCTTAAAAAATCAAGTGAAAACAGCCTCTCCAAGAATTTCAGCAGACATGACGCTTACCTTATCTTGTAGAGCATAAAAAATTTAGTAATTGAGGCGATTTTTAAAAAATTCGTAGGACTCGTTTTTGAGAAAATCGTAAAAAAGTGAAAAATGACACGAATAAACTACTACTTCCGGTTGACTGATTCTGATGATAATGTTCTTGTCAGATCCGGCAGTGGTGTCTAACTTAAGTTTTAAGTTTCAAATTCGTACGAGGCTTCGTTCTTGAGATACTCTGTTCACACACACACACACACGCACACACGCACACACACACACACACAGAGAGAGAGAGAGAGACCAATCGCTAAAATCATGTTTTTTTTTTGGTTCAAGGGGTCTCAAAACGTATAGATCCGGTGAAAACTCGATTTCGAAAAATCGACATGAAAACAATACTTTCCGTCCTATATATATTTATATTGGCAAGAGAAAGTAAAAACGACAGCAGTACGGGTACGAGGTTGAGTTTTATAAAACAATTATATTCGTGCTAACCCTGCTTTACGGCAGCGAAACTTGGGTGCTAGCAAAGACAGAGGAGAGCAGATTGGAGACATCTGAAATGCCATTTTTACGGCAAACTTATGGATGTAGTAGAGAAGACCATCATAGAAATGCAGAGATAAGGAAAGAGCTTAAAATCTTCTCCATAAATGATAGGGTACTGCAAAATAAATCAGAGTGGATAGAGCATGTGGACAGGATGAGCGAGAATAGGATACTTAAGCAGGCGCTGAGTTACAAACTGGATGAGAGGAGAGACCGAGGACGTCCGAGGAATAGATAGGTAGAATTTGGAGATTCGGAACAGGCAGGGATCCTAATCCTTGAAGAGTACAAGAAAAAGAAAAAACTCTTAAACAGCCGAAACTCTAATACAATTAACTGCTAACGGGAGAATTTTTAGTGTATTTTATTAAACCTCAGTTTTAGTACCTGTTTTAAAGTAAAGTATAATTTCTTGTAATTGCTAATGGACTAGAAGAAATATTTTACCAGCAAGCGATATTTGTACGTACATCTTTTATTGAAAACTTGGTTATGTTTGTTGCATATACTGTGTATTATATACTCAACTATACTGTTTACTATTTTCTAAATTTTATTGAAGTGAAAACTTCTTTAGGAGCATCTTGCGCTCTTTCTGAACAGTGGACAAAACTGAACTGTCACACGTGAGGACGCATCACGTGTCATGAAATAATTTTATTTTGTATAAGTTTTCACTTCTATTGTGTGGTCATAAGCACACACTACTGGTTTTTTAAAAAAATTTAGAAACCTATTAAAAATATTTTCCATTACAAAATTACTTAGATTTTATTTTAAAACACATTTTTATACGTTAAAAGCATGATTAAAATATAAATAATATTAGTTTGAATTACCCGAAATTTTTGAATACCGGGATTTTTGTGTACACTTATGGAAAAATGTCCTAACCGTTCCAAACAAAACGCATTCAGAGAATACAAAACAAAATTTTAAACGTTTTTTAGAAGTTCTTGCACTGGAACATTCATTGTTTAAAAACTTTCTGTTCCATAAAAATATTATTTCATTAATTTTGTAGTAATTAACATGTTACTGTTTGTTACTTAATAAACAGATTGTAAATTAACTAAGTATATATTTTTATTTATCTGCCAGTTCTAGAACATTATTTCTTTTACCCGTAACGTCTGCACAATTATCTAGCATGTTTATAGTCGGTGAATTTAAATGAATTTCTAAATAATTTAATGTATTCTTTTGATGTATTAACTCATGGCGGGTAGAGAAAGATACCAATATATTCGTCATTTAGTACTGACTGGACATGAACATTTATTGATCATAAAATCGTAGTAAATGGGAGAAGTTCCTCTAAAATATGGCGTCGTTTTTTCTGAGAAAATAACCTTTTTAATTTAGTTTTTATTGTTCTCTTTCGTATGTTTGTTGTTTTACTGCATGTTTATTTTTCCCCTTTAGTTCAAACTGTAGACCTTCGGAAATCTACTCACAGCGAGACAAATTTATTTTGGCTTTGTTTGAGTTAAAAGAAACAACTGTGTAACTATATAACAGAAACACATCAGTAGTGTTCTGTTTAATTGACATATTATTGCTTGTGTGAGAGAGTCGCCTAATGGTATACTGTCAAGTTGACATTTACCAAACGTCTCTAATCCAAGCCTTTTCAGTGTTCTTGGTTGCTTATATGGATTGTGTTTAGTGTTTGTAAGACGGGGACAGTGAGTGAAATTGTACATTCATTTGTTAGCGCAGTTCTTGAAGAAGAAAATCGTTTTTAGTTTTTCTTGCCCTACATGAATATATGGGAAAAGAACCTATTGTTTTTATGTCGGTTTTATGAAATCGAGTTTAAACCGGAAACACACGTTTTCAGATCCCCTGAACCAAAAAAAAAAAAAATGTTTTTTTGCGATTGGTCTGTGTGTGTGACTATGTATGACCAAAATATTTCAAGAAAGGAATATTGTAAGAAGTTGAAACTTGGATGTTAAGTTAAGTACCACTGGAGAACCTGACACGAAAATTTTCATTGAACTCAATCTACCGGAAGTGGTAATTTATTCGTGTAATTTTTCACTATTTTGCAGCTTTCTTAAAAACGATTCTTGACTTATTTAAAAATCATTTCATTTACTACATTTTTTGTGCTTTACAAGATAGGTTAAGCGCCATATCTGCTTAAATTCTGGGTTGGGGGGAGAGAAACAGTGTTCTTGTTGTAAAAATATTTTTTTCAGATTGTGGCCTTAATATACATTTACGGGAAAAGTTCATATAATTAAATTTGCATAAAATTCAAAAACCTACAACTTTATTTTAAGAATTTGTTTCTACTTAGTTTAGCGTCAATGATTTTTCGTATTTTTAAGTCCTACAGAAGTTGATTTTCATTTTGCGTCATTCACTCAAGATTAAAATTAGGTCATAATTTTTTATTTTACATTGTTTACTCATTTATTAAACATAGATTATACGTTCATTCAGAAATAAATCCTGTAACTTCAAATCAATTTTATTTTATATATTAAATTTCATTAATCTTTTAAAGCTGCCTTGATTTCTACTATTCACTGGTTACATTTGTTTCGGAAAATCCACCATTAGAATACACATTGTATTTTGAAACTTAATGTGCTTATTTAAAATCGATAGAATATATTACATTTTTAACCATCTATGTAAAACTCTTTTCACTTGTATAAAACTTTAAATGTCAAATGATATTGCGTACTCTGTTGATGGATCCACCAAAACACGTAAACTAAGTAGTGAAAAGTAGAGATCAAAGCAGCTTAAACAAATTAATGAAATTTATAATACAAACTTTTTATATAAAATAGAATAGATTATATAGTATTTTATTTAAATTGGTGAGAGGAAGTCGTGTGAGTGTTTCGCACAAGATTTTATGTCAATATTTTATGTTATTAAATATGTTATTACTGTTATGTCTCGGTACCTACCTTTTACGAGTTCTCTTAACATAGTTTATCATATGGATTGCCTTTAGATATTATTCTTTATACAAAAATAGATGTCGAAATAATGAATAAAATTAAAAACATGCTAAAGGAAATAAATTTTAACTATTGCATTACTTATAGCTTATTTATAAGAGAGTGTTACGAAAAAATTGTAAGAAGAAAGCTTATTCGGTGAAATTATATAATAAACATTTAGAAATGAAATGTGTTTCAAGGCTAAATATCAGGTTTATAAAAAATCGTGACACTGACTTATAGAAGAAGTTGTTTTTGCCAATTTGTTACTAGTACATTCACAAGATGTGCAACCAGTTTTTTATTTATTTATTAACACATTGGACAATTAGTGATTAGAGAAAAGAAGGCAGGTGATCTTGACTTCATCATTTCTACAACGGATGACTTCAGGAGTGACTAGTCCGTGCAATATTCACCGCATAATAACCGGTTTAAAACCTTTCATTATCAATAATTGATGTATTAAATAAATGAACTGGAGGTTCGTACCCGTATTTAAACTACCAAATCTTATCTCTAAATTATTTTTTTAAATAAATATTTAAAAAATGTATTACAAGGCCAAATTTCATAAAAACGTATAATTAAGATATAATATTACAATTATTGCTAAAACGTGGACAATTTTTGATAATTTTTAAAAAATTTGTTAGGTAATTTCAAAGATATTGCTCGATTATATGCAATAAAGTTTACAAACTGTATTTAAATTTCGTGGTGTAGGAATTTCAACTGAAACTCATTAAAACGTGAATCTTGATTATTTGTTGCGCATATATTTAGTGAAATTTAACATTTTAAAGGTTTTCGGATATTATTAATCCTAGATTTTTTTTAAGTTTAGCTTCTTAGTTTGAAAATTAAGTTTTTCCCTTGCTCTATAATATGATTATAAAAAGATAGAAAGTAAAGTTTTCATATTTTTATATTTTGAAATCGAGTTTTCACAGAAAATACACGTTTCTAGCCCCCCCGAACCGAATAAAGATATTTAACGATTGGTCTGGATATATGGAGTTGAACTTTGGGGATCTGCTAAACCTTCACACACGAAACGTATACAAACGATTCAAAACAAGATTCTACAAGCGATAACGCAATGCCCCTTTTACGTCACAAACTTAATGTTGCACAAAGACTTACAAATCCCATACGTAAATGACGTCGCGAAACAACTATACAAAACGATGTACGACAAATTTGAATTAAATGGCAACCCTCTCATACAAAACACGGACACTTGGGCGATACCGGGTACTCAGCACAGATGTTTAAAACGCCTCTCGCTAAGGGATCTTCTTGGCCAATTGTAGGACTGTAAGGATGACTGCAAACTCCGGCAAGTAATTCAAGTTTTGGAGCCTTAAGGGAGGAGTCTACCCAGTTTTATCACTATAAAACTATTATAATTATAAAACTGCAGAATTTTCTTAATCTAGCTATATATTTTGTTTTTATGTACGATAACTAGAAATTTGTAAAACATTTTTTTTACATAATCGGTGTTAAGTGTAAGTGTAATTGTAAGTGAAACTTTACGCTCAATTTTCTCGGCATTTCGTATTTCAGGTTTTCTTCATGATAAAATCCTTATAACTTTCTTTGTATAAATGCTATCTTGATAATTTTTTTTTCACTGTATTCAGAAATTATTGCTCTGTTATTTGTAGGTTAGCCGTGTTAAAACTTATTATAGGAGTTTTTAAAAAAAAATTATGACCTTATCTGTATTTTTGGGTGAAAATATTTTAAAAAATAATTTTCTCTCCATTGTAAAGTTAAATGTAAACATGGAACCCTCAAAAAATTGAGCATAATTTTCTGATTACTTTGACATAAAAACCAGGTCTGCAGGCCTACCTCTAAAATTAACTAAATTATAAGCAAATAACGAAGATATGATTTTCCCCCTTCCACCCCTTATATTTTGGGTTGTAGTGAACAAAATTAACATTTTTTTTATATGAAAAAATTTAAAATTTAATGTTTATTCACTTGCAAAACAAACAGATTTCTTATCTAGAGAGAATAAAAAAAACTGTTTTTGAGTAGACGCCTCCCTTAAGCGTCATTTTTAGAAATTTTTATATTAATGTAATAACAGATACTAAATTTTCAATAAAAAGTCTCAAAAAACCGATTGGTGTGTGTGTGTGTGTGTGTGTGTGTAAACAAAATATCTTAAGAACGGAATATTATATGAAATTGAAATGTGAAACTTAAGTTAGGTACCACAAGGGGACCTGACCAGAAAATTTTCATCAAAATTAATCAACTGACAGTTGTAGTTTACTCGCATGATTTTTCACTAATTTGCATTTTGTTGAAAAACGCTCCTACGATTTTTAAAAAATCGCCTCATTCACAACATTATTTATGCTCTTCAAAATAGGGTAAGCACCATGTCCGTGCCCGTACACACTATCAACGTAACTCAAAACCAGTCCCGTAACGATACTATTTCGAACGGCCCGACACACTTTCAATTCACTATTCAGGTATTGACTGAATCTCAAAGGCACTAACTGTTTTAATAACTTTAGTTTAATAGTTTCCCAAACAATTAAGATCTTTCGCCGCTATTCTGAAACATCGAAGGAATAAAATTAAAAATAAACTTGACCATCTCTGTAGCCCGGTGGTTAGCGTGCTACGCTGCAAAGCGGAGGTCCTGGGTACGATTCCCGGCAAGTGTCTGAAAAATGATTACAAGTTCAAATCCACCATCCTCTTCGCAATATAGTCGCTAACAACCAAGATGTTGACGCGACTTAAAATAAACTAAAAAGAACACAAACTTTTCTACTATTTTTGATTTCCTAGAACTCCTATTCAAAATATCTCATTCGTCGCAGTTCATTATTCATGTTCAATCTTTGCCAACTACTATATCTAAAACAATGTTACGATACTTTACTTAAATATTTTTGAATGGAAAATTCACAATACGTCAGCTATTAATTTCGAGCGTCTATTACTGTCTTTCATATGTATTAGGTACGTATTTCAGTAATAACTGTTAATTTGTGAATATTATTGGAAGCCAATACGACCTACATTATTGGTACAGAGTATATTACTATGACAACCTGCAGTTCTCCTTGATATATACTAATAAATTGGTCTACACTTAATGTAGCTCATTGACTACTATTTTAGTTTAATGGAGGTATATTAATTAATTGTTTCATTATTTTAACGAACCTTATTGAAAATAACCTAATACAAAAATCTAGTATGAAACCTCACACGAATTTCTCTTGCCAAAGTACATGATAACCTAGGTTTAATCATGAGTAAACAATGTAATATGAAAAACGTGACCTAATTTTAACAATGAGCAAATGACGCAAAATTAAAATAAATCTCGGTAAACATAAAAATCCGGAAAATAACTAATTGACGCTAAACTAAGATCAGTAGGAAAAAAACTTGAAATAAAAGTTGTAGGTTTTTTAATTTTCTACAACTTTAATTATAATATAATTAACGGATTTTCGGTTAAAATGTTGATTTAAAATTTTTTATAATCATTTGATAAAAATTCTGAGCACTATAAACAATTTTTTTAATGTTTAATAATTATTTCTTGTGATGATGATGATAATAATAATGAGTCTGTTACATTTGGGTTTCATTTACAATGGTTCCTTCCAGTAATTTTTTGTAAACTGAAACAAATTTTTTTAGAAGGTGAAAGTGGGGCAAATCGACTCTTTTTTATTTAAAGTTACATCGAGAGCTCAGTCGTTAGCAATTACTTTAGGTTTTGGTACTGTAACGGTGGGGTTTAACGTGTTAAAATTTCCAACCCTAGCCGGGGATCGAACTCGGGACCTTTTGCTTTGTAAGCTAGCACTCTAGTCACTACGCGACGGAGGCGGTCAATTTTAATTTGTTTTAGCTTGCTTTAATAAAAAGCTAAAATATTTAGAAAACAATTCAATTAAGAAACGAATGAAATTTATTTTGCAACTTTGTATCAGTTATTATTATTCCTTGAAAAATTGGTTATTTCATAGCATAGAAAAATTTTACATGTCTGATTGTGTATTTTCAATATATACTGTAACGAATATTATACAGCTGATTTACAATTTTTCGTTATTTATTTAATTCCAGATTTTTATTTAGATGTTAAATTTGTTTGCCATTTTTCATTTGTAGATTCAAATTCAATAGACTTCTAATTATTTTAATAAAAACTTATTTTTCTTAAATTAATATAAATAATAATAATAATAATAATAATAATAATAATAATAATAATAATAATAATAATAATAATAATAATAATAATAATAATAATAATATTAATAATAATAATAATAATAGAATAGAATAGAATAGAATAGAATAACTTTATTGAAAATTAGTAGTTTTGGGTCCTGATAAGTTCAAGGAACTTAACATCAGGTGCCCATGATACAATCAAATACAGTTAAAATTATATACAATACAAATATAACAAAAAAATAAATATACATATTTGCAACTATTATGAATGTTTAATATACTTTAAAATAATTTTCACTTTAATACTAATAACTTGTTAACAATGTAAAAAAGCATAGGCGCACAAGCAGCCTTTGTGAAGAACAGATGAAACAAAATATAGCACAAAAACATCTAATAAAAACCAATTTAATAAATTCACATATTTTGTAACCACAATTTAATTTTTCTTTTAAATTTTTGCGTATCTGTTGACAAACTGATACTTTCAGGCACACTATTTAACAATAATGGAATAATACATTTTAACGATCTTTCACCATAATTATTAAAAAATCTAGGTATAATATAAAGTTGCCGTCTAACAGAGTATGGAATCTCTACTTTTTGCTTGTAATTATCATTATTATAGTATTTACAAATATTTAAGAATTTATAAAATTTATCTGGTGGTAGTGTATCAAATATCTCAAACAATTCATTATCATTTACATGTCTAGTACCTAATCCCAATTTTAAAATCCTTAATTGCATAGATTTTAATCTATTTATATGAACCATACTCGTACCACCCCATATTTGAACTCCATATCGTAAAATAGACTCGACCAAGGATTTGTATACAATCTTAAAAATTTTTTCATCAATTAAAGGTCTTAAGTAATAAAAACAACCAACTAACTTTTTCATCTTATCAACTAAGAAAGCAGTATGAATATGAAACTTTAAATGAACATCGAAGTATACCCCTAAGTACTTAAAGTCATTTACATATAACAATTTAGAGCAGTTATCACAATTTGATTTAATATTAAAGCACTTGGAACTATGCAACTCAAATTGTCGCAATCTAATGTCTATTTTTACAAAAGGTGACCTAAAACACATAGATTTCGTTTTTTCACTATTAAGCAATAAATTATTACTGTATGACCACTTTACAATTCTATCAAATTCCCCCTGCATCGTTGCAATACAAGTATTTATATCTCGATGAGAGTACAAAAGAACAGCATCATCAGCGTACATGAAAAATTTACATAGTTTAACCATATTGAATAACTTGTTGACATAAATTATAAACAAAATCGGCCCTAAACAACTTCCTTGAGGTACGCCATATTTTAGAAAACTAATATCACTAAAAGTTTCTGCTATCTTAACGTTGAATGTCCTATCAATTAAATAATTTTTAAACAATCTTAAAAACCTATCACCTACACCTATTTCTTGCAATCGTGTAAGTAGAATATTTACATTAACAGTATCAAAAGCACGAGAATAGTCAATAAATATGGCAATAACAAATTTACCCTTATCTAAATTATTATTAATATAGTCATTAATTTCAACCAGAAGATTCTCAGTGCCTTTACCTTTCTGAAACCCATATTGATTATCATTTATAATATTATTTTCTTTTATATATTTATTTAGGTGTAATACAATATATTTCTCAAAAATCTTTTCTATTACTGACAATATAGATATAGGCCGGTAATTGGAAACATTACTAGAGTCTCCTTTTTTATATAACGGCCGAATAATAGAAACCTTTAGAATATTAGGAAAATATCCATTTCGTATACAGTTATTTATCAACGTTGATAATAAATGGCTAAAAATATTTTTATTATTTATTATATCAATAGCTCTTACTTTATCTATACCTGGTGATTTATTGATAGAAATATCCTGTCTTATTATTTTATCAATTGTGTTTGCTTTTGTAAAAGGTAGATAAAAGTTAACTTGTGTAATGCAATCCGCAGCAAAAGATCCTTCTCCATTCAAACATTTATTATCATTGACCAGGTCATCTATTTGCTTAACAAAATTATACGAAAATTCATGTACAATGTCTGCATAATTGTTACCAAATGAACTAATAATTTTCTTATCAGTATTTTTGTCAGTTTTCCTATTCAATACTGTATTTACTTCAACCCATAATTTCTTTGTATTAAATTTATTTAGTTCAAACTTATTTCTAAAATATTGATTCTTAACTTTTTTAATTTCATTAGTAATTTTGTTTCTACAGCTAATATAATTTAGTCTATAATTTATATTATTTGGATTAGATTTCCACTTTCTAAACAAACGATCCTTTTCCTTAATTTTTATATACAATTCATTCGTCATCCATGCTTTACATCTTTCCCTAGGAACTAAATTATTATTTTCTTTATTCACAATTATACTACTTGAATTATAGATCGAGTTGAATGTACTAACAACACTATTCATAAATGTATCAGCGTTGTCGTCAACGCAAGAGTTCCAATCAAAATTTTTAATGAGAAAATCCACTTTCTTATTGCTAATTTTTTCAACATAATTATCAGTAATTCGGATACTAGATGGACTAACAGTTGGTCTTGTTCTGCTAATAGAAACAACAATAGGATAATGATCTGCAAATTTATGGTGAACAACTGAAGAAATAATTTGATTACTTTTTGATCTAACAAATATGTGATCAATTAAAGAAGATTTTAATTCACCTTCTTTTACTTCCTCTCTAGTTGCTGTCTCTATCACATTAATTAGTCCATAACTGGAAAGTGTAACTTCATAATCCATTACATCAGGGTTAGATTTTTCCAGTAAATCAATATTCATATCTCCAACCAAAATAAGCTGAGAGTCCGATAAGTTATCCAGTAGTAAATTAATGTCCTGAATAAAATTTCTACGATTTAAATTAGGTGGTCGATAAACTAAAACCAAATTAAATATAAAGTTGTCGCTTTTACAAACAATACATCCAGACAAACATTCAAAAGAATTAAATTTATTATTAATTTTTTTAAATAAAAACTTTTCACGGTAAAAAATTATTAACCCTCCACCATTTTTTTTTCTCTCAGGCAATTTACTGTATTATAACCTTCTAACTTGTACAAATTTACATCGTGTTCTTTAATATTAACCTCCGATAAGCAGATTAAGTCAAAATCACTGTATTTCAATACGATTAATAACTCGTCCCAATATTTTCTAATAGATCTAATATTTAAATGAAATACTTTCAACCATGTATACTCACTATTTTCTCTCCTGACAGCCAAATTCCACTCATTTATATTCTCACATTCTTTAAATTGAATATAGGTATTATTTAGATCAAAATTAAGCCAATCCATAAAAAGAAAACGGAACCATTACATAGATATATCTTTCCAGAAAAAAAAGGAAAGACAAAAATTGCATATAATAAATATAAAAAAAAAAATAATAAACATAAAAAAGGCTCACGAATTATACAAATAAAAACACACAGCACGTATGGAACACTTCACTTTAAATCAATTTACACAGATCTTTTTCACAGGCGATATTATGAACGTTATCGTTTTCACTTTTGCGTAGAAGAATTCTTCCATTTTTAACCCAAATGTATTTAAAATTTGCCAGACGTCCCTTAATTCGAGCCTCACGCAGCAAGTTCCGGTATTCAGGAATTAATGATTCATTAAAATACATGCGATTACTAGTTTTCATTGCTTCAGCTGACAATGAATTCCACCACATTTTACCCTTCTTAATGAATTCATTACGTTGAGTTTCCTCCTTGCACTTGACCAGTAACATAACAGATTTCTTCAAACGAATGCGATGTACTTCTTTAATTTCAACACCAGTAGCTCCAATTTTTACAGCAACCTCTTCAATTTGTTTTTTTACATCAGTCTGTGGATCATCAGCCAAACCATGAATTTCAAGATACTTTCGTCGTTTATATTGTTCAAGCTTGTATATTTTAACAGTCAATTTTTCAATTTGTTCATCTTTCTTCTCGACAATTTCCCTAAGATTTAAAATTTAATAATAATAATAATAATAATAATAATAATAATAATAATAAAAATTATAATTTAATTAAAAGATCGTAGCGTTTAATTATTTGTTATTACGAAATAATACGATATTAGGCCAAAAATCACATCAAATATGCTAATAACAAAAAGAGAGGGTGGTCGGGAGACTGCGGAGGGAGGAGACATACGGAGATCAACGTGATTGCCCTCTCCCGTAGTGAATCAATCCTGTCTCGATCTCAGTAGGTAAGGTAGGCACTTTAATTTTCTGAGCTGGTGATGAAAGCGATGAATGAAAGTAAGAGCGTGAGTGTTGGTCAGTGACAGCGAGAGGGGAATTAGGCTACGGTTCCCCTCCACGCCCCGCTGACAGCATGTAAATTGTTTTTACCCGACATTTCCCTTGTAATATTATATAAACAATTACGAGGGAGGTGGAGGGATCTTTGTTGATGCCAGATCAAGTAGCCAGGCGGAGGGTTTTTGGTTGGTGGCGGTTGCGGCCTCCTTGGCACTGGATGAGGACGTCTCAATTGAGTCCAATACTACTTCTCCCGTCGCGAGGGAGTGATCATAAGTTTTTATCGCCGCCTCGGATAAAAAAAACAAACGAAAGATGGCCTAGTTTAATTGAGAAGATTATATGAGAAAATTTAAAATTATTTTTAAAAGTTGGTTTTAAAATTATTCGCATTATGGTCCCTTAATTACTACGAGAATCGGCCGCAGATGGAGCTTCTAGATTGTCACAGCAACGTCTTGTACAAATACAAGACTTACCCGCTGGCGAATTAAGGTGAAGACTGAATCAACACAAGTTAAGTTCACCTTGACACTTGACAGAGTTATCAACCTGTGATACTGTATAATGCCCACATCCCCAGGCGAGAGTAGTGCGGTATCTTGGTTTGTGGCTTGCTAGACAACTAACATGGAAGCATCATCTGTGTACAAAACGTTTATAATTGAACCGCTGTCAGAAGCTGCTCTTTTGTTTGATTAACCGCCGACCAAAATAAAATTAAACCTCAGTTTCAAAATTTTAACTTACAAAATCTTTTTACGATAAATTTTGGCTTATAAAGTTCGGCTCTTTGGAGCAATAGAAAGAAGTAATTTAAAACTGATTCAGGCCTTTCAGTTAAAATTCTTAAGAATAGCTTCGGACAATCCTACAGTAAAGTTATTGATCGACTTGATCTGAAATTTAGAACTTAGCAAGCCATTCCAACATTGAAATCGTGTAAAGTTTCTAATCAAAATTTTACTCAGGACAGTCACAGAATCACCTTGGTACACATATTGAACAACATATTACACAGAAATCTACATATTCGTACAGATCAACAAGCAATCAATTCATGCGGTACAAAATACCAAAGAAGACTCGAATCACACACGAATCACCTCGCCATCTCACTCTTAGACAATTCAAACACCACTCGCCGGCAGAAACGAAGACATCCTACGGACTTATTTTAAAGCGACAAGACAACACATAAATTAAATCCATGAAGTTCACCCATTAGGGTTTTCTTCGATCATGACAACACATAACAAATAAAACTCATTACGGAATATTCTGCTTACGAATAGATGGTAGATTTTGCTGTAATATAAAAAATATTTTCTGTTTTGTTTTCTAATTTCATTCAATGTTTTTTTTGACACGTTTAATTGAAATTTAGTATCTGTTATTATATTAATACAAACATTTCTAAAAATGAAGCTAATGTTCCAAAACTTGATTTACTTGAAGGAGCGTGCAGTCATCACCACAGTCCTACAGTTGGCCAAGATCTCTTGGCTAGAGGCGCTTCAAACGTCTGCGCTGAGCACCCGGTATCACCCTAGTGTACATGTTTTGTATGAGAGGGTTGTCATGTAATTCAAATTTGCCATGCATCGTCTTGTATAGTTATTTCGCGACAAAAATTACGTGTGGGATTTGTAAGTCTTGGTGTAACATTGATTTTGTGATGTAAAAGGGGCATTGCGTTATCGTTCGTAGAATCTTGTTCTGAATCGCTTGTACATATTTCGTGTGTGAAGGTTTAGCAGATCCCCAAAGTTGAACTCCATATGTCCAGATTGGTCTTGTAGACTATCTTGTAGATTGTTAATTTGTGTGACATGTTTAATTTAGAACTTCTATCGAGTAAGCGTTTCAGTTGATAGAAGCGAGTTTTCAGTTTGTGGCGTGTGTGTGTAACGTGTGCGGTCCATGTAAGTTTTCTGTCTTAAATGTAAGCCTAAATAGCGTGTTTGAGTAGTGTGAGACAGCGGAATATTATTATTCATGTAAACGGTTGGCAATTTTGTTGTCTAAGAGTAAACGTAATTTGTTGCGATTTGTTTTCTTTAATTTTAATTTTCCAAAGTTTAAGCCATGACTCTATCAGGTGTAAATGATTTTGTGTCTTTCGAGTTGCAATTATAGGATCGGCATCACCGATTTGATTGTATTTCTGTATAAATATGAATCAATTGTCTTCTTTTATTTTATAACTACCACTGATAGTATTTCTGTATCCGTTATCTTTTTATCTTTAATTTGTGGAGAAAGGTCTTAAAACACTTTTTTTATTCATGTCAGTGTTATTTCATCTATTATAACTATCCACCAAAAGTTACGCACAATTGATTTTTAATTTCGTCCCGTTAAAAAATGTATGAGTGATAATCAACAGAGCTCAATATACTATTATTAAAAAAGTTTTTAATGGTAACAACGTAGCGTAAATTGAAAGAAAACTTAACAATTAACGGTAAATAATAAATAACTTAAGAATAAATTAAAAAACTACAAAGAATTTAAACTATTAGTCACTTTTAAGTGATTTTACTAGTTACCACGTAACTTAAAGCAAATTACTTTAAAGAGATGGATCGTTAAAGTACACCTGCAACCACGTGAAAGGTGTCGGTGGGGGAGGAGGAGGGGACAGATCGTTTCCTCGCTGTTGCAACCAAGTACAGTAGCAACAAGAACACCACGTGTGTTATTATTCCGCCTAGTTAACTAAATGCTTCTACCCAACCCATTTTCTTCTGTTGTATCGTATCTTACATTTATTCTGCGTATAAACATTATCACTGCTGAATTTCAACGACCGGGAATAAGGAGTTGCTCTTCTATTTTACTTCTCAGTACAAACTCAGCTGAATGCATTAAATTAATGTCTTCGGTTAATTACCTTAATGCGATAATGTAAACACTTATTATTTATTACAGCATTTTACGATTAATACTTACCAAAACTTTTCTGTGAATATTATCACAAAGATTTTATTCTCTTCATCAAAGACACAATTTATTTTCATACTTTACAAATAAATATTGGGACAATAAATCGATGGGGAAAGTGGTTGTTCCAGAATTCTTTAGCACTACTAAGATTTAAAAAATATTAATGTAAATAATAGTTATTAAGTTGGGTTATTTCGAAGAGCATATGTTTATAGTGGGCTCATTCTGTCTCATATCCGTTATGGTATCTTAGTATGGGGTAATTGTAGCATGGGTAATATAAATAGGGTTTTTAAAATTCAAAAGAAAGCTATTAGGTGTATGGTGGGAGCTAACCAGCTAACCTCATGAAGGCCACTATTTAAGGAGCTTACATTGCTTACAGTTTCCCTCTCTCTACATTTTTAAGGCGATTTTAAGGCAAACTAATTTTATGCAGAATTTCAATGTTCACAATCATAACATGAGAAATAGAAATCATTATTATGTGGCTATTCACTCCACAAAATTGTTTGAACAAAAACCTACTTATGCAGGGAGAAAATTCATGAATAAATTACCCCAATTTTTAAAATGTTTTGAAAATTTGCATTCCTTTAAAAAAAATCTAAAAAATTACTCGATCGGTGAAACTTTTTATAGCGTACAAGAATTTCTTTCTTGATAGTAGTGATACATAGTGTGTTTCTTATATGTATTTCAGGTGTTATATCTGACGACATGTCCTATACTCCTCCTGGAGTCTCCAGGGCGCAAAAAAGAAAAAAATTGTTAGAATTGCCTAGGGCCTAATGCTTAAATATTTAAATACATATATTATATAAATCAATTATAACTAGACACTCAATAGAGTTTACCAAATACTTAAAAATTATATTCAAAGATCTAATAAATTAATGAAGTTCATTTTTTAAATTGTTTAATTTGATCAGTAACTTCCATAATCAGCCTGACAAACAAATGTAAAAAACACTTGTCGGTTGTTTATGTTTATATTATTGTAGAACAGATTATGTTTTTGTTGTTTAGGTCATCAGCCGAAAGGTTGGTTTGAACCTCTAGAGAGGCTTTACTAAGTAAAACGAGGAGTGAGGTGGTTTACAATTTGCCTTCCTTACCAAGTGGAAAGTATGCTTATCAGCATGCCAAGCCCTCTGAAAAGTATCTACTTTCCACCCTGCAAATGACGTATTCACTTTATTTACCATAGGGTCTTGCTGTATAATGAATTTCATTACTCACAGAGGAGATAACTCTGACTAATGTCTTTTACACCTCTACCCCTTCTTTCTTTAAATGCTTTAGTCATATAGTTACCTGACCATGTAATAAGAAACAGAACTATTTTTTGTAGCCTCGGATCTGGCAGATCGAGTGCAAAAATAATTTAACACTCTACCTACCTGTTAAGGGCAAAGAACAGATATGCATGAAAATTTATTATTTTTTTTAACAACACATGACGGCAATATGTTTGTGTCGGGTCCTCTAGTAGTACCTAACTTAAGTTTTAACTTACAACTCAGTACGATGCTCCATTCTTGGATATTTTGGTTACACACACACACACACACACACACACACACACACACCGATCGCTACAACATGTTTTTTGGGTCAGGAGGTCTGAAAACGGGTATATCCGGTGAAAACTCGATTTCAAAAAATCGACATGAAAACAATAGGCCTACTTTCCTTCCTATTGTATGTTCATATTAGGAAGAGAAAGTAAAAATCCATGAACTGTAATATTTTGATATTTTTAATTCTGGGCTGGAACAAAAATCAACCAAACTGTTAATAAATTTTTGAACTCACGCTCAATTATTTTTATAGACGGCTGTAAATTTGGATTTCCACTGGGAAAAGCCATTTTACAAATTTTTATGACCCAAATGTAAAATTTGATCATATAAAAATGTGATGAGTGTTAAGTTTATTTCGGTTAGATGTTTGCGCTTAAATTTTCTTGTTTTTATTCGGGGAATTGTCCAACAGATTCATGACATTATAATTTGGAGTGCGATTTCAATCATTTCTTATAGTTTTTCATCTGTAAATTACTTCTTTCATTATTTTTAATTTAGAATCCACTTATGAAAAGATTTACCCGTGTACATTTTTCTACAATAAAATACAAAAAAAATTCCAAAATGAGAACAAATAAATCGATTTAAGGCTGACACAGAGTGATTTTCAACGTTAAATTATAAAATTAGTGTATATTTCATCAAAAATGTACAAAAAGTTTTGAAATTTATTTGTTTAATTACGTTCTATGGGTACCATATTTTATGTCAGTAGCACAAATCCAAAATGTACTATAATTTGAGGTTAAATAATCATGCCATTATTACGAAACGAGGCGTATACGCACTCTCTGTTAATATCAGGTACATTATTTTTATTACAAAAAATTATTGACCTTGTAATATAATTCAATGGAATATAATTACATAAAAAAGCCTACGTAATAATATTGTAATAAGTTATTCCATAATTCCCTTTCCTTGTCGAAAAAGATTAGATGACAACAATTCAAATAGTTTTAAGAGAGTTATGAAATTCCTACGAGTTCTTCGCACTGAAGCAGCGTACTACGACGTATTGCTAAACGACCGACATGTTCCTGCCACTTCATACGATCCATTCACAAAATATTTTTAATAAATTTATGAATTTCTATCATAAATAAACCGAAAGTCTTTCTTGACATAAATTCATTTTGTATGTCATAAATGGTATTACTAAAAATGATAGACCTATTAAGGGGAAACTGTACTTTGTATCCCGCCAAAGTTAAATTTGCTATTTTTAGGTACATTTTTCATAGGATTGGTAAAATATAGGGAAATTAAACTTCACACATCATAGGTGTCGGGTTTCTTCTCGAGCTACTGACATTTTTTCAATTTAATCTTCGGATCATACATTTTTTAAAAATATTACGAATAACATAAAATTTTTACAAATTGTTTTTACGTTTTTTGCGTATTATTAATTTTTGGAGCACCTGTTGAAGTCATAAAAATGTCGGTATATGAGGATATACAAGATATTTAACTGGTAAAAATTTCAGCCTGGTAGGTCTATTGGTTTCTGAGAAAATTGTACCTAGTGTTATAAATCTAAATTTACCGGAAAACGCAAGAAACAAGTAGGCACAAATCAAAAACAAAGTGTACAAAAACAAGTATATTTTCCATCAACAGTTGTTTAGAAAGCTGAACCAACAGCTGAGAATACAAAAACCACTGATGCAGATATTTTAAAAACTGAAATTCTCTTTGCACTAAAACGAGCAGTATAAAATCGTGAAAAATAATCGTTCTTAGGAACATGGTAATTTTTCTGAGTAAACTTGATAAAAACTTAATTTTTTCATAAAAAAAATATTTTTTTGACGTAATTTAATGCTTTTTCTGGTAGATCTAGGTCTAAACTATTGAAAAACATAAAAAACGAAAATTCAAAATTTTTAGTTATAACCATCGTGCCATCTCCCCTAAAAACAAAACACACAATGTGAACGTTTTCATGTACCCACAAGGATATATGAAAACGGTGTTCAATCCTTAAACCAATATCTTTTGTTTGTTAAGTTCCAAACGGACCGATTTTGATGAAAATGATCGTGTCGAGTCCCGTATTGGTACATTACTTAAGTTCCAAGTTTCAACTTCTTACGCTATTCCCTTCTTGAGATATTGTGTTCACACACAGACCATTTGCTAAAAAACATGTTTTTTTTGTTCAGGGGCCTGAAATCGTGTATATCCGGTGAAAACTCAAATTAAAAAAAATCGACATGAAAACATTACTTTCCTTCCCTATTATATTCATACAGAGCAAAAGAAAGTAAAAATAAAATTTTTAAAATTAAACATTAAGTTTATATTTTACGTGGAATGTACACGTGAATGAAACGAGAAAGGCATTCCAGGACAGGTTCAAACAATTGTACAGACTTCTTTCACGCAAATCCAAGTTACCAACTACATCCAAATTAACCATTTACAACTCCTACCTTCAACCAATACGGAGCTATGCCAGTCAGCTTTACTGCTGTGCAAAACCATCGGTGTTAACAAAAATTCAGCGTTTTCAATCAAAGCTTTTACGGAGGATAGTTAACGCCCCATATTATGTTACCAATAAAACGCTACATTCAGACCTAAACGTACCCTACATAAATGACGTTTTTTTAAAACCTATACAAAATTTAGGAAGAAACTCGTGAACCACCATAACCCATTGATCTCAAATCTAGCAACGCAGACTCTCCCAAATAATCCAGTAAGACGTCTAAAACGTCGATGGAGCCGGCATCTCATCTTTTAATGTAGTGCTGTAATTGACTATCCATTACAGTGTTCCAAATGCTACACTTATCTATTCACGTCGGAGTTCTGTCACTGGATTGTATCTCCACTCACGTTTATTTACCATGTTAATTTTTTCCAAATTTTGTGTTATCACATTCACTGATTGTTTCCAACAGATTGTGAATTTCCTAAATAGAGGGAAAAAATTAAACAGATTCATTTTTTATTATTGATCTGATATTAGATAACTAATAAGAGGATGAAGAATTGTTGTAAAGGGTTCACTAAATAAATTGTAAGTTGCAATAAACAGTAAAGGAAGAGGCTTAGGAAGTTGTAATATTAAGCCAGATTATGAGAGATAGGGACCAACAAATTACGTAGGATTATAGATAAAGAAGGAAGGGGATAAGTAGGAGTGGTGGTCTTCCACCGAATTGGAAACAGAAGATTAGAGGAAAACGTTTCTAGAAACGAATGGAAAGAGAATAAATGGTTTGGGTAGGAAAGAAAAATTTAATGATAAAGAGACAATTGTAATGGATATCCCAAGACTAATAAACAGTATAAACAATGATAAGTAGCTACTTTTACAAAGCATTGCTCTGTCGTGAATACAAATTTTCCATGAAAATTGTAAAATTGAGATTTGTTCATTACAAATGCATTTTGAGAAAAAATATAACGTGACAAAAATATAATTTCTTTATTATGTATTGAATTATTGATAGGTACTCATTTCCTGTATCAGGGATGTTTATATTTTTTTTTATAAAAAAAAGATAATTATTAATCCCTAAAATTAAAAAATATAAGTAAATTTTGATATTTATTTTATTATTTATAAATAAAATAAACGATGATGAGAAAACCTAGCAAATTAAAAACATGGAAACATCCAGATTGGAGAAAAGGAGAATATCAACTGGACCATGTATGTATGGATAAATACCAGCACAAAGAGATCCAAAATGTAAAGGTCCTAAGAGGGATAGACACAGGCTCTGACCACTATTTGGTTAAAATAAAGATAAAATTAACAACTAGAAAGAGAGAAAATAGATTAAAAACGAATAGTCACACAAAACAATATGATGCGAGTAAATTAATAAACAATAAAGAGTACCAAGAAAAGTCAAAAAAGTTAATAAAGGAAACTGATAAAATAACAGAAATCACCCCTAAACTCCAAGAACTAGCTAAATTAGTAGCACCATTAAACCCAACAAAAAAACATCAATGGTGGAACGACAACTGTGATGGGGTGGTCCAGGAAAGGCACGAGGCATGGCTAAAACACCAAAATAAGAAAACAGAAGAGTCCTTCAAAGATTTAACAGAAGTAAGAAAAAAGACAATAATAAGAATAATATAAGAATAATAATAAGAATAATATAATATAATATATAGAATAATAATAAGAATAATATAAGAAGTGCGAAGAGGGAATTCAATAACTACGTTTTAATGAAAATAGAACAAGATTCCAAAAAACCAAACTCTAGAGATTATTATAAAACAATGAAAGAAAGGTTGCAGAGATATGAACCACCAACTTTATTATTGAAAGACAAGGATGGTAAGATGGCACACAATAACAAAGACAACGCAGAAATTTTAGCAAATACATTTGAAAAATTACTAAATTGCGAGTCACCCGAAGAATTGTTCGAATTTGAAACGAACTCAGTGACCAACACTCCAGAACCTCCCATACTCCCACCATCCTGGTCGGAGATGTTAGTGGCAGTTGGCGAACTGAAAGACTATAAAGCAAGCGGTGAGGAACTCACAACAGCGGAGATCTGGAAAAACTCTTCACCGAACACTCTACAAGCTTTACACAGGAACCTAGTGGAAATTTGGGAAAAAGAAGAAATGCCAGACCACTGGACCAATGCAATTATTCATCCACTACACAAAAAAGGGGATAAAATAAACCCCGATAACTACAGAGGGATTTCGCTCCTGGACTGCAACTACAAGATTTTCTCAAGAATAATTTACAATAGAATTAAAAAACGACTGGACCAGGAACTTGGAGAGTATCAAGGAGGCTTCAGACCTTGGAGAAGTTGTCCAGATCAAATAATAACATTAAAATTAATCATGTCGCAGTATAGGAATAAACAGATGATTATATCCTTTATTGATTTTAAAAAGGCATATGATTGTATCCATAGACCATCCATGCTAAAAATTCTGAGAAATCTGGGACACCACCCTAAATTGGTTAACTTAATAGGACTAACGCTAACAAACACCCATTCCAAAGTGAGGTTCAGAGGGGAATTGTCAGAAAGTTTTGAAATAAAAACAGGATTGAGGCAAGGAGACGGACTTTCACCATTGCTTTTCAACTGCGCTTTAGAATATGTAATGAGAGAGTGGTATAAGACAAACCCTAAAAATATCAAAATTGGACGCGAGAAGGAGAATATTAAACTTAACTGTTTGGGTTTTGCAGATGATTTAGTATTTTTAGCCAAAGATATAGAAGAAGCGAGAAAACAGCTAACAGATTTAGAACAGATAGCTGGGAAAATTGGCCTGAAAATATCTTATGAGAAAACTAAAATGATGACAATGGACCCACTGTGCATAAGTAAAGTGAAAGTTAACAACCATTACATAGAACTAGTAGAATCTTTTAAATACTTGGGAGAAATAATAACATACAATAATAATGAAAGAGAAGCCTGGGAGGAAAGAGCCAAAAAACTTGCTAGATCCCAACATCTGACAAAAGATACATATAACAAGAAATGCCTGTCAATCCACACTAAAATCAGACATTATAAAACAGTAGTACAACCAGAAATTACGTATGGGTGCGAAACGCTATTTAAGCTAAACCAGAAAAATAGAACCGATAAAATCGAAAAACTATAAAGAAGAATCCTCAGAAAATATATAGGAAAAACACAAAGTAGAGGGTGAATGGAGATTATTACCCAACGAACAAGTTTATCGAGAAAACGAACCAATAATAGACTCCATGAGGAAAAAGAGAATATTGTTCTTTGGCCACTTACTTAGAACACCGGAAGATAGAATAATTAACAGAATAATAAGGAATATTTATTTAAAAAAAAACAGCACCAATTTGGATTAAAGAAATTAAGGAAGATATGGAGGAATTGGGAATGACAGTGAGGGATTTGGAGAGTGAGACAGAGAAATTGAAGGCATTGAAGGATAAAAACATCAGATTCAAACAAAAGACAGACAACAGAGGAGTAAGAAGAGCGATTGTTTCAGATGCGGAAAGACAGGCAAGATCTATCAGAATGAAAAAATACTGGGAAAAGATCAAGGAAAAGAACCAGAACAGAACTTCCAATAGGCTGACTTAAGTGATCCATTGCGGTCTCCAAAGTTAAAAAAAAAAAATAAAATAAACGATGATTGTATATTTTAACCTTCTTGGGTTCTGAGGGCCTGAAAACGTATATACCCGGTAAAAACTCGATTTAAAAAACTCGAAAAGAAAACAATCTTTTTCTTCCCTGTAAATATTTATATAGAGCAAGAAAAAGTAAAAATAAGAATTTTTATTAAAATAAACACAAAGATAAAATTTTAAAATTAAAGTATTTTATTTCCTTCTAACAGTCTACTGAGTGAAAATAAAATATAGAAAGATAAATATTATAACACAAAATAATATCTAAGTTATTAAATCTAAATATCAATAGAGTATGAGGATACGTTTTATAAAATGTTTGTTTGTATTGACAATATTATTACAATCATGTCAAAATACAACTACGTATATCAACGAAAGGAAATTCCTGCATGTTTGTTTAAACTTGAAATGTTTCCTTTTCTTAGGACGAAAGACAAGGTTTACATCAGAGTCCGTTTTATACCTACATCCGTTATGTAGTGACGAAAACTTTACACCAAAGTTTGGAAGAGCACAATAATAATTTAGCTCTTAGTTTAATACTTAACAAAGTAAGACGCCTACAGTAATTCAACAAAACATAATAGAACAGTTGTAACTAGCAAACATATTTCTAAATTATTGGGGGTTAGTCAATAACTTTGATTTGTTGGCTTTAATAGTCTATATATACAATAGTATTGTATTTACAACAATACCAAATGATGTAAATATTTTGCGAAGGATGTATAATCCAACCTAGGATGTAAGCTGGCGTAGTTGGTAACGTGCTCGCCTCTCATCATGCGGTTTGGGTTCGAATCCCATTCAGGCATGGTATATTTTCATACATTACAAAAAATCATTTCATTCTTCACCGTCTGCATTAGCAGTAATTTTAGAAGAGTCAGACGTTAAACAAAAAGAAAAAACCTAGGATGTAAACCTAGGATGTTGGTGATCCAGACTGATTCTTGTAAGGGTGGATCGGATTACAAATTATTTGGTATGAAACACTAACACGACTTTCCCTTGTATATGTAAATAATGAAAAATATAAACTGTGTTTAATCATAAGTAAACAACGTAAAATAAAAAAACGTAACCTAATTTGTTTTAGTTTATTTAAAGTCGCATCAACAGCTCGGCCATTAGCGACTACTGTCGGTTTTGATACTGTAATGGTCGGTTAAAATTTATAAGGTGTTAAAATTTCCAGACCTTAGCCGGAAATCGAATGCAAGACCTTTCACTTTGTACGATAGCGTGCTAGTCACTGCGCCATGGAGAAAGTAACGTAATTTTAATCTTGAGTTCAGACACTAAATGAAAATCAACCTCTGTTCAACTTAAAAATTTAAAAAATCACTAATAATGATGCTAAATTAAGCGCTGTAGAAAACCGTTTAAATAAAAAGTGTAGATTTTTTATTTTCTACAATTGTTACTATGTACGGGGTTTCCCTTAAATGCATATTTATTAAAACCTTAGTTTTAAAGAAGACATTGTTACCAGAAAATCATAACCCGTCCACGAATTTCAACAGATAGTTGTTTTTTACCTTTTGGCCTTCTTTGGACCGCGTTGAATTTTTTTGCATGATATTCTATTCCCTCTTACTTTCTTCCTAAAACCTCCATCCTTTCACTCATCATCTTCTGTTTTTCTTCGGACCATTTAATCTCTGATTTATCAAAATCAGTTTTTCTGCTTCTGTGTATATCGCTTACTTTATATTATAAAAAGAAAGTAAATGAAGCGATTCTAACAAAAGCCATATGAGACGTTTTAAAAAAATTGGAAAAAGGGACAAATTTAACAAACTACTATTAATAAGGTTTTGTTTAGGTAGTACTCTTTAAATGAATGTGTAGATATGTATAAAATTTATAAATTTGAAATATAGTGATGACTCAAAGAATGTGATTAGTTTGACTTTTTATATCCGCTGGAATTCTGAACGTCTAAAAATTTAGCTTAGCATTCCTTAACAAAGCTCTAAGGAATAATGTTCCAAAATTTTACTATCATACCTCGTTTAAATGTAAGAGAATCATGTTTAATAAATTTTACCCAAATCTTTAATAAGTAACAAACCTTAAAGCTGTTTACACTAAAATAACATGCAAGGAATAATTATTTCAAGTTAAAGTTCCCATTTCTGTAACAACTAAAAACAAAACAAAACATAAAAAGTGTGAAACACATTTTATAAATCAAATTGTAATACCTCACAGAAGGAAAAGCTACAAAATTTTTCTTTTTTCTAAATAAAAAAAACTCATGGATTTACCGAAGGATATATATTTTTATTTATGGCAATATCGATTTAAGAAATCCTATTCTAATTTTTATTTCTGAGATGTTTTATTTTCTTTAGAATACCAAAGTTATTTTTGGAAATGGGTCTTTAATTTAGTAAAAAAAAACAAAAAAAATCAATACCCACTCTTGCGTGTTTACAGGTGATTTATACAAAAAGTAAAACATGTCTTTAAATAAAAAAGTAATTAGAGATAACCAAGAAAGTTCATTTGATATCATTGTAAATTTTATGTTGTTATTTAAAGAAGATAATTATTTTAGTTAGTTTTGACGACAAAAGTTTTTATGGAGAACTTGACGTCAATGGTGTAAATTGACACTTATTTATATATCAGTCATTTATCAGAGAAAATGAGACTAAATTTTACTCATTAAACAGTTCTGAACTCACCTGGTTAATCTAGTGGTAAAGTGGTCGCCGTGAGTAAGGTGTTTAACAGCTGATATACGGAGACGAAGGTTTCGTGGTTCAAATCCATGTAAAGGTTCTTAAACAGATTTGAAAGCTAGACAGTGGTTACCCGTATACTTTGATGGTTGGGATTTAATTAACCATATTTTCCTAGGAATTGTTGGCATGAGTCTGTACAAGGCTACATTCATTTAAATGGCATAAATATCATCCTCATCTCATTTGAATCATGGGGTTGCTTGTGTTCTAAATTGAACAGATTGCAACGTACACAAATTAAGGTTAAAAACCGAACAACACTAGGATTGAAGCTGAGAGATTTGTATTGGATGAGGAACAAACGTTCACAGCTGTCATTAGAGAGCAAGCTCCTACTGTGCAAAATGATATTGAAATCGCTGTGGACTTATGGGTTACCGCTTTGGGGATCAGCTGCGAAATCGAATCTTGCTATTATCTAACAATTCCAGTTGAAAGTTTTACGGATAATAACGAGTGCTCCATGGTATGTGACAAATGATGCGTTGCATAAGGACTTACGTGTCAACACCGTGAAAAAAGAAATTACGCAGCTAAGTTCTAAATATCAAGTAAAATTATCAGATCACCCAAATTCTTTGGCGCTTAATTTACTTGATAATAGCAAAGATGTAACACGACTAAAACGAATAAAATTGCTTGACCTTCCATTTAGATTTACCGACTAACCTACATTGTAAATAATTGTATTCCTTATCAACATCATCTCTATCAACATCATCTTCTTCCTCTACTCATTCTTCTATCACCGCTATTAATTTTGTTACCTTTTCTATTACTGTTATTCATCTTTTATCTAGAAAATGTTTTCAAAAATTCCAAATAGTTTTGTTTTTCTTTTCGAAGCAATACCATTGGGTATTGTCTTCGTCATGTAAATAATTTTATGTTATTTACTTATAGTTTTTGTTTTTAAACTGATTGTAAAAATATTCTCAGATTTTAGAAAAAAAACAGTTCAACTTATTAGAAATTATTTGTTTGGATTTCAATAATTCTTAATTGACTTAGATCTTTAATTTTTGTAAATATAGTATATCCGGTAAATACTTAATTTTGAAAAATCGATTTGAAAACAATACTTTTCTTCCCTTTATATTTATACAGGGCAAAAGAATGTAATTAACTTGAAATTCAAATTGAAACAAAAAAAGAAGAAGAAAATAACTACAGTGCAGAATGTGAGATTAATTTAAAAAGTAATATCTATTGCATTCATCGAACACATATGTACTAAAAACGGAAAAATAAATTGAAAGCACAATTGGGTGAACTTAACAGAAAACACAAAACTGTACTTGAGAAATCAATTGTATGAAGAGTTGTAAGGATGTCTGTCAGAACCTTTGTTATATCTAGTAGAACGCGTGGGCTGTGAATTGTAGAATAATATTCTAGTTTAACTTAAAATATTAATATAGTATTACTTTGTACATAATTATTCATTTATTACATACTCGTATTAAGATACGCAGAAATACAAACATAATAAACTTTGTAGACATTAAACATTTTACTCAGCTTATAAGAGATATATATTGTTAAAACTGATTTCTTCTCAAGAAAATATTCGACTTAATAAAACAATACTATCAACGTTTCTATAGGAAATTAGCAAGATTTCTTCTTCTTAACGTGCCTTCTCCGACCGGAAATTGGCAATCGTGATGGTTTTTCGGACTTTGGACACCGCAGCTCTGAACAGCTTCGCTGAGGTACATCAAAACTAGTCGCGAAAATTCCTTAACCAAGAAATTCTTCTTCTTCCCACATTCTCTTCCCCTGAATTTTGTCTTGTGTTATCAAGCTAAGCATTTCATATCTTGGTCCACGAATAATAAGAACCAGATATTCCATTCTCCTTTTCTCGATGGAGTAAACAAGCTCCTTTTCTGTTTTCATTCTCGACAAGACTGTCTCGTTGGATACTTAATCTGTCCAGGGTGTTTTTGACATGGCCTGTACAACCAAACCTCAAACGCATCTATTCTCCTGATATTCATCTTCTTTAACGTCCAAGCTTCCGCACCGTACAACACTGTTGAGAAGATGTAACATCGAACATCCTCAATCTCAGGTCAAAGCTGAAGGATTCATCAATTAAAAGGTTTTTCATTTTAACAAATGCAGAACGAGCCATCTCTATCCTTCTGTTTATTTCGGCTGTGTGATCATTATCTCCATGTACAATTGTACCTAAATATTTGCTAACTCTCTCAATTTGCTTGTTAACTCTCTTAATTGCTGTATTGTTGAGCAGCAATTGCTTTAGTATAACTTTTAGTCTTTTACGAATCACCATCATTAGCAAACCTAATAAGAACTAATCAGGATGATTAGAAAATTCTTCTTCTTCTTTCTCTCTTCTTTCTCTCTCCCCATGTGCCTTACAGCGTCGGGGTAGTCTCGGACAACTTCCTCCATTGTACTCTATCCGCCGCCAATCGTCTCATTTGCCCTAGGGCCATGCCTCTTTCCTCTCCCAATCTTCGTATGTGCTCATCATATGAGTATCGTGGACGTCCTCTTTTCCTACTCCCGCCAACGATTACGTTTGCATACTGCTTGGCTTTCCTTTCGTCATCCATTCTTTGTATGTGACCCCACCATCCCAATTGTTTTCTATCTATTACTTCCTTCACATCCTTCATTCCTATTTCCTCCCTGATTCTTTCACTTCTTACTCTATCTCTCAATGTCTTCCCAGCTGTCCTTCTATGGCACTTCATTGCAACTGCCCTGATTCTGCTCATTTGTTGTTGCTTCAAGGGCCAGCTTTCTGCACCATACAGGACTATTGGTTCAATAATACTTTTATAGACCCTGTTTTTTACTGTGGCACCCACTTCTTTTTTTCCAAAAATACAATTTCTGGTTGCATAGAAGGCCCGACTAGCTTTAGAGATTCTATTTCTTAGTTCATCATCTATTTTCCCATCGTCCCTTACTACTGTACCCAGATACTCATATGACCTCACCTGTTCCATTACCTGTCCTTCCACATCCATCCTAATTCTTTCACCTTCCAAGCCATTAACCACCATCACTTTACTCTTATTGATATTCAGTGTCATGCCTTTCCTTTTAATCTCTTCATTCCATTCAATTACTGCAGTTTGAAGCTTTCTTTCAGAGTCAGCAATAAGAACTATGTCATCTGCAAATAACAAAGCTTGAGCAAATATGGGCCTCAAGTTCCAACGTCCCACCATCATTCTGTCAGTTCGTCTTTTGCAGATTTTATTAATTTCGTCCATTATCATCACAAAAAGTAGTGGACTCAAACTGTCTCCCTGCTTAATTCCTTTTTCCATTTGTAACGGTCTTGAAATCCTTCCACACGTTCTGATCACTGCAGTCACATTATTAAAAACACTTTTTATTGCTCGCTGTAATTTTGGTGATACGTTTTTGGCAACCAGCGTCTCCCATACAACACATTTTGGGACCGTATCGAAAGCTGCTTTGAGGTCCAAGAATGCCAGATAAACCCGTTTTCCTTTTTCTATAGACTTCGAACAGATTGATCTCAGCGAGAAAATATGGTCTTGAGTTTGTCTGCCTGGTCTGAAGGCACATTGTTCCTCCTCAAACTGGTCCTCCACCACCACACGAAGTCTTTTCTCTAGAATTCGGGTATAAATTTTCAGTACAACCGATGACAAACACACTGCGCGATAGTTTTCACAATCAGTTGAGTTACCTTTTTTATACAGTGGGATAATGATATTTTGTTCCCATTCTTCTGGAATCTTTTCCTGTTTCCAGACTTCCTGCAATAATTTTGTTAGGCTATTCACTATGCATTCACCTCCTTTCTTCAGGTATTCAGCATGTATTTCATCTATTCCTGCTGCTTTCCCTACCTTCATTTTTCGAATTGCATCCCTAACCTCTTCCTTTGTTATATCAGAATTCATTTGATAGTCCACATTTGCATCATTGACCACATCTACAGTGATAGCTTCCTCAAACCTATCCTCTTTGAACTTATCTTCGAAAAACTTTTTCCAGGTTTCAAGTACATCTTGCGTAGCCGTCATCAGTTTCCCTTCTTTATTCTTTATTGAGTTCACTTGTTTTCCAAACTTTCCACGTATACTTTTGCAAATTGTCCAGAACTTTTTTACATTATTTTTGAAATTTCTATCGATTTCATTTCCAAATTCCTCCCAAGCCTTCACCTTCGACTCCTTCACTATTTTTTTTGCTTGGTTTCTGCACTCAATATATTTCCGCCAATCTTCATTTCTTCCCGATCTAATGTATCCTCTATATGCATTCTTTTTGTCTTTGACTTTCTGTTTCACTTCTTCTGTCCACCATTTTGTTCTCCTCTTGAATTGACCCACTTTTCTTTTTCCACATACCTTATTTGCTGCTTTTAATAAGGTTTCCTTTATGTTTTTCCACTGAACCTCAATATTTGTGGACAGAGCTTCATCTGTCATTTGAGCTTCAGCTAGAGTCAATTCTCTCTCCACTTCAGCCTGAAATGCATTCTGTTTATCAATATTTTCCAATTCCTCTACTTTAATCCTTTGATAGACTTTCTGCTTCATTGTGGTTTTTCTCTGAAAACTGGTGTCTGCAACAAGAAGTTTGTGATCTGTATCGATCTCTGCACCTCTTATAACCTTCACATCCTTTACTGCATATCTCATAGTAGATGGGTACAGAAAGTAGTCAATAATACTTTGAGTATCTCTGCCTTCAGCCACGAAAGTGACTTTGTGTATGGTTTTATGGATGAACCACGTATTTCCAATCAGCAGCTGGTGACCAATACAGAACTCCAACAGACGTGTTCCATTATCATTCCGCACTGACTCCCCGGCATGTTTTCCCATACAACCATGCCATCTTGTTTCATCATTTCCTATTCTTCCATTAAAATCACCCATTATAAATGCCTTTCGACCTGTCTCTACCTCTGCCATTGTTCTACCTAGATCTTCCCAAAAACAATCCTTTTCTCTAATATCTGCATCATCAGTTGGGCCATAGACCTGAATAATGGAAATATTTTCTGACAGTTCTAGATCAATTCTTATAATCCTGGGACTCCTGGCTTCCCATCCACTTACTAATTTATTAGTGTTCTCGTCCAGTATGACACCAACTCCTCCTTTTAACCGTCCTGCATCAGTCGTTCCTGAATATCTGAGCACATATCCATCATCCAATTGTCTCTCTCCACATCCTTTTTTCCGAATCTCACTAACTCCTAGAACACTCATTTTATACCTTTTCATCTCCTCTACTATTTCCTTTTCCTTTCCAGTCAAAGTGCGTATAGATTAGAAAATTAAAATTTTAAAAGCTTAATCGGTGGGTAGTTTGCTTCCTTATTTTGTTTATGCTATTATTTTTACCATAATCGTCATCTTCAGCAGCCCTTTCTTAGATGTATTACAATATACAGGTACAAATCTATAATGAGGTCAAAAAACATCACAGATGTATTTTTTCTTTCTTAGATAATATTATCTGCAAATAAAATCAGGTGTTCTTTTAGTGACATAGAACTAACAAAAATATCTGTTTGGATGTTATAGTCTTTAAGGTTGCCTTTGAATCAAAGGTTCCTGGTTGCATCTTTATCATGACCTAGTTACTTCATATCTTGTAAAGCGAGAAGAGTCAGGTGGTCTGTTCGATTTAGATCTCAGACGCCGTTCATAATTGGGTTCTAATCAATAATGCATAAACGGTAATGTAATATTACCAGCAATGATGTGTATTACTTGTTCTATATACTAGTATAGACAATAGTACATACATTACTACTATCTTTAATATAATTTTTTAATCCTTAATGTTTGTACTGTACAATATGTTCAATATAAGACCAGTGAGCAAACTCCATGAGCCAACGTGATGAGGATGATATCTATATCGTGTAAATGAGGTGTAGTCTTGTACAAACTTATGTTGACCATTCTTGAGAGGGTTAATTAAATCCTAACCATCAAAGTACACCAGTAACCACTGTCTAGTATTCAAATGCGTGTAAAAGTAACTATCTTTACTAGGATTCGAACCACGATACCTTCATCTCAACAAAATCAGCTGTTAAACAGCTGAATCGCGGCGACGACTTTACCACTAGACAATCCCAGTGCGTTATTAATATAATATTCAGTAATTTTTGAATTTTGTACCTAGCATGTGGATTCTTTGTTAAGAAATGCAAACACCTACATTGTAAAGCATATGTAAAATAAATTTAAAAGTCAAAATGTACTAATGAACACAAAATTGGATAAACATTATTGTAAGTTGATCACTACCGTAGTGAACAGGTTAACATGATAATCTACAGAGTGGTAGTTCAATGCTTGGATCTGGAAATTTATATTTTAAGTAAATATTCTTCAGTAGTTGCTAATATGATCAAGATATCGATGTGACTTGTAAATAGAACCCATAACTATTGCCAAGTAACAAATGTTTAATTGGGATATTGTTCTCAAAAACTGTTAAAGGTAGACAACTGACACTTTGTTGGCCTATCAGAGAATAATATTTACAAGGTTAAATTATTCATCTATGGTATGTAATGTTTGATTTCTTTATTCTTACATTTTTCAAGAGATAATGTATAAAAAGCAAAGTAAAATTTTGCAGAATTTAAATGTTTCACAATTATAACACACTAGCAACCCCCGCTTGCTTCACTTCACAGCAGCTAATGTAGGCCTCATTAAATTATTTTAAAACCTCTCTACGTACAATATTTGTGGTTTCGTTGCCCTGTGGCAGCAAAATAAATTGTTTTTCTGCACTTCCAGCTCTAGAAAGTTCGACATAAAGTTGTCCATGAGTGAAGGAAGCACTCTTGCCTCAAATCAATGCCCATCGTTTTAAATGTTTGTCCCTGGAATTTAACAGAATTGAATAGAATGCGTAGAAGAATACCGATGGAAAAGAAAGAGACAGTTAATGTATAGCTGAGATAAGATACAGTAATAGGTGGGTGCGGTAAGCAGAGTAATTAGAAATATATGACTCATTCAATACCTGTCGAAAGAAAACAAATGTATATGAAATACAGTAAAAAAAATTTTTTTTGGATATTTCCGAATTTTTAATGTTTCTAGCCCAAAAAATACACCATCCAGAAGACTTAGAAAAAATAAAAGTGCTATGCACCCAATAAACTAAAACATGCGACATGTCACAGTTTAAGTTACTTAACTCACTTAGCTAAAATAACTTAAAATTGCAATATAGCCTATATTGATCAGGAAGCTTTAAGCTATGCAACAAAAAAAGATTTTTTAAAATCAGTTTAGTAGTTTTTGAGATTACCTCATACAAACAAACGAACAAACGAACAAACAAACAAACAGACGTTTCTTCTTTTTTATATTAGTATAAATAAGAAAGACTTGAATACTATGTTGTTAATCACAACACTAAGTTATTGGAACTAAACCTTCTTAATATGCAGATGGAAAATACATCAACAATTTACCATGACCTTTAAAAAGTTGTGGTAACCCGTATTTACTTTAAAAAAAACTGACTTAATACTTGATTAATTTATTTCACAGTACAAAAGAATTCATTTCTAAAAGGTTATTTTTGTTTTAAAATTACTTCTCTGGATATAAAAATGATTAAAATTAGAATGACAAAAATCTCTCTGGATTTTCATTAATATTTATTTCATCTTTCAATCCCTTTCCTACAGCACCGTTTTTGTTTAAAAACTGGCTGAGTGGTTTCCTAAAAAAATACGCTTAGACAGCGGTAGTAATGCTTCCCGGCTTATTCAGCTGGTTTTTGGTTCACATAAACAATCTTATTGTAAAAGTTTTTAATGAAGCTTACAGACATTGAAGGGTGAGCTGCAATAGAGTTTACTTGAAGAATTTCATTGCTTGTACTGCAAAAAAAATCCTTATAAGTTAATATTTAGATTGATATTCACAAAAAATACCACTTAATTATTAAAATTAAATTATTGTATATAAATATATTTTATGGATAAATAAGAAACCACCCATTCTATTGAAAATCATTAGACACAATTTAAAAGTTAAGGTTAGTTTACACATCTAACAAAGAAAAAAGTTTAAACGTACGTGCAGAACTTATTGAAAGGTTCTTGATAACTTTAAAGCACACAACCGCCGAACTTAACCCTATTTTCTTTTAAAACAACTTCAAGAGTTTTCAAAAACTATAAATAGTGAAGAGAATTTCTTTTGAAATAAGTTGGGAAGAGTTCTATTATTGTGGTATTCTTACTCATATTGAAAATAACTGAAAGATTTAAAGTTAGGATATCTATTGATAGCCTACAAAATATACAAAGATTTCGCCAGTTTTTAAAAATTATTTATTGTAACAATATAACAATTATATTTTATAAAAATTATTTTTATAAAAACTCTATCCCATTACCATTCCACGACTTTATCTAAATTTTAGTATGACCCACTTAACAAAATTTAGAGTTGCCACATTTTTATTTTGCCCTGTATTCCTCTTATTTGCCCATGCCCCTCCTACTTGTATGACTCACTCCCCCCAGTCGGTAGTTGTCCCCATGTTCCTATGCATAATCACTCCACTACGGTGAAAAGAGCCGCCATTTTAAATTAATAAACACTCAGAAGATAAAAAGGCCGGTGATTATGCCAAACTCTACCCTTTCCGTCTCCCCTGAAATCATAAACTAACCCCTACCTTAAATTATACCTTTAGTCCACGTTCAGTAAAATGCATGCCTTCCCCTCACCAAGATAATAGGCCTCCCACAAAACTGAAAAAAGGCCACTGAAAAATAAAATAAAATAAAAGAGCCGCTCTTAAACCCACTTGTCCCTTAATTTAAATTTTCCACAAATAACTTCTAAAAATAAATTACCTCCTTTCAAGTCCCAGTTCCAATGTCCCACGAACCAGAATCCTATTTCCTATTTAAACTATAAAATTCCCCCTAAATTTCTTGAGGTTGCAATTATTCTGTTATATTGTTCCCCGAGCGACCAGGTGTTCCTTAACACGATGGCGCCATCATAGGGCTTCTTAGCCCTCTCAACCAGGATTCAGGATTCAGGACATAATACAAATGTCAAATGTAACAGTACTTTTTAAACACTACTTGTTCCACTTTTTCAGTTTAACGAAAATAGGAATGTGTAGATTTATTGTCTTAATACTAATAGTAAACTTTAATTAGTTGGAAGATGAAATTCAGTTTAATAATTATGAGGTTTGATTAATCCGTGAGAGCATAGGTTTACTGATTTCAACGGAGTTTTTATAGGAGGTGGACTATTTTGGTTTTTATTTATTTACTTACGACTTTAAACAATTTTTAAATTATAATTTTTTTATAAGATGTACCTATAATTTAATTATACAACTAATAAATGCGATTGTGTGATTTTGTTAAAATGGCATAGTAGTCTTTAAGAGGGGTAGGACCCCCATTGGTGGCTCCCCAACAATTTTTATTAAACAATCGTCCCCATTTAAAAATCTATGAGTAAAACTTTTAAGTTAAAACTCATTACGTCATAATTTTCATTTATTTATACTTTTCATAATGAACAACCTATTCTGTTTGGATGTTTTTCTGAAAAAGAAACTATAAAAATATTTTTCTTATAACTGCCATTAATTTTTTATTGGAGTAAATTACAGTCTGATGAATTTTGTCAAGTAGGCTATAGAATATTGGTATGCATCTGAAATCTCAAAATGAAATAAATTTACATGTAGGCTATTTACCTTCAAAAATGAGAAATCCTATTTTTCAAGAAGACATTTATGAACGCTTAATCAAACGCATAAATCTACGTTCTAAATTTAGAAAAAATTCTCGTAATCCATATTTAAAAAAATAAACCACATTTTAATTTACAACGCACTTAGGCATTCCAGTCAAAAACATTAGTCTACGACGTTTATAACAAGTACCCCTTTACGTTGGTAACAAAACCTTACAAACATACGTATTTGCAAATAACTTTCTTCCAAAACTCCATCGAACACATGTAAAAACGTTTACACAAGTTACGTTCGCTCTGCCATCTACCTTACAATCCTGCAAAACGAATAAAAAGACGCTGGAGGAGAGATTTGCTAATTCAATTTTTTTAAATTTCTTTGTTTGCTTGTGTACAAGTCCCAATATCATGTTTTCAGTTAGTTTGAATCATTAGAAAAAATATTTTAATTAAATAAACGAAAGACAAGTAAAGTTATACCCAAAGAATAAAAACAATTACAGAATTTTAAATTTATTATAAATAATAAAATGAATTTATTTTGTGTTCCGTGGACCTTTAATAATTGGATAATTTAGGAAAGTTATTTATCTTTGTCAATCGGAAGATTAGTAGAACAATAACCATTTAATTCAGTACATCGCTTTTAACAAAAAGAAAAGTTGCAGTACTTTCAGTAACTTTATTTCTTTATCAAAATCAAATAAAAGAAGTTTTATTGTTTTCCATAGTTTGAATAAAAGAGATTGTATTTCAGTTGCTGAAAATAAACGAGCGAAATACAAAGAGAGTTAAATTTATACAAATTTACAAAGTTCATTTTACGAGTACTAAGTCTTTTAGAATCATCATCTTCAGTGTAATTTACATCTTCAGTAAATTTATTCTTAATGTTTACTTAAGTTACATTACGGAAAATCTGAATAGCTTAAATTTTATATTATTCACTTATTGATTGTTTTTCATTTGTACTATAAAGTCTGAAAAATCAATTACAATTTTAAATCAAAATTTATTTCATTTTATTTAAAATTCAACATAGACTAGTCATTTATTTAAGTAGAAGAAAAAATATTTTACCATGCTGACATTGTAAAATTTACTATTTTTGTACAAATCCATGCTGAAGCCGGTTTGGACCTATGAAATTCAGTTATGGGGCGCAGCATCAACTTCAAACATCGAAATTCTGCAATAGTTTCAATCAAAAGCTCTGCGGACCATACTTAATGCACCGTGGTATATTTCCAACGCCGATATACAACGTAATATGGATGTGGAAACGGTATGAGAAGAATTACGAAGTTTCAGCTCTTAATACATTGAACGTCTAAACAACCACGTAAATCACTTAGCATTAAATCTCTTAGATAACAGCAATGATGTTCATAAACTAAAACGTGCTACAGTACTGGATGTCCCATTCTGATAGTGTGATTTTACATTGTAAAAAATGTAATGTTAATATTCTGTAGATGACTGGCGTGTTTGAGTGTAAATGTTGTAAATAACTGAATCAAAGTTTTTAATATCTGCAGTAAAGTTCGGTGTACATGTATTTCGGAATCATGTGCTTATAATTTATTACTTCTCATTTTGTTTTTTCGTTTTAAAGGAGGTTTTGGTTATTTTTTAAAATTTTTATTTATCTAATTTTGATTGTAAATAATAATTAAGAGTAGTATAGTATGTTTTATGTTATAATTTGTTAATTACACCAGTGGGTTGTAATTTATTCATGTGTTAAAATTCTAATTGATAAGTTGCATTTATGTTTATTCAACAGATTATGCATTAAAAAAAAAGTTATATGAAAAAAATGTTGACATTTGGTTTAACACTTTGAGAATACAGATCAATGAAACCAAATCTGTGCACCTTACATTCAGTTTTTTAGGTAAAGGCAACTGGACCAGTAAAGCTATCTAACAATATAATTTCACGTTGTAACTGTCAGTTATCTTGGCCTACACTTAGATTTTATTCTTCACTTCTTCACTTGTCATTTTCTTTCGCCTTACATGTAAACAACATTGTAAATGTTTAGGTCATCAACAGAAAGGCTGGTTCGAACCTCTACAGGCTTTACTAAGTAAAACGAGAAGTGAGGTGGTTTACCGAGCCTTCCTCACTGAGTAGAACAGTATGCTTATCAGCATGCCAGGCCCTCTGAAAAGCATTTATTTTCCATCCTGCAAATGACACCTTCTCTTCATTCACTACAGGGTCTTGCTGTATAATGATAAAATTTATTACTTTCAAAGGAGATACTCTGACTAGTGTCTATTACACCTCTACCTCTTCTGTTTTTAAATACTTCAGTCATATAATTGGTTGACCATGTGATAAAAAACAGAACTATTTTTGTAGCTCTGGAACTGGCAGATCCGAGTGCAAGTAATTTAACATTCCACCAGCATGTTATGAGCATGTAAATGAATGGCTCAACAGAAAAACGTTGCAAGTGACAAAATTTACAAAAGTGAGGTTTCAGTGGAATACGTTCTATAAATCCTCTATTTGATCATAATAGTGAATCCTAATGGGTAGAAATGTAACTAACATCCCGGATATTCTTGAAACAAAATCGTTATACAGCTAAGAATCAGATGGTATCTTTCACTTTTTGTAAAAATTTGTTTTTGTTACTTGCAACTTTCTTCGTTGACCCATTCAAATGATAAATATACCCTGCAATATAACCATTTTTAAAAAAATTTAAAGTCGCGCCACAAATTTATTTACAGAGGTAGCTAAAACAGAGACTAAACTCAGTAAACTAAGAAATTTAAAAATTCAGTGTTAATTATTTAAAGAGACTTTACGAATATAAAACCTTATCAGCAGTCAATTAATTAAAAAATAATGTAAATCTAAATTTAAGGTTGAAGTGATTTTATTTTTTGGATTTGCCTTGAGGATATTGCTGTAATATTATTCTAAATTTTATTTATTCTTTTACTTCTTTCCCTTTTTTTGTTTTTTCTCTTTTATGACCGCAATGGATCACTTTAGTCAAATTAAGAAAGGTTTTTCCTTTTCATATTCTTAAGCTTGATGTTCTGCCAGTATGCCTTCATTCGGGGTGATCTTGCTTGCCGAACTTCCTCTGAAACGACCGGTTTCTTCCTACTTGTTTGTTCTTCCATCTGATTTTGTTTCTAATCTACTTTCCTTATTTCTTACTATTTTTATTATTTCTTTTTTGTTTTCTAAATCATCGAAAGTTAATCCGTGTTCGATCTTGTCTTCTTTGACATTTCGGACCCATGCTCCAGATGTTACCATTGGAAAGAGTTTTCTAATCATCTTGTTTAAAATTTTGTTTTTAGTTTCCTATCTTTTTTCTGTCCTTTCCTTTTATTATTATTAGTTTAAATATATTTAAACATCATCTATAAAAAAAACACAAAAAACAGGGCGAGTCACTGGGTATAAGACCAAAATACCATTAAAATACACGATGGTACTTAGTAAATACTTTCTACGTAGGCCTACTTATGGGAGAATCACTTGCAAGAAAGTAGATCTTCATTTGTAAAAAAATGCTGCGAAGGAAAACGCTTTTGTATAACGCATTGACATTCACTAACTATTATTGATTTCAACTAATGAACGCTCAAACATCCTACAGTACTAATTAACCCATGACAATTAAAAATAGTTAGCTACTTTTAGAAAATATAGTTCGATACTTTTAATAACTCTATGAAATTTTTATAAAAAAAAAGATTACCAAAAAATATTATAGCTTATTTTTCCTAAAAAAAGATCACGCATTTAAAAACGGTGTCATATCTTTCATTAGTGAAAATGAAATACTTTTACCAACATAACAACGTTAAATTATACGTTAAGAAGCATATAAGGAGAAAAAATAACTAAAAAGTTTAAATTTAAAAAAATTATCCGCCTACAGAAACTTTGTATTAAGTGACAGATTTAAAACTTTATATTTATGAAAATAATTTTTCTTTTTGATGTTATAATTAGGTTATTATAAATTCTAGTGGGTATATTTCTAACAAGAAAAAATTTCTTTAAAAGTGTATCGAAACTAAAATCTTAAGAATTAAGTATTTCTCTACAGTACAGTCTACAGTTAGTGACTTATAGGATTGTATGCTGGGGTGGTGCTCGTATTGCCATCTGAATATCCTATAATTAGTTCTAAAGTTAATTATAAAAGTTAGATATAAACCATCCCACTATCCGTCTGACCTACGATTTGCAGAGTTTTCAAGTGATGAATGTCAAACAACTCTTTGTAAAGAGATTTTGAGAAAGTGATATAATTGTAAACCAAACGTATAAAGTACAACTCGTAAGTACTTCATAAGAAAAAACACGTATTTTTTCCAGATACTGCTGGAACCGTATTCCACGAATGGAACTTCTCTCACTTGGCTCCAAATTATATAACCTTTAAAACAAAAATATAACAGAATAAAATGAAGTGAAATTTGTTAATGAAATACAGAAATGATATCGAAAGGAAGTCATAGAAGTGATAGTAAGTAAAGTACGAAGTTGACAGTGATCTCACATACCACAATTTTTGTAATAATAGTTCTTTTTACGTTTTGGCCTTCTTTGGACCGCGTTGAACTTTTCACATGTTCTGTTCCCTCTTCCTTTCTTCCCAGAACCTCTTCACCCTTTCACTCATCATCTTCTTTCTTTCGTCTGACCACTATACTATTATGCTATTCTTTATTGCTGATTTGTCAGAGTCAGGTTTCGGCTTTTAAAATTTTTTAAGTCGTCTATGGCCTTTCCAAATATGCCTCTGTCCTGGATAGGGTTTTTCTGTATTCTCATTTCCTCGAGGTCTTTTTCCACGTCTTTAGACCATCCAGTTGTTTCTTGATCCCATTTAAATATGTGGATATTATTTTAGTCAGCCTACTGTCATCCATTTTGTTGAGATGTCTGTAAAATTTCGCCCATCTTTTCTTAGCTGTGGTTGTAAACGTCTCCGTTAGTTTGTACAGGTTCTTATTGGACTTCAGATTCCATGTTCCATCGTCTGATTTTATAGATCCCAAAATTTTCCTTAGGATTCCCAAAAATTTGACCCAAAATTTGTTTATGCCTTGACACAAATAATATTTTAACAATAGTTTCTTAGTGCTTAGTTTAGTGTTAATTATTGATTTTCTGTATTTTTCTCATAATCTGTAAAAAAGGGATTTTTAAGATTACGGCCAAAGTATGCATTTTACGACCAAAATGTGTGTATTAAATTATAGAAAATTAAAATACCTACACTTTTTATTTCAAGCATTTTTCATACAGTGCTTCAATTAGTGATTTTCCATATTTTTAAGTTCAACGGAGTTTGATTTACATTTGCGTTATTCACCCATGATTAATGAAATTATGTTTTTCATTTTACATTGTTACTGATGATTGAACAAAAGTTATATATTTTATTACTTATATTGACAAGAAAAGTCCAAATTTTCTGTATTTTTCTTCTTGTTCATAAGTCTGTCATTATTGAATGTTGGGTATAGTCTTTCCCTGTTTTCCTCCTTAATTTCCTGTTTCTTGCCCAGTTACATCCTACCAGTTACTTCCTGTTATCAGTTTTAATTCAACCTCTATTCCATGCACGTGGGTGACTTCTACCTTTCCTTATCAACCAGGATCTCCACAGCTGAATCTTCTAATTCCATTAATCATTGGTCTGTCTCATTGCATGTCCAGCCCATCGTGTCGTCTCCATGGATCTTTGTGTTTTCGTTAGACTCTCTATCAGACCTTTTATAAAGTACCACAATGGATGTGCACGAGTTGATGCAAAAATAAGAAAAAAAAGTTTTATTATTGTTTTTATTAATGTATTAATATTGATAGAGAATGACATAAATTTAACAAACTGAATTTTTCAAGCTACAAATAAAATTTTGTCGTCATAAAATTTTTAACAAATATATGATATGATTTAATAATCTGTACAGTAATAAAAATTAGGGATACGAACTAATGTTTGAAAACTACAAAAAGTTAATCGTTCATAATATAATAAACGATAGGAAGGGTTGCAAAAGAGTAACGACCCTAAAGAGGTAATACAATCCGTACAGTAAATCATTGAAATTACAATAAAAGTTAAGGGAACGACTGTTTTTACCACCATCATTATTATATAAGAAACCAAAATGTAAATTAAAAATTTCATGAATTATAAAAAAAATTAATGAAAAATCAAACATTTTTTAACTGAAATTAAATATTTAAGTCTTGATTAAAAGATGAAAATAAAAGAGTCGATAAATATTTAAGGGGGGAGGGAATTCATAATGATACGACGCAATATTATGCTGTAATGTTCGTCAGAAGGAAATGAGGACAGAGATTTTGACAACCGGGGGTGGAAAAAAATAGGGGTAAAAACTTTTACGAACGGATACGTACGCAAAATTCACGGGCATTATTAATGACGGCTATAAATTATGCGAAAATATCTTGACTATTCTATTACCACGGTATGATTATTATTAATTTAAATTCTCTTGAAATACCATCAAATAAAACATAATAAAAAATCCTTTTAAAATTTATAAGTAAGATTTTATTATGTTAAATCGTGAATGTTAGATCTGGAAAAAATTTTAAAGCCATTGAGTCTGTCATAAATACGAATTCACATTAATAACGTCAGATTTTATAAATCTTAAATCGGAAAACATTTTAAATCATTTTATAAATTTATTAAAAATTCTTTTACAATTGTTTAATATTTTGTATTAACAGTTTTGCTGAAAAACATATATTTCATTTTTTATAAATTGATGTTCATTAATTTAAAGTACGTAAATTTATTGTAAATAATGTGAAAACATTATTTTATCTTTATCGACATAAACATGCAGAACGAATTAAAGAAGATCTCTCCTACATCTCTTTAATCTTCTAATGAAGTCTGGCGGATTTACCATATCATTGATAAACGGATTATTATGGATTGGTAGTTTTGAATAGAATTTAATATAACTATTTTTGACGATGTCGTAAATTAATGGTGTTATTAAACCGATGTATAGTGTGTAGTTTGAGACATAGTTTGGTGAACCGGTAATTATACGGAGAAAATTAGACTGGAATGCTTGAATAGTTTTTAAATTACTCAGTTTTGCGCAACCAAAAGTTTGAATACCGTACATCCAGATAGCTTTTAAGAGAGAATTGTAGAGTAATAATTTCTGTTTGAGACGTGTGGGTGATTTAGAGTGAACAAACCTGTATAGTTGTAGCCGTTTTGTCTTCATGTGGTATTTCCAGGTCATGCGTTGATCGTAATGAAGTCCAAGATAGCGAACAGTAGAATTTTTCGGAATAGGTGCATTATTTAAGACCAGCGACGGCACTGGTTGTTTATTTGGAGTGAATGTGATGTGAACAGACTTCGTCGGATTCACCTTTATTTTCCAGTCCTTCAGCCAGTTGTCTACTAAATTTAGGTGATGTTATAAATTTTGAGTGGCCGTTTAAATGGATAGATCTTGTGATAAAATGGTTGTATCATCCGCAAACGTAGCTACAGAGGTGTTTTGTGTATAAGGAAAGTCAGAGGTGTAGATCGAATATAGAGTAGGTGACAAAATAGAATATTGCAATATTATGGTAATTTCGAAATAATGATGCTAAAGGTTCCAATACTAGACTTACCTGCTGGAAATTTCAGTCATCACTACCCTCCATCACACACTCTTGGTCAGGTACGTTTTAAACGTATCTGTAGAGTACCCGGTATCGCCCTAGTGTAAAAGCTTTGAATAAGAGGGTTGCCATGTAATTAAAATCTGTCATCAAGAGGTTAAGTTTGTGACGTAAACAGGGACATTACGTTATCCCACGTAAAATTTTGTTTTAAATCACTTGTATACGTTTCATGTGTGAAGATTTAGAAGATCCCCAAAGTTGAACTCCTTATGTCCTTTATTATTCTTGTAAATTGTACGAGGTGTGATTATTAAATAACGAGACTGATTGTGTAAAAAATTTAATTTTAATTTCATACATAATCACTTATTGTCACTTTCAATATACACTCCTTCTCTATCCCTACAAAGTTCCATGCGAATTTTCCAGTGTTGAAAACAGTGCTGGAAGTCATCTTCTGTCAGCTCCTTCACGATACGTGCCGCTTTCTCTTTTACAACTCCCACAGACTCAAATCTTGTCACTTTTAATGCAGATTTCACCTTAGGGAACAGGTAGAAGATAATAACATGTGGTGAAACATGGTTTTTTACTTATGATCCGGAAACGAAGCGCCAATCTATGCACTGGTAGAGCCGAACTTCACCGAGAACCAAAAACCTCCAATGAGTAAGTCAAAAATTAATGAAATGATGATTGTTTTTTTATATCCATGGGATTGTGTACCTTCACTGGGTTCCTGAAGGGCCAACAATTAATCAATATTACTACCTTGAGGTACTTTCTAAACTACGTCAAAGAGTAAGAAAAAAAGGCCCCAAAATGTGGAAGGTCAAATCATGGGTTCTCCACCAAAACAATGCGCCAGCTCATTCTGCGTTATATGTCAAGAGGTTCCTAGCCAAGTACAACATCTCAGTGTTAGAACATCCACCTTATTCACCCGATCTTGCACCATGTGACTTCTACCTGTTCCCTAAGGTGAAATCTGCATTAAAAGAGACACGATTTGAGTCTGTGGAAGCTATAAAAGAGATAGCGGCACGTCTCCTGAAGGAACTGACAGAAGATGACTTCCAGCAGCGTTTCCAACGATGAAAAATTCTCATGGAGCGTTGTCGGGATAGAGAAGGAGTGTATATTGACGGTGACAATAAGTGATTATGTAAAAAATAAAAATAAAATTTTTTACAACGTTAGTCTCGTTATTTAATAGCCACACCTCGTATTTTATGTTTTTACTTCATCGTCTTTCAATTCGTTTCTAGAAGCCTAAAAGGGTATAAAAAGAGTAGCTCCTTCAATTGAGTTAGAGTTACTTATTTGAGATCAGTCAGTTAAAGTTACGGTAAGGTCATGAATGAGTGCTATTAGCGAGAGACTACGATGTACGTTAATAAAAGGTCTACGTGTTGTACATAATGTATTGGTAATACCTACATAGAGATAATTGTTAAATGTAAATTAATCGTTATTATTAGTTAAGTTAGTTTGAGATTTAAGTTTTGTAACTAATATAATTTAATTAAATTGTAATTTGTTAGTAATCCAAGCACATTAATTAATAATGTAGTTTATAATTTTGTAAAAAAATAATTGTTATAAGTTGAAGTTGATGAAGTATGTTTATTATTTAACTATTATACCCAGATTCCGAACGAACCTAGGCTTAGGTAAGAGTATAAACTAGTGACTTGTTTTCTTCTTTATTCAAAAATAACTATACTATATGTAAATAATGAACGGTATTTATATGAAGGTACGTGCGTCATGTCCTGTTTTTCTTGATTAAGGAATCAACCAGTGGAGATCCTTTGTCGGTGTTCTATATGAAATACTTATTCCACCATATCTAATCAAAAAAAAAATCTCTTTAATCTTCTTTGCTGATTTTGTTGCAAGTTTATAATAGGTTGTGCCAATATTTGAATTTCTGGTTTTGAATAAAGAATTAATTTTGAATGAAAACGAGTGATTGTGTATCTATGCGGGTTTCAATACATGACAAAATTATTCGTTGTAGAGATTATGTGTGTGAATATACGTAGCCTAAATGTTTAAAAACATCCGGTGTTCTGTTTATATATTATTTTTTCGTTGCATGTAGATCAAAGGCTTGGTACATTCACTTAGGCTGAATTAGGTAAACAATTGAATTGATTCAGAAGTTGAATTGTAACAATTTAGTTTTTCTTTAATAGGCATGTCTGATCTACGGTGTTGTAGGGAGTATAAAGTCTTTAGTCTGTGTTTCGCCGAATTTATTTTTTGTCGTTTATAATTTGTAATTAAATTTCATTCTATTAAATTATAAAGACATGAAAATTATATGTTAAATATTTTGATAATAAAAACAACGTTCGTCATAACGGTACACTTTCACATAATATGCAAAGGTTGTAGAGAGAAGAGAAAGGGAAATTTAAATAAAAATATTTAGTTCCAAAATAGTAAATCGTGAAGGGACGTTGAGAAAAGAGAAAGAATCTCAAAGAACTCTGTGTAAATCTCGGACACGATTAGAAAAAAGATAGTAGACCGACTTTACAAAGTGCTCGAAATCTGTTGGCACTGAGAACGAAAAATGAAAGACCATCCAACAAAGTTTTTGATTATTTTCATGACAATTTCAGAACTGTAAATGATTGGATTAAGAAAATATAGAGCTGGAGTTCAATATATTGAATTATAACTGGGAAACACACAAAATTGAGTTGTTTTGGGAATGAAAATTAGGAGTTTTTATGGTAACAAAATCAAACGTTCAAAAACTAAATGGAACGCTGAACGTACAAGAGATCACGCAACCAAAAAAATGAAAGAATATTAGCTAGAAAGAAAAATAATAAATCCCTAAAGTAAAGTTGCTTTATGATCCTTAGCAGGCCGGAATGGCTCTAAAAATGGCATGAATATGTAAATACTCAAAGAAAATTTAGGATAAATATAAAAGCTGGGTAAATATAAAAAAAAAAGAATTTATTTAATAATAATTTCTGGCAATTAAGAGATTCACCTTATTTAAATGAGTTACAGATTTGTTCTTGAATGAATAAATAAACATTCAAATGGTAATTAAACGTTAATTAAACTCGAGGTTTAATTGTGGGGCCAGTTTGTATTAAAATAAAAGGAAAATAATTTTAACTAAATACCTATTTAATAAGTTTAACTTTTTAGGTGTATTAACTGTGTAAAGATTGAGCCAAATATATTTCTATTATATTTTTCATTGTCTTTAATTTTCACCACGCAATCAATATCATTGTAAAGGTTTTAAGAATCTCAACTCTGCAGCCTTTATTTGTGAAATCTGCTGAACTTTCAGGGTCCAACGCTCTGAACATACATTAAAATTGGCAGAACCAAAGCGTGGAAGTTTAAAACTGTCTCCTTTTATACTTAACCGACTAAAATTTTCCTCAAAGTGTATACAAGGTTTTGAAACTTTTCCGAATTGATTTCTGAATTTTCGTGATTGCACTTTGTGAGACATCACATCTTAAGTAGGCTAACTCATCTTAGTTAAAAATCCCTTTGTAGAAACGACGCGTCTCATGGCTGGTGGAAATTTTATCAAGAGCACTTAGTTTTCGTAAGAAAGAAAAGGTTTACCTTTGATCTATAGCAAAACCATTAGTGATTTTTGTATCTACTCTTTAATGGAAATAGAATGACACTATTTTTGTTTTCAAATTCCGACTTTTATTTCTGGACTTTCGGTCGAAACCGGAACTTCAAACTCAATCCAGGCTCACTAACCTTTTGTGTAGATTATGATTTCGAAAACTGTTTGTTGTTATCTTTTATCAGTAGATTCTGACAATTGGATGTGATGGACGGACGACATCGGAAAATGATAGATGGCAAAAAATTGTCACCAAAAAGCTCAATTGTCGCCGCAGGGTGGGAATAGCTTTCTGGCCCGATAGGAAGACACAATTTGGTCGGGCGGGAGGAAGCCAACTAAATATACCGTCCACCGCACTACTAGTAATATCACCGAAGGTTGGATTACGTACTGCGTAACTATGTTTTTACAATTTATAAACGTAGATGCTCATAACAGGGAGGTGAGTGTTAATTTATTTACACTCGATCTGCTAGTTCCAGGGTTAAAAAAAACAGTTCTTTTTTTATAACATGGCCAGCTAATTATATGACTGGAGCATTTAAGAACAAAAGAGGTAGAGTTGTAAAAGACACTAGTCAGAGTTATCTCCTCTCAGAGTAATGAATTTTATCATTATACAGCAAGACCCTGTGGTGAATAAAATAAAGATGCCATATGGAGGATGGGAAATAGATGCATTTCAGAGGGCCGGGCATGCTGATAAGCATACTTCTCCAGTGTGAGGAAGGCATGATAAAACTCCTCTCTTTTCGTTTGACTTAATAAAGCCTCTGGAGTTTCAAATAAGCCTTTCGGCTGATGACCTAATCAACAACAATCAAACGTAGATGAGATTTTTATATCTGTTCTAAAGTTTTGACAGTCAAACTACCTTTTGCTTCTTCGATTATCAGTTGCCCTGCAACCCATCATCTTCGTCTTCTCTAAAACCATCAGCATGTTATGTACTTAATGTAATAGTACTATCTCTTAAATCATCCTCAGACTCCGGAATTTATGTTCAGTTTACTATTATTCTCGTTTTTTTATAGTTTCAAGGTTCTTTCTAATTCTTTTAAAACTAATTATAGGCTAATGAATCAACTTATTTAATGAATGAAAACAATTTACAATATTACTTTTAAAAAAATCACTTTAATCGCTCTTTTCTATCATCCAACAATGATTATTCTTTAAAGCAAATATCCTTAAGTATTTAATTCTTATTTTCCAATTATTAATGTGTGAACGATTGCCTTGAAGTTCCAATCTAGAACTTTATGTTCATAATAATCTTTTATGGTACTGTAACTTCTTATTAAAATTGTAAATCTTTGTTAATTGCATTGAAATACCATTCTGCTAACATTCTTGTTTAATTATCAAAAGAATTTTTAATACTTCTTATTGATATTATTATCAACTTCGTGAAATTTGTATAATACAACAGTGCCTTTAATCTAAAATGTTCCAATAGCCATAAATTTAATCCTTAGTAATGTAAATTTCTAAATTTTATTTTTGTAATTGAAAGGAAAATCATAAAACACTTAAGCTAAGGTCCTTTCGAGTTCTGGGTATAATAAATAATAAACAAACTTCCTTTAAACTTATAACAATTTATTTATTTACAAGATTATAAATTACAATTATTATGTTTAGACTGCTAAAAAATTCCAATTAAATTAATCACAAAACTTAAACTTAAACTAACTTAATTAAAAATTATTTTACATTTAACAATTACCTCTTACCTACAGCTAAATACCATGTGTACTGCACGTAAACCTTTTTTCTAAACGTACAATGTTTACATTTTATACAAACAAAAGAAACTACATACAATGTAGTGAATACATTTTATTCACACTGGTTAAACACTACCTAATAGCACTTACTCATGACCGTATGGCAACTTGAACTAACTGGAGCTAATTCTTTTTGTTCAATTTTGGGTTTCGAAAAAAGAATGGAAAAGATGAGATAGTAAACACATAACAGAAATACAAAGGCTTTTGTTCGAATTCGGTAGTACGGAAAAGAAGAAAATAAAGAGGATTCTCAAAAATTTTGTAAATATAAAAGGATACACAAATACGAAATACAAAAATTAAAAAAAAAACACTAGGAACTGTATGGTTTCAATCAAAAGTTCTGCGGACCATACTGAATGCACCGTGGTATATTACCAATGCCGATATACATCGCGATATGGATGTGCAGACGGCACGAGAAGAAATACGAAGTTTCAGTCGTAAATACATCGAACGTCTAAACAACCACGTAAATCACTTAGCACTGAATCTCTTGGACAACAGTAATGTTGTCAATAGGCTAAAACGTGCTACAGTACTGGATCTCCCAGGGCGATTCTAATAGTGTGATTTTAAAGTTGTAAATATTATAATGTTAGTATTCTGTAGATGACTGTCGTGTTTGAGTGTGTGTGTTGTAAATAGCTGAATGAACGTTTTAAATTATCTCCAGAAAAGTTAGGTGTACATATTTCGGAATCATGTACTTATTATTTATTACTTCTCATTTGTTTATTCGTTTTAAAGGAGGTTTTTGTTATTTTTTATTTGTTTTTCTATTTTTTCTTGTTTTTTTTATTTATTTATTTTAAAAATCACTATATAATTTTGATTGTTAATATTAATTAAGAACAGTATAATATGTTTTCATGTTATAATTTGTTAATTACACCAGTGGGTTGTAATTTTTTCATGAGTTGTATCTATTTGATAAGTTGCATTTATTGTTATTTATAACAGATTATGCATTTCAAAAAAGTAATATGAAAAAAAAGAAACTGTATAATACTTATTCCAAAAAGAATAGAAGAAATGACAATAAGAGCTGATTATCCTAAATGATGCAAAACCACGCTACCTTCGTGGGTAGTAATTGGTTTGCTCGAATTTCTCCCACCACCTCCCCTCCGATTGGTCACCCGACAGGATAGACCCGGTGGCCGTTTCGTAGAACTCTTTATGTACCGTAAATGGCGACTGACACATACCTAATTTGGATAAAATAAACTAAAGTATCGAAAAGAGGGTGAGCCTGGTCGGCAACCAAGGGGACGCGTATACTCGCTCTCTTGTCGGGGGAGCCTATCGACGCACAAGGCGCCCGTCATCAAGAACATTAAACAAGAAAGGTCGGTCCTAACAGTCGTTAAAAGAAGGTTCAGTATTAAAATACTTAATAAAAAATATAGTGTGTTCCCGGGTAGTAATGCTAGTCACATAACAAAACTCGGAAATTAAAAAAAAAAATCAAGCACTGAAATCCCTCTGTTGAATCAGCAAATATGTTTGTATCGTCAGCATATGTAATGTTGTGAAGGAGTACTTCATTCTGCTTAATAAATTCTCAAGAATGAAACTTATTTAAAATAAAGTTTTCTATTAGCCCTACTAATTGGCAAAAAATGTAAAATTATTGTAATAAATTAACTGCTGAAAAACAACAAATGACGCACTGCCATTAAACTACCAGTTTTAGACTAAAGTAATATTTCTTACCATTTCCTCATTCTTAATTTTTGGGGTTATAAAAAATATGTAAGTTAGACAAAATACTTTTATGCAAAATTTCAATGTCCTCTGTCATAACACAAGAAACAGGGACGATTATTATGTGGTTAACCATAACACTAAATTGTTTGAACAAAAACCTACTTATTCAGGGAGAAAATACATCAATAAATTATTCCAATTTTTAAAATATTGTAAAAATTTTCATTCCTTTTAAAATATTTGAAACATTACTTTGATTGGTGAAACTTTTTATAGTGCTCAAGAATTTTTTACTAAATAGTAGTAGTAAATCAAGGTGTGATTGAAATATGTATTTCAGGTGTTTTAACTTCTTGATATATTCTCTACTTCCTCGGGAGTCACCTGGGTGCAATACACAAACTAATGTTTGTATCTGAAGAAATAAAGTTAATTGGAAACGCCAATACCAAAATTCTTATAATGGGTAAAGAAAATTAGCAGAAGTCAATCATCTAACGTAGCCTAATATAAATTTTCTCATACTGTATTTTGATTGTAATACTAAATGGAACACCCTGTTTGTCATATATCTCATAACATTACTGCAACTTTTGTATTGCCCAGTTGTGTTATAACTGATTGTGATAAAACAGTTTACGGTTTACCGATTTACAAAGTAATTGAGAAATGTCATCATTAATCAAAATTTCCGTAATTATTTCAGTTTGTCATAAAAGAATTTTTCATATTAAATTATTTATCATGCGTGATAAAAAAACAGTTTTCGCATATTCTAGATTACGATTGTGTGTTTTTATATCAAAACCCATTAAAAAATTATAGCCTATTGTTTTTTTCAAGGCTGACTGCATTTATTATTGTACATTTTGTGATGATTTTTTTATCCATTGCATCCATAATGCAGTTCTCTATGGAATATAAAAATTTGTTGTATTTATTTTCCTTGTTTGACTACTAATTTGAAGAGAAATTTTCACCAGAATGAAAAAATCTCATGTTCACAGTCCCATTGTTATATGCTTACCATAGCTGATGCAGAATGGAACGGTGACGGATGAAAATAATTTTTTTTTATTATTTCTAATTTGTATACGTTGCAATCTGTTCAATTCAGAACAATAAGCAACCCCATGACCCAATGAGATGAGGATGATGTGTATGACGTGTAAATGAGGTGTAGTCTTGTACAGACCCAGGCCAACCATTCCTGAGAGAGTATGGTTAATTAAACCCAAACCATCAAAGTACACCGGTAACCACTGTCTAGTATTAAAATCCGTATAAAAGTAACTACTTTTATTAGGATTTGAACCAGGAACCTTCGTCTCCGAAAATCAGCTGTTAAACTATTAAAATAAATTATCAAAAGAAAATTAGATATAATGTTCCGAATTGTAACTGATTTCGGCGATTACTAAACTAATAGAGCCGCAGTCTTATCTTGATAATACGTATCAGTGAAGTAATTTAGACGAAAATTTAAGCAGTCCTTAAAGTAAATTACAATAGATTTTTCTCAAAATTTATTTATGTTCAAAAATGTATAAAATGTAATTACTATTCATATACTTAATATATATGTATTATGCATATAATTATTTTTAATCTATTTTGCTGTACTATTAATGTAAACTATTTAATAAAAATAATAAATTGACATGTGGTGAAGTAATCTTCACATACACGTTAATTTTAACACTTTAAAAATATTACAAACTAGTAATTTATTATTTTTATTATAATGTTTGACTGCCCTGGTCAAGCTTTCCCCATGGTTTTCCTTGTCAATTTCAAGTGATGCCTTGCTATTCCCATTTTTGCGTTTCGCGTTTTGTGTATTGTATTTATTGAGAGATTACTGAGTACTCGGATCCACCCTTCTTCAATAAATCAACAAAAATATTTTGATTTTTTTTTTTTTTTTTTGGTTTAACGTCCGACTGTTCTACAATTACTGCTAATGCAGACGGTGAATGGTGAAATGATTTTTTTGTAACGTATGAAAATATGCCGTGCCTGAATGGGATTCGAACCCAAGACCACATGATGAGAGGCGAGCGTACCTATTGTTTTTATAACAAGAAATTCTTACACGAACTGTTTTAAAAGTTTGTAAAATTGAGTGCATGTGTTAATTTTTTTAATGTATAGGGTGATTCAAAAAGAGCGCCGGTTTTGATATATCAAATTAAGAGATTTATTTTATTAAAAAACTGAAAATAAATACATCAACAAGTTCATCTGACCTTCCGATTTCATGTATGAAAAATGATGTCATGCATGTGTCCTCCTCTACTGCGCTGGCACGCATCAACTCTGTCCATGAAATTGGATATTACTGCACGACAAGTTTCGACTTCCATTTGCCCGATAACCCGTCGAATTTCCTCCTTCAAGTCATTGATGTTTCGGGGTTTATTGGCATACACCAATGACTTCAGATGACCCCAAAGATGAAAGTCACAAGGCGTCAAGTCACACGACCTTGGTGGCCATTGATGGTCGGAATTACGAGAAATGATGCGATCCTGGAACCGTTCACGGAGCAACAACATTGTTTCTCGTGCAGCGTGACAGGTGGCACCATCCTGCTGAAACCACAACTCGTCAATGTCCATTCCATCCAAATGATGCCACAAAAACTCCCTAATCATCGTAGGGTATCGGTCTCCATTTACTGTCACGGCTTGTCCTTCTTGATTTTCAAAAAAGTAAGGGCCGATGACACCGCCCGACCAAAAGCCGCACCAAACTGTCACTCGCTGTGCATACATTTCCCTTTCATTAACCACGCGAGGGTTTTCTAAACCCCACATATGGCAGTTCTGTTTATTAACAAAACCGTTTAAGTGGAAGTGCGCCTCATCACTGAAAATGATTTTGTTTGCGAAGGTGTCATCATCCTGCCGTTTTCTCAATACCCAGTCAACAAACTGCCGTCTCTTCTGGTGGTCTGCCACTTTCAAATGTTGCGTCAACTGAATTTTATACGGGTGATATTGGAGATCGTACCGAAGAATTCTCCGTACAGAAGAACATCTTAAACCCAATTGTTGAGAACGGCGACGTATTGATTTTGCTGGGCTAACAGCCACACTGTCACGAACCAAACGCAACGTTCTGCTCAGTTCGGCCAGAACGACGACGTCCAGAACTTTTAAGGTCGACTGTTGAACCCGTCTCAAAAAACGTTTTCATGAGCCTGCGAACTGTTGATTCATTCGGTGCTTCATTACGTCCTAGAGTACCGCGAAGTCGCCTGACAGTAGCCGCATAACTCTCTCCACTCTGGTAAAATGTTTTGACGATTAACACTCGTTGTGCAATAGTAAACTTCTCCATGGTTAGACACAGACTGCGAGAGTACTACACTGCGAACAAGAGAAACTACAACTGAATCGTCAATCGGAATGTTCTCCGAAATAGAAATGAGGTCTAACAATATTGCCAACCGATAAACAAAAATTTACCAGCCGTTTAAAAACCGGCGCTCTTTTTGAATCACCCGTTATTATAAAACTATACTCCGATTTTAGTAAATTTTACTGCAGTGGCGAAAATATCTTCAACCTTAGTGGTCGAGGAAAAGTTGAAGATATCAAAAAACATAGTTGATGGACAACACAGACTGCTTACGAACAAGCAGACCTACAAGGAAATAAAACCAATCGCAGGTGCGATGAGAAAAAGGAGGATTTCTTTCTTTGGACATATACTCAGAACACCAAAAAAATAGAATAGCAAGGAAGTTACTGGAAAAAAATATAACTTTAACCATCCAGTGGATAAAAGAAGATTTAACAGAACTTGAAATAATAATAAACGACCTAAAAGAAAATTTCTTAAAATACAAGCAAGTAATTTACGACACAATGTACCATTATAAAATCTGTATGGTAACATACAATTAAAAACAAAATCAAAACTTAAGAAAACAATACTGTTCCAAAGACGTGACTTCGGTCGAATAATTGAAAGGAATGGAAACTTCATGCAATGCAGAATAAAAATAAAAATAACATATTAATTTTAAAATACATAAATATTTTAATTACTTAAACAATGATAAGGACAAGATAGAAAAATATTAACAATTCAAACTTTATATGATTATTCTATAAAAACCTCAAGTAACATTGATGTTTCCCGCAGCTCACAATATAAATTATTAACATACCGCCTTTCATTAACTTTAAAATAAATAATAAAACAATAATGATTTAAAAACTGTTTCACTTCACGCCAAACTTTCAAACTATTAAGATTAACGACGAACTCTGATCTATTGAAATTAACAAACTCTGATCCATTGAAGTTAGTGAACTCTTTAACTCATGCCATAATCTACTTGTTAAATTTAACGATGAACTCTCTCTATTGAAATCAATGAACTCCACTATTGAAATTAAATTAACGAACTCCTGAAAAATGACAATTGCCCTCTATATATAAACTCGGTACAACCCCCTCTAAGTATGACGTTGGACCAATGAGAACGCTTCTTTTAAGTTTCGAAGGTCTCATTTTCCGTTAAAAATTATAAGACACGTGTAAGCAATTACTACACACAATACAAATTAATATTATGGTGTAGTGATTGCTTACTTAAACATCGACACATTAATTTTACTTTTAATGGGTTATTTAGACAAGTAACGAACTTCTCCCCACACAAACATTTACCAAATTTTTGCCGACACAGACATACATAAAAATGTATCACTATTATGTCGGGAATATTAATATATATATTTATGAGCTTGCGGTTACATTTAATTGATTGTTCTCTTTATTTTTATAACGAATCTTACTTTTAACGGATGTTTAAATAAACTATTTCCTTTGCTAATATAAAATACATTAATTTATCAGCAACATAATTAATGACTAATTATGTGCGATACAACAAATAAACAACTACATGGTAAAACAAGAAAACTACAAACTAGGGTTTATTCAGATAAGGAAAGAGAGAAAAGATCTAAAAGAATGAAAAAATACTGGGAACAGAAATTAAAGAAAACCCAGAAGAAAGTAAAGATAACCCAAAACTGACTGAAATGATCCAATGCGGTCATAGAAGCAAAAAAACTAATACATGTATTATAATGAAGGAAACAAATAAAAAATACGAAAAAGTTGTCCGTGAAATGAAATCCAGAAGATACTTGACAAATTTAATTTAGATGATAAACAGTTACACTAAAATAAACAGTTCTAATGTATTATTTATTTGGTTTTACTCTTAGGAAGAGTTGAACCATCTTCGCTCTGGAACCATTCATAAAAAAATAAATTTTTATAAAGATTTTAAAATACGGTGAAGTAAGCAAAGATTTAAAATGTTTTCAAACATTATTGAAACAATTTTAGTAAAACAGTAGATTGTGTACCAACGGACAGTTTTACAAATGTTACTATAGAAATAACTTCGCGCCTAGGGTAGGCTACTTTACGTTACCACAGAGACGCTGTAATAGATGAAACGAATTAATAAAAACTCCTTCTGTTTTACAGGTCTGTTGTTATCAAAGCTAAATTCTTTTATTCAGTTGCTGTATTTTAAGTGGTTCTTAAATTAATTAAAAAATAAAATGTGTAAAAAACCTGGTTTGGAACACTCATACGACTACTTTTGCCGATGTAAATAATTAAAAATATAACTTGTGTTTAATCATGAGTAAACAATATAAAATGAAAAACATAACTTAATTTTAATAATGCGTGAATGACGCAAAATCAAAATTGACCTCTGCAGGACTTAAAAATACGGAAAAACACTCAATGACACTCATTTTAATTATACTATTGTGTTTTATTTCATTTAAAGTACATGTATTAATTTTTACAGCTGACTAGGTTTTATAACTCTACAAGGATTCAAGAGTTTTTTTTAGCCAAAAGATGCAAAAAAAGAGCCAAGGACACAAAATATACGCTTCTAAATGGTTTAAAACACTGGGAGGTGTTAAGCAGTGCTGCAAATATCCTGTTGTTGACATTTGACCTTTTCACTTTTGAAAGTTTATTCCACTATCTACTCACCCTCAGTCAAATGCAATTTATGTTTGAAATTAGTTTTAAGCATATAAAATGCAGTGTAAATCATGCGATAAAATGATTACCCATATAAAGAACTTATTTGAAAAATGAATTTTCAGATCAAAAGAAAAAAATACAGTATTATATTGTTCTAGAAAAATTTTCGATTTTAAAATAACCTTTTGCACAAAGCAATTCTCGATTATGAAGGAATTCAATCGTGACGTCATTCAAACATCGAATTTCTACTAAGGTTTCAATGAAAATTACTCAAAACAATTACCTTGGGAGAGACAGATGAAGTATTATAATATAGTAGATATTTAAACATTCCTACACTTCAATACGAAATCACCGCATTCAGTTAGCAGTACAAAAGAAGACATCTTATTCGAACGTCTGGCCATCTCCCATTTGAACACTTTCAAACAACTAAAATGAAGACACCTGTATACTCATTCCAGAGTAACAAAGAAAGTCATTTCACCTAGTTCCTCCATTGATAGGTTCTTCAAGTTATATGAAAGAAAGCCTATATATTTATCACAGTAATATCTGTTGTTTAGGTCATCGGGCGATAGGCTGGTTTGAATTTCTAGAGGCTTTACTAAGTAAAACGAGAAGTGAGGTGGTTTACCAATACCTTCCTCACAAACTGGAAAGTACGAGGTGTGGCTATTAAATAACGAGACTTGACGTATATTAGTATTGCAAACTTTTTGTAAATTATTAACCCTTGGACTTTCGCAATGCATACACAATTTATAAATTCATTACAGAGGGGGATTTACCGGTGGTGAAGAATATACACACACGCTTCACCAATCATACGCTATCTCGCTCACGCACTCTGTTAACTTCTCCATCACTTCAACACCATTAAACCATACTACCTGCACAGTAACAACGCAAAGATAAGGTCGACAAGTAGTAACTAAGATACGTAAATAAATATTTCAGGATGTATCAAGAAAATAGGTTAAAATTGAAAACGTCAGTGCAATGGTAAAGTAAAATAAATCACCTTCTCTACCCTTAGAAGGTATCATTTCACTGAGAAATTTATAAGACAGTGTATTTTAGTGAAGGCGAAGAAAGGCTACGTGTCCCCATTAACAACGACAGTGATTTCGACTGTCTTATACTTTAATTTAATGATTTTCAACTTAGTAACAGAGCACACTTCTTTTGATTTAATTTAAGGTTTACTGAGCAGCTCTCACAACCAATTCATTACAGCTTTCATTCTTGAGAGGGTTCTTTTAACCGGCGTACTATGAATCTACATTACTTTCCTCTTTTAGACCGAATTCTGTATCCACTTTAATATAATTAACTAAATAACCCGTATTAAGTTATATAAAATAATACAGTTAATGAAAATCTAAATAAATGTACTTAATAAAACAAAGAATAAAATTTAAGTACTAAACATAGTCTACTTCATTTATAAATTTTTGTTATCACTTTTAAGAGTTTTGTTGTTTAGGTCATCAGCCGAAAGGCTAGTTAGAACCTCCAGAGGTATTACTAAGTAAAACGAGGAGTGAGGTAGTTTACTACTGCCTTCCTCACTGAGTAGAAAAAGTATGCTTATCAGCATGTCAGGCCCTCTAAAAAATATCTACTTTCCGCCCTGCAAATGACACCTTCACTTCATTCACGCAGGGTCTGGGTGTATAATTAAATTCATTACTTTCAGAAGAGATAACTGTGACTAGTGTCTTTTACACCTCTACTTCTTCTGTTCTTGAAGCTTCAGTCATATAACTGGGTAACCATGTGATATGAAACAGAAAATTGTGACACTTATTGCTAAGGTCCGTTTCAGGATCTAGGTAATTAAATAATTAATACACTAAAGTTTACAATTACAAGTATTTATTACACTAAAAGATTTACAGAATAAATAATAAACTAATTATAATGAAGTAATACAATAAATAACTCAATAAATTACTTAATACTACTTACAAACAAAATTATATAAATGCACATTCACAATAAAACTGAATACAATATGCGCAAATACGTACAATACGACTGAATAACAATGCTTCGGAAACCTTTTGACCTGTTTTAACGGAGTTACCTTCTAACACACGTAGTAAACACTCGTCAAAGATCAAACGAATACTAACCCTCGACCGCACCCGGGGCGCCCTTTATATAGGTTAGATGAAAGAGGTTTCTCGAAGGACACAGAAATTCGATCAAAAAAATAATTCCAGAGTGCCAGAGAAATTTCATGAAAATAATAAAGTACAAAACCCTTTTTACTGAAAAAGTCTTAACTATTGTAAAAAAGTAAATAGATCTATCGTAAATAGAAAGTGTTACAGGTAATCAACCGGCCCTTTCATAAATAGTTGTACAACAATAACCTATTATAAATAGGTATGCTTTTATTGTTACTATTGCCCTATTGTTACTTTTTCACTCTATTATCTACTCTTTACCATTTTATGAATGAAATACTAGAAATTTCGCGAACCATGCCCTTCTTCGATGTTGTCACAATATATTTGGTAGCCCTGGAACTAGCAGATTGAATGCAAATAATTTAACACACCACCTGCCAGTCATGGGCATTTTAAGAGTATAATTTCTTTAAATTCATGTTTAGGCTCACAATCACCTTCATAATACACGTACATTTAATATTATTATTCATATTAGCTAAACATAGCCTATTAATAACTTAATTTTTAGCGTTGAGTTTTGTATTTTCGTTTAAAAATTTTATATATTATAATGTATAGTACATTTTTAGGTAGCCCATAATAGACAGGTAAAGTGTAAATTATTTGAACTCAATCTGTTAGTTACAGGGCTAACAAAAAATAGTTCTGTTTCTTAACACATGGTCAGCCAATTAAAAAGCTTAATCATATAAGAGCAGAAGAGGTAGAGGTGTAAAAGACGCTTACGTATCAGAGTTATCTCCTTTAAAACTAATGAATTTCCTTGTACAGCCAGACCCTGTGGTGAATGAAGTGAAGTAAAGTCATTCTTCTAACGAAATTTATTGTAAGCGACCGAAAGGTCATCTTGTAGTAACGCCTCACCGATACGCGAGTAAAGGAAATGGGCGGTACCATCGCATCCGACATTTTTCTACTTGTTACCTATTTTGGAGAGATGAAATTATTAAGTCTATTTGTACTGTATCAAAAGTAGCACAAGTATTAGGAGAAATTTTGTATAATCAAATATTTTTTAAGATTAAATGAACGAATGCAGTAGTGAAAACCCATACTGCCACAAGACCACGTATATTTCGTGACCTACCGAAACGGATCTACTTTTGGTGATAGATCACGTCGAAGCATTGAAACCAAACATTTAATTCTTCTTTTCAACAATCTTAAGTTAAAACGTACCTTTCTGTCCTTTTACATAAATCAAAATATAAATACTGGAAAAAGTCAGTTGACGATCTCGGCAAGCGACCGAGAGGCCATCTTGTAGCAACGACCCACCGAAACGCGAGTAAACAAAATGGGCGGCACCCTCGCACCAGACACAGATTATTACTTACCACGTATTTTGGAAATATAAAATTGTTAAATTTACTTAGAATATATCAACAGTATAACTTGTATTAAGAAATCTTTATATAACCGAATATTTTTCAAGATTGAATAAACGAATGCAGCAGTGAAAAACCACACTCCCACCAGACCATCTCTATTTTATGACTTATCGAAACGGATCTACTGTAGATGATAGGTCACGTCGAAGCATTGAAACTCAAGATTTTCTTATTCTTTACAACAATTTAATGTTAAAACGTGCCGTTCTGTCAATTTTACATAAATCTTACTTTAAGTACTTTAAATCTCGGTCACTTACCGAGATCGTAATCTTGTAGTAACGACCCACTGATACGCAAGTAAACGAAATGGGTGGTACCATCGCACCACATATGTTTTTACTTGCCACTTATTTTGGAAAGATGAAATTGATAACTTTACTTGTATTGTATCAACAGTAAAACAAGTCAAAAGGAACTTTATGTATAACCAAATATTTTTCAAGATTAAATGAACGAATGCAGTAGTCATAGCCCAAACTGCCACCAGACCATCTCATTTTCCTGACCTACCGAAACGGATCTACTGCGGGTGATAGGTCACGTTAAAGAATTAAAACAGAATATTTTATATTTTTTTCAACGATCTAAAGTTAAAACGTAACTTTCTGTCACTTTTACATAAATCAAAATATAAATATTTTAAAAAGTCAGTTGACGAACTCGGAAAGCGACCGAGATAAATTTCCGAGGTTTGATTTTTGGAAGTTTTCACGACGAGTAACGTTTGTTAAAGATGACACTAAATATACTGAAATCACTAACAAGTGATTTCAGTACATGATCTAATCTGTTAAAATGACTTTTAATAAATAATACAAAACTTGAAATAAATGAAATACAGTAGGCCTATATGCAGCTTTAACGGTTATAGGATTTTAGAAAATTCAAAGTTATTCTATGAAATATACTAAGATTTCGCACTTTATCGGTACTAACATAAATACGATAATAACACTATCTTATATTAATAAATTCCGCCTCTACCGATTTGTCAAAAAAATAACTTATTTTTTGAACATTTTATTCCGTGAAGTGACCAATAAGGTTCATAGAAATTCACCGACTTGCACATTGCTTGAAATGGTTATAAATAATGTAACTAAGTCGGTGAAGCGTTATCAGGGAAAAAGAGGAGAAAATAATGTGTTTGATTTTGGCCGCTGCCCTTAGAAGCTGACATTTTCTTCTTACGTTCGTTTTTTCTTTATTTTTATAGTACTGTGTAATTCTGATTTTTGAAAGCGTATTCATTAGTAAATAACTTACATTAGAGAACTTGTGAGTATATTCAACAAGGAAGAAAACTAAGTTATTTTATCGACCACATTAACCCATGAAATAAAATAAAATACAAAAGTTATTTTTTTAATTCGCCTTTTATTAAAACCAAAACTTTACTACGCCGCCTCCGTGGCGAATGATTTGCGTGCTAGCGTACAAAGCGGAAGATCTCGGGTTTGATTCCCGGCTAGGGTCTGGAAATTTAAAACCCACCGTTATGGTACCGAAACCCACAGTAGTCACTAATGACCAAGCTGTAAATTTGACTTAAAAAAACTTTTAAATGTAATAACTAAAATATATTATAACTGGAAGATTATACCAGGAAAGAGAGATGAAAGGATTTCTAAAAAATATATAAACTAGTTTATATTCGTATACTCGTATATTGTTTATTTTCTACTTATCTTGATTGCATCACTTAATGATAGTTATTGAATACTATTGCATTTAAGATTCTGACAACGACGCAGCTAACGTACAAGTAATAATTACTTGATTCAATTATTGAATCAGTCATTTCAGAAAGCCCATATGTCAAAATTTTACTTGTTTTCTTTTGTGAATTTTTGAACTAACTGAATGTAAGCACACCATCCCTGCAAATATCACATAAGTCTCGCTTTACTTAAGTAATATAAATAATACGAAGAAAAGGCTTGTCCTTAAGGATATAAAGTGCCTTCTAAAATTAAAAAAATGAAAGTGGATGTTCTTTTGAAGCTTAAGGGGGTAGTCAACCCAGAAAATGAAAATGAAAACTTCTGGCTAAAATTTATCATAATTTATTTTAAATGAAAGGGTAATTTACTAGTAATGATCCACCATTTGAACCAAGCCAAAAAATTAATTACAGCCCTTAATATAAGGGTGAAGTTGGAAAAGCGGGCTTTTACGGGGAATCAAATATCTCAGGAACCAAGAAAGATATCAATATGATTCTTATGCTAAAAATACAGAAATTTGCTGTCTATTATCTGTTGTATGTGCTTGTATGTATTTTTTCTCACAAGAAATTTATTGAAGAAAAACCATATTTTCAAAAACATTTATTTTACGTATTCACAAATTATGTTTTAACTAAATCCCTATTAAGGTTTTTGTAATAATCATTCCACAGATAATAGAGCAAAAAATTATGAACATTTGAAAAAAAAACATCATCCAAATATCCCCAATACAAACCAAAATATTTAATTCCCAAGCATGTACAATCATGCAAAAAACACATTTTCGGAAAACTTAAAGTTGAAGGAATAATTTCACTCGCCTTGCTAGTGAGCTTTATTTTAAACAACTGTTTTTATAACTTTTTGTCAACGTACAAAGTAAATAAATGTTGTGATTCAGAAAATTATAAACTTCAAATAAATGCAAAAAACAATCGAAATTTAAAAAAAATCATCTTCTTGAGTTGACTACCCTCTTAAACTTTACTTTCTAGTGGAAGAGGCCATACAAAAATTCTACGCAAAAATCTTTTTAAGGTGTATAACTTCTGTTTACAACAACGATGAAGAACGTGAATAGCCCTTAAATTCAGCATTTTTCTTTCTGAAAGTTAAGAATTCCAATTTTTATTATTGCAGAAAGCTATTTAAAGTTACTAATATAAACTACTGAAATAAATAAATAAATGAATACATAAATGAATACACAATTTACTTCTGGTCAAAAAACGGAAGTTAACATTTTACTCCAATTTATTTCAGAACAGCTGTAGTCTATATTTTCATTTTTTTTGAAACGAGTGGCTTGTCTCCAAAAAGATAAAAGTTTATTTTATATTAAAGGGGACAGCTCTCTGAACAATTTATATTTTTTATTGAAAAATAAATTACAAGTTTTTTAATTTTTCCAAAAGTTAGTTTTTTGACTTATGAGGTTTCTGAAATGACTGATTAAATTACTATATTATTTTGTTTGTTATACTTCATTTATGTTATAATAATTTTATATTACTACTCGTTATGCCTTGTCCTGCTTTAACTTGTAGATATGAAATTCTGGTTAGTTCACTTGCACTGCACCAATGTTCTATAATCTTCAGGTTGTGACGTGTATATAGTGATGCCGGTATTGTAGCGGTAGAGCGGTATTTATCTGTATCTAATAAATTCATGAGTTAACTCTGAAATTTCACGAAGTCTGAACTTTAGTATACAGGAGGAGGCCTTGACTGCTTCGTTGTAATAATTGATTCTGTCATGGAATTGTCAGTAACGTTTTCTTCTACTTTATCTGCTGCAGTCAGAAGCGGGTCGAAACGACTCGAAATTGGGATGTGTCCATCTCTCACTCGAGAATCCCTGAAACGTTTAGTTGTACTACTATTCTGTAAACTTTTTTCGTTTAATTATCATTTTCTCTTGGGTACGACACCTGTCCATTCTATTTAATCTGTACCGCTAGAAGTGTGGTCAACGTGAGCACTAATTATCGATAACATCTCTGATGTGTTCATTGCGACCTGATCTGCCATGACCGTGGGCGGCCGACAAAAAATTAAAATAAATAAACCAAACAACTCAGATATAAATTAAAATAGTTAAACTATATTGTTCATGTCTTATATACCTTCCACCCACCGTTTGCAGTAATGTCTTGTAGATTTTAGCATTTTAAATTACATTTAAAAAAAAAATGTAAACACTAGTTTTGTTTACAAAAATCAGCAGTAACATTTATTAAAAACGGTTTGAATAACTGAAAATACCCGTATTTTTAAACGGAGAATTATAAATGGTGAATTAATATTGATTTTTATTTCTCATTTCAGATGTCTGTAATCAACTCACTTAATTGGACGGATTACAACTGCACAGAATTGGAAGAAAGTTTAGGGAGTGATGAAGAGGATTTTCAATTAAGTTGGACGGATCCTTGGATTGCTGCCAAACTTGTCGTTTTGTGTCTTTTTATTCTTCTTACTGTTTGCGGTAATCTTTTGGTAATCTTATCTGTTGTACCCAGTCCAACGTTGAGAACTCCGACACATTCTTTAATTGTCAACTTAGCAGTTGCTGATCTTCTACTGGGAATTACAGTACTTCCTCTCTCTGCCACTAGAGAAATACAAGGAGGTACGTACAACGTTTTATCTTTATTTATATTGTAATATAACTATTTCCATTTAATTTCTTTGTTTTTTATTTACCAAGAATAAATAAATATACAAGAAATAAGTCCCATGTAAGTTATATTCCAACTTCCGCTTAGAACTATCCTGTATGCAGAAAGGAGTTGTATGCAAAACTAATTTTTTTTTATTGATTGATGATGACTACATAAGCCTTGAGCTTGTGCGTAGGTAATGATATGTGGTGATTTACAGATGAAAAAATGCCAGACCTGACCGGGAATTGAACCCGGGACTCCGGCATAGTAGCCAGTTGCGCTGACCACTACACCACGGGCCGTCAGTGGTTTTAGTTTAATTAAAACTAAATTAAAGTAAAACTAAAAAAGGCATAGATTTTAAACTTACGTATTTTATTTCTCTATACAAATTTACAAACGTTTTAAAACGTACAAAACATTTAGAACGTAATAGTCTTCTGATTAATTAACCCTCGATCAAAATTTTAATTTACAAACTCTTTTTGCGGGGTTTTACAAAACTCCCGTAGCATAAAACCGTGATCAAATCCGCATGGATATGCGATATCCAGTAACTCACATATTTGAATTATAAAGCGTTTTTAATAATAATTTCTCATAGCTCTAACAGCTGCGCTCTGTTGCATAACAAACAATTCAAATTTCAGCGATCGATCTATTTTGATGTTTATGAAGGAAATTTAAAAATTTAGTTTAGAGTATGAAAAACGAATTGAATCCTTCGGTAGTTATTACGCTACGAATTTACTGGACAACAATGGTACAATACGAAGGCTAACATTGTAGGCGTCCAACTGACTTTTTATTCAATAAAGTAAAATTCTTACTTATGGTTTTTAAAATGTATTTCAATATGTAAACAGTAATTTGTTTATCTATAGTATATAAAGATGACCTTCGCTGGGAGGCATCTTTTCGTATGAATTTGTTTATAAATAAATTTATTTATTGTTCTTTAAAGACCAGATTGTAAATAAAGCCAGTAAATAAAAAAATTAACAACTAACTAATTAAATAAGTGGACTAAGAAAGATTTGGAATTTCGTTTTAAAAAATTGCAAATGAGAGATAAAAATAACATTATTGTGAATTATTTATCAAATACTATCCGAAAATTGTTCAGATTTGGGGAATTGAAAAGTATGAAAACTTTTACTATATTTGATATTTGTTTTAAGCTTATAAAAATGGGTGAATTAAAATTTATAGTCCAATAAAGTTTATTTATTGTATCAGTAACATGAATTTGATAGGAAAATAACGGTAATTAAAACGCGCAGCATGAACATCTACAATGTTGATTACGTCTGTGGTGCTCAGTTTAAAACGAAAATCTATTGCTTTATGAGGAAGAGGCAAAAATGATTTGCCTGCACATGACATTTTCATCTTTCACCATCTAAGTGTTTGGGAGGGGGTTCACATCTAAACGCTATACGGATAATAATGTGGTCTAGATAATAAATATAATATTAAAAATAAACGAGTACCGACATGAATCTATAAAATTAATATTTTCTACTATCTTTGTGTTTGTATTTTGTTTTGTTTTTGATAATTATTTATATTTTATTTAAAATTGGGTCACACAGAAAATGTTAAAAACATATTTTAACAATATGCAAAAATACTATGGAAGTAATTTTTGTTCCTTTATTCAACTAAAGTTTTAACTTTCTATAGTTTTCTAAAAACTTTCTTTTTAATAGGAAAAATATTAGTTTTTACAATGAACGTATTCTAGGGCTAAGGTCTAGAAATTTTAACAAGTTGAATCCCGCCGTTACAGTACCAAAACTACAGTACATAGTCGCTAATGATGAAACTGCCGATGCGACTTAAGGGGAGACTGTACTTTGTATCCTGCCAATGATAAATTCTCTCTTTTTAGGTACATTGTTCATAGAATTGGTAAAAGGTAGGGAAATGAAACTTTACACGCTTATAGTTGTCGTGTGTCTCTAACTACTGACAAGTTTTTAATTTAATCTTTTGGACCATAACATTTTTAAAAAAGTAACGAATAACATAAAGTTTTTACAGATATTTTGTACGTTTTTTGCGTATTACTAATTTTTGGGCCACCAAACGAAGTAATAAAAATGTCGGTATATGTGTATATACAAGATATTTAACTGGTAAAAATTTCAGTTGGTAGGTCATTGGTTTCTGAGAAAAATGTACCTAAGTGTTAAAAATCTATATTTACGGGAAAAAGCAAAAAGCAAAAAGCAGGATGGCATAAAAATCAAAAACAAAATATACACAAACAAGTAAATTTCCTATCAACAGTTGGTTAGAAAGCTGAGTCAACAGCTGAAAAAATTATAAACAGTGATACAGATATTTTCAAAAAACTAAAATTTCCTTTGCACTAAAACGAGCAGAATAAAATTATGAAAAATATTCGTTCTTGGTAACATGGTCTAATCATTTTTCTGAGTAAACCTGATAAAAAAATATTTTTTTTGACGTGGTTAAATTTTTTTGGTAGATCTAGGCCTAAACTATTGAAAAACATAAAATAACAAAAAACAAAAATTTTCAGTAAAACCATCGTGCACTCTCCCTTAAAAAATTGAGCTATTTTATTTTAAATTCTACAGTTTTATTAATAAAATAGTAAAATATTTATTTATATAGTTTACAGTTCCGAATAAATAATTACAGTTAAAAATATAAAAAAACATTACATTTCACTCCCTACATAAATCAAACTACATACATCAGATACATAAGTGTAATCATAAATTTAGCAATAATGGTAATTATCATTAAAATTGTTAAACCAATGTTAAATTTTTGTAACTTAATAATGACAAGGTACAATATTCTACAAAGATTTCAAAATCATGAACATTATCTAAAAAAATTAACCATATAAAATATCATTATAGTGAGATAATTTATTTTAAATACATCAACATGAATTTGACATTCTCTAACTGTAAATAGAACAAGGTTAGCAATTACTTAAAAGGTCCAAAATTATGATGAAGGCTTAAATCAAATAACTAATTTTTATTATTATTTCGATTTCGTCACCATCATTATTATTAATAATAATAGTAGATAAAGAGAATATATTTTTGATGACTATTAATTTTCAACCTTTGTAGAAAGAATGCATAATAATGTAACTAGAAAACGATGAAATCATAAATCAGTTTCGGTTATAATTTAATAATAATTATATAGTTTTTATAACTGAGTCATGTTTCTGCTTTGCTTTATTTTTGGGATAACCTAATATCAACTTCAAATACTACAAATAACCACGCAATATCGTGTTTTGATTAAATTTTACTTTTAATTCCTTGTCATTTTTTACTTAAGTTTTATCTAAAAATGTTAATGCCAGTAACAAAACGGAAACCATTAAAAATATATGCTAGCGATTAGAATTTTTTTTGGTCGCATTGTTTTAACGATAGATTGGTTAGAATATTCTAAACATGAGCTCGGCAAGGACATTTTATTTTTTTATACCAAAAAATTCCACAAAATTTTGAATTTCGAATTGGCCAGTATACATTTGAAGATTTTCATCTTTTTTTTTTAAATGATATAATATTTTATCCGAAAAAAGGAAATTTCCGCAAAACAACACTACTTAGTTTTTAATGAATGCAACAAAGTGACGAAGCACGAGAGTGGTCCAATAATTCACTTAACTTATTTTAAAATTTTCTCCGTTAATGTTAATTTGGAAATAACAATGGATGATGGAAAATCTACTCGTGGCAAGTTTCATTAAAAAAATTGACAGAATCAGAACCGGAATTCGGTTAACACCGAACTGGATAAAATTCTAATCCTTAAAAGATATAGGTGACAGAATACGGACTTTACGGGGGTGGGTGATAAAGGCGGGAGTCAGGTCGAGTCACACAAAAACGAAAAGGGCGTGTTTCTCGGCGTAATGTAAATTGTAACTTGTCTGTTTTTTTTTGCAATAAAGGTGGCTCCTTTGAATTTATACTTGACCAGATAATAAATCAGCGTTATAGCTTGTTTAAATGATACTGAAGGTTGAACAAAACTGAAACATTATGATTTTCCGAAGTCATTGTGGCATTTGTATCTGAATAGGAAGCATTTTTGTATTAAGGTCAGTGCGGGTACTAGAAATTTAGATTTTGAATGAATCCGTAGCAATTAAAGACCTTATTAATTAATTACAAAGAATATGTTTTAATGTTCTTAAAATTGGGTGATAAGATAAGTCGTGTGTGATAGTGAAGTGACTTACCAGGCTTTGGAATAACAATATTATCTGACTAATTTTCTACTAATCCGGAAAAAATCTTGGAATACGTTTAAACTAATCGTTTTAAATCTTAACGGCTTCAAAGGCAGCTATTTGATAAATTAATGTAGTGATGAGTTTGAAACCTGAAACACATAAGTGTCAATTCAGAATTTTATTGGGGTGATAGGGTTTACTGAGTGGTCTGAAGAGTATGGAATATTTCCCAGGTCAGCGAGGGGTTGAAATTTCTTTTAAATTTAGCAATAAAGTGGTAGATTTTAGAGCATTTTGAGAGATAGTTACCATGTAAGTCATATCAATTTTAAAAATTAATTTTTTACCTGAGTTTCATTATCCAATGGAACTCAGGAATAATTGTCAGGTAACAGTAAACAAAAATAATATTGTATCTTTATAAATTTTTCCTCCTTTATCATGTCTTATTGGGATGGAAGTTGCAACACCCAGTTTGCGCTATACTGGAGCATTATTAGAACTGATGTTTTGCGTTACTTTCTTCGACTCAGATACGTTCGTAGGACTTATTTGGTAGTCTAATAATATGATTAGTAGTGGTGGGTCGAGGATGTTTCCATTATTACAATGATCTTAAGATAACAATAGCTTAAAGACGTCTACTAGATGTCATGTAAAGAGATTAGCTCGTTATTCGCCACTTTTAACTAAATTATCATCATCTTCACCAGCAAGAGGCGCAGGTAATTTTGAGTGAATATTTTTAGTCTGAGAATGTATTTCAGTTCGTTTTGATATTAACCAAATTTAAGTGTTCACTTACATTGTTTTCAATTGATAAAATTAGAAAAAGAAGATTTTTAAATTTTTATTTACACCATGATATGTTCGTCATGGAACAATAAATAGATCTTATGAATGAGTTAGTATTAACTGGTGTACGTGTCTTAAATGGAGGATTTATCTATCGGAGCACTTCTTCTGCATGCTGTTATTTGACATGTTTTCTCATCTTCATAAAAGGTCTGGTAGTGGTTTTCATCGTAGTCTTCTGAATGCTTCTATGTTATCGATGAGGTACACTGACAAAAATTTGGGATGATTTTCTAATTTCGTGTGATATGTTGAGGATAACCTTAATACTTCGTGTTTTACCGTTGGTGTAATAAGAAATTATTAATTAATAATTTTTAATCAATACCTCAAAATCGTTTGCTTTGAAGCATAGTGGAATATAGCGTTCAAAATCTCTTCACCTTAGTGGCGGCACCAAAAATATTTAATAACGCGTTTTGCTAATTCAAACTGTAAAATAATAAGTTAATTTCTCTAGCTTTAAATATATAGTCAGGTAGCTTAAAGGAAAAAAGTATTGTTATTCAATTTAAAAAAATTAATATCGCAAAAATTTTCATGGTAGGCCAATATTTTTCTGGCTTCAGTATACCTTTCAAAGAAAATTAATAATAATGTCGACAAAATGAAATATTTGGTTGCTAACTTTTAAATCATTTCCTTTCGGTATTATTTGAGTAACAATTTAGCCAAGAGCCAAAATATTAATTCTGTTATTTGTTATATATTTTTTAATTTCAGTGGATTATTTGTCACCAGCTTTAAAGTATATTTTTTATCATGTCTAAAAGAACGATACGATACATCTATCTTAAATGTACCGCCCGATCTTGGTGTTCTTTATTTGATCCGTCCCACTTTTTCTATTTTTACCCGCACGTTTCTCATTTATCATCATCACAACTGTTAAAGTTACGTCTAGTCATCTAATAAGAACAACTATTAGATTTTACTAAAAAAATAAATAAGTAAAATATATAGATAAAAACATTTTGTTCTTAGAAAAGTACAATGATTTTTTTGTTGTTTACATCATGCTAGTAGATGTTTACTAGCTTTTCAGTTTACTTAAAATTTTCAGTTGAAATCGACTTCGTCGTTTAAGATAATGCAAGTTTAGTTACAATCCATTAGTTACAATCTACTGTATGTGGTTTTATTTTATTTTTATGGAAATAAATGTAACAATTTTACGTCAGTTTAATTGTGATACTATTTGATTTTTATTTCTTCAGTTATTTAAATTTATTTACTTGAAGTTAGTTGTACTAAATGCCTTACAGTTAGAATTATATATTGAGTTTATAAAAATAAATATTTTTGTATGTTTGATAAATAAAATAAAGTTTAATTAATTATAAGTGTAATACGTAGGTTCTCGTGTTTGCAAATGCTTACTTAATAACTTGTCTGTCAGTTACTGATAAGAAATCTTCTTTGTCAACGTCTGATAGGTTTCTGCAGTTTTCTTTCTTGAATGAGTGAATTGAAATTATTAATAACTACTGTGAAGCGTAGAAAATTGGAGTGATTTGATCATGTAATGATAGGCAGATATAGGATACAGAATTTAGTGGTTGAAGAATCCGCAGGACTGGTATGGTAGAATTAGTTAAATACTCCTTTTGATGGACAGTCGACAAAACTGAAGTCGCCTTGTTGGTAACCAAAGTCCAAAGAGAAAGACAGAGATAGAAAGTGTGTGAGAGCGGGAGTGACGGAGGCAGGTAGAGCGAGAGAGAGAGAAAAAGAGAGACAGAGAGAAAGGGAGAAGAATGAGAGGGAGTGAGCGAGAGTTAGAGAGCGTTAAAGAAAGGGGTAGAGAAAAGGAGAATGATAGAAATATGTAAACAGAACGAAAAAGAGTGAGAGAATAAAAAGAAAGGGAGAGAGAAAGAGAAGAATAAAATGAGAAAGAGACGAAGGGAGAGATAAAGAGAGAGAGGGTAATAGGGTGGAAAGGAATGAAATGGGGGAGTGAGAGATACAGAGTGGGGTGAAATAGTGTGAGAAGAAGGAAAAAGAAGGAAAGAGATGAAAGGAGGAGTGAAGAGACAAAAAGAGTGAGGGAGGAAGAGAGGGAGGAAGAGAGGGAGGAAACAAATCTATCTAAAGAGAGAAGCGGGAGGCAATACAAGAAGAGGAGGAGGGAAGCGTAGGGGAGAGGAATAGAATGGAGGAGGAGAGGCAAAGGATAGGAGGAGAGAAAGGAGTTGTCAAGGGGTGTGAGAGATAACAAGGGGGGAGAGGGAGGTTAAAGTTCGTATGTATGCCTATTGAACTCCACAAGAAATATTCCTCTCTAAGGAAATATGTCAACAGTATTTTAGAAAACAATTTCTAGGTTTTTTTATCTGAATGTAACAATGAAACTAAAATAGTTAAACAGTAGTAGTAAGAGTTAACTAATGAAAATTGTACGTACGAAATTAAACTAATTTTCTCTTAAACTAAAAAGAAACACCCTTTTATGGAGACGCAAAGTACGTTATTCCTTACCACCACGACAACTGTAAACGCAACACTAAAAATATCTCTTTAAACACCATTTAACTGCTATTCCTTAACATTTTATTTTCCCAACGATACCAAACGTAAACGGCAAAGAAAGCCTTCCTTGGAAACACTTTTCTGTAAATGTTGTAACTCAATTTTATATTACGTTTTAATCAATTTATTTCAGAAAGGAGAAACAGTTAACGAAATTTTTACATTGTTTTATTGTTTACTTCAATTTCTTAGTAATTTAATTTATTTCACAAAATTAAATTGAAAAGAAAAAATTAGGGTACATAATTTATTTTAAAATTAAAATTGGTTTAGGAAACTTTTATTAGGTTAGAAAAAAGAGGGTTTTTAATTCGTAGGCAACCACACTAGAAAGTTAACTCAATCGATCCATGAAATAATTTTATTTTAATCCGTTTTTTCATTATTGTAATTACTTCTATTACCTAGAGATTAACTTTAAGCGTGGAGATTAAATCAAGTTATAATTTCTTTAAAATAAATTTTTTCTAGCCGTAGCCTACTTTATGTTTTGTAATCATTTTTCTATAAGATATTATCGCGGAACAATAAATTATAATATTTTATCCCTAATGTGTGCACGTTGCAATCTGTTTAATTTAAGAACAATAAACAACCCCTTGACTTAATGAGATGAGTATGACATGTATGACATGTAAATAAGGTGTAATCTTGTACCAGACTCAGGCCGACTATTCCTGTGAAAGTATGGTAAATTTAAACCCAACCATCAAAATATACCATTAATCAATGTCTAGTGTTCAAATCTATTCAGAAGTAATTATCTTTTCTAGGATTTTAACCTCGGAACCTTCGTCTCCGGAAATCAGCTGTTAACCGCTGACTTGCGGCGAATAATGAAAATTAACGTGAATAATCTCGTAGAATCTATAACAGCTTTTTTCCTAGCTACAAGTGGTGCAATGAAGGACAACTACGGTCTTCTCACGCAGTCAGCAGTTAATAGAATATACGAAGCTGAATTTACTGTTTTTTTAATTCTTTAGGAAATACGAGGTGTGGCTATTAAATAACGAGACTGATGTAAACATTTTATTTTATTTTATACATAATCACTTTTTGTCACCTTCAATGGACACTCCTTCTCTATCCCTACAACGCTCCATGCGAATATTCCATTGTTGGAAACAGTGCTGGAAGTCATCTTCTGTCAGCTCCTTCAGGACACGTGCCGCTTTCTCTTTTACAGCTTCCACAGACTCAAATCTGGTCCCTTTTAATGCAGATTTCACCTGAAAACAGGTAAAAGATAATAACATGTGATAAAACGTGGTTTTTTACTTATGATCCGGAAACTAAGCGTCAATTCATGCACTGGAAGAGCCGAACTTCACCGAGAGCAAAATAAAATCGAATAAGCAAGTCAAAATTTAAAGCAATGATAATTTTTTTTATATCCATGGGATTGTATACCTTCACTGGGTTCCTGAAGATCAAACAATTAATCAATATTACTTCCTTGAGGTACTTTCTAAAGTACGTCAAAGAGTAAGAGAAAAACGCTCCGAAATATGGAAGGACAAATCATGGGTTCTCCACCAAGACAATGCGCCAGCTCATTCCACGTTATCTGTCAAAAGGTTTCTAGCCAAGTACAGCATGTCAGCGTTAGTACATCCACCTTATTCACCAGATCTTGCACCATGTGACTTCTACTTGTTCCCTAAGGTGAAATCTGCATTAAAAAGGATAAGATTTGAGTCTGTGGAAGCTGTAAAGAGAAAGCGGCACGTGTCCTAAAGGAGCTGACAGAAGATGACTTCCAGCACTGTTTCCAACAATGGAAAATTCGCACGAAGCGTTGTAGGGATAGAAAAGGAGTGTATATTGAAGGTGACAATAAGTGATTATGTATAAAATAAAAATAACATTTTTTACAACGTTAGTTTTGTTATTTAGTAGCCATACCTCGTATATACTTGCGTGCAGGTAATTTCAACGCAAAGCATCAAATGTGAGGTTCCAGACTTCTAAACCCAGAAACCACTTTGCAATGTTATTTATGATAATAGTTGGTTACATTGACAACACGAGAACCAGTGTATGGTCAAGTGATCGAAACATACTGCCAGACCTTAACGTTTTTGTTACAAAGCAAATACCTGAATCTTTATTCCAAACTGAATATTTTCTAGAATTATTATCAGTGAGTCGTGGATTAGTGAGTGGATTTTCAGTGAGACGTGAGACGTGGAATGTGGATTAGTACCAGGCCACAGGGAGTAGAGTACAGGCGGCAGAGATGCGATTCCTGCGAAGAACAATCGGTTGCAGTCGTAGGGACCAAGAAATGAGGATATAAGAACGGAACTGGATGTATACAACCTGAATGGGAAGATTGCAGAATATTGAAATCGATGGAGGAAGCACGTAGAGAGAAGAACGCCTGAGGGAAGAATCCCCCTCAATGTTTTGCAGTACAGATCGTTCGGAAGGAGAGATGTTTGGAGGCCACGAAAAGACGGCAATTATTCCATAGTTTGTCGCTGTTGTAAATCGGAACAGGCGGAAGCCTAATCCTTGATTGTAAGAGAAGAAGAATTATTATCTCCCGTCATCGTTGTAATTAATTTTAGGTTTATTGCTATGGAAAACCGATACTACACAATGATCATATTGATTTGGAGCACATTGGAAAATTGGAAAAATTAAAATAATTTACTTTTTAATACTATTAAAACCAATTATATCTTTAACTGAAAGAAATCATCGTACAAAATATCTTAACTTTATATAAAATTTATAGTCAACTTTGACTTAAGGTTGAACCCACCTGTTGAATTCTTTACGTTTCTAGGTCAGTCAAAGAATCCTTGTTCTTCACTATCATTCAGTCAATAAATTTTACACGAATCAGTCACAAAATTTAAAAATTGGTTTTATTATTTCACAATAATTTTATGGATAATAAACAATATATTCTGTATTTTTCAGAACACAATTTTTCTGTATTATTTGAAAAAATATATGTATGTTATTTAATTTATTTTTTATTAAGACCAATCTTTTTTATGAAGACCTATTGAGACCAATCTGGACTTAAGGTGTCTAGCTCTTTGGAGTAGCGGCAGAGAGTAATTTAAAGTCGATCCAGGCCTTTCAATCAAAATTCTTAAGACTTGCTTCTGGCGCTCCTTTTTATGTAAACAATAAAACCCTCCACAACGATTTCAAAATTCCGACAGTAAGGGAGCTAACCGCGTCCTTGTATAATTAATTTCACGAACGACTAGATGCCCATCCAAATCAGCTAGCCCGTGATCTAGCTACAAAACTTCCCAACTGTTCGACGTCTTAAGCGAAAATGTAGTAGAGATCTCTTGGTCTGAATAATGGATAATACCTGTAGTTATAAACGGAGAATGTACCACTGGGTACCTCTTCTCCTTAAAGCGAAACTACCCAACCCAATTTAAATATCATATGCAGAAATTGTTCAGCTCAATGTAAAGTACCGTAATAAAAATTAGACAAATTTTTTTTTATTAATGGATTTACTTACAATTTCTTTTGTTTTATAAAATCATGAATGGGTTTGTGAAATATTAGCCTAATTATCACGAAAAAGTAACTTCCAGTGAATCACATTAAAAAAATGTTAACTCTGAAATTTTTTTACAGACATAATGAAGGTAAACTTCAAAAAATAAAGGTAAAACTTTAAGGTAATAAACAAATGAATCTGTCGGATGCTTCCGTTTTATCCTTTGTATTATACCACTGTTGTCCAATAAATTGATAGTGAAATAAATTTCTTGTAACTCAAGCTGTTTTTATTACGTTAACTGTTACTAAAGCACGACAACTTAACAACCATTCAGCTCATCAATTAATAACTTTTATTCGGAATCAAACGCATTTTCATGAAGTAGAATTTAATATTGAAATATATATTTCTAACCACCAGAATACGGTAACAGGAAACACTTACCAATGTTTATAGCGAATTCATGTATCTTGTACAAATCTTCAGTAAATTAAATTTTTTTAAAATATTTTCCACATAAAAATGTTAAACTTCCTACTCCTACCATAAGGAATAGTCGATTCTTATATCTAAAACAGTCTTGCCAACTTAATCAGTTGATTGTCATATCCAACCTGTGTTTTCATTAATTTTTCCCTATATTTATAAATATAATATTTCTCCAAAATTCCAATTTAATTTTGTCATTTATTTCTAATATTTATAGATTTGGTTTTATACTTTACATATTATGCTTATTTTTGTTCATGTGTTCAGTTACATTGGAGAATTTTCGACTATTCTTTATCTACCATGGTAGGAGTAGGAAGTTTAAAATTTTGATGTGAAAAATATGTAAAAATGTTTAATTTACTGAAGATGTGTACAAGACACACCAAAAGCGCTATAAATATTGGTAAGTGTTTTCTGTTACCGTTTTCCGGTGGTTAAGAAAAAATATATATATTTCAATTTTAAATAATACGGCTGGGGATAATCCTACATAGGATGTTGTATAAAAAAATAAATAGAATTTATGTAATGTTATTATTTTAGCTAGTAAAATAATGAAATTTATGAAAGTTATACATTAATTTTTAAAAGGATTAATATAATATGGTTTCTTTGTTTGATTTTCAGGAGCATGGTTACTGGGTCCCAGTCTGTGTTCAGTGTGGACAACATTGGATGTATTGTGTTGTACAGCGTCAATACTTTCCCTTTGTGTGATATCAGTGGATAGATACATCGGTGTATCAAGACCTTTATCGTATTCTCGGATTCTAACAAAGAGACGGGCGAGATGTTTAATTGTGGGTATTTGGGCTCTAGCGCTTGCTATTAGCATAGCACCACCGTTAGGATGGAGGGAAGAACTAGCACCCGGTGAGTGTCATGTGAACAAACAACTCGGTTACGTGATCTTCTCTGCATGCGGATCGTTTTATTTACCAGCCCTTGTAATTATCGTTCTTTACACGTTAGTTTATAGAGCAGCTGCCAGACATACTAAGTTCCTTTATTCCGGGTCGCGAACGACACGCTCTGACGTAACTCTTAGGGTTCACATGGGAAGTTCCAGAAGTCGTGTCAGCCTTAACACCATAACTTATCATCCTGACAGCGTCAAGGTAAATATAATTTATCAGAAATAAATAAATAATTATTTTCTATAAATAAATTTTTAATAAACAATTTTTCATTGTGTTGTGGTTGTTTAGGTCAACAGCTTAAAGGCTGGTTTGAACCTCTAAGAGATCTTACTAAGTAAAAACGAGGAGAGAGGTGGTTTACAATTGCCTTCCTCACCGAGTTTAAAGAGTATGCTTATCAGCATGCCAGGCCCTCTGGAAACTACCCACTTTCCACCCTGCAAATGACATCTTCACTTTATTCACCATAGGGTCTGGCTGTATTGTGAAATTCATAACTCTCAGAGGAGATAACTCTGACTAGTGTCTTTTACACATCTACCTCTTCTGTTTTTAAATAGTTCAGTCATATAATTGGCTGACTATGTTATAAGAAACAGAACTATTTTTTGTAGCCCTGGAACCAACAGATACAGTGAATTTAATTTAACACTCCACCTGCGCATTATGGGTAATATATTTTACTATTATTCACGAAATACAACAAAAATTATTCCTTTAAATGTGTCAAATGTACAGAAAATACAAGCTCTTGAAAGGCTTCTTCAGGTGGTTAAACACTCTCCTGAAATAATAACAACAGGAGTACAATAATAGGAAAAATAGGTCACAATACTTTTCAAGTTGTACTGATGTAAGATTGTGTAAACTTACCAATCATTTTAAATAATTTCATACTTTCATACTTAAATATAAAAATACTTTCACTCCTCGTGTAACGGCCCATAATCTTCGTCATATTGTCTCATATGAGGTATCACGTACGGATCTCAATGTTTGTAGGAGACAGTTTGTTTATATAAGTAACCACTTAATACACGAGCTGCCAAATAATTTTACTACAATTGTGTTCACACATAAATTACTTAAATATCTGGATGTGTAGATCAAAACCAGTAATTTTCTTAGGGATATTTTAAAATGTAAAAATAAAATAATAATAATACATTAAATAACTTGATTATTAACGCTATTATTAATATTAAATACATAAAAAATAAAATTTAGTGTTCTTATAATTACTCTGTAATTTGTCTCATATTGTGACTTAGGGTTGTGATGCTTTAGCTCAACTGTACTTTCATGTTGAAATGCCTCATTGCTAGCCCTAAAAAAAGCCTCGGCTTTTGCTAGCAGCGCCATAATTACTTTTCGTAAACTTTTTTCTGTTTTTGAATTGTATGTACGTATGATATTACTTTTATTTACTGTAATCATTTTTAAATGTTTATGTTATGGCAATAAATACATTATTATTATTATTATAAACGCTTAAGAGAAAAATTGTATTATTTTGAATGGGTTGATCCAGTTGGGACAGCCATATGACAAGTTGGTAGGTGAACTGAGTAGCCTACCAGCGTTATTAAATCATATATGACTCCTTTTTTGATAGTCTAATTTGTTTTTTTTACTTGGCTGTTAAGGTTGTTTTTCTTATTGTTAGTGTTTTTATTCTTTCTCCTTGTTATCTTTCCACGCTGTAGTTGTGGTATCATTGCTAATCCATGCGCAAATTTACTTATAGGCATATGTAGTTAGTTAAGTGTTTTTCTTTTGATGTCCCCTGGATTTATGTACCGATAGGTAAGTGCAGAATTTTCAAGGATTTCTATCTCTTGCTGCACTTCTTCAATTCATGTAGGTCGTCCTCGCTTCCCTTCCCGGTTAGTTCCTTTCGTAGAGATTGGGATGGCTGTAAGGGGTGAGGGGTGGCCATAAAAAATATATATTACTTCTACTAAAATACATCAATAAAGTACCTCAATCTTCAAAAAGTTGTTTTAATTTGTATTTATTTAATAACAAAAACTTAAAAATTATTTAGGCCTACCGATGTGATATTTTACAGTGTAAAGTAATTAGATATAATTATTAAGAAAATAGATTGTGAACTTTCTTGAATATTGAGCGTAACATTTATAAACGACCTTAAACTCTTTGTTGAAATTTGTGTAACATCAGTTGTATATTTTGATTTATATTTTCCTTCATAATACTCCGACAAAGTATTTTTTTTTGTTTTTGTTATTTATTGTAATTAATGTTATTATACTGTTATTCTTTTGTCCTGCCCATAACAGACAGGTGGAGTGTCAAATTATTTACACTCAATCTGTTAGTTGCAGGGCTAAAATAAATAGTTCTGTATCTTATCACATGGTCAGCCAATTAACCCATTAACGCCGTGCGTGATCGTATGATCACGGGCGGACGCTTTCATCTTCTATAAGTTTTCTTGCCGAACATTTCGGTTTTTAATGTTGGTACGGGTGCTAATGTACGTGTAGGTGTCCTGGCGAATGTTTCCCTTTCATAACGTGTCTTTAGCTGATTTGAGTAAGGCACAATGGACAACGATTTCCATAGCAAGTATGATGCGGCGGCATTCAGCGACTGCCGACTGACAAAAATATTTATTATTTCCTTATTGATGACTTTATATTTCTGTTATACAGTAATATGTATTGTACACATACCACTGTTGTTTTGTATGATGATATGCCTTTATTATTTTCTTCGTAAATGAATTTATTCCGCATTATATGTCACTGTGATCATATGGACACGCTAGGCACTTGCTGGGTCAAATACCTTATACCGTTCATAAGAAGTAATTACTGTTCTTTTATAACTTTTAGGGGCTTAACTCTGCAAGAAGCGGTTGATTTGCTTGAATCCGATGATATTGGGCATGTTGACAGTATTTTCATTGAACCACCTTCAATCAATGTTGACACTGATGAGGATTCTGGTGACGAAGATGGCGGCGGATATTTAGATAACTTGACTGGTAGGCAGTTAGCAAGTAATGTGGAAGTAGTAGTGACTGATTCTGCTCAGAATATAGATAAGTCTGTAAATGATAACGATAATGCCGTGCCTAATAATTAAAGCAATAAAATACGAGTATGTCTAGCAAATCCAAGAAAAAAAATTAAGCGAGAAGTTTTGAATTGGAGTGATGAAGGTTTACCACCAAGAGCTACGGGAAATAGTCATCACATATTTAACAAAGTACAGACAGTTACCAATGGGGCCAGGACGTCCATAAATTTCAAAATTCAGTAAAATGAACTGTAGGGTAAGTGATGACATAAGATTAGATGGGCTTGGGCATCTCGTAAAACCATGCAATAGACGTCGCTGTGCTGGGTTCTGTACAAGTACTGTAATGTCGGATTATGTGTAAATAGTTTTATTTTATTTCACAGTAGATAAGTTAGTCATGTAACTACGGAACTTTTTAATATTTTATAATTCTTACACTAATCGTTTTATTTACAATTTTGCAATATTCACCTGTGTTTATGTTATTTTTATATTTTTATAAATATTTTGCACTTTTATTTTATACTTTATATTACGTATTTCTTACATTTTTTTATTTGTTTATAGTAGTTTTATACACGTATATGTTTTTCAACGAATTTAAACATTTGCTTCTTCTAATCTGTTTGTTATAGGATAAACAGACTATTCGTTATAAAATTATACCTAATTATTATTTTATAAAAAAAAAAAAGTTTTATAAATAGACTACTAATATGTATTGTATTATAAGTAAGTAACGCATTTGTACAAAAAAATACATTTAAAATTGTTATTTTGAGGTTTATTTTACACAGAACCTAATGCGATACTATAATCTAAACGTATCAATTTTCTGACCCCACAAGCGCCTAGCGTGTCCATATGATCACACCCCATATCTCACGTTTGGCTCCAGTTAATTTAATAATATTTCACAGATAATATGTCCTATATGTGTATTGTCATATACACAAAAATTAAAAAGATCGGGTGAAAAAAAAAATTTCGGCGTTAATGGGTTAAATGACTGAATCATTTAAGAACAGAAGAGGTAGAGGTGTAAAATACACTAATCAGAGTTATCTCCTCTGAAAATAATGAATTTTATTATACAGCCAGACCCTGTGGTGAATGAAGTGAAGGTGTCATTTGCAGAGTGGAAAATATGTACTTTTCAGAGGGCCCGGCATGCTGATAAGTGTACTTTTCCACTCAGTGAGGAAGGCAATGGTAAACCACCTCACTCCTCGTTTTACTTAGTAAAACCTCTACAGGTTCAAACCAGCCTTTTGGCTGATGACCTAAACAAAAACATTCTTTTGTATGAATAATAACATTTATTTAGATAAAAGAAATTTTCTATTTATTATACAATTTTAATGTGGTTATGTAAAACTATTTGTGTTTGTTGTAGTTCAAGGTTTTAATGATAATTTTCTTAGCAGTATTCACCGTGAAAAACAAGCCTAACTAATGCACATTACAGACGAAGCAACTATTATATAGTAAAACAAATTGCATGAGGTCAACAACATAAATAAAAAAGAAACATACCAGACAAAAATAACTATCATCCATTACATATAATAAGGAAAATTGAAGGACATACACGGTCACGTTTTTTTTGAAAGGATATATTTTATTAAATATAATAAGCTAAAGAATTTTTAAGAGCTTTAAAATGTACTTTTACTTTCTTTTTTATCATCAAAATAATTTTTAAAAAATATCAACATCTTTGACAAAATTCCTGTCTGAAGTTTTTTAAAATATTATTTTTTTGGTAATGAATTTACAAAATCTATTTTTTTTAAAGGGTAATATTTCGTTTGGTGGAGTTCGGTCTCAGCTCCCACCGGACTGATTCCGGTGAACCATTTTTAAAAATGTAGCTCTCTACGTGCAGATTTTCTATCACCCATCGTAATTTCTTCCAACTTCTAGATTAATCCAGGGAAATAAAAAACCGTTCTTTCATATCACAGTTCTTGGAAGATTAAAGAAAAATGTATTATGCCTCACTTAATCAACTTGTAGCTTCCAAGAAAAATAATTGGTGCGATTTTATAAATATGTTTTCTTAGTTTTCGATGAAATCACGCTGTTTTCGAAAATTGAAGATCGTCAACTGTTGGTTTAAGGTTACTTCCTATTTCTGCACAGAAACGTATGTTGTTGCTGTTTAGGTCATCAACTTAAGGGCTGGTTTGAACCTCTACAGGCTTTACTAAGTAAAACTAGGAGTAAGGTGGTTTACCTTGCCTTCCTCACTGATTGGAAAAGTATGCTTATCAGCATACCAGGTCTTCTGAAAAGGATCTACTGTCCATCCTACAAATGAGCTTACAAATGATAAAAACTTTATTCACCACAGTGTCTTGCTGTATAATGATAAAATTCGTTACTATCAGACGAGATAACTTTGACTAGAATTTTTTACATATGTATAACTTTTCTGTTTAAGGGCAGATGACACGATGGTTTTAACTGAACATTTCGATTTTTGCTTTTTATGTTTTTCAATAGATTAGGCCTTAATCTACCAGTAAAACATTAAATTACGTCAAAAAAAAATGTTTTTATGAAAAAAATTAAGTTGTTATCAAGTTTACACAGAAAAACTGTTACCGAGAACGAATATTTTTCACGATTTTATACTGCTCGTTTAGTGCAAAGAGAATTTTATTTTTTAAAACATCTGCATCGCTGTTTTTTGTATTCTCAGCTGTTGGTTCAGCTTTCTAAACAACTATTGATGGGAAATTTACTTGTTTGTGTACATTTTGTTTTTAAATTGTGCCTTCTTGTTTCTTGCGTTTTCCAGTAAATTTAGATTTTTAACACTAGGTACATTTTTCTTAGAAACCAATAAACCTACCAGACCGAAATTTTTACCAGTTAATTATCTTGTATATCCATTTACACCGACATTTTTATTACTTCCTGAGGTGCTCCAAAAATTAGTAATATGCAGAAAACGTAGAAAACAATTTGTAAAAATTTTATGTTATTCGTAGTTAAAAAAAAATGGTTTAGTCCAAAGATTAAATTGAAAAATTTTCAGTAGCTCGAGAAGAAACCCGACACCTATGATGTGTAACGTTTAATTTCCCTAACTTTTACCAATCCTATGAAAAATGTACCTAAAAATAGCATATTTAACATTGGCGGGATACAAAGTACAGTCTTCCCTTAAAATACTTCTGTCACATAATTGGAGAACCATTTGATAAGAAACAGAATTATTTTTTGTAGCCGTGGAACTAGCAGATCGATCGCAAATAATTTAACACTCCAACTGTCTGTTATGGGCAAAGAAAATTATGTAACCCTTAAAAAAATCAAAAAGATCGTACCTATTTTTAAGAAACAAGTCATATTTCGCCCCTTTAATCGGTGTTTAGCATTGATGTAAAACAAAAATTCTTGTTCCCAGTAATATTTGGTTTTATTTGCACAGTAGTGAATTGGCTTTCAATGTGGGAGGTATGTAAGAAGTTAAACACATTTAGTTTGTCATGAAGCGTAGTGAGCTAGAGTTGTTAGATCTGAACAGACCTGTTGAGATACGTTTGTAGTTAAAACTGTTACATTGACTTCAAGTTTCATCGTTCTATAGTGTACCGTATTTTGGCCATCAGTGTTAGTTCATAGTTAGTGGTATTCAGTTTTCTGTATGACATTATTATAGCAAATGTAATTGTAATAGTCCAACTTTGCCCATTACAAGTAGGCGGAGTGTTAAATTATCTGAATTCGATCTGCTAGTTTCAGGGCTACAAAAAATAGTTCTGTTTCATATCACATGGTCAGCCAATTATACGACTGAATCATTTAAGAACAGAAGAGGTAGAGGTGTAAAAGTTACTAGTCACAGTTATCTCCTCTGAGAGTAATAAATTGTGTCATTATATAGCCTCATTATGGTGAATGTGTCATTTACAGGGTGGAAAGTAGATGCTTTTCAGAGGGTGTGGTATGCTGATGAGCATACTTTTTCACTCAGTGAGGAATGCAATGATGTACCAACTTACTCTTCATTTTATTTAGTAAAAGCTCTAGAGCTTCAAACCAGCTTTTTGGCTGATGACCTAAACAACAACAACAACAATTTGTTATACTATTTACACAGTGGTGATTTTGCTTTCAAAGTGGAAGGTATGTGAGAAGTTAAACACGTTTGGTTTGCTGAGATGCACAGTGAGCTGGAGGTGCTAGTTCTAAAAAAACCTTGTGAAATACCGTTGTATATACAGTAAGTTGTAGTATAGTAAAGTTATTCAGTTCTCTGTACAACATTATTATAAAAAATGTTATTGTAACAGTCTAACTATTGTAAGTATACATAACCTTGACAAGGCTATTTCTTTCTAGCAGAACTGCAGTTTAAAGCACATTCACTGTAAATAAAAGTGCTATTAATTTTTAGTAAATGAAATACACCTATTTTTTATCACTTTGGTAGGACTTTATTTCTTTCAATATGTCACTGTAATGTTATACTTATCAATAACTATAACTAAAAGTACCAATAATATGGTATTCCTGTGTAATATGACAATACATTTTATTCTTTTTTTATCTTCAGAGTATGTTGTTCTGATAAAATGTTTCATTTATATACTTGTATGTGTCTTTTTATATAAATAAGCTATTTATATAATTATATACCAGTTAAATAAATATAATAAAAAGAAGAAATATTTTAATATAACACAGTTCTTAATTTGTCAGTCTATCTTTAAAACATAGAATTTATTTTGTTTGTAATATACTACAGAATAATCGTGGTACATCTCAAAAAAAAAAATTATACACAAATTTAAACATACCAACATTAAAACACGAAATATTAAAATATTTCTCAACATATCACATTAAATTAGAAAATCATCCCAACGTTTTAGCTGAGAAACTTCTAGATAACACGCAAACCTCGGAGACTATGACAAAAATATCCAAGAGACCTGTTTTGAAGATAAGAAAACATAGTTATTAACTAAGAAAAATAAAAAGGAGGTAGCCTACATCGATGGGTGAATCCTCCAGCAAGACACATACACAAATATTACTTCATCAACCATAATATCTATTCTATTTATTGTACTAAGGCAAACAGATACAGATTTTTCTATTGTAATAAAATAACAAATAATTTCTAATATGTCTCCATATCCAGAAGTTTGAAAAGAAAGAGAAAAACCATAAGAAAAATTTTGGAATCTAAGAAAGAATGACAAGATTACGAGCTATGCTGTATGGGAATCTTTACCAAAATACTAAGAAACTGACAACCTCATTCAGAGAGAGGAGACTATACTTTACGGACTTATCAAGGGAATGTCAACAAAATGAACAGCCACGAGAAATTCTGGAATCGAAAGGAAGACGAGTCAATTACTTTAAGGAAGTCAAGGAGGACCTAAAATATTACATAGAGGACTAATCTTAATATAAGTTACTGTACTGAACAGGAAAGTCATTAATTGGGAAATTCATCACTAACTGGGTTTGCTCGGAGGAGGAAAAGGAAAGAAAAATGCATAGAGTATTCTTACCGTGGTTCATAGAGACGTAATCGAAAGTTATAAAACTAATAACATTCCAATACCTCCAGACAACAATTAGTAAAAGATTTTTAGTAGAAGATTAGTAAAAGATGAGCTTTTTATTTAAATTTTACCATTTGTTTAAAAGCGTACCTAATAAGGTACGAAGAGAGAGGGGGATTTTTAATTTTTATTTTACGTCCGACAGTTTCGCAGTTACTGCTAATGCAGGTGATGAGAAGGGTTATAGAAGAAGATTATTGATGAAAAAATGCCAGACCTGACCGGGACCTGTTGCGCTGACCAGCCGGCCTGAGAGAGAGAGAGAGGGGGAGAAGAATGAAAAGAGAGATAAGAAAGCATGAAAGTAAGAGAGAAATAGACGGAGGGAGAACGAAGGTGAGGGAGAGAAGGAAAGCTATAAAGTGAGAAAATGAGAGCGCGAGAAAGAGTGAGAAGGAACGATAAAGAGAAAGAGAGAGAGAGAGAGAGAGAGAGATTGAGTGAGAGAGAGAGAGATTGAGTGAGAGAGAGAAAGAAGAAGAGAGGATGAGGGAGAGAGATGAATTTAGGAAAGCAGGAGGGTGGAATGAGAAACAGACAGGTAAAGGAAGGAAAAAGGAGAGAACGTGGGGAGAGGGAGACATATGTAGAATATAGAGGAAGGTTAAGGAAGAGAGGTAGACAGAGATGGTCCCCTAAAAGAAAAAAGTAAGTTTTGAGTTTTATTTTGTAAGAAATCGTCGTGCTTCACTTTTACCCGTTGTTATTAAACAAATATCAGTCCTACACCACCACTAGTTCAGATCCTGGAAACGCCCTTACATTATGCTTTGCAGGTAGGCCTACCACATTCGTATTTGTGTAATAAGAAATGAAAAAGTTTATGGTCTATAAAGTTTTTAATATGTAAATGGGTAATTTTACGTATGAAAACCTTTCAGATATATAAAAAAAAATTAAAATTTGTCTTCAATGTTATTTGTCGCTAGTAATTATTAGGCTTTTAAAAATAATATTTTAATTTTATTACTTCGTCTACAATGCGAAAACTTTTACTATAAACCACTTTACGAACAGCCCTTACCTTACAAATATCCCTGGTAATTAATAAAAATAACACATTTTAATTGTTTTTATCCAACCGCACGAATTTTACTAAACATCTACTCAGTTCACTAAATACCAAAATGTTTATACAAATTACAAAAAAAAATCTATAATGGTGATAAAAATAAATGATGATTATTACAAAGATACATTAAAAAATTGTTTAAGATCACTTAGAAAGATTACAACCTTTCTTTTAACAGATTAATAACCTTGCGGTTAAAATAATAAAATGAAATTTAATAGAGACCATGAACATAATTAAATGAAGTAATAAAAGTAAAAGTATAAAAAATAATATACAAATCTTTTATGCAACATTATGACCATAAATCATAGTAAATATTCAGAGTATTACTTGACTTGTCATTCGTATGATTAGCTCACAGTTATTAATAAAGGCCTAATCCGATAGATCTATGAACTTCGCTATTACAGAGTTATTGGGAATAGAGTAAATACATAATTTGTAATATTGTATGATAATTTATTACTGATAAATAAATACTGCTTAAATAAATATGTATTATCCCATTTCATAATTTATTAAATACGTACGATGTGATTGGTCAAGATTTGGGTTACAGAATAGGATGGTTGTTACTAGCACAACCATGAAGTAACAGCAGTATAATGTAATCAATTATTTATCTATGAAATGCAAATTAAGTAATTTACCCGTATCAAACTTTTATCTTAGAAATTTAAATATTTATGTTTTAAAAATTTATCACGAATAAATATCGACAATTTTCTTTCTCATTTGTCCTCATTTTTGTTTTTGTTAGATTATTTTAAGTCGCAATAACTAACATCTAGGTTATTATGTGACTACTTTGGATTAAGGAACGTTGGGTTTGAACTTGCAATAATTTGCCAGACCAGGGATTCGAACTCGGTACCTCCGTTTTACAGCTTAGCACGCCAACCACTCGGCCATTGAAAACAAGTTTATTTTTTTTTTTTAATTTTTTTTTTTCCGAACAGGCCTTCAATGGACCACGCTAATATCAATCTAGTTTGGCGGCTCCCTCCTTCGCCTCCAATACTGCTTCATGTTCTCGCTGTGTTGCGCTCTTCGCTCCTCCGTCCAGCGCATGTTTACTCTAATCTTCCTGATACTCCCAAGTGACTCTATTGATTGAATCCTCCCTCTAAACCTTATTCTATCCTTGCAGTCTTCTATTTTTATGTTTATTCTATTGAGGTCTTCCTTTACTTGTTTTATGTATGGCGGTGGATTCTTATAATTCCAGAATTTATCAAAAAGTTGTTTATTCAATCTACTGGGATCCATCCGCATCATGTGTCCTATGAATTTTAATCTTTTCTTCCGAATTGCCGTCTCAAGATTTTCAAAAGTTTTAAAACGGCCACCGTTCTTTATTTTGTATATATCTTCATTTGACTTCAATCTATATCCATTGTCTGTTTTATTTGGGCCATGTATCGTTCTCAAGATTCTCCTTTCTATTCTCAACAACTGTTCAAGATTTAGTACATTTGATGTTTCAGTTCCATAAAGTATTACTGGCCTGACAACCGTATCATAGTGTTTAAATTTGGCGTTGATGGACAGATTCTTCTTGTTGTAGACATTTTTAGTTAGGAACCTTAGTCTCTCAAAAACGATCTTCCTGTGTTGAAAAGCTTTTTATCTGAACCATTCGAACTGATCACTTCACCAAGATATTTAAAGCTACTTGTGTATTTAATTTTTCCAAATCTAGTATCCATTAATTTATTTTTTTTGTTTCAAATTCGTCATTATTTCGGTTTTGGAGAAAGAGTTTATTTTGTTTTAAACAAAAAAATTATATTCTTATGGGTTTAACGGGGGACTGTATTGTCTATACCAACAAATAATTCTCGAAACCTCTGGAAGCAAACCAATTTTCTGAAGTTTTTACATGATAAAGTCATGGGTGTTATAACTATAATAATCCACTTCTATGGCTCTCCTGTTCTTTAGGGTAGAAAATAAAATGTATTACATGATTAAGAAAAAGCTCGTGTACGAAATAATTTTCTAAATAACACTAATTAATTCTTCACAACCAATTTCACAATTATATTAACACTGTTATAGTCTTCGTGCCATTGCTATTAATGCATTCAGGGGAAGGAGCCAGTTAGATGCAAAATTGTTTTAGAGATTAATATTTTTGAACAGATAACCCTTTTTCAGTATCTAGGTTGCAACGTTACATACCAACAGGATAAAGATGCTTACAATAGATGTACCGATTTCAGCAAATATGCGGAACTATCCACCGCACCTTAAGAAATAGCACCAGAGAAAAACACGAGTGTGAGATTTTATAAAACAATAGCAGTGCCAACCCTAGGGTACTCTATGGCAGTGAAACTTGGGTGCTATCAAAGCGAGAGGAAAGTAGATTGCACTTATCTGAAATGAAATTTCTTCGACATGCGTATGAAAGTAGTAGAAAAGATCGTTACAGGAATACCGAGATATCTTCTCTATAAACGACAAGGTATCTCAAAACAGAATGCAGTGGTTGGAGCATGTGAACATAATGAGGGAGGATAGGATATTTAAGCAAACACTAGGCTATAAACTAGATGAAAAGAAGGAACGAGGACATCCAAGAAAGAGATGGGCCGATTTGAGAGGTTCGGAACAGGGAGAGATGCCTAATCCTTTAAAGGCAGAAGAAGAAGAAAATAGTATTCGTGGATTTTTCACAGACGAAAAATTGACATGAAATACTTTCGTTCCCTATTTTTATTCATATAAAACAAAAGTAAGTAAAAGATTTTTACTTTCTTGATTAATTAGGAAAGAATTTCGAAATGTCAAAGGATAATAATTATCGTAGCGTAAAAATGAAAGAATTTAAAACTATTAAATAAGTAAACTCAAAAAATCGATATTTTGCACTCAAGTTTTAGACTACAGTCCACCTAATATAAAAATTGTCCAAGAGATTTGTACCAAATAAATGGGTGAATATTAAATTAATTAATTTCAAGTATTGTAAAACAAAATATTAAAACATACGTTATAGGATTAATCATACTTTCATGATATACAAATTAACACTTTGCAAGAGACCTTTCAGGGGTCCATCTATAAGATCTATTTGGGCAACAAAGATCAAATACATCTGTTAGGCTAAACCTTCACACATGAAATGCTTACAAGTGGTACAAGACAAAATTATATACGATAACGCAATTTCCCTTTGACATCACAAACGCTAAATACACAGTAATTTACAAATACCGTACGTAATTGACATACCGGGATAACTACACAAGGCAATGCACGATAAATTTGAACCACATCGGAATCCCCTCATGGAATACATGTGGGCGATACCGAGTATTCAGTAAAGACGTTTAAAACGCTTCTGGCCAGGGAATCTTCTTAAGGAAAGTCAACTTTAAGATCAAATAGAGTACTAGCTCTATTCGGTTAATCAAGTTTTAATAACATGACATAAATTTAGTAAATTGTTAGTAATTGTATTAACCTTTTTTCTTCTCGTATAGGGTCAATTTTAGACCACGTGAAGTGACTTTAGAGGTTTCTGGAAGGTTTTTTTCCAGCCCAAATTCTCACCATTTACTCATATTAGGTTTTCTTCTTTTTTCTATCTACCCGGTGTTCTGTTATTTCTCTTCATGGAAATCCTTAAGGGGAGACTGTATGATGAATTTGACTGAAAATTTTGATTTTCCGTTTTTTATAGTTTTTAATAGTTTAGACCTAGATCTACCACAAAAACATTAAATTACAACAAAAAATTATTTTAATGAAAAAAATTAAGTTTTTATCAGGTTTACCCTTATAATTAACATGTCGCCAAGAATAAATATTTTTCATAATTTTATATCGTTCGTTTTAGAGCAAAAAGAATTTTAGTTTATTTTTAAATATCTGGTTTACTATTTTTATCATTCTCCGCTGTTAGTACAGCTTTCTTACCAACTGTTGATGGAAAATTAAACTTATTTGCGTACATTTTGTTTTTATTTGTGCCTTTTCCCGTAAATTTAGATTTTTAACACTTAGGTACGTTTTTCACAGAAACAATTTAACCTGCCAGGCTGAAATGTTTACCAGTTAATTATCATGTGCATGCACATTCACCAACATTATTTTTACTTCCTCAGGTGCTTAAAAAAATTAGTAATATGCAAAAAACGTAGAAAAAATTGTAAACATTTTATGTTATTCGTTATTCTTTTAAAAACTTTATGGTCCAACAGATTAAATTGAAACAATATCAGTAGCTAAACCCACCCTACTACTATAAGTGTGTAAAGTTACATTTTTCTATTTTTTACCAATCCTATGAAAAATGTACCTAAAAATAGCAAATTTTGCATTGGCGGGATAGAAAGTACAGTCTCACCTTAAGGGGAGGAGACCGATTTTAATTTAAAAAATATTGACTTTTGATTTTATCATATATTGATAGATATTTTTCCCTGTTACAATTGATATATGACATGACATTGGTTATAGAAGTTATAGAAGAAATATGTTTTTACGTTGGTGGTACGTATTGTTTATTTCAATATTTTTTCATGTTTCTCATTCTTGTAAATTAGGATTAATGGATTAATATAATCACGTTACTGCTCTGATATTATGGAGATCGCGTTCACGGAAAACTATACACTAAAAGCACATTAGAAACCATTGGAATTAGCTGTAACGCAAAATAATATTATATTGGTGTGTTTTTGTTTAGAAGTTAATTTCAAGTGGCAATTAGTTTTTCTGTTCCGGTAATATGCTTTTACATACACGTTTTCCCGTATTGTATGTTTTTAATTTAGGAACACTTTTCTTAGAAACCATCCCACTTATACTAGGAGTGTGAAATGTTGCACAGTACTTTTTAGTATTAAGTTGTGTATTTAGGCTATTCCAAAGATATTTCAAAAATTTTAGATAGTTTTTATTTTTTGGGTTTTTTTCCATAAAAACCATGTACATCTTAACATGTTTTGAGAAAAAAAATATTTTTTAGATTGGACAAAGATAAATTAAAAACTCAGTACAAATGTGTAAATTGGGACACTACATAAGTGTGTCAAAGCTCTGCTTTTTAGTTTTAACGGATCTACAAAAAATGTACCTAAGTTAGTATTGTAGGTAGGGGGGACCGGGTTTAGTTGGCGTACATTTAACATATTTTTTTTTGTAGCTATTTATGAAGTATTTGAGATTTTGTTTTATGCTGATGTCATATCTTAACATATTAGCCTTAAAGTCCCAATTTTTTAATTTTTTAAATTTAATTATTTTGTGAGTTATGAACGTTTCAAGTCATTAAAACTTATGTGCCAACTTACCCCAACCAACTAAGGGGTTAGTTGGCGCAAGTTATTATTCATTCATTAAACAGTTATGTAGGTGTGTGGCGTTGCAAATAAAATAAAACAACATCTGAAACGAATTAGTTTAATGAATGTTATTGATAAACTAGTACAAAACTGGAATACTAGAACAGGTAATGAAAACAAAATTAACTTTTCCAGTAATCTACAGTTTTAAAAATTTGTACTTTAATGCTTATCAGACATTTAAATAGGTTTACTCATTTTAACCAAACGAACTACAAAACTACTGAAAAAGAAAACAAAAAAAACCGATTACTTTATATTATTTGGGTTAATTTTAGATAAAGTAATAAACATTAGGAAACTTTTAACCGTTGTAGGAACCTAATTATATATGTCATGGGACTGTTGAATATCATTACATGAATCACAACTAGCACATCTAAAGAACATTTTTGGCTCTCCTGCACAGCTTTATGCACCCACAACCGTATACAACATGAAATTCGCCTTATCCAAGGCTCTCCTGGTTTGCTTCTTTTTTTTTTGTAAGATGAAAGACAATACAAACATAGTGTACTATACGTAACGAGATTGTTGCGCCAACTAGCCCCGACTCACAGTTTTGGAAAAACGATGGCGTAGTTAAAAAAACTAAGCAATCAACTTACTTAAACTTGGCACATTAAAAACCTCAAAGAACTGGTAAATTTATTGATACAAATATTAATGGGTTATTTTGCCATACTTTAGTATGAAAAATTAATAACAGAGAAACCGAAATTTTACTTGCCTGTAGTAAAAAACAAAAAAATAATGTGGAAAATTGTTACGCTTTTATAAATGGCTTAAAACACAACGATATACTTACAGCGAATGACGGAAACAGTGATCCAAGTTTCAGGACTGAAAACGTCTAAACAACAGATTTATCGTGAGTGCGCCTACTTGCCCCTGCGCTTACAAGCCCCGGTCTCCCCTATAAGGATAATGAAAATGATCTGCTCCCCTTAAAGTCCGCAATTATTTGTCTAAATTTTGTTCGGTTTATTTCGATTTCGTCCATATTCTTTCTAACTTCTTTAAACCATCTATCCGATACTTAGGTCTATTTTTTGGTGTCTTAAACATTTGTTTTACCAACCTGTAGTCATCCATTCTATACGGTTGTCCGTAAAATTTTAATCTTCTTTTTCTAATAGTTTTCATTAATTGTTCATTTTTCTTGTATAATTCTTGTTGACCTCGTAAACTATATTGTCTGCCTACTATGTTCTTCCCATTATCTTGCGGAGGATCTTTATTTCAAGTTTCTCTGATTCCCTTAGACCAGCCTTCCCGGTTCATTCATACAAAAAAGTTTGTAATTTATTTTGAAAGAAAGGTTATGTTTATCATTACACGTACGTTGTTTACCAAAGATTGAACATAGGTTATAATTTTGATTACTTACATTGGTGAGAGATTACTTACTTGTGTTGGTGTATAAATAATATTTCAGAATATTATTTTTTTGTGTAATACCGTTAGACATCACATACCTTTTGAGAATACTAATTTTTGTATTTTTCTTTGGTATGAATATCTTTTCTTTGAATACATTTCATTCAAATAAACATATTCTTTATTTTATACTTAGGCCTACTATATCGATTATTTTCAATTTTAATTTACGTGCGTATGTAGTACAGACGTAAGAAACTTAATACGGTTTCCTTTTGATAACTTCCTTTGTTCACTTTTTGAATTTTTATTAAGTGCATGAAAAGATGAGAGAAAGAGAGAGAGAGAGAGAGAGAAAGAAGAAAAGTGTTAAGCGTAAGACTATCCTCGTTCTGCTGTATGTCTATTACGTCATACAAAAACATATTTTCTCAATTTTATTTTCTAGTTCTGGCTGCACCAATGAAATGACTGTAGGAGATAAGAAAGTATCCTTCAAAATAAAATATTCCTTTATCTTTTATGTACAGAATACAAAATTTAAAAAAAATTGTTTTTATACTATCACTTATTACTGAAACAAAACAATTTTGTCCACAGATACTTACTGAGGTCTATTTAAACTTTTATGTTTGTGAAATGTACAGTTCTATCGCTCGCAGCATTTTGGCTTGCTTGCAAGGAGCTTAGTCTAAGATACTTTAGAACTTTTACTAAATTCGCTTGGTACTAGCGAAATGGCACTTCTACAAAAAAAATTGAAATTTATTATTTATTAATGTAATAAAAAACACAACAAATGATTTATTGAAGAAAAGAATGCTATCCCTTTTCACCAGTTTGGGTTTAGGTGAGAAAATTCCACGATGCTTACATAGCTTCAGGTTTAGACCGTAACATGACACTTCCAGAATTTTCTTTGACAACCGTCAAGCGTTTGATCGGGTTCAGCATTTAGACCTACTATACAAATTTTAAAAAATGTACATCCTTCTATTTAATATTTAATTTTAAAATATTTTCTTACTCCAAGATTCTTTCGTGTAAATATAAAAAATCTTCTTCTTATCGTGCTCTCTCCTATCGGGGATTTGCAATCGTGACAGCTATTCGGACTCTGGACACCGCAGCTCTAAAGAGCTTCGCTGAGGTACAACGAAACCAGTCAGAAGATTCTTCAACCAAAAATTTTTCTTTTTCTCACATCTTTCTTTCCCTGAATCTTGCTTTGTAATATCAAGCGAAGCATTTCATATCTTGGTCCAAGCATAGTGTAACCCAGATATTCCATTCTCCATATAAAAATATCCCATTCTATTTTTTTTCATAACAAATTACTTTTTCTCAAATACGACCTTTTAAATCGGGAGTTTCTCGAAGATCTGTACTTTCTCCTATTTTGTAAAATGTCTTCAAAGGGAATATGCCTACCCCATATCAAACCATGTCTCCTACTTGCACGGACGATACGGCATTACTTTACAGAAATTAGTCAATTATGAATGCTTTTCGTAACTTACAATATCACCTAACAGAACTTTAAATGATTACACAAGTGGTAAATCAGAGTCAATCCTGAAAACCACAATCACCTAACGGTGATTGTGGTTTTAAATTGTGGTTTAAATTTGTGGTTTTTAAATTGAAAAAAACCACAATTCACCTAACGGCCAAAAACGTATCCCCTAGTTTACATAACCAAAACACTCATTTCAAAGACTGGAATAGCTAGATATTTAGGAATTACACTTGAGAAAAGACTTGCATGGGAACATCACGTGTCAACAAAACGACAGATAATAAAACAGAAATTAAAGATACGAGTATATCAGTACTTTCTAAAACTGAACTGGACGTATGGTTCCGAAATTGATGGATCCTCTCATATTTCCAAGCAATATTTCTCGATTAAAGGCCAGCCAATCCAGAGCTCTTCGAATTATATCGAAATCTCCTTAACAGACTTCATACAAAACGAGACTATTCACAATTACCTGAAAGTTTCTTACGTATTCAACATAATAACACAAAACTGTTATCATATTCACTGAAAACTAACTAGACATAAAAACGAACTGCTTGAGGCGATTAGCTTAGTTACTTTAATGAACAACCCTCCCAGAAGGCTTATTGGAACTTGTTACCCTAATAAAAAAATTTAAAAAAATCAGATGACAAGAATATTATAAACACTGATACTTCAAAATTCCTTAAGTAAAATAAAAACATTGAAGCTCCATCGATGCGTGTGGGTGATCTTTTTCCTCGTGTAGTTCAGGTTATCAAAACAATCAGGAAAATAATGCATCCCACTTCTCTATTTTACATCAAAATATTCAATATTTAAGTAATAAAATAGACAGGTTAGATATATTTTTAAGTTCTGAGAACCCAGATATGGTGGTATTTACAGAACACGTGTTAAAATGTAATGAGATTTCACTAATAAACTTTTCAGGGTTTTCTATTATTGCTTCATATTGTAGGGAAATGCACAAAAGTGGGGGGGGGGGGGGGGGTTTGTATATTAGCTAATTCAAGTAAGAAACTTGACACTCGTAACTTACCTTATCTAGAACGGTTTTCTCGGGAAATGGTTATTGAAGTGGCTGGGGTAGAAGTTAGGTTAGAAAAGAGGGGAAAGATGGTTGTGGTGGGTGTCTATAGATCCCCTAATGGTGATTGGGGCCAGTTTTGTTCATCGTTCAGTGAACTACTGGAAGTTTTAACAGAACGATACGTAAAAGTGGTAGTTTTGGGTGATTTTAATGTAAATCTTGCTGTTGAAAATAAAATGGCTGAAGTGTTTACGGATATTGTGGAGATGAACAATCTTGATATAAAAGTTAAAGGTTATACAAGAATTACTACTCACTCACAAACCATAATAGATAATATTTTAACAAATATGGAGAGTTGTCAGGTTAGGTTAAGGGGTTCAGAGCTCTCTGATCACGGCTACCAAGTATTAGAGATTCAGGATTTAGGTAGTCATGTCCCAAATCAAAAAAATATTAATGAATTTAGGCAGGAAGACCAAGGGAATATTAATTGTTTGTTACATAGTTTATCCAAAGAGGATTGGAAGACGGTTTTCAATTCATCTGACATTAATCAAAAATATCATAATTTTATTGAGACATTAAAATTTCATTATAATAATAGTTGTCCAATTAAAAAGAAAGATGTAAAAAATATTGTCAGTGAAACAGATGAGTGGGTCACAGGGGAAATTTTGCAAATGAGGTCTGAAGTTAGAGATGTATACTCAGATTTTCTTTCACATAGGACTACCTTTAATGAACAAAGGTACAAAACTATTAAAAAACATTATCCCAGAGAAGTCCAGAGAGCTAAATGTAAAAAAACTGCTGAAGTTCTTCATAAATCACCAAATCTAAACTCAGCAATATGGGAAATAATTAATAAGAATCGAGGTGTAGTTAGCAACAAAAGTTTTACTGATATACCTAATATTGTTAACAAAAACAATGAACTTATAGAGAATGGTATAGAAATTTGTAATTATTTTAATAAATATTACCAGGAAGTAGCTTTAAAACTTAAACAACAGATTAGGGAAACAGTGGGATGTTATGATCCAAAAGGTAACAAGGTAGTTAATCAATTCTTATTTAGCCTAGTTTCAAGGGAGGAATTAGAATCAGTTATTGATAGTTTGAAAAGTAAGAAAACATGTGGGTTAGATGGGATTTCTAGTATAATTGTTAAAGAATGTAAACATCTTTTAATTACTCCTCTCCTTCATTTGATTAACTTCTCACTTGAAGCAGGTGTATTTCCAAACAAACTGAAGGAGGCTAAAATATTGCCTATATTTAAGAATGAAGATAGCCAGTTAGTTGAAAATTATAGACCCATAAGTATTTTAAACACAATCAGTAAAATTTTTGAAAAGGTAGTATTTATTAGGTTAATCAGTTTCTTGACTGAAAACCTAATCATCTCAGAGGATCAGCATGGTTTCCAAAAAGGTAGATCAACTAAAACTGCAATTTTTTCACTTGTGGAGCAAGTAGTTGATATATTGGACGCCGGGGAGAAAGCATTGGCAGTGTTTCTGGATCTGAGTAAAGCTTTCGATTGTGTTGATCATGAAATTTTATTGAAAACACTAGAGTCATTAGGCATTAGGGATGTAGAGTTGAAATGGTTTCAATCTTACCTTATTAATAGATTACAGTGTGTGGAGTTAACTAGGGTTGTTAGCGGGAAACTTACAAAAGTTTTATCTGGAAAGCTTGAAGTCAAAGCAGGCGTTCCACAGGGGTCAGTTTTAGGTCCAATTCTGTTTCTATTGTACATTAATAGGTTACCAGAAGTCATACCTAATAGCAGAGCTTTGTTGTTTGCTGATGATACTTCAGTAATCAGTAACAGTTTACTGGTAGATGCTCTTGAAGTAAATACACATGTTAACATAGAGTCCGTAGTGCAGTTCTTGAATCAAATGTTATTAACAGTTAATGGGAAAAAGTGTCAGTACTTGCAGTTCAAAAATAAACATAACGTTAAAGAAAGTAGAGAAGTGGATGTATTTATTCATAATAATAGTTTAGAGCATGTAGAAACAGTGAAGTTCCTGGGCGTATCTCTAGATAGATCTTTGTCTTGGGACTTCTATACCAATCAAGTTTGTAGTAAAATATCATCTGGAGTATTTGCACTAAAACAAATTGCCAGATTAAATGATAAAAAATTACTAATGGCAGCTTATCATGGCCTCACTCTGTGTCATATCCGTTATGGTATTTTAGTATGGGGTAATTCTAGCATGGGTAATATGAATAGGGTTTTTAAATTTCAAAAGAAAGCTATTAGGTGTATGGTGGGAGCTAACCAGCTAACCTCATGCAGGCCACTATTTAAGGAGCTTAAATTGCTTTCCCTGTCTCTACATTTTTGAGGTGATTATGTATGTTAGGCAAAATAATTTTATGCAGAATTTCAATGTTCACAATCATAACACGAGAAACAGGAATGATTATTATGTGGCTAATCACTCCACAAAATTGTTTGAACAAAAACCTACTTATGCAGGGAGAAAATTCATAAATAAATTACCCCAATCTTTAAAGTGTTGTGAGGATTTGAATTCCTTTAAAAAAAATCTAAAAATTTACTTGATGGGTGAAACTTTTTATAGCGTACAAGAATTTCTTTCTTGATAGTAGTGATACATAGTGTGTTTCTTATATGTATTTCAGGTGTTATATCTGACGACATGTCCTGTACTCCTCCTGGAGTCTCCAGGGCGCAAAAAAAATCATTTGTACCAATGTCACCTTTAGCACATTTTTGTAGTTTTAATTCACTACACATACACAAATAAATAATATTTTTTCTCATTCTTTTCATTTTATATCCCATAAAGGGTTAATGTACTTTTTAACATATTTATTGAATTTTATTAGGCTATGAATTTTAAGAGCGAAAACGTGTTAGTTAATGCTACGGTTTATAAAATTCAGAAGATGAGAAGTAGCACCCACGTACCGCTTCAAAAAATGCCACGTGTACTTCTGTAATTAAATTTGTTTCACAATAGCTTAATAATATATATTTATTTATTATTTTTAATTTATTATCTTAAAATCACATCAACAGCTTTGGTAATTAGCGACTACTATTAGATCTAGTTACGGAACAGATTCGATGGGTTTTAACATACGAGGTGTGGCTATTAAATAGCGAGACTGACGTTATAAAAAAAATTATTTTAATTTTATACATAATCATTTATTGTCACCTTCAATATACACTCCTTCTTTATCCCTACAACGCTTCATGCGAATTTTCCATTGTTGGAAGCAGTGCTAAAAGTCATCTTCTGTCAGCTCCTTCAGGACACGTGCCGCTGAAAAAAGTTTGAAATGAAGCTCGCAAAAATGTTTGTACTGACACTTTGTACGCGATTGAAAATGATCCAATTTTTTTGGAAACGATAATTAAATGTAATGAAACGTGATTTTTTACTTATGATCCGGAAACGAAGCGCCAATCTATGCCTTGGTAGAGCCGAACTTCATCGAGAGCCAAAAAAGCTCCAATGAGCAAGTCAAAAATTAATGAAATGATAATTATTGTTTTTTGATATCCATGGGATTGTGTACCTTCACTGGGTTCCTGAAGGTCAAACAATTAATCAATACTACTACCTTGAGGTACTTTCTAAACTACGTGAAAGAGTAAAGAAAAATTGCCCCGAAATGTGGAAGGACAAATCATAGGTTCTCCACCAAGACAATGCGCCAGCTCATTCCACGTTATCTGTCAAAAGGTTTCTAGCCAAGTACAGCATGTCAGCGTTAGAACATCCACCTTATTCACCAGATCTTGCATCATGTGACTTCTACCTGTTCCCTAAGGTGAAATCTGCATTACAAAGGACAAGATTTGAGTCTGTGGAAGCTGTAAAAGAGAAAGCGCCACGTGTTCTGAAGAAGCTGACAGAAGATGACTTCCAGCACTGTTTCCAACAATGGAAAATTCGCATGGAGCGTTGTAGGCATAGATGAGTGTATATTGAAGGTGACAATAAGTGATTATGTATAAAATAAAAATAAAGTTTTTACGTCTGTCTCGTTATTTAATAGCCACACCTCGTATATAATAATATTATTCTAGAAGCTAGACGGGAATTGAACTTGCAACCTTCCACTTCCGAACGAGTGAATATTTCAGTTCAGCGCTCAAACCGCTAAGTCAAGAAGGTGGCCACATTTACCTATATTTTTGTGTAATTTTTTATTATGAATTCTGTGGAATAGATTATTGATATTGCTTAATTTTACACTGACATTTGTAAAATTTTGTCATGCTTGCTCGTCAACAAATCCGAGGCAAAAGAAGCTTGAAGTAAGTAACTATTTTATTTATTTATTTTTTAATGGAAATGCAAGAAAATAATTTGAAATTTGCATAAAACTTTAAAGAAGAATATTTTTATAAAATAAATTACGTTGTTAAATATACCAGAATCGTTTATTGTCAATGTGGATTGTATATTTTACAATACGTTCAAAATAAACTTAAGCAAATTTATCGCACAGGTCAAGCTTGTTATAATATTAATGATGTATTAGAATTACCACAAAATATTAGTTATTTGTCTGGAAACCCTAATATCCCATGATATGAAGAGGATAGTAACGTTAGGGCTCTTCGATGGGCAGTAAATTTCCATTTTAGTGAAATTGGCTCTTAAAGGATTCTGAAACACTCTTACCCTTTCTCCGTAACTAGGATGAGAAGTAATTGAACAAACTAAACAAAGCCTCTTTAAAGATATCTAACAAGTAACACAGTATCTATTATTATACGCAATCTTAGTGTATATCAGGGTTGAACGAATTCATTTAAAATATTATGTTTCAAAATAATAATTTTTTATTTAGATATAACAGACGTTTAGTTTTAATTTTATTTATTAAATCTTTTATTAGTATTATTTATTTAAAGTCATCGACTGCTTGATTATAAGCGATTTCAGTCTCCAATTTTTTTGAGGATTTTTCCATTTAAGACTTTTACCATCAATCGAATTTAAAATCAATCAAACCATTTAATCCAAGTTCTTTACTTTTTGATTTAAAAAAAATATTTTTACGACCATAATCGCTAATAACCAAGCGGTTACTTCATGATGCGTTCCAAGCATTATAATCCATTATGTGACTATATCTGCGGGATTTGACTTTTGAAAATTTCGACACCCTGGCCGGGAATTGAACCCGGGACCTCCGCGTGGTAGCTAACGCTCTAACCACTACGCTAAGGAGGCGGCCATTTATTAAGTATGTTGTTTAGGTCAACTGCCAAAAGACTGGTTTGAACCTCTAGAGGTTTTACTAAGTAAAAACGAGGAGTGAGGTGGTTTACCATGCCTTCCACACTGAGTTGAAAGAGTATGCTTATCAGCATGGCAGGCTCTCCAAAAAGCACCCACTTTCCACCCTGCAAATGATACCTTCACTTCATTCACCACAGGGTCTGGCTGTATAGTGAAATTCATTACTCTTAGAAGAGATAACTCTGACTAGTGTCTTTTACAACTCTACCTTTTCTGTTCTTAAATAGTTCAGTCATGTAATTGGCTGATTATGTGATAACAAACAGAACTATTTTTGTAGTCTTGGAACCACCAGATCGAGTGCAAATAATTTAACACTCCACCTGCACGTAATGGGCATTTATTAAGTATAAATTAAATAAATTATTGTTTCCTTAAAATAATATATTATTGCTTGTTTTACGCATTTTTCAATTTATTTAATTTAATTCTTTTCACGTTATATTATTAAATCTACAGCTGTTGAGCTCTGTATAACCTGAAATTAATATATTTCTTGCTTCTTTTACAACACTTTACCACTTTTAAGGAAAACACTACTCATTAAACCCTTAAGTTTAAACGCTATGACATTTATAACATGGTGTTTAAAAAATACAGATTACTTTTTTAAAAAATTTACTAAGAAGAAAGATAATTCTGTAGACTTTTAAAAATTATCCCAAATCTTTACCCCACCTTCTGTCGAGTCGATGATTGAGGTTACCGAGTAAATTTACACTGTTTAGAACACGAATTTGTGGATTGTTATTGTTTACTGTTTTATTTTTATCACTGGTATGTCGTTGAATTGTTTAAATTATGTTTGGAATAATAAGGTCTGTGTGCAAGGTATGATTGGAAAAATATAAAGAAGCGTTAAAAACTGTCCACAGTAGTTTTTATTGAAAACTTTTTAATTTTACCGAAACTGAGTGTTGAGCTAGGCCATAAATGTACCTATCCGTACATCTACAATGCTTTAAGTAAGAATTTATGTATAAAAAGTGTACTTTCAATTGAGGAGTTAATTTCGATCTTTGCATTATTAAATTTTTATTTTTAGTTATAACTAACATATTTATTATTTTAGTTTATTTAAGTCGCATAAACAGCTTGGTTATTAGCGACTACAATGGGTTTCGGTACTGTAACAACAGGTTTTCACGTGTTAAAATTTTCAGACCCTAGCCGGAAATCGAAGCCGACCTACCAATTAGTAGACCAGCGGGCTAGTCAATACGCCACAGAAGCGGCCGTTTCTTTTTTTATTATTAAAATCTTATCAGAAACATTACCATTTGCTCTTTCATACAGAAACTAATAGTTTTTTTTGGTGATTTTTTAATGCATAGACTACTAAGGTGGTTGTAAACTACATTGCTTAGTTAAATTTTAACAATATAATACTGTTAATTTAAAATCCTAGTTCGGCTTAGAACTCAGGACTTTTATTCAGTACTCTGCCTATATACCACCGAGAAGATCAATTAATGAAATTTTCAAATAATAACTAATTTATTTTTTAATAGTTTAAAGACAGATTGAAAAGTATTTCGGGATATTAAATCATTACCAAAACTTTTAATGCCCCCGGTGGAAAATCTTAGGTGGCGAAAGCAAGAGTAAAAATTCCTCGTTATAATCAGTTAACCAAAAATGATGAATGTAATAAAAGTTTCCTAACATTTGATAAAAATTTTACTTTCTAACCCAGAAAGATAAATAGTTAAATTAACCGTGTAAATTTATCCTACTTAAATCACCGAATAACATTTTCACCCGATTAAATTTATTTTAGGTTTTTCTATTAAATAATAGAAACCTATTCGTTAAACAGTACTCGATAAATTGTTTGCTAAGTAAATTATTTAAAAAAAGCAATAAATTACAGGATTTGAACTTTTCATTGACTTTGCTATCAAACCAAAGTAAATGATATTAGTCACGCACACGAACTATTTTAAAACAGATTGATAGATGCAATCAGTGGAAACACTTTCTGTCACAGTTCAAATCACATTAGATGTAAACTCAGATTGACAACAATAAAAATTGATGATTTTATTCACAGAAAGTAACTTCACATTTTTTAATTCATTTATTGATTCATCACAAAGAAAGTAGCCTACGGTGTAATAAAAATAGATTAAAAGAAAGTACCTAAATAAAGAAAAATTCGTTTCATTTATTACTGAGATAGTTCAATTCAAATTAAAAATTTCTCACTAATTTTAAAGAAAATATTGAATAATATTATTAGTTGAATATTATTGCGTATTGATAATATTATTGAATAAAATTTTAAGTATAATATTTGAAACGAAATTTGATTAATAACATTAACAGTACCTACCAAAGAAAATTTTTATTAAGGCCAAAAAATTCCACAACTTTTAATCAATATTAATTTCGTTCTCGCTACGACTTCAAGTCTGCCTTGGAGTGTATCTTAACGGAAACAGATGATTCACCGTCTCATGTACTAATTATATACCTTAATATGCATCTAGACCGTAGGCTAACGTGTAATAGGCATATTCAAGCCAAATTGAACTCCAAATAAATAATACATACTGGAAAATCAAGTTTATCTTCTTCTTCTAAATTGTCTCTCAATAAATCCGTATTGAAACCAGCGTGAAATTACGAAATTCAACTCTCGGGAACTGCTAGCAATTAAAACTAAATACTTGAGTGTTTCCAGACGGAAACTATTATAGAGATCTGTAGAGTTTCTTAGTAAGTCAGCAATACACATTTCTATGCTGACCAGTAAACAGTTAAGCAGGATTAACAATTTTCAATGAACAGTATTATACAGGGCGTTCTGAAAAAGGTTCCAAGAACTCAGAGCGTGATTCCCCACAACAAAAGAAGAATAAAAGTTCAAATTTACATAGGTCCGAAAATTATCAGTTGCCGAGTTATATAGGGTAAAAGATTTCGTCAGAATTTCAGTTACCCCGGTGAAACGAAGCCCTACAGATACTTTTTGGGCGTTAAATTAGGCATAAGTTTTACCGTATCGTATGTAAAGTGTACAGAAAAATTGAACAAAACAGGTTTCCGACCTGTAGCTGCTGTAATTTTTAAGATATCTGATGAAATACGCAAAACTTTGTTCCGAAAAACAAGTTTCTTTTAGGTTTGAAGCAGATGAACTTTGTTAAATGGAAAATAAACACAAGGAATTCTTATTCAAAACTTGTAGAGATTTAATTCTGAAGAGAATGATGTAAAATAAGTCAATAATAGACAAACGCAATTTAAAAAAAATTATTTTTAATTAAATAAAAAAAACATAAAAAATTAACATTAAAGAAATACTTAAAAGAAAACACTTGTATTAAAATAAAATTAATGTGTTACTTACTGTTTATTTTTATCAAGTAAACATTTTTAACAACCATAAATTATCATACATCAAAAAAGTAACAGTTGCCATAAAAAAATAGCCACGTTTTGTTTATTTTTCATGCGTTTTTTTATTTAATTAATAAATAATTTTTTTAAAAATTGCGTTTGTGTATTATTGACTTATTTTACGTCAATTTCTTCAAAATTAAATTTCTCTACAAGTTTGTATAAGAATTTCTTGGGTTTATTATCTATTTAACAAAGTTCATCTGCTTCAAACCTAAAAAACTTGTTTTCGGAACAAAGTTTTGCGTATTTCATCAGATATCTTAAAAATTACAGCAGCTACAGGTCTGAAACCTATTTTGCTCAATTTTTCTGTACATTTTACATAAGATACGGTAAAACTTATGCCTAATTTAACGCCCAAAAAATATCTGTAGGGCTTCGTTTCAACGGGTAACTAAAATTCTGGCGAAACTTTCACCCTTTATAACTCGGTAACTAATAATTTCCGGACCTATGTTAATTTGAACTTTTTTTCTTCTTTTGTTGCGGGGAATCACGCCCTGAATTCTTGGAACCTTTTTTAGAACGCCCTATATATGGCTTCATGACCATTTAAATTTCTTGGCTCTAAAAACATTTAGACACCAATAACATCGGTTTTGAAAGGACTCAAGCAACATAACATACTTGATATATCATACAAATTTCTCTAAAATGACTAAGGAACCATCTTTAAATCAAGCACTCTTGTATAAAAGTGTGAGATTTTTAAGTTTTAATGAACACTAATAACATAATTCATTATTCTTCTAAATTTAAGAACAGGTTATTGTATTGTATACCCACCGGGTTGGTCTGGAGGTAAAGTCGTCGTGGTGAGTCAGCTGTTTAACAACTCATTTTCGGAGACGAAGGTTCCGTGGTTCAAATCCTAGTAAACGTAGTTACTTCTATACGGATCTGAATAATAGACAGTACTTACCGGTGTAACTTTGATGGTTGGGGTTCAATTAACTATACTCTCTCAGGAATGATCAACGTGAGTCTTATAAGACTACACCTCCATTTACACGTCATACACATCATCTTTATCTCATTCGGCCATGTGGTTGCTCATTGTTTTAAATTGAACAGATTGCAACGTGCACACGTTAAAAATAAAAATAGATGTATAAATATAAGCACACTAATAGTTTGGTATTAAAAATTTCTTTCTTACGTCCATGAATAAAAAACTTCCATTTGATATTTCTGAGCCTCATAAATGTATCCGTATGTCCAAATCGATTTGTGTATTAAATATTTATTATTTAGACTGAGTGATGACAACTTCCCAAGTATCCAATAAAATTGTTTAAATATTTTGTTAACCTTTTTCGTTTTGTTCTGTATATGTGTTTTCCGATTCAATCGTTTGTCAAGTTATATACTAAGGTATTTATGGGGTTCTCCTTCAGGTAGCTCTTTGTTGTTTATGTAAAGTAGTGGACATGTGAAGTTTTTGGTGTAAATGTCACGTGCGTACATCTTTCATTCATTTGTTTCATTTGTCTTCATTCATCACGTATTCTGCCAATCTTTTATTTTATCTAGATGTTTTGCGGATTCTCAGACGCTGAAAATGTAAATAAACTAAAAAAAATGTTATATATAATTTGTTATTAAAGAATTACATTTTAGTTACACTTTGAAGAAGCACACTTTAGAAGAGAACAAATTCAAGTGCATTGTAAATACAAACATGTGTGTAAGTTGTATGTTATTGCATTACAGTAAGAATATCAACATTCCAATTCTTGACAGAAGTAACATTTTAATAAATGTTATACAGAATTATTGTAGTGTATCTCAAGTACTATTTATATTTAGGCCTTATGCAATCTACAACAAAACTAGCTTAATATCATTGAACATATGTTAAAACCTGTTTATTAATATTTTATTGAGTTGGCTCTCTTTAGTTCAAATCCACCCATCTATTACGCAACGAATACTACACTGTACTATAAATACAGTAAGTAATATTTACATCTATAACTGGGCTGGAATTTAAAATAAAATTTAAAAAATATTAAAATTTGTATAGGCGTTTTGTAACATTGATAATTAAATAATTTTTCACCATAAAAGTTTATTAATTTTTTAAATTTTATTATTTAATTATTTTTAAACTCACCGGTTTGGTCTAAGTAAAGTCGTCGCCGCGAGTCATCAGTTAGTTACTTATTGTTCTAAATTGAACAGATTACAACATTCACACATAAGGGGTTAAAAAAAATTTCAATTGTATTATATGTTTGGTCTGTTTTAATGTACCGGATGTTTTACTTCTACGAACTGTTAAGACGGTCATTATGAACAGCTGTGCATCTCGGAGATTTTTTTATTGGAATGTTTATTAAATATTGCATGGACTGTGAATTATGATATTTAGTAAATAAAATTATCTATGTTCTTAAGTTTGTTGTCTCTTTGTACATATTTTTTGATTTCTCATCTTTATTTTGTTTATTGTTTCAAAAACATTTTATAGGTAATTAAATTTTAAATAATTAAATTAATACACTTATCTATTCACGTATGAGTTCTGTCACTGGACTGTTTCTTCACTAACGTTTATTTACCATGTTAATTTTTTTCAAATTTTGTGTTATCACATTCACTGATTGTTTCCAACAGATTATGAATTTCCTAAATAGAGAAAAAAAATTAATACAATTTTTATTTAAAATATTTTTTCAACAACGCATAGTTTAGCAATTTAATAGTGATTTTCTTGTATTTTAAAACTATGGCTGGTCGCAAGGATGCGAGGTGGTACAGTAGAACAGCAGTAGAATATCGCCTCAGTATACTGCACCATTATAACTTAACATAGTCATTCTTTCTTCACTAGAAAACAGTCAGCCGCCGAGCCCAACATACACCACATAGACACGAATAACATAAAAATACATAAAAAAACATAAAGATCACGCAGTATTTACAGCCTTCTTTCACAGTATCCTGTATAGTTTTTCTTTCATTTTACCATCTCTGTGAAATAGATCTATCTCTCCATTTATTTCATTTGCTGTAGCTATACATCTATTGATTGGAGCTATTTTACTTCTTGTGGCTCCAGCAAACAACCTCAAACTTCTTAAAGCTGTGCAAGGCACCCTTAGAAAATCTTTGAGATATCCGGAACATCAACTCGTGAACACAGAATGTTGTAAATGTGTAGAACTTCCATCACACTACGCCGCGTGCTCAGACTCTGAAGCCTGTAATATGAGAGAGCATCCTCATAACCATCGAATTTTCTCCCAGATCTTTATTCCAACTTATGACTTAGTCTCTTCTATACCCTCTCCAGTTCCTTTTCTGTGACGTCTCTTCTATAGTTCCATACCGTCAAACAATATTCGAGGACAGGACGCACAAGGCTCTTATAAAGTCTAAGTACTGACTTCTCAAATTTGACATCACGACTAATCCAAGCTATGAGTCCTAAATTCCTTCGAGATTTTGCAGTTATTGAAGCTACTTGGTCACGGAATAATAGCTTTTAGTCAAACAACACACCAAGGTCTGTGGTGCTGGTCTTTCTTATGATTTCCTCATGACCAAGGGTGTACTTGTGTACATAGCTCATCGTTTTTCTAGAATATGTCGTAACAAATTTTGGTTATTAAAATAGATAAAAACTTGGATTTGTAAAGAATGCGGCCTTAGTACGCATTTTAAAAGTGTAAATAATCAAATTGCAGAAAATTAAAAACCTACAATTTTTATTAGAAACATTATCTTCTAAAGAGCCTAGTTTAGCGTTGATAAGTGATTTCTCGTAATTTTAAGTCGTATAAATGGTCGATTTTAATTTTATGTCATTAACTCGTGATTAAAATTATATTATAATTTTCATTTTGCATTGTTTAATAGTTATTAAAATATACCGGTTAGGCCTATATTTTCATTATTTAAATTTTTTAGTGTTTACGATACACCAATATTAAAGTAAATTCACACACCTTAATTATTTCTAATTAATTTTAAAAAAATATGTAGAAGATCATTTGATCTTACATGACGTTCTCCTACATAAGGATCATCTGATCTTACATTTATTTAAAAATATAATTTAACTGAAAAAGTAATATCATTGAAATATCTTTTAGTTAGTTTTAATAAATAAAGTTTTTACACTTTGAATTGTAGAAATATTTTTAATAAAATAAGTAAGACAGGACATTTTGCTCATTGTCAGTTACTGAGTGTTATGGATAGGGGGATTTGATTTGTAATAATTTTCAGACTCTAGCCGGAAATCTAAACCTGAACCTTTCAATTTTCTGGCTAGCATGCTAACCACTACTTCGAAATAAACTACGTGACTACGCTACGGAAGCTACCAAAAACAAATTTAATTTCGAATAAAACTATAATTTTATTAACGTAACTTATTATCGTATCATGATAAACAGTATGAACAAATGTAAAACTTTAACGTAATCCAACGTAGATGTTTATTAACCCCTAATAATTTATACGTAATATGTGGGCGAAACATAAAACGAGATCTTCCTGAATAACAAGAAAAAATAATTCATGTTTTAAAGAAAGGATTAGAAGCTACGGGAATTAAGGCGTGAAATACATGTACTACCTAGTAATATAAGTTTGAAATAACATGTTATAAACAATCTTTTCTTCAGTTAATAATTATACCTTATACTTACATTCTTCACGCCAGTGCAATGAATTTGTAGGCACGTGTATTCTAAGTAATCAATAAAAGCCAACGTCTTTTCACAAGGCCTCCTTATTCTTATGTAGTTAATTTTAAATTTGGATGGCTGTGAATTTGAATTACATAACACAATGATATTATTGTATTTACTTCTAATTTTAGTGAATATTATTTTCTTTAGTAATATAAACTGGTAAAATATTTGTACGTGGTATTAAGAATTGTTTAGCGAGCAGTGATGAACTCCCCACTGCCCGTTAAAATAAAATGTATCTAGTAGTAAATTTTCCAGTAGAAACTACGGGGGTTATTTACAATTCAGATCTCCGTTCAATTTCCATTATAATCCTACGGTTGTGCAGTTTTTTATAGCTTTCAAACGTCATCCACTTGATTGTGAAATTTGCTGTAGAGCGATACATTTAGTGCTTTTACTGTCGGAATTTTTAAATCTTTGTGGGATATTCTATTACTTACAAGTACATAGAAAGAAACCCTGGAAGAAATCCTGTAAAATTTTGACTGAAATAACTGGATCGACTTTAAATAATTATTTGTTGCTGCCCCAAAGAACTAAACGAAAAAAATTCACATTGGTTACAAAATGGATTAGCGAATTAAAATTTTGAAACGGAGGTTGAGTGTTGATGAAGGATTAATTAAGCAAATGAATAGCTTCTAACGGTGTTTAAGTTCTAAACGTTTTGTATGTATATGACGTTTTCAGTTACTATCTATCAAGCCACAAGACAAGATATCGCACTACTCTCTCGTTCGGGCGTTAATTTGGACGTTATTTTGTGCTACAGGTGGACACGATTTGCGCCACAAGGTGATCTGACTTGCGTTTATTTATTTATTTATTTAAGGTCACGTAGACTACAAGGTCATTAGCGACCATGTTACATATAATACATGTAGAATAAAATTTTCAAAGAAGACATAAACAAACACAATAAGGTCATATGTGAAAACATAATGAAAAATTAGTTAGGTTCAATTAAAATTTAGACAACATAAAAATAAAAAATAAAAAATAGAATGACATGATGAAAAATAACATATGTAATTTTAAAGTGTTTGCGTGTAAGTGTAGAGTGACCAATGCGTAATCGTGTAAGTAGTACTGGATGCCTTCGAAGCTCCAAGTGAGGCTAAGGGTTTTCAAAAATATGTTTTCTGATTTGGTGAAGTTTGTTGGAGGATGTTGAGACCAGATTTGGTTGCAGTGTTGTTTAATTTGGTTGTGCAGATGTCTTCTGACATCTGTATGAGACGAGAGATGTTTATCTATCAGTGGAATCTTTAACGACTTTTTAGCGGCCATGTCTGCTGTTTCATTTCCGTTTATACCGCTTTTTTATTAGGATATATATTGATATACCAGCGGGTAAGGCAGTCTTGTATAAGTAAAATAACGTTAACTGCACTAACCTGGAAGCTCCATCTGCTGAATTTAGCTGGAATAAAATTCCATTTGTATCGCGGTTACCGATGTGTCCAATATAAACAAAAGAATATCGGGTGTGTGTTCAATATCCAATACAGATACGCTATCCAAAAAGGCGACAGTATCTTATACCCTTGGGAAACTCCGGCTTCAATTTTGCTCAGCCCAGAATAATCAATGCCGTACTGAACTTTAAGAAAATTTACATTCTAAAATTTATTTTACAATTTATTTTTATTTATCATTTTCTTTTACTTTTTTTGATGGTATTGCGAAGAAATAAAATAAAACCTAAATGAATAACTAAAAATAGTTTATTGTACTTCTCTCTGAATTTTTTTTTTAATCTTTATGTATAATTTTACAGTATAGCCTACTATTGTTTTCATCAATTTCTTTCTAGGATTTTTGCCTGTAGAAAATAAATATTTTGCAAGAATTTTTAAAAATTGTCACAATATTCCAGAATTTTATGGGTTTTAATTTCATCTACTTACCTTAGTTACTGGTCTTACTTTAAACAAATTAGGGCGTTATGTCACCAAAGGCTTACCCAAGATTACGCGATTTTTCTTAAAACGATTTGTGACCTGAATTGGATAAAATAAAAGAAAGTCAAGGAAAATAAATAAAAATTAAAGGTCATTAACCGAAAACGTGCTAAAAATATAATACTTTTTACGCTTAAAATTCAGCACCTCCTACTTATATTTAAAGAAAAAATCTAGCCGTACGAATCAGTGAAAAAATTGTGCACCATCTAAATTTTTCTGTTTGGTAGTTTCTGAAATACAGTTCTACAAACAAAAAGGACTTCTTATATGGCAAGCAATATAGTTAGTAATCCAGGTATAGGTGACTCCTTTTATGTAATTTAGGTAAATCCTGATAATTGAAATATTTTTTTTAATAAAGTTCTCCGTTTTATATTTACCTTTGATAAAAATTCATTGATTCCAATACACAATAGGTCAAACTTTATTATATTGTATAAGTAATATTATTGAAAATTTAAAATTGAATAAAAATGCTGGATTAGGTTTAAGTGAAATTTGATATGAGCACATTATTATTTAAATTTTTAATTTACCTTCGGCACTGAAAATTTTAAAGTGATATTTGGTAATTTTTAAAATATATTGTCATTCAATACAGCGAATAACCGGTAGGTAATTAATTGTATTTGATAACATTATCCTGTTACAAAATATGTATTCATGTGTGGTCATTCAGTGTTTATTAGATACAAAAGGTTTCTTACGTTCCGAAATCAGCAGATGAAAGAACATCAACGGCTCATATCCAGCAATCAGTTAAACATCCCCAGAAAAAATGTTTTGGGGTTGTTTCACATTTGAAGCTCCTTGTTCATTAGTCCTAGTAAATGGTATGTTAAAAAGCGATGGTTATATCCAAATTCTTAAGTCAAAGCTTGTGCCACAACTGCAAACAAAATTTTCACATGGCAATGGAGTGTTTCAACAAGATTTAGCGCCATGCAATACTGCCAAAAAAGTAAAAGAATTTTTCGAACAAGAAAACGTTAAAGTATTGACATGGCCAGGTAATTCCCCAGATATAAGCCCGATTGAAAATCTTCGGGAATAGTGAAAAAACGACTCTCAAAAATAGATTGTACTACAAAAAAATAACCTCATTGCAGCAATAATATCGGTATGTTTTCGTGACGAAGAAATTAAAAAAATGTGCAGTACACTAATTGAATCTATGCCAAATCGTATACGTGAACTGATAAACAATAAAGGTGGCCATATTAGTTATTAAACATTAACAAATAAAATTTATATATATTTTTTAAAAAATAAAGTAACTTTTCATACATAACATCTGTGTTCGGATTAATTTGCACACTACTGTAGTTATTTTAAATGACAAACAAGATTATCGATATTGCAGACACAAACAATAACCATTCCATTAACAAGACATCCAATCTTAATTGGACTCCACTTCAGATTAAATTTAACAAGAGATTCCTTGAAACTGACGCGAGATGATAGCCAATTATAGATGATTTTAAAAGTAACTGACAATCTATTTAAGGAGGTGTCAGTAAGTTATCAGGCTGTATACGTTTCAATTCGATACACACAATAAAATTATTCTGTCCTTAATCATTCCTGTTATTATTAGAAAATTGAGTTACAGGTGTATGATGATGGTGTAGGATAATAGGTGTTAATGAGTAGATATACCTTGTATCATAACTGAAACAAATGAAACCCGTGTACAATAAATTTATAAACAAAAGAAGATCACTGTCTTATAATATACTCTGTTCTGTATAAGTTCAGTATATATTTCTTTTTTTGAGTGATGGTATAATCACTCAAATACCCTCATGAGTTTTAGCTTTTGCTTAGGTAATTATATTATGAGGGTGATATACAGATAAAAAAATGTCAGACGTGACCGGGACTCGAACCAGGGACCCCGGCATAAAAACCAGTTGCGTTGATCACTATAAAAACGAGGGTAATTCTGATAATTTAACAAAAAAAATGTAACTATTTCATTTCGTCATTTAGTACTTGTTGATTTACCATGGGATGAATTTAAAAATTTCTCATAACAGGCAGGAGGACTGTTCAATTATTTGCTCTTAATCTGCTAGTTCCAGGACTACAAAAAATATTTCTGCTCCTTATCACATGGTCAGCCAAATATTATTGAAAATTTTAAGAAAAGAATAGGTAGAGGTGTAAAAGATACAAGTCTGAGTTATCCGAGATTAATGAATTTCATTACACAGCCAGAGTCAGTAGTGAATGAAGTGAATCATTTGCAGGGTGGAAAGTAGATGTTTTTAAGAAGGCCCGACATGCTGATAAGCATTTTTCTACTCAATGGGAAAGGCAATGGTGAACCACCTCACCCCTCGTTTTACTTAGTAAAGCCTCTAGAGATTCAAATTAGCCTTTCGGCTGATGACCTAAAAAACAACGAAGTTCAAAACACGATTGTACGAACGTAGCTTAGAAATGTAAATTCTTAAATTTTAAGTTTAAGGTTAAAATATGTGAGTGCAAACCAATCCATCTTAAATGAATGTGATTAAATGGATGTGCTAAACCGTCACTGATAACTCCACTACAGAGGTTTCAATCGAAGACATTAAGTACATTAATCAACGAATCCTCTTACGTTTTTAACGGTACTTTATATAACGACCTCGAAATTTCTCTGGTAGTCCGTATTTTTAAAAAATCATCAGAACTTTTCACAACAGACTTTTCACTCATCCAAACCAACCGTTATGCAAAATCTTTCCCTTTATTTTTACCAAACAAAGTTCAAAGGCGATTAAATAAAAAATGGAGCAGGGATCTCTTGTTTTAGGAACTATTACATGTCACTAGTAAATATATAAATAAAATAGTGAAAATTAAATAAGTAAAATGTCGGAGACCTGTCATTGGATTGCACTCTTCATGTAAGTCGCTCATTCTTTCACGTATCATCATATTCAATCGTTGTTTTCACTATTATCAATCGTGAATTTCACTAATTATATTAAACATAAGGTTGTAGTAAATTACAATTGTTTTGTGTAAATAAATTTTATTTATTAAATTATATTTTAATGAGCAATATGTCAGATAAATTCTGAATTTTATTCTCTAAGAAAACACGAATGATAATTACAATTTTAAAGCCTAATTACATTCTTTTTACAGTATGCCTGCATAAAAATAATTACAATACCTATTTTAAATAATACAAACTACAGAGGTTACGATTAGGATTAATTCATGATATACAATAATACAAATTTAATACAATAATTACAAATACATTACCTGAATAAATTTTATACATAAATTATTTATCTAAATAACGTCTACAAAATATTGTTTGTGCTTTATAGTTTACTAACCTATCGTTTGAGTCTCCCACAAAATCTTTTTGTACATTGCAGTACTAAACTTTACCGCTAGTGAATTGTTGTGTTCAATTATTTGTTCTACGTTGATTTCGAGATAAAACTTTAAGCATTTCTCCCTAAACCTTTTCCTTTATTAACCCGTACCTTAACATTTATTACAAACTTGCTTTGACTACTAAAAATCTCACAAAACGAAAACCCAGTAAACGAAAGTTCAAAAGTTCTTTCACATTATAGTTATCAAGGCAAAGCTATAAAAGAAAGTTTTTTTGGTATCCTTACATAAATGAAAAGGATTTAAAAATAAAAATCCTAAGTTAATGTTATTACTTTATTCAGAATAGTGACACAAAATTAAAAAGCGTAAAAATTATATATAATATTTTAATATTGTAAATGTACCAAATTTTTAATATGGTTAAGGATTTTAATTCATTTTATTTCCTTTGTTCAATTTTTAAAATGTCACTTCATGTTATTCCTGTAAATATTTTGTTAATCATACTGTATTTTGGTAATTTGTTTTTGTTTAATATATTTCAACGATAAATGAATGTATTATTATACGTATTTAGTGTTAAATTTCTTTATGTTTGTTCCCTTGCATGTTCTTATGTTTCACTAATTTAATTTGTTTTTAAATAAAACTGTATTCTGCCAAATCTCTTCACTTAACTTTCACATTATTATGGCGAGTGCCACCCAGTATACGTAGATCAACCTCACGCAAAATAGATGCTTTTAATATTCTTGGTCTGAATTTTTATGAAAGGTTGACTTTTGGAGGACACATACCAATTAAATACGTCTGCCACTAAATTCCAGACTTAAACTTTTACATTACCTACTTCATAAACGATCAAAATTATCAGTGGCAAAAAATTTAGGCATAGATTCAACCAGAAATTCTAATTTACAACGCATTCAGGAATTCCAGGCAAAAATATTACTCCTATAGTACAAGCATCCCTTTAGGTTAGTAACGAAAACTTAAACACGGATTAGCAAATATCTTTCGTCCAAAATTCCATCAAACACCTACACAAACGCTTTGAAAAGTCACAAGAGCAAGATAACCCACTTGTACGTTCATGTTTCTTCTTACATCTACCTGCAAATCCCCCAAGAGAAACCGATAAAGATACCGGAGTAGAGACCTGGTATTTTAATTACATAAATTTTATTCAAAGTAGGAAGATTTTTAATAACAATTGTTTTGGAAGCGCCAATGGGGGCCTACCCCTCTCATGCTTATCATGATATTTTAAAACAATCATCATCATCGAAATTACTGGTTGTATAAATTTTACACTTATAAATTAAGCACTAAAGAGAAAAAAAGATCAAATCGGATGTATCTTTTAAAGATTTTAGCAATTTGTTTTCCGCCACTTATTTATTTTTCAGAAACTTAGTTATTTTTTGATTTTACTTTGTTCCACATTTAATATATCAATTTTTCATGTTATATTATCTTTTACTAGACACACATATTGTGTGGTAACGTGCTTGCCTCTCACCACGCGGTTTTGGGCTCGAATCCCACTCAGGCACGGCATTTTCATGCATTACAAAAAAATATCATTTTATCCTTCACAGTTACGACCCAACGTCGTCGCTATTGATCACAGTAGTTGATGCGACGTTAAATAAACAAAGAAAAAAATTTCATTGTCTAACATACTGTTTTGTTTGAATTCAATTTCTTGGTTATATTTATTTATTTAAGGTCATATCAACAAAAAAAAGTCATGAGCGACCACATTACATACGTAACTATCATTAATAACAATGGAAAATAAAAAAATTACACTGATTCCAGGTTGATATAATACATAATACAATAATATAATAAATATCTACTTAGCTTCAATAAGAAAATACATATACTGTAACTATTTTTCAAAATAATGTAATTCGTGGGAGACTAAAGGAGAGCACCAAAGATAGTAAAGTATCTCTTAAGAAGAAATCTAATAATACTATTGCTATTGATACTATATTTAAGATTACAATTACAAGATTACAATTTTTACAAAAAATATTTATACTTTAGCAGTAAATAATTTGTATACTTTTTAATATAACATTAATTAAATGCATGATCTGTTGAAAAACAATAAAATTAATGCAACATATCACTTTGAAATACCACATGAAAAATTACAACCCAGTAATTGTAATTAACAAAACATAATAACTAAATATTTATAGTTCATACATTTTTACAATAATTAAATAATAAAATAAAAAGTAAAAAATAAATGGTCATTAAATATAGGTACACCAAACGTTCCTCAAGATAATTAAAAAAAATATCAATTCAATATCAATTTTTTTTTTTCAATAAAACCGTTCAAATAATCGCTTAAAATTATTTCATTACTCATTTACTAGTAGATTATTCTATATTTCATACATAATCTATTTGGTTTAACAAAACAAAAATAGCTTTAGGCGAAATTAGTATGAATAATTTATTTAATTTCAATTACAATAATAACTAGGTATTAAAATAATTAAATCATCAGTAAAATCTAGGAAACGCGACATTCACAAAACATTAAATCCACAAACATGAATACAGAATACATTTTAGTTATTAAAATACTAGACTGGTGTTATTAATGTATGCATAGTATGTGTAAGTCGTTATGTAACGTTTCATTAGTTCCGTACCAGAATGCGTCTGAAATAATCCTTATGCACTTTGAGTGAAAGCTTTTAAAAGGAAACCTGTAAACGAAAACCGATTACGAAACCCACACCTGTCACATTTACCCGTTAATCCACCACGCAGGCTTCATAGAAGATGGTGTAGAGGCATATTGTAAAAAATATTAAAAATTACCTGTGGGAGTGTTACTACTGATTACATTTCTCCCTTAAGTCACTTTAGTTATCTTTTCATACATCATTGCCAAAACCAATCCTCATATTTACTAGTTGTATGTACTGTAGTAGTTGTACAGGGTGATTTTTTAGTCCTGTTACCCAATTGTTAATGTCTTGTAATTTTTTTCTAAGAAAGGGATATTTTGTTTGTGACACAAAGTTGGTAGCCCTATTCAACCGGTATAGATACGACAGTTTGAGTTGATTCTCCTTGAGTTGCGTAAAATTTTGTGCTGTTTCCAGTTGTGTTACAAACAGAATGTCTTTTACCCTAGAACAACGGGTTTTCATTCTTGAACAATATTTTGCTACAAAATCGTATGCGAGTGTAAAAGAATCATTTCAAATTAAATTTTTTGGTGTTCCTCCACTCTATTCTAGTCAATTTCTAGGCTTACTAACTGATTTTTAGAGGCAGGTATTGTTTGCAGCAGAAAACGTAGTGGTCGACCAACTCTCTTGACAGATGACGTTAAGAGAATGTGAAAACAAGATTGCTCAATTCTCCATGGAAAAGTTTACAAAAACTATCCTCGCATGTTGATTTGTCATGTTCGAGTGCTCAAAAAGCTGCTAAAAAATTGAAATTGTATCCGTATCACATACGATTAGTTCTAGAGCTTCAGCCTCCAGATTTAAACAAGAGATTGTTTTAGGATAAAAGACATTCTGTTCGTAGCACGACCGAAAATGGCACAAAATTTTACACAGCTCAAGGAGAATCAACTCACACTACCATATCCATACTGTTTGAGTAGGGCTACCAACTTAGTGTCACAAAACAAAATTTATTTTTTTTAGAAAAATATTACCAGACATTAACAATTGGGTAACAGGACTAAAAAATCACCCGGTAGTAGTTGTAGTAGGTCGTAAATAACATGAAGAGAGTAAAACAGTACTAGGAAAATTCATTAGTATTAACAGGAAATTTTGTTCATCCGATATCTTCTAGAACCGTTCACGTCGGGTTTCCTTGAATCTACTGTTAGAACTGTGATATTGAATTACAAAAATCAAGAATTGTAATAATTTTTTATTCAGCTGAAGATAATAATATGAATCTATTATTTACAGAAACATTAAACAAAAAAATGTACATTTCTTATATTTTTATTACTGTAATAAGAAAATAAAATAAAATATAGCATCTATACGTGAACAAAATGGAGCTAAAATTTATGTTTAGTCATCATCTTATAAGCTCAAAAAGCATTTGTAGTACTGGTTTTGAGTTTAGTTTTCCTGAGTAGAACAGAAGTTGAGTGGGATGTTTTCCCATTGAATTTCCTATTGCATTGAATTGAAAAAAACATCGGTAAGCCAAATCCAACGAAATGTACTTTCTCTTGAAACTCTTTGATAATTTCATTCAGTCACCTTACAGTCTCACTGTGTATATAATTCTTAGAAATCAACAGAGAAAATTTGAAAATTAAAAAACATTTAATTAATGACCTGTTTTTTTTTAAATTATTTAATTTAAAAAAGATAACGTGTATTATATGAAATATAAGAGAATAAAACAAAATTATTTTTACAACTCAAACGTGACTAAGATATTGTATTAAAATATAAACAGAGTTATAGAAAAATCTGGGATCGATCAAATATTTTAAAATCAACTAAAATTATAAGTCTCAAATAGCTACATTTATTTTCAGTCAAAATATTACAGCCGATTTTAAATTCGCCCACAATGTTGAATCCACCATTTTTAATTTTCCATATTTATTTACGGTTAGAGATAAATAATAACATTGAACATCGTTTTCCAGAAATATTTGACTAGGAGAAGATGATAGTATATTTTTTACATCAATTATTAAGTAAAAATTTGTTTGTTTTATTTTTTTTACAATTCTGCAACATCACAATCTGTTTACTTGAAATAGAACAATCAGTAATTTTGGTAAATGTTAATCGACATGATTACGATTTCATTAAAATGTTAATGAAATTGAAAATAGTAATAAAGTAATATTTTTGATAAATACAATGATGACTTTGAAGTAAATCAGTTAGAAAAAAGATTATAAGTGTACCAATGTTCTTTAAAACCTATAACCTAAATCAAGAACACTATGTCTTTTAAGTCTTGAAAACCCGGTATCAATTATTTAGTAGATTCAAAGGCAAAAAGTTTGGATTGTTGAGTCTTTCTTCATATTTATGGCTGAATTTTGATATAGCTTGTTTAACTGAGTCAATATTAAGATCGGCATAGATATAGGTATTTTTGATGTACCACGGAATTTGCAGGGCCCGCCGCAAGAATTTTGACTGAAAACGTTCGAATATGTTTATAATTGAAGTGCAGGATGTATCCGACAAGTGAAGCCCATACGTCCACATGGGTTTTAAAACGGATTTATATAAAATAATTTTCGATTCGTTTGACAAAGGTGAGTATTTATTAATTAACCAGTGTAGTTTACGTACTGTCAGCTCAAGTTGTTTCTTTTTAGTTATTATGTGATGTTTCCATGTGAGGCGACGATATAAATTTAGTCCCAAGTATTTAACAGTTGTGTTGTGCGGTAGTGCTATGTTGTTTAACGTTACTCGTGGGCAGCCATTTTTCCGTAGTTTAAATGTGATATGTGTTTATTTATTTTCGTTAACTTTCGTTCTCCACTTTATTAACCGTTTCTCAAAAGATGTAAGGAATTCTTGTAAGAATTGTGACGCAATTATTGGGTCTTGATAAGTAAAAATTGAAAGACTTTTTAAAATTAGCGAACTCAGGATAACATGTTTCTATCAACAGAAACGTTTATATGATTGATGTTCTATATTTAACATATTACATAGAAATTAATAATTTACAAGATATTACATACTGAAAATAAGGTGTTCAGCTTCGGTGTCCTTCCAAATCTTCACACCAAAAATGCAGAAAAGCATTAGAAACGAAATTTTATATGCGATAACACAATGCCATATTTGTGTATCCATATCCAACAGATGTCGCGAAACACCCATTCAGGGCAAAGCACGACAAATATGAATCAAAATCGGACTTTCTCATGCATAGTATCTACACTAGGGCAATATCGAGTACTCAAAGTAGACCTTAAAATTACTCCGGCCAAGGGATATTCTTGGAGACCATTGGTGGTAAATGCTTCTATTTAATCGGTTTTCTTTTAGAAAAATAACTCCTTCCACCATATTTTACAAACTTTTCCCAACTTAAATTATAAGCCGTAATCCCTGTTTGCTACATTTTTATGAAAAGTTATTTCTAATCATTGTTATCATATAAGTAAAATATTAAAATTAATGTTGTCAAACATCAGTAAAATATTTAAATGTAAACGTGTTAAAACACTTACACAAGCTTAGTCTTAAATTTACTATTTCAGAGATGGTCTTCCACATCGGTCATGCGCAAAGCTTATATTATTATTGTAACTGAACGAGTGCAGTGATAGCTCTCCAGATACATATCACCTTGTACTTGAACGAATCACATCCGGTTACAGGTGGCCAGCATGATAATCGTATCAAATTGTACGATTAAATAATATTACATTTTTTGTCTTTAAATTTTATTACGGTACTGTACATTGAGCTGTAAAATTTCCGTATATAGTATTTAAAGGCGGTGAGAATTTTAGTTTAAGGAGAAGAGGTACCCAGTGGTAAATTTTCCGTTTATAACTACGGGTATTGCCCGTTATTCAGACTATAACACAGTTTTTTGTCATGTACTATTAAGTTATACATTTCTTATGTTACATTTTTAGATATGAAATATTTATGGTAAATTTTACATTAGGCTACGTAGATTCTCATTAATATCGGCCAATGTAGAAAATTATATGACGCCAAGCTCCAACAAATAAATTTATTGTTGAAAATACAGCACAAATTCTATAAATATTAAGCATAATACACGAGTATTAAGCTGGTTCTGAATAATCAATAACATGTAACAAAACAAAATAGCATGTTATACGCAAAAGCCGCGTAATGTAGCTGAAATTATCCCATCGATTGATACAGACGTAGCAGGCCACAACAGTTTTCGATATTATGAAATTCTTGTCGTCTATTTTCATTTGAAATTATAAATATATTAATAGATAAATTTGTAATGTTTAAAATAATCGGTTAATTAAAAATATACAATGGTTAAAATAATATTTTGTTGAAGTATTGAGTTCACAATTACTACGTAAAACTACTCAGAATATTATTAGATTATCGGTATGTCCTTCACCAGCACATTTCTCGCCTAGAATCATGGCTTACCAAATGGCGGATCAGAGTTAATACTACAAAAACGTATCACGTTATATTTACCCTGCGTAAACGAGTTTGTCCTTCTTTGTATCTTTATGACACTCAACTTCACACTTCTGAATCTATCCGTTATCTAGATTTATATCTAGATAAGAGGCTCATTTGGAATGTACACATGGATAAAAAAAGAAAAGCACTCCAAGACAGGTTCAAACAGTTGTACAGACTTCTTTCACGCAAGTCCAAGTTACCGACTACATCTAAATTAACTATTTACAGCTCCTAACTTCGACTAATATGAATCTATGCCTGCCAACTAAACTGCTGTGTAAAACCATCGGTATTAGCGAAAATTCAGCGTTTCCAATCAAAGCTTTTACAGACGGCAGTTAACGCCCCCTATTATGTAACCAATAAAACGCTACATTCAGACCTAAACCTACCCTACATAAATAACGTTTCCTTTAAACTCTATACAAAATTTAGGAAGAAACTCGCGAAACACCATAACCCATTGATCTTAAATCTGACTACGCAGACTCTCCCAAACAATCCAATAAGATGACTAAAACGTCGATGAAGCCGCGATCTCATCAATTAACGTAGTACTTTAATTGACTATCCATTACAGTGATTTAAATGCTGCACGTATCTATTCACGTCGGAGTTCTGTCACTGAACTGAGTCTCCACTCACGTTTTTTTATCATGTTAATTTTTTCATATTTTGTGTTCTCATATTCACTGATTGTGTCTAACAGTGAATTTCTTGAATAAAGAAAAAAAATAAGATTATCAGTGATTAACAAAGACGTTAATAAATTATTGTTACTTGTTTAAATAATTTAAAAAAGTAGATTCAAAATGGTGAATTCAAGATGGCGGACAAATTTACACACTGTAAACTATGATTTATAAACTACAAACTAATTCAGACTAGAATTCGTAATCGATTATGAAATATTAGACCGTTTCAGAGTTTTCTAACATTCTACATAAAATAAGCTTATAATCTACGAAACAATTAAACTTAATTAAATTATGTTTTTAAAACAATATTCTTTTGAACGGTTACAACAAAAGCTGTTGTAATCTTTTGAAAATTAATTACAGTTTTTTCTCATATGAATGAGAATGTAATTAATAAGTTTTATTACAATTATGTAGTACCAATAAAATTAATGTAATTATAACTAAGTAATAACTATGTTTACTACCATTTATAGAACTACTATTAAAATAATGTAATGATATAATATCTAAAAACTATTTTAATAACTGTCTAGTAGGTTACATACTACATTCTTTACAGTAGCTTTATAGTAGCTTTATACTTGTAAACAATATTATTAAAACTAAAATTTAAATTTTTAACGTAAATTTATTATTTGAAAATAAAGTTAAGGTGTATACAGTTTTCTTATTAGTGTAAAATACAATTTTTACTTTATCTTGCCTGTATGAATATGTAGGGAGGAAAGTATTTTTTTATGTCGATTTTTCGAAATCGAGTTTTCATCGGATCTACACGTTTTCAGACCCCCTAAACCCAAAAAAAACATGTTTTGGTGATTGGTCTGTGTGTGTGAACAGAATATCTCAAGAACGAAACATCGTACGAACTTGAAACTTGAAACTCAAGTTAGATACTACTACCGGACTCGACATTGTTGTGATTGTTTGAACATTGGAGTGTTTGCCATTAGGTGATTGTCCTGATTAGGTGTTTGCCATTAGGTGTAATGTCCAGTTTTTAACAGGAAAACACATGGACATTACACATGTAGGTGTTCATAAATATTGCTGTTTGTAATAAATTACAGTTGTAGCTATTAATATATAAACCCAAAAAAATAACTTTTTTAATGAATCTGACAGGTGGGTCGTTACAATTAATGAGCATAATTTTAAGGGGAGACTGTACTTTGTATACCGCCAATGTTAAATTTGCTATTTTTAGATATATTTTTTTATACGATTGGTGAAAGATACGAAAACAAAACTTAACACACTTATAGTTGTAGGGTGGTTTCAGCTACTGATTTTTTCCAATTTAATTTGTTGAATTATAAAGTTTTTAAATGAATAACATAAAATTTTTTTCTACGTTTTTTTGGATATTACTAATTTTTTGAGCATCTGAGGAAGTAAAAACAATGTCGGTGAATGTGCATGTACATGATAATTAACTGGTAAACATTTTAGCCTGGTAGGTTAAATGGTTTCTGAGAAAAACGTACCTAAGTGTTAAAAATCTCAATTTATGGGAAAATTCATAAATGAAAAACAAAATGTACACAAACATTTTTAATTTCCCATCAACAGTTGGTTAGAAAGCTGCACCAACAACGGAGAATATTAAAAATAGTGAAGCATAGGCCTATATTTAAAAAAAACTTAAATTCTTTTTGCACTAAAGCGAGCAATATAAAAATATGAAAAATATTTGTCCTTGGCGACATGTTAATTTTTTAGGATAAAAACTTACATTTTTTCATTAAAATAATTTTTTTGTCGTAATTTAATGTTTTTGTGGTAGATCTAGGTTTAAAGTCCTATTTCGAACATTTTCCCAGAAAAACAGAATCCGATATTGTTTTGTCTTTTTAAATCCTGGCAGATACATGCCGAAATGTATATTAAATTTATACATTAAATATAGTTTGTATTTTATGTAAATAAGGTGGCTGATAAACATTTTACGACCTGAACGTAACACACATATAAAAAAATTCGTGTACAGAGTATATGTGAAATAAAATCTTCGGATATTTTATAAAATGTATTCACACATGTATCTTCATAATCTTAACATCCAAATACATGAAAAGCAAATGAAACTTTTTCGTAAAAGTATATTTTTGCTTTATTTGAGCTCGGTAAATATTCTACCGAAGGTCTAGTGTTTACTGAAAGGTCTATGTTGACATAAAGCTTCAGGCAGATTTTGTCCCGGTTTAGTATCTGCCTACGGCTACTTTATCACTATCTTTCAAACATTCGACATTAAAGTTTTTTTAAACTGAAATAGTCTTATTTTACTTAAAACTTTTCTTTGTTTCTACCAACATTTATATTTTTAAAAATTTTAACACAGATTATTTTGATTCTTTTTCTAGAATTATTTAATGCAAGAATTTGTTTCCTTTTGAACAATCAGCAAAATGAATTCGTTAGACATAAACGTTTCACTAATTTGGTATTAACGGATAGTTTTTGTTTACAAATATTGAATATTAGTTGTTAAATTTAAGCTTTTCTTCTTACAAATTTGTGTTATTTAATTGTCGTTATTTATGGATAAAAATGACTGAATAGTGCAGTTTTTGGTATTTTATTTTTAAATCTCTACAAATGATATTAAATTTAAGAAAAGGAACTTGTCCACCTGTTCTGGATACCTGGATAACAATGAGATACCACAGGAAACTAAATTTGTATTTCCGTGCCTCCATTTTTACCGCCGACTTGGAAATATCATATCAAAACAAAATTTGGCACTAAATAACTTTACCCAATTATTCCCAAAATTTATCAACAGCAAATCATATCTACGACTAAAATTTAAGTTATTGACATATAAAGCTTATTTAAGGCCGATCTGGAATTACGGGATCGAAAATTTAGGCATCTCAAAGAAAGGTAACAATCAGAAAATTAAAGCTCATCAGTCAAAAATACTTGGTGTGATAACGAACACCCCACATTACCTAACAAGATTAACATTGTAAACCCCTTTTATAACTGAAGCTGACAAAATCAAATACTCAGAATATAAGAGATCACATCAATCCTCTAATATAGCAAATAGCGAAATGAAATTTAACACGCCCCCGATTACGAAGAAAATGGAGTACAAATCTCTACTGATCTAATTGCAAAACATTTTAATTATTAAAAAAATACTTCCATATATTATTTTTTAAAGTACAGATTTTATTTTGCGTTGTTCAGATTTTAATTACTCATGTAATTAAATACTTTTTTTAAACATTCCATTTTCTTTTTGTCATACACTATTAATTGTTAACGTTTTTTTTATTTTTACGCTATTTCTTGTTCAATGTATGTATTTATTATTCAATTTTTCTTATGTTTGTTCTCTAATTTAATTATTTCTTTTATTGTTGAACTCTTGAATTTTCCACTGGAGTGTATTCTTTAAAAAGTTTTCTGTTTATTTTTCACGTCATTTGTTTATTCAAAACTTAGTTAAACTTTTGGATGGTTATACTAGTATAATATGGTCATAACAGACAGGTGAAGTGTCAAATTATTTACACTCAATCTGTTAGTTGCAGTGCTAAAATAAATGGTTCTGTTTCTTATCACATGGTCAGCCAACTAAATTACTGAATCATTTAAGAACAGAAGAGGCAGAGGTGTAAATGGCACTAATCAGAGGTATCTCCTCTGAAAGTAATGAATTTCATTATACACCCAGACCCTGTGGTGAATGAAGTGAAAGTGTCATTTGCAGAGTGGAAAATATGTGCTTTTCAGAGGGGCCGGCATGCTGATAAGCGTACTTTTCCACTCAGTGAGGAAGGCAATTGTAAACCATCTCACTCCTCGATTTACTTAGTAAAACCTCTACAGGTTCAAACCAGCCTTTCGGCTGATGACCTAAACAACAACACTAGTATAATATTGTATAGTTTCCGAATAAAGAAAAAATGTTAAAAAAAGTTTTACTTACATAATTATAATATTTTCATTGTTTTGTTATATAATAGACCTATTATTATCATTCAATATTGTTTTAATATGAATTTGAAAGATTGACATGATGCAGCTTTAATACGTAATTACAAGAACTAATAATTAAATTTTCATTGTTTTCATAGACTGTATTGATATAATATTGTTCATATTTAATTATCATGAATATAATTATTATCATGTAATATTTCAAAAAGAGGAAACTTAATTTAGAAATTGTATCATTGTTAAATTTAATAATAATATATCAAACACTAATAATTAAAAAATATGATATTTAATGGAAACAATATCCTAGATTCTCTGTTTATTCGGGATAATTAAATCCCTTTTTCTCATTAATATTATAGTAGGCCTTCGGGTGAGCCCAGTTAGTCAGTTGGTAGAAAGTCACTTTTTTGTTAAGGAACACTGGTTGGGCAAGCGATTTTGTATGGTGACCAGGTGACAGCCATTTTTGAGCAAACTCCACTGGGGCCCTGTTCAAAAAAATTCATGCCGAATTACTTCAAAAATACTACAGCGATCTAATTGAGTGGTTGTTAGTGAAGTACAGTTTCCTATTACAAATAAAAGATAAAAAAATTACAAAATATTATTCTGTCATTTATAGGCAAAAGGTTGATATAACTTAAAAGCAATTTTATTAATGTTTTTGAAAATAGTTTTATTATGGTTGCATGAACATTTTCAGTTTTCAGCGATTACTTCAGTTTCCAATTAATAACAAAGGATTATGTACAATAGGTTTACAATAATTAAGCGAATGGTTTTTTTTGTTCATGACTAGTTTTTTTATTTTAAAATTGGTTTTGAATATTAAATTCTTTTATAAATTTTAGTGTTTTTATGAAGTGTGTCATTACGCAATCATTTTTAGTGCCCAAGGTAGGTCATTTTACAAGGATGTGTTGTACAGTTAATTTTGTGTTTCAGTGCCTACATTTATGAGGTTCTTGCTTCGGCATGTAACTGTGTGTGTTACACAGTCAGTTAGTGTGTAACAGTTTAGTGTGACCAATTCGTAGTCCGTTATCAGAAATATCCAGTTGTAAGCCTTGAGTGTGGGTCCGTACTATGTGTTGATCAGTTTTTAAAATTTTCCACTGCTTATTCCAAATAAATTTTAACTTGGTTTTGAATATCTTCTGTATGTATCAATGGGAAGATTAATTTTCATTCTGTTGGAGCATGCATTAGCACGTTTCGCTGTTGGATTAGAAGGATGTGTTGTACAGGTAATTTTGTGTTTCAGTGCCTACATTTACGAGGTTCTAGTTTCGTCATGTAACTGAGTGTCAGTTTAGTGTAACCAATTCAAAGTTTGTTATCAAAAATATCTAGTTGTAAGCCTTGAGTGTGGGTCCATACTATGTGTTGATTAGTTGTTAAAGTTTTCCACTGCTCATTCTATATAAGTTTTAATTTGGTTTTGAATATATTCTGTATGTATCAATGGGAAGATAAATTTTTATTCTGTTGGAGCATGTATTAGCACGTTGGCTGTTAGATTGGCTTTCTCGTTCCCTTTGATTCATAAGTGGGAAAGGAATCCACAGAAGAATTACTGTTTGCTGTTTGTTTTATTATTGACGTTAATTATTTTATCAGTTATTGGTTAATTTTGACCAGTATTTCTAAAGGAATCTTAAGCATGAAGAAGCAATATATTTATTAAATTGTCCTCCAATGTTTTCCAAAACTCTAATATTTTTGTATATTTAAATGATTGTATTAGAAAAATGGGTATTTCATGAGTTCAAAAAAATTACAATTCGTTTTGTTAATTTATTTAATTGAATCAATGAAAGTGACTTATAATTAATTTTAATATGACTTTGAAAAGAATTCATGTAGATATTTTTATTCTAGTGTATGAAAATATTGAATTTCACAACGAATACTTTTCTAATATTTGGATTTCTTTCGGCTCTATTTCTTCCAACAATACGTCAAAAAAAATTTAGATGTGGAACTTTTACTAAAATATTAAGAATTACTGTAGAAAGTATGTCAAAATTTGATGAAATATGGTCTCTGAAAATAGAAAAACAATGTCGAGTATTCTTAATTTTTAGGTAGCGAGATATAAGAATTGTAGTGTACGTATATTGAGTAAAAAATGAGACTTTTTTTAGACTAAAGAGCAGTACAATGACACTCAATATAAGTACCTATTCTTTGTACTTTTTTTGGTGAAAAATATTTTACGTTTACCTCTTTTTCGTCCAGCTCTTACTTGCGTGAGAAATGAGCTAAACCTGTATTTAACAATTTTCAATGTTTTTAAAATATTTATTTGAATTAATTTATATTTAAAAGCTGAACAGGAAACAATGACCGCTTAAAAATGTTTAGTTCTCTATCTTTACGAAATGATAATATTTAAAAAAAGTGTTATAAAATCTTTTTTAACGCGTATACTTTATGTGAAAATGAATTTGTAACTGAAATATGAATCATAAAAGCATTCAGTTTAATAATTAAGTTATTTTTTTCACGAGTTTTCTAGTAATAATAAAAGTTTTATTTTCGACCATTTCCTCTAATTTAACTTTCTCTGGGATTTTCATGTTATTTTAAACTGCTGACATTTGTCCGGCTTATAAAATTCATTAAATTAATCTACTTGCTGTTTCCTTTCTAAAATGATAATGCAACTAAGTCATTGTAATGAAAATCAGTTTAATTTTCATGAATTTTTGTATCTAAATTTGCACTACATATTTTAAGTGTAAAAATTTAAAAAAACTTCTTTAATTTAAATAAGTAGGTCTATACGATGACGTAATATATTTAAATGGTTTTTTTTAGTTTATTTAAAGTCGTATTAACTACTTGGTCATTTAGTGAGATCTTCGATGAAATAAAACCACCGCTTTTCACTAACAGCTGCTTCTTGATGGAAGCGGCCGGTATAAAAATATGTTTGGTATAATTTTGAAAGTTTTTGATTTACATTGACTACGGCTAATGAGAAATACCACCTACGAAAAACGACTAATAAGACATATGACTGATTATAAAAAACAACTCTAGATTTTTAATATCTTTTAGACAATAATATTATCTTGGGACTCCATGCTGGAGATAATAAACAGGTTTGAGACCATTTCTGAAACTATACACCGTAATCTGAAGCGGATTGGAAGGTGTGAAACAATTTTCGGAACTATACACAGTAATCTAAACCGGAAGGTTAGAAAGGATACGAAGTTAAAATTTTATAAGACATTGATTGTTTTCATATTGACTTATTAAAGTAAAATTTGGGCTAATAGTTTCAATAGAGGAAAGCAGGATGCACCGGCAGAAATTAAATTCCTTCGGGCTGTTGACAGTTGTTCATCACAAAATAGGCTTTAATGAAAATATTTGGATAGAGCAGAAATCTGAACACTGAATACTAAACTCAGTGAGTACAGAAGGATACGGAAGCATTATGTTTAACCGATCCTCCCAGGAAGATTCCGTTACGAAGTATTAAGCAACCTGACAGGAAAAGAGGTGTAAGTAGGCCATATAAGTGATAATCAGAGTTGGTTTTCTTATCAGTGCGGACCAGAACAGGTGAAAGAGAAAACGACTTGCAGTATTTTCAGTATATAGTCCAGAATTTTAATTGAATATCCAAAGTGCTTTACAAATATTGTAATAATTAGGCCTATCTTTAACCCACATATGAACGAAACTTTACCAAAGTCTTTACTACTACAGGAAGTAACTTTTTATTAAGAGGATACCATTTCTGAAGAGAACATTAAAATTCTTAGGTAAATTTGTTTAACATTTAATGGCCTGTTCCAACTTCAAACTTTTCCTCCTCCTCCTCCTTCTCCTCCTCATCGTCCTCCTCCTTCTTTTTCTTCTTCTTAGCGTGCCTAACCCTAGTGGTCGCTATACCAGAACAACTCTGCGGATCTCTTTCCAAACAAAGACCTAAAATTGGCAAGCTCATTTCGGCCAGAAGGTCTACTTCGATCTGTCCGTCATTGCAGATGTGCTGCAGTATTTTATACCTTTCTTTATTTCTCGTGATGTGCCCGAGATACTGAACAATTTACGACACTTTTCAATGTAACTTCAAACTTAGTAATCTAATATCTTCTAAAAACGATGAGAAGCTCTTCTCGTCTGAGATCGTCCAATACAACCTTGTCCGGTTTGATTGTAAGTAAACACCTGTATGGGTGTTCTATCGTCTGGAATTAGCAAAAAATGACTATACCACTCTTCTTTATAATTCCTAATGGTTTTTAAGCAACCTGTTCTTATAAATTGATGCCTAATATCTTTATATCTTCTGTTGTCTCGGAATCGATAACCTGCTAAAGGTCTTATCTAATCTCAGCAGCCTCTATTCTTGACATCTGTTAAGCACTCCAGTTCCAACATTCTGAATCATACATAGAACATGTACATCAATGGATGATAAAACCCTGTTAGAACTTTAAACCGCGGGCTTCCCTCGGATTTGACTAGTGCCGCCGCCTACTTGCAGAAGAGCGGAATCTACACGAACCAGGCTTTTTCGACAAGAAGAGTTGTCTTTTTGAACGCGTAAGGAACGTACACAGTCTACTAGTTACCTCGCTCCATGTCAGTACAGGTAACTAGAACATTAATTAGGATTTACAGTCCATTTAAATTTATGTTCGTAACCTGGCTTTATGGACAAACCCCTTAGTTAGTCTCCTTTCGAACTTTATCGATCAGAATTTTTCTGAGAACGTATAAATTGTTTGAAAATTTTAAAATTTAATTTTTGAATCTTTTGATTACATAAGAACTTAACATAGACTTAATGAACATATTAAACCGTTAAATTCAACATTCCAAAAACACAGTATTCGTTAATGACCAAGGTGTTGATACAACTCTAAATAAACTAAAAACCCCAAAATAAAAATATAAGATGTAATGAAATTGTAAATATATTTCTTTCATTCCATTTAACTGTGTCAGTAAATAAGCTCAGAATTAGGAAAAGAGAAAGAAACGTTTAAGTTCTTTTAAAAGAAATTTAAGATTATATTCTTTCTCTTGGTTTCCAGACGTTAAGTTTCTTCAATACAGTAGAAACTGCAAGAAACACATTATTACTTAAGCAGTAATCCGACCTCTTTAAAAATAAAATTAATTTATAGCACACCATATTTTATACATGTTTTTTATTATAACAATTTAAGTACTTTAGAGTATATTTATTCTGAAAGTAAACTGATAAGGTAAAAATATTTTTAAAACGTAAATACAATATTTTATTTATGTAGGTTCCGTTCCATAGCTAAGTAATTATTACGTATATAAAATTTCAATAAAAATATGAAAAAAATATTTGCAGTAATTAAACACAGCTTCATTGATTTAAAAACTTATAATAAAACTGCATAAGGTCATACAAATAATGCAATAGTCTACGAACTAAGGTATGTATATTTTTTTTTTTTTTTTTTTTTTTTTTTTTTTTTTTTTAACTTTAATAACTTTATTTGCAACTATATACTACGATACAACGAGCAAATTTGATGACAGTAAACAAAGGATGACAAGGGAAAAAAATAAAAAAAAAATAATTAAAAATAAATAAATGAAAAAGAACAGTGATACCCATTGGTATATGTTCTATGAAATAAAGTTCATGATACATGAATGATAAATAACAACATAAGAAAAAAAAGAAGAAAGAAAAATTAAATAAATCACTTTATAGAAGATCTCTGGCCCATTGACGTTTCAACCTGCGCTGCGGATTTCCTGGTAGTGATGCATCCGATAGTTTGGTGATTAATTCGTTGGGGTGATCATGCAATTTTCTGTGAAAAACACTGTAGCTGGACTTAACTACTTCACTTATGAATGGAATATTTAGGTCGTCATGTAGAATTTTGTTGTTGACATAAAAAGGTGCGCAGGTGATTAAACGTAGGCATTTTGACTGAAAGGCTTGTAATTTTTGTAGATTGCTCGGTTTAGCTGTGCCATAAATTTGTAGTCCATAGGTCCATATTGGTTTGAGATAAACTTTGTATAGTAATAGTTTAGATTTTAGAGTCAGTGAAGAGCGGCGTCCAAGAAGTCGAAATAGTTCTTTCAATTTGGAGTTCAAAGTCAGTCTTTTGGTTTTTATATGAGTCGCCCAGGTGAGTCTCTTGTCAAAGTGAAGTCCAAGGTATTTAACTTTTTGTCGTTGTGGTATCGGTTTATTGTCGAGGAATAGTTGAGGACATTCGCCTTTCCGGAGAGAAAAGGTGACATGCACTGATTTTGAAGCGTTGAATTGGATCCTCCAGATTTTTAACCAATAATTTAAAAAGTTAATGTGACTTTGTAAATTATTACTTGCTGCTTCTGGCTTTACATCAGAAGAAAGGATGACTGTATCGTCAGCATAAGTCGCTAAGGTGGTGTTAGCAGATGCAGGTAGATCTGATGTATAGATGCTGTAAAGCAGTGGCGACAAGATTGATCCTTGTGGAACACCAGCGACGATTTGTTTGTAGTCAGACAGAGCCGTGTTATGTTTTACTTGAAAAAATCTGTCCGTTAAAAAGGAGCTGATGATTAGGAAATAGGCATCTGGCAAGAATTTTCTTAATTTATATCGCAGACCTTGATGCCAAACTTTATCAAACGCTGCGCAAACATCAAAGAAGACGGCACTTACATATTTTTTTTGTTCAAAGCCAGAGGCAATTTGATCAACGATTCTGTGTAGTTGATGAATTGTGCTGTGCCGTCGACGGAACCCAAATTGATGATTAGGGATTATACCTTGGTCTTCTACAAATATAAGCAGTCTTGAGAGTAAAAGTTTTTCGAATAATTTTGAAACTGTTGAAAGTAAACTGATGGGCCTGTAAGAAGATGGTTCGTGGATTGGTTTATTTTCTTTATGAAACATGATAACTTGTGAAAATTTCCACTGTATAGGAAAGTGGGTGGTCCGCAAAATAGCATTAAAAATTTGCGTAATTAGAGTTATTCCTGCTTGTGGCAGTTCACGTAGTACTTCAGCCGTTATCAAATCATATCCAGGAGATTTTTTTAGTGGCAATTGAGTAATTGCAGTCTTTATTTCTTGGTCAGTAAAATTGAGTGGAGGTAGACACAACTGTAAAGGTGAAGATACTTTATCTTCTATTAATTTTGTAAAAGCTGGTAAAGTATCACCATGTGGTTGGAACGTCTTTTCCAAGTGTTCAGCAAATAGGATGGCTTTTTCATTGTCAGATTTTGCCCATGTGTTGTCCAGTTTCCGAAGAGGAGGGCAGTGAGGAGTATAGCGTAGGAGTTTACCGGTTTCTTTCCATAGACTTCCATCTTTCGTATTCAGGTTCCTAACACGATTTTCTAGATTTTCATTTTTCACTGTACGTATGATAGATTTCAAGGTATTCGTAAGTTGATTGAGTCGTGTTTTATCAGTAGGTAGTCTTGAGTTTTGCCATTGTCTTCTAGCTTGCCTCTTCTCAGCAATTAATTTTCTTATGTAATGTGGATAGCAATGTTTTCTCTCCACCTTATGTTGAAGGGGAGTCGAGGAGTTCCATGCTGCAACTTGTATCATCGTCGTTAAGTGCTCAACCGCAGATTCTACGTCAACTGAATTTTTTAACGGGAGATGTAAGTTGAGTGAAGGTTGAAGTGATTCTCGAAACATATCCCAGTTCATAACTCCAGCTGTTAAAGAAGGTTTAATGGGAATTTCCGTAGGTTGGTCAGAAAGAACAAGTAAAACCGGCGAGTGATCGGACGACAAATCATCTAAGGGCGAAATTGAAGAGTGGAGATGAGAAACGCCTTTTGAAACAAAGAAGTCGAGAAGGTCAGGTAATTTACTATTTGCTGAAGGCCAGTATGTAGGTGTTCCAGTGGAATGAATATCAAGGTGGTTCTCTAGGATAGCCTTTAGTAGTGCTCGGCCTCGTGGATTGATAATCCTTGATCCCCACTGTACATGCTTTGAGTTGTAATCTCCACCAGACAAGAAACGTTGACCAAGGGAAGAGAAGAATTCAGTGAAGTTTTCACATTTCAAAGAGAATCGTGGAGGGCAATACACTGCCGCTAGGTTTATGTCAAATTTTTTTAACTTTAAAGTGACAGCTACAGCCTGAAACGATTCCATAGGATGTTGAAGAGGATATTCGTTGTGTTGAATAGAAGACCGAATTAAAACAGCAGCACCTCCATATCCTCTATCATCTGGTCTATCTGCCCTGTAAATTTTGTAACCTTTAATATAAAATTTAGATCTTGAAGTGAGATGCGTTTCCGAAACAAGCAATACGTCTATTCTATTGCTATGTAAAATGATTTCAAGCTCATTAAAATGATTTAATATGCCGTTAGCGTTCCATAATAGGATAGTTAGAGAACCAGATGTATAATTATTTGCCATTTTGTTGTAGAAGGGCTTGAATTAGTTGTGACATCAATGTTATCATTGGAGTAAAAAGGGACTTCATTTCTGCAATAAAAGACGTAATTTGTTCGGAGACGTTAAGAGAGGGTGACGTAGAGTCGTCGGCCACTGCTCGACTGTACGAAACAGAAGGGTGTCGGTGTGGATTTAAGTTAGTGGTGGATATTTCTTCTGTTTTTGAAGGGGATGTCGAATCAATAGATGTATTGGTGTTGCAGAATTGTCGGCTGCTGTTCCGACTTGGTAGATGCGGGAAAGCTGTTATAGATGCAGTTGATGGAGGTTGAGGTGGACAAGAAATTTTTGATTTTGTTGCGAGAGCAGGGGAGCGTCGGTTTTGTAGATCTTTGTGAACGGTGCAACCGCGATAGTTCGCCGGATGTTTACCATTGCATAGAGCACATACGGCTTCAGTGGTTCTTGGTTTAGTGCATGTTTTAGAATCATGCTGGCCCGCACAGCGAACACATCTATGTGGTAAATTACAATATGATTTTGTATGCCCATATCTTTGGCAACGAGTGCATTGTATAATTTGTCTTTTGTGGCGAGGTTCTTCAACTTGTATTTTAGAATTAAGTAGGAATTTAAGGTCAAAGATAGAATTAGTTGTTGCATTTTGTTCCAAATCGATGAAATACAACGGTAATTTAATTTTTTCTTTGGAGACAATGTTAGTTACATTTCTAACTGGAAAACCTTTATTTTTCAGTTCAGCAGATATTAGGTCTTCACCAACTGATGGGTGAAGTCCTCGAATAACGACCCGAAATGCTTTGTCATCAGCAAGCTGATAGGTGTAAAACTCAGCACCGTTGTCTCGTAGAGTTTTTACAATAGTACGGTATGCTAATGGTGTGGTCGGGTAAATTGTTAAGCCATTTATAGTAGAGACACATTTAAAGGCATCAGGTCCAGTTACATTTTCAAGCATTTTATAAAAAGGTATAAATTTAACATCAGATTTTAGGTAGATAGGAGGTGGACGAGTTAGTTTCGCTTCATTTGAAGATGATTCGTTTGACGCTGATTCGCTATTTACAGACAATAGCACGTCGAACTTGTTGGCGGAAGTATATGAAGCTGTTTCTTTTCGTGGGTCTCTAGGAGATCTTTTACTACTGGTCGATGTAGATTCTAAAGAACTTTCGTCATTTTGCCGTTTTCTGTTATTAATGACGTCTTTCCAGCCCGCATGTAAATTAGCATAAGAATCGGACATGATTGCCTCATTAGATGTAACTGATCTAATTGAGTCGTTCACTAACGAACCGGCAATCGCCATGTCAGACGGTTTGTTTACAATAACCTTATATGTTGTCTAAGGTATTTAATGGAAATAATAAATTAAAAAGTATAAAAAAAGTCTCACTTACTCGATAAATCTAACAGTATGTCAGTTAAAAAAAAATAAAGTTACCGCTTCCAAAACAAAAACAAATTCTCGTTGCCGTGAAACCCGCTGTTTACATCGGTGGTTACCACTTCATTGTTTTTAATTCATTCACTAGTCACTATTTAAATAAAAACCGTAAATAAATTAACTTATAGTCCCTTGCTTCGGCTTTACACTATAGACAAGTTAAATATTAATTACTTCAAATTAATTATCCATTTTTTAGTTTTTTTATAGCAAATTCAAAAAAGGGATAACAACATTGTATATTGTATATTTAATTGTATATTTAAGGGTAGAAAAATGCAATCATAATTTCCTGTTATTAAACAATAATTATCTGTACAGTATAATTAACTTATAAATGAAAATATATTTATAAAAGTAATAAATTACTTAAGTGATGAAATGTATGTGCAATATAATTATGCATTTTATAACGTTTAAATGAAAAATAATTTTTAATGAAGCACATGATATTTATATTGAAATTTCTTCATTAAATAAAATAATTTAATCCTCTAACCAAATGTTGTTTTTATATCCTATGTTGTGGTGTCACAATATAATTAAAAATATACGAATTAAATAATAATTAATCACATCTGCTGTAAAATTGTATTTCTGTTTTAATACAAAAAATGTTCGAACAATAACAACTGGTGCCATTATAATCTATTATCGAACAGTATTAGTTTGGGCATCTCGTTTCAATTGTGAAGTTGTAGACTGTGTACGAGTCGGATTTAAAAAAAATAGGAAATCTATCTGCTAGATTGAACTATTACATAATAATTAAACCGTGTGTAATAAACTGATAAAATAAGAGATATATTTTATTTAGCTGCCCATAACAGACAGGTGGAGTGTCAAATTATTTATATTCAATCTGCCATTGCAGGGCTAAAATAAATAGTTCTATTTCTTATCACATAGTCAGCCAATTAAATTACTGAATCATTTAAGAGAAGAAGAGGTAGAGGTGTAAAATACACTAATCAGAATTATCTCCTTTGAAAGTAATGAATTTCATTACACAGCCAGACCCTGTGGTAAGTGAAGTGAAGGTGTCATTTACAGAGTGGAAAATATGTGCTTTTCAGAGGGCCCGGCATGTTGATAAGCGTACTTTTCCATTCAGTGAGGAAGGCTATGGTAAACCAACACACTCCTCGTTTTACTTAGTGAAACCTCTACAGGTTCAAACCAGCCTTTCAGCTGATGACCTAAACAACATTTTATTTAGAAATAAGATTACAGGACAAATAGCCTATAAAACAACTTTTTTGTCTTCAATAACAACTACAACTATATATTTTTATAACCACAATATTTTTGATATATCTACTTGTTTAACGTCCTGTTTTCTTTCATTGAGAAAATCACTCAGTGGCAAACCCTTGTTACAGTTTTCTACAAGTTTATTCTTATTTTTTATTTACTTATTTAAGTCGCATCAACAGCTTGGTCATTAGCGACTACGGTGGGTTGTAACTTATAATTTCCAGACCCTAGCCGGGAATCAAACCCGGAACTTCCGCGAGGTAGGCCAGCACGCTACCAATGCGCTAAGGATAAGGCCAAGTTTATTCTTTTTGTTTAGTTTATTTTTTATAAAACAATAAACGAAAATAATGTGTTTAATGTCCTGTTTCCTTCTTGACTGAGAAAATCACCCAATGGAAAACCCTCGTCGGTGTTTTATACAAATTTATTCAAGTTTATTGTGTCATTTTATAAAAAAAATATTAAATATTTTGAGGCCTTCGGGCCAGCCCAGTCAGTCAGCTGGTAGAAAGTCGCTATTTTTTGTTAAGTAACACCGGTTGGGCAAGCGACTTTGTATGGTGACCAGTTGACAGCCATCCATGAACAAACTCTACTGGGGACCCTGTTCAAACTCATGTCTAATCTACGTCAAAAAATATAGCAAAAAGCAGCGATAAAATTGGGTAGTTGTCAACAATGTACAGTTCCCGATAACAAAAAAATCGTAAAAAATAATATATATTTTGATAAAATATTACAAATTACATCGTACCCACAAACGGTACATTTGTTTTGCATGTATAATGTTAGTATGTGATAAATTTAGCACGCATGGATAAATATACCAGTATTGCAAAAAATAGGATTAATATTATGAGTATCATAGTGTATCATAGGGTGGTAAGGGATGGATGAGTATCGTAGGGTGGTAAGGGATGGAGCTAATACCTTCTGTTACACCCACCAGAAAAAATTCAAAAGAGATTCTGAAAAAGTAAATAGATTAACTGTAACCAAAATTAAAATACGTTGACTTTCTTTTAATATCTCATTTTTCAGTTTAGAATTACTTCAAAAAGTAATTTCATACTTTGATTGTCCAGTATCCAGAAAATTATCTTCGTTTATCCAGTAGTTTTCAAAAATATAAAAAGAGTGTATTATTGTCTTCTTTGGGAAGATAATTGAGATAGAAATAATCCTATAAGAATATGGGTAATCAAGCCTTTTAAAGGATTGTACAAGAATATAAAATAATCTTGAAATAATTAATAAGATTGTAACCAATTGAAATGTTTAATGTCAACAAATATTTATAAGTTTTTCGTAAGAATTAAAAAGATGTAAACGGTACATAGTTTTTCATTGTCTATCGGACAGTAAGTTAGGAATTGGTATAATGGATCGTTGGTAAAATTTATAAACCCGGACGGGAATTGACTTCTGATTAAGTTATCACTACTAACTGAGATACCAAAACGTTTATTCTAGTATTTAAAAATAACGATATAAAATTAAAACGTAAACTAAATTCTTTAATGATAAGCGGTTGATTGTATTTTTTTATATTAACATAAATATCTACAACCTGTTTAACAGAAAAATAAATAGATTTGATAAAAAATAATTTATTATGAAAAGGTATGGACTGTGAAAATATCGTGAAAAAACTACTGTCCACAGTTTGGTATTTGTTATAAATTTTGAAAAACAATGATAATAATTTATTTAATAAACTAATAAGTCCGTTGGGTGCCTCCGCATTAGCCTTTGTATTGTACCAATGTTGTCCAACAAATTGATCTTGTGCCAAATAACACATAAACAATTTATTATTTTTTTTCTTGTAAGGTCCATTGGACCACTTTAGTCAAATAATATTATCAGTTCCTCAATTTCCTCCTAATCCTTTCCCAGTAGTTCTTCATTCTCTGGGATCTAGCAGTCCGTTCAGCATCTTAAAAAAACTCTAGGGTACTGTATTTTTCTAACCATTTCTTTGAACCTGATATTTGTGTGTTTGATCGCTTTCAGGTTATCGGATTTTTCTTCAAGGTCCTCCAATGTTAGGTTCAGCTCCACTAAGTCCTTCTTTACTTCACGAATCCAAGCCGGCCCCGACTTAAGGTCCCACATATATTCTATTAGTTGTCTGAGGATTCTTGTTTGTGGAGTTCTTATGATGCGTTCAAGGAAAAGATCCGTTTTTTGCGCACTGTGTCTGCTACAGGTTCAATGTCTCTGTAAACTTCTCTGGTTGGTAAAACCAGAGAAATAATTTTTGTAAGATTCAAGCCATTTTTCGTATGTTAAATTAAATTAATTCTTCGACTGTTGAATAACAATATCTTTGTAAATGTGATTGTTCTAATGTACCAGGGCGGAGCTGTTAGAGATCGGAAGACGTTTGACTGATAACGCTGAATAATTTGGATATTTGACTTACTTGATGTGCCCCTATCGATACTATAGGTCGATTGATTTATATAATAAGGAAATATTTTTATTAACATAGATGTTTATTTGGTATTAATATATTATGCACTACGTTAAGTTTACCATATAAATAATCTATTTACAACTACAGAAAGAAAAGGAAGAGTATCAGCATAGCCCACTTTTCTCAACTTGGTACGAGGTTTAACCCATTGTAGCTCAGTGCCCTTTTATGCTTGCAACTTGAATCGCGCCAAAACTTGCGACACAAAGGCATGCGTAATATAAATGAATTGCGACAAATGAGTTCATTTATGCGCTGTCGTGTGTAAGCCTGTCGCTTCACGTAGTGAAACGTTTTGTATCACTGGAATCCACAGCATCAAGAAGTGCAACTAGAATATGTAGTTTATGAAAGAGGTACTTTTATACTATCGTTCAAGTTACAGACAACTTTTCACAAGGCATTAAGTGCGTACAACCTCTTTAATACAAATGAATCTGTAACAATAAGTACTGATAATAGCAGCATTTTTAACTTAAGGGGTTAAAGCTTAAATGTTTCTATTCAAAATTTTTGCCGGATCGACAAAATCTTTGTCAGAGCAGCACAAATAAAATCATATCCCAACATTTTTTAACCCTTTACAGAGCAGTACTACGGGGAAAAATATAAATGTTGTAAAATATTAAATTTTGTTTTGTAGGGACTTGAATAATGTATTTATAGTGGCAGAAAAGTAAGATATTTTTTTTCCTTTATGTTAAGCCAAAATAAAATCATATCCTAACATTTTTTAACCATTTATAGGGCAGTAATACGGGAAAAAATGCATTTAAAATATTACATTTTGTGTTTTTGGGGACTTGAATAATGTATTTTTAGTGCCAAAATAGTAAGATTTTTTCTGTTAAGCCCTGATAAGTTTACTTACCAAGAAACGTTTATTGAAATGGGAATCACATAATGGGAATCACAAATGGGAATCATCACTTAGTGGTAAGAATGCTTATTAAAAACACTTGTAGTCCTATATAACAGAAAAATGTGTAGAAATAACTTATCTCAACTTTATATTAGCATGAAAGCTTGCTTTTCCGTAAAAAACCTGAATTTTCTAAGCATTGTACAAATGTAACAACAAAACAACACGGTAGAGTACGCTGGTATGAATCTTTACCACGTTCGTGCAACTCAGGAAGCCAATGGTTGCTAATGGTCGCACTTCGTTCATGATGTGGATAGCCTACTTACCAGAGAACATCTATAAAACCATAAAATGCCAAAAGAGTTCAACTGCATAGCTTATTCTTTTAAAAAAATCGACCTTATTGCCAGTGGTAAGTATATTTACCAAAGACCTATAAAGGGTGTTTATTTATGCCCAGCACAAATTGAATGCGTAAACGGACAGAAAAAGCCAGGTTTTGTTTTGGAAAAGACATAGCTATGTGATTTATTCTAAATGTACTAAGTTAAATTTGCAACATAATAAAATATATAAATAATAATTCTAAAATAAATAAATAAATAATAATTCTAAAAATAATGAAGCAAAAATTAAGAAGGAGCCACCTCCGTAGCGTAATGGTTAGCGCATTAGCCTGCCACGCGGAGGTCCTGGGTTCAGTTCCCGACCAGGCTCTGGAAATTTTCACGTGTCAAATCCCACAGTTTATGTTACATAATCCACCGTAGTCGCTAATAACGAAACAGTCGATGCTACTTTAAATAAACAAATGAAAAAAATTAAGAAGTTTAATTTCATCCTAAATAAAAATATGAAGATGTAGTTGTACAGATTCATTATTTTTAGGCATCCAATTATAAAGTAATTATCTCGATAATTCTAAAAAAATTCTATTATTCGATCATTTTACTGTTTGTTTTAATACAGATAAAATTACTATATTATAATATTGATTCTTAGGCACGATGTTACTGTACTAACTTGGTTTAAACCTCATACTTAGTTTAAACTTAGCTGAGAAGAGCAGGCCGAGGATTTTATTTATTCTTTTATCAATTATATTATAATGCGTTCATATTCCTTATATATACATGTACATAATTAAATTAATTACGTGAATCATTACATAATTTTATACTTAATAAAATTAATATACTATTACTTATTTTAAAACTATTTTAAAAATTATTCCTGAACAATCCTAAATATTACAGGTACAGTAATTATACAATCTATGCATTTATTATTAGCTTTTATAATATAACCCTGATAATTTTCAACCATACATTTTTATAAGAAATATATTAAAGTGTTAAAACAAAAGATTAGAATGAGTTTTCAGTTCTTTAGCAACATTAACCATGGACAAGAAGAAGAATTACGAAGAGAAATTGGGCAGGACTACTTTTACAAAAATAAAGGATTTGGTGGGAGGAGAGATGTTGGGAGGCCACACAAGAGATGGTAATAATTCAATACTTTTGTTGCTGTTGTGAGTCGGAACAGGCGGGAGCCTAATCCTTGATTATGAGAAGAAGAAGAAGAAGAAGAATTTGGTTGCCAAACAGGATTTATGAAATGTTACATCTTCAAATATTCTTATAAGAAGTTGAGCTATTGACCCTCGACAAAATAGATATTAACAAAATCCAAACTTTTTAAGGTTGATAAATTATCAGACATATTAACATTAATGAACAATACTTAACATTAACACGGTGTCTTTAATATTGCACTATTTTATAACATAAGTTAATTGTTAATTAAACCTATTCACACTGAGTAAAATAGTCACAAAACATTTGAGTCAAATAGTTCACCCATGAATTAGAATTAGAATTAAGTTTCAGTTGATGTCAGGATCTCTTTCTTCTTGAATCTACTTCATTAATCCAACTACTTTTAATTAAATCTGCTGCTTTTTCTCCAATCATAAAAACTATGGCATTTGTATGACCAGCTGGTATTACAGGCATTATTGACGCATCTACTACACGTAAACCTTTAATGCCATACACCCTTAATTCAGGATCAACGACTGCTTCAGGATCAGAGGGTGGACCCATTTTTGTAGTTCCACATTGATGCTGTAGATTTGTTGTTATATGAGTGGCAGTACAGGCCCAATATTCGTCAGACGCAAATTCTAAGTTCTTACAACCAGGAAATGGTGTCGTTAATAGTTTCGTTCCAAATTTTGCAAAAGCTGGCATCTCGGTAACTTTCACAGCCTGAAAAAAGAAAATTGAACATTAATAAAGCAATAAATAACATAAAATACATATGATAAATGAATATCTAGGAGAGATCATCCAGAATACAAGCCTAGAAAAAACACTATGAAAGATAAAATTAAGAAACTGGAAAAAACTTTCATGAAGACCAGAAAAGAATAAAATAAATAACTACTCTGTAATGACGCAAAATAAAGCTATTGGTACGTTTTATGATATTACAATAATCCCTTGGTATCCGCAGGTTTGGCATCCGCGGGTTTCGGTTATCCGCGAACTTTGTGCGTGGGCCTAGAACCTTAAAATACGTACGTATTTTTACCTTGTTTACACCCTACTTGGTTGGAGGTGGGGAAGTCATACAATTCCGAAAACATGTGTCACTCTACGTGTTTGAAATTTTAGAAATTTTTGAAATTTCAAACACTAGTGGCGGATGAAATTTTACAAATCGTTCACAACATGGAGGCAGAGGGTGTTGCTCAAATCGACCACATAGACGTAGAAGAAATGATCCAAAGCCATAACTAGGAAATAACAGTGGAGGAGTTGGAGGAACTGATGACACCCAACAATGATATTTCCGATCCCTAAACGAAGCCAAGCATTTCTTCTCAAACCATCAACGAGATCCTCAGCATGGCAACGCAGCTCTCTGATCACGTGTTGGAGATGGGTTCCGTCATGAAAAGGGCCCTTCAATTCGAAGGAGGACTCCAGGAGCTGATGACACCATACGAATAGGTCCACAAAGAGTTTAAAAAGAAGAAGAAGCAAACAGCCATAACTATTTTAAAGAAAATTAAATTTTTAATGCGTACAGTACTGATTTATTAAAAATTCATAGATTATAGTAATGGTAAAATGGTCCTAAAACTATTAAACACTAAAACGACTAAGGACTTTTCCTTCAGAACCTAACCCCCATCTTTTCGTTCATATAATGTATCATTATCCGCGGTTTTACTAACCGCGGTAACCCTCCGGAACGTAACCCCCGCGGATACCGAAGGATTACTGTACTGAAGACTCGTTTATCTGATGTTGACAGGATAAGACCCGATTTGTATAAACCAAATTTGCAATTTTTTCACCACAATTATATGTACATAACTAAAACGAATCGGTCCCTGGAAAAAGGTGCTAAGTCATTTTTTAAACTTTTCGGTTGTCTGAAAATGAATTCTGTAATAAAGAATACATTGCCAATGCATAAAAGTTCTTAGCTACGAGGTGTGGTTATTAAATAACGAGATTGACGTTGTAAATTTTTTATTTTTATTTTATACATAATCACTTATTGTCACCTTCAATATACACTCCTTCTCTATCCCTACAACGCTCCATGCAAATTTTACATTGTTGGAAAAAAGTACTGGAAGTCATCTTCTGACAGCTCCTTTAGGACACGTGCCGTTAAAAAATGTTTGAAATGAAACTCGCAAAAATGTTTGTACTGACACTTTGTACACGATTGAAAATGACCCAAATTTTTTGAAAATTATAATAACATGTGATGAAACGTGGTTTTTTACTTATGATTCGGAAACGAAGCGCCAATCCATGCACTGAAGAGCCAAACTTCACCGAGAGCCAAAAAAGTTCGAATGAGCAAGTCGAAATTTAAAGCAATGATGACTTTTTTTATATCCATAGGATTGTGTACCTTCACTGGGTTCCTGAAAGTCAAAAAATTAATCAATATTACTACCTTCAGGTACTTTTTAAATAGGGTCAAAGAGTAAGGAAAAAACGCCCCGAAACGTGGAAGGACAAATCATGGGTTCTCCACCAAGACAATGCACTAGCTCATTCCGCGTTATCTGTCAAGAGGTTCCTAACCAAGTACAGCATCTCAGTGTTAGAACATCCACCTTATTCACTAGATCTTGCACTATGTGACTTCTACCTGTTCCCTAAGGTGAAATCTGCATTAAAAGGGACAAGATTTGAGTCTAAGGAAGCGGTAAAAGAGAAAGCGGCACGTGTCCTGAAGGAGCTGACAGAAGATGACTTCCAGCACTGTTTCCAAACATGGAAAATTCGCATGGAGCGTTTTAGGGATAGAGAAGGAGTGTATATTGAAGGTGACAATAAGTGATTATGTATAAAATAAAAATAATTTTTTTTACAACGTCAGTCTCGCTATTTAATAGTCACACCTCGTATTAAATATAAATATATTTTTTAAACTTATAATTTTAAATTCTTTATGATTTGGTGTAAAATACCCGTTTTTCGTCCCGGTTCTAGCACGACTAACATTTTATAACAGTGTTCTTAATTTATATGAACGTCAAATAAATTAAAAATTTTTAAATACTCTAACGGTGCAATACTAAATATAAATTTTCTTGAATATAAAATCAAATTAAAATTTTTCAAACATCATTCAACTTTTTTAAATTAAATTACAATAATTATTTCTCAAGGTTTCTTAAAAATCCATACAATGACATAATGGCCAAAAATCTGGTTGTAAATTCATCAAGACCTGTGATGAATAACGAATACTTGGTGGAATTTTCAATATAGCTGAATATAAATCATGTCATACATACAAGTTAAACTTTTTATTTTTAGAAAAATACAAAAAATTAAATAATTGGTGTATTTGTTATATTTTCATTGGTCAATGAAGACAATGCTACTAATTTGGGTTACATGCTATAATGTAACATAACAGTATAACTATTAGAAGGTTAACTACAGGCTGAAGTCCTTCTATTTTTGTAATTTGCATACACAAATTTATTCTGTCACCCGTTAAAAGAAACCCGTTTTATTTGTAATTCATGAAGGTAACACGTGAATAAAAACAATTTCACGTTTAATGATTTTCTAATTTATTTTAATATTTCTTTTTCAACAGAAAAAAATATTAATACGTAAATAATAACAATTACAAAAACTGTACTTTAACAATAATTATAAATAAGGTCTTTAAAATTTGTATTATTTACACGTTCACACTAAATAAACAGAATAAATTCGACACAAAATTAAAGGTATGCAATGCCGCGTACTCGTTTTCTCGTATTATCAACCCGTTTACATTTCGTATCTGTGGTTTTGATACATTTTCGTGTTATATAAACAGCGAGTATGTACTTTTATTACAATAAAACGATTTTCAAAAAAGTGATTTATTACAATACATTTTAGTTGTCAGTTATTTAAAATTTGATTCTAACATAAATAAATTTGAACGAATGCTCTATAGATCCTTTTTTAACGATTATAAAAATGAAACACTTTACACAAAATTATGAAATTTAAAAAAAAAAAAATTTATGTTACGTCCAAATTACTGGAAATAATTTAATTCTATGTGTAAATTTTATCTTAAGGTATGGTAATCCTTGAAATCCTATGGCAAGACCGTATCAATCCTCTGATACAGCAAATATTAAGATTACATTTTAACTTGCAGCAGCCTACGAAGAAAATGGAGTAGAGATCTACCGTTCTTATAGCAAAAAAAGTTATCGAAAGCCATATTTTATTTTTTATTGTACAGATTTGATCTTTTTCTTCTTCTGCCTTTCAAGGATTAGACATCTCTGCCTGTTCCGAACCTCTCAAATCCACCCATCTCTTTCTCGGGCGTCCTCGCTCTCTCCTGCCCTCCGGCGTATAGACCATTGTCTGCTTAGGTATCCTATCCTCCCGCATTCTGTTTACATGCCCTAACCACTGCATTCTGTTCTGGAATACCTTGTTGTTTATAGAGAAGATGTTGAGTTCTTTCCTTAGCTTGGTATTCCTGTAACGATCTTCTCTACACACCCATACGTATGTCAAAGAAATTTCATTTCAGATGCTTGCAATCTACTCTCCTTTCGCTTTGATAGCACCCAAGTTTCACTGCCATAGAGAAGAGTCGGCACTGCTAATGTTTTATAAAATCTCACCCTCGTGTTTTTGCTGGTGCTATTTTTTTAAAGTGCGGTGGATAGTTCCGCATATTTGCTGAAATCGATGCATCTTATTGTTATATCCACTGTTGCGAAAACCTTTTGAAGATCAACAAAAGGTAAGTGAGTTTCGAGACTGAACTTTCTTTTCACAGATTTGATCAAACGTTCAAATTTAATTTTTTTACCATAGGCCTAATCATTTTCATTTTTTCCTGTTACTTGAAACGTTTGTTATAATTCAAATTTTTAACACAAATTAACATCTGTAAGTATATTCTTTACTCGTAACTTGCAGATTGTTATTTTTGTATTTTCTAACCGACTGCAATATTATTTTTCTGGTAAATTATAGATTTGTGAGTAATAAATTAAAAAAATAGATTTAAAAAAATAATTCTTACACTTTTCCTAATTTTTATGAAAATAATAGACCGAAAAATAAAATCCGGTATTAGTTTTAATTGTCACGGTAGCGTTTCACTTTTAATAAAATTCCTGCGATATGATTACACAAAGAAAATTATAAAGCTGTCTGAAAGAAGTGTGAAAACCATCTGCCTATCTTTAACTTGATAACGTGCAGTTTTTTCTAAGGATTCCAACCACGTAATGTACGTGTTCGGAGCTCTCACTCTATTCTCAATGCATTGATCAGAAATTCCTGCAGTGTGTTTTATATATATAATTTATTTATGTGGAAACGCTGGCAGCTATTGACAGCGGCAATCAGCCGGAATAAACTAGTATTCTGTTCGCAACGGATCTAAACAGCTATACACATTACATTCCTGTCCATTACGGTGAGCCGTCTTCTATCCAATTCTCATGTGTAATGTATTTTCTCTTAGGCTATTGGGTATTGTAACTGATGAACGTTGTTCCAAAACTACCTAATTTATGTAAATACAATACAAATTCTTATCTGATGTAAACAATTTTACCCTTATTGTAATTTTTCTTATTTACGTTTTTAGAGGAAAGTCTACTCAAAAAATCTATACTTTTTGTTTGTAAAATTTTATCAATTTTTAAGTTTTGTGTACATTATTAATATGTAATAATTTTGAATAAGCATGTGGGTTTTCGTTTTCTAAGTACATTTGTTAGAAATTTACAAAAATATACTTATCATAAGCCAATTTGATGTCATGATAAAAGTTGATCTACGGTGAAAAAGTTTCCATATACCTACATGATTTTAAAAAAACTTTGCTTAGAAATAATATTTCTACAATTCAATACGAAATTAATACATTCAGTACAAAATACCAAAAAAGTAATAATTATTCTAAAACTAGATAAAATCAATTTTAACATTGTCAGTACAAAATGCTCCAATAAAAATAAATGCCTACGGAAAGGTTGCCATCAATATATTTTTCAAATAACATATTAAATAAACATATTAGTAGACATAGACATATACATATTAGTAACATATTAGTAGAAGTATGATGATGTACATTAGAAATATAATGGAGTACTTCCTTACAAAATAAATGTAAGTAAATTCTTTACACGATGAATCTAATTTAGTCTAAAAGAAGAATGCTAGACTATAGAGAAACCAACTCAATAGAGACTTTTACAGTGATTCCTTATTGTAAGCTTATCTGCTTCGCTCGTCTCACTCAATCAGTTATAGTCGTTAATGCCGACACCTATACGAGCTCACATGCATGTGTGTCTGGTGTGTGGGCTTATAAGTGTCATTAAAATGTATTATGTCTGTCCTAGCGGTACACAAAAATTTCTGACAAGGCAGGTAGTGGGAATGTATTTAACAGCGAGAGTACCAATAGAAATGAATCTTATTGTAGTCTAGTGTTTACCTGAAACCATTACTAGTTTGTCACTGCTGATTAATTAAACCTTAATTGTGTTCAAATTTTGTAAAGAAATTGTGTTCAAAGTTTGTTTTAAATTTGGTAAAATATAACTATTTACAGTCATCAGAAAAATTGTAAATATATGGAAACTTAACTTATTTTTGTTATAATTTCTTCTTACAAGAATAATATTACACCCTATTTAATTATTTAGGAAATGTTTTTTTAAATTTTCCTGTCAAATAACCTAAATTTTAAATCGCACAAAGTTTTCTTTTATTAGAAATAACTATATTAATTTACAATAAACACAATATATACAGGACTTACGATATTTTTTTATTATTTTAGAAATTGCGTGTAAAATTTCATTTTGATATGTTAATATTTTAGAAGATTATAAGGGGTGCCATGAAACGAGATTTAACAAAGATATTTTGACGTAATGTCAGACAAAATTAAACGCGTTTTATTTATGTTACGTAGTAGATTATAAAGTATTCAAAATCGTTATGCATTAATCTACACGATATTCAAATTTTGTTTTTTGTTAAACAAAATATTATTATTTTTCTTATATCAAAAACAGAAAAACCAGAAAGTGAAAAATTAATTATAATAGAATTTTTCATAAGTGAAAAACATACAGGACTTTAGCGTTAACAAAAAATTAATTTGCATTTTCTATTATATTGATTTACAAACAGAATGTAATTTGCGATTATGCATAATTTTAATTGTTATTAAAATTATAATCACAAAAAACGACTAAAATAATGAAAACAACGAGTATAACATTATTCTAAATACAGGCGGCTACTTTAATATGGTATATACGTATAACAAACATTTACAACAAATATAAAAACGGTATGTTTTTATTCGTAATGGGTTTTCCGATAACCAACATAAAAATGTTAAAGAGCGTTCAAGATATCAGTAATATTTACGGACAAAAACTTACAATTATAACGATATTGAATTATTATTTCACTAACTTAAATAATTACTGTAAAACCAATAATTTTTTTAAACTAACAATCGCTGTAAAACTGACGCCTAAAAACAGTGCAGGCACGTATTCAGTAGAGAGAATTTGCTCTCCCGAAAAAAGTGCGGGTGTCTGTTCAAGGAAAAGAAACAATTTATGAAAACGATTAGAAAAAGAAGACTGAAATTTTACGAACACCTGTATATAATGAATGACAACCGGTTGTCAAAACAAATTTTTAAAACACTTAACATTAGACCTACGGTGTCAGATAAATGGTTTAAAGGAGTTAGAAAAGACATTGCGAAACCGGAATAAACCGAGAAAACTTAATGAAATGAACAAAATTCAGACAACTAATTACAGACTTTAAGAGCTTCCATGAAGAACAAAAAACGAACACCAGGTGGACAGAAGAGAGGAGAAAACCCTACGTTGAGTGAATGCTGAGAATGGAGCTGCAACAACAAATTACGGAAACGTCTAAAATTACCTCACGCGGTCAAAAATTAGCCATAAACGAGGGAAAAAATATCTATGTGTATTTGTGTGAGTGTGTGTACGCGCGGGCTTTTGTACACAATTTTTTGTTTTGGCCCCTCCCACCGAAAAAAGTCTGTGTATGTGCCTGCAGTGAAAGAAGACATTTTTTGATCAGGGATTGGTTCAAAAAACGTCACCAACACAGTCTAAACTGTCATCCTAATTATTTTTTGACAATGAACTTACTAAATAAGTAAACTTAAATAATAATATCAATAAATAAGTAAAAAAATAATATAAAAAATAAATAAACCGGGTTGATTTAGCGGTAAGGTTATCGCACTTGTCAGCTGTTTTCAAGCTGAATTTTGAAGACGAAGGTTCGGTGATTCATATTTGGGGCACTCTGTTCAATTTAGAACAATAAGCAATTCCAAGACCCAATGAGATGATGATGATATGAATGAGGTGTAAATGAGGTTTAGTCTTTTACAAACTCAGCCGACCATTACTGAAAGGGTACAGTTAAATAAACCCCAACCATCACAAAGTTCATTAGTAACAACTGGCTAGTATTTAAATTCATATAAAAGTAACTACATTTTACTAGGTTCAACTATTTAAGTTTAAAAGTTCTCTGAAAATGTTTACACAGTAGGCCTATTTTTTGTAATTTTCATTCGCCCTTTCTAATTGTAAAGAAATATATTCCATAAAACTTAACGTTTTATAATACTATGTCTACCGGAAATGCACTGTATATTTTTTATCAGTTCCAATATTAGAAATAAAATACTAATTTTTCTGTAATAAATAAGTAAATTATATAAATAAGTAAATTATAAGTAAATCAATTTGGGTTAATTTATCCTGAGTAATCCCAAAAATGTTTTATTTGTCTATTCTTTGATATAATTCCGTCGTATTTATTACTAAGCGAACATTTTTTTATTTTGCTGATAACGAACAAAAAACCAAGGGATATAACAAAATAAAAACTCGTGTTTGGAAACTGAATTATATCAATGACTACAAACGTAAATTTGTCGGTCTACAAGGCAAGTTCATTTCATAAACTTTACGTAAAAAAAAGAAAAAAATCACACAATAACGTAGGACAAAGAAAAAATGAAACGTTTTAAAAATAATAAAGGATTTCAAAAGTATGCAATAACTTATATTTGTTATATTACATACATGGCATTCTCAACAAGCATTCATTAACAATGATTTGAATTATTTATAACATGGTACATATTGTTTATAATGTTCATTAAGAAAATAAAAAAACAATAAATAATATCTCATCAAAATTGTACCGTTTTCTGTAGTTTAAGATTTAAAATGTACAATTACAGGCCTACATGATTAGATTGCTTACACTGCTAATAAATTTCAATTGAATTACTTAGACTAGGTTAATTACAAAAATATTATTACAAACTTAAAGCTTAAACTAAACTTAAATAATAAATAAAGTATGGCTATTAACCAAACAAAATCTTATCTGAATATAATCGCTCAATATTAACTATACAATTACGCACTATTATCAAAGTCGATAATAACCAGTTTTTAACTACCAGGATATGTTTCAAACAGTAAGGGTGTCTTATGTAAAGTTTTATGCAATCTTATTTATCTTGACCTTATTTTGTTTTAAAAATTAGGACTTCAATTGTACAATTTTTTCCACAGTTTTATATAAAAAGTACAAGTACCGTAAATAAGATGAATACTTCTTTCGAACGCCTTTTCTTTTTTAAGCTCACCCTTTTAATTTATAACGCCTGAAATATTTAATATTTTAAACATTTAATTTTTGATGAATTTTAACGTTTACATTGTAATGTCTTGCTATTTTACAATAGGGCAAGGAAGTATTAAGTATTTTTTTAATATTTTACATCAAAATTTCACCTAATTTCACGTTTTATGACCTGTAAGAGCCTTAAAATTCCTACTTGAAAAAAACATTCCTTTGAATCTGTAAATATTTTTGCCCAACAGTAAAAATATAAACATATAGGGCTTTGACTTAAAATGAATGGGTTTTCATTCCTTCCCGAAAAAGGAATTAGGAAATAAAGTTGGTAGATTTAAATTTATGTATGGAAAATTTTCTCCGATTTAAAGCCCATTGTGAACCCCTAGGGTTTGCCATGGGACGCTCGGGGGTTCCTGGAAAGGAAATGTCTAATAGCGGATTTGTAAAACCAAAAACTTTTAACTAAACAAAAAGCACCTACACTAGTAAAAAATTTTAACAAGCAGATTCAAAATCTATTTTCAGAAAAAAATTTCAATCAGAACGGTTGGATATTGCGCAAAAAGAAATTCTGATTGAGATTGCTACTGGCAGACCATTGAAATCAACTTTCAAGAAAAAACATTTCATTAATTTTTGGCTAAATCTCAACAGTGAATATGAATATCTGTCTGATCTGGCAATGAAGGTTTTGTTACCTTTTCCATCCACTGCATTGGTGGAAAGAGCTTTTTCATCTTACGCTTTCATAAAAACTAATACAGAAACAAGTTGGGTGCAGCCCCAGATATGAGTACTTGACTTCTTTTGAGCCCAACTTCAATGAACTGTGTACAGCAGAGCAAGGACAAGGCTCCCATTAATGTGCAAGTAAAAGAAGTGATAAATATGATTATATTTTTAAAAAATCAACTTTCTGAATACAAATAACAAAATCAATGGAGAACAAGTTGAATTTTAAAACATTTTTAGTTAAAAATATATTTTTTTAAGATTGTAGCGCTAAAACGTAATCACAAAATATAGCACTCATGCTATTTTAGTTAACTTTTATTGTAACACCAAAAGTTGATTTTATATTATTACCTCTAGACTAGAATCTAATCCAGGGGCGCAATTTATAAAAATAATTTGGTAAGGAGTAAGCAACTGAAAAAAGTTTGAGAACCACTGATGTAAAAGATAAACAAAGAACATGAATAGTTAATCAAATATAAATATTTCTTCTCAGTTTCTTCATTTTGAAAATAAATTACTAACTACATTACATTGTGTATGTAAATTATACTTTTATTATTAAGAAATCTTGAGTAGGAGTAAAATATTCTTGTACTAGGTATATCTTTTAAAATTGTGCGTAGCTGAAAAGGTTTTATTGAGCAGATGCGTAAAAGATAGGTAATTACGTCACAAATAATCTCCAATATTAAATAAAGATTTAACCCAATATTCGATGAATGAAAAAGCCAACGTGAGGGCCTTTAACAAAGCTTAATTTCAGCCTACAAAAGGAAAAGTTGCTTCTTTACACTGAAATGCCAACGTGGTGTTTGATGCGACCTTTATAATATAACTCATTTAAATTATAAATTTGTTTACAAAAACAATATTATTGACTAAAATAATGTTCGTGATACTTTAAGGGCAATATGACCTATAAAAGTTTATGTTTTCAGTCAATGAGATATTTTGAATCTGATGCTCATTCACATATTACATAAAGCTACTCTGCAACCATTTACAAACCAATAATATATTTATTAATAAAGGTTGAAATCCATTAATCGATTGTACAAAATTTACAAATTATAATTGTATAAAATGGTGGTATTGTGGCCAAGCTTCTAAACTGGGTCCCGGGTTCGATTCCCGGTCAGGTCCGGCATTTTTCATCCTTTATCACCTCATATAATTACCTTAGCACAAGCTAAGGCTTATGTAGGCATCACTACTCAATTTAGAGATAATTGAGATTATTTAATTGACATAATGTAGGAGCCATTTTAGAGAAAATTTCAATAAGTGAAATATCACGCGAATCAGCATAGTGGGCCCGTGCGAATATATTCGCACAATGTTCTTGGGGTTCAACCCCTTATCATTAAATAAATGATTTAGGTTAACAACAAACTTAAACGTTCTTAGAAGAACGGTGAGTAATGATTTAAACATAGTAGTAAGACAATTTCGTCCTGTTTAGAACGGTTTTAAACAAATACTTGAAAAAAACAACGTTAACAAAATAGGCTATCTATTACTGACTGAGTGTGTTGTAAGATGAGAAGAGAGATGACGCATATCCTGTATGGTTATGGAATATGGCTATGGAGGGGTAAATGTGGGAGAACCGCATTACATTACGCTGTAGTACCGCCACTTTTAAACGAAATTAACTTTTTTCATTTCGTAAAATGAAGCTCATATTAGCATAAATTTCAAGTTTAGAACTTTTGGGAAAATCAGGAAAGAATACTCTTTAAAACCATGTAAAAATTATAAAAATCTTTATAAAATAGAACTCTGTATTTAAAAGTCAATAAAATTCCCATTTAAAATACGTTGGAAGGGATTTTGTGTTTAAATTTGATAGACAAACAACCATCACACGAATCAACAACCACTGCCGGTTGACTGATTTTAATAAAAATGTTTCTGTCGGGTTCCTTTGGCGTACTGAATTTATGTTCCAAGTTTGAGCTTCGTATGTTGTTCCGTTCTTAAGATATTAAATTTTTTTTTTTGAATAACTGTAAATCTACGATCTGCTCTCATAGAACAATGAGTAGATGTGTTGTAAGTATAAATCTTGAGTAAGTAATACCCCTTGGTATTACTCTATAAAATTTCCCATTTTGTTGAATTGATCTTGCCAGGAATGTAAAATAAATTACACAATCACATATTAAAATAAATCTGTAGGGTGTAGTCTGCATAGTCTTCTGTGTGTTCCACTGTTGTCTAGGAGATTGATGGCTTCTGGATTCTGATGATTTTCAAGTCTTGTTTGGTAACTGGTGCAAAATTTCTGTATAGCTTCGTGTACCGTGGGAGTGTTCGTGTCTCTGTGCAATATAGTATTGGATATGTACCAAGGTGAGTCCATGATGTTTCGAAGTATTTTTGACCCGAACCGTTGAATTATTTCAATGTTACTGTGACTTGCTGTGCCCCAGAGTTGTATCCCATATGTCCACACAGGTTTAAGTACAGTTTTATAAATTAACAATTTGTTTTGTGCCGATAATTTGGATTTTCCATTAAGCATCCAATACAGCTGTTGGTATTTAAGATTTAACTGTTTTTGTTTGTTCCATATGTGAGTCCTCCATGTTAGACAGATATTAAATAAACATGTATTTTGGGTGCAGGGGACCTAAGAACGTGTATTTCTGGTGAAGAATCGATTTCAAAAAATCGACATGGAAACACTAATTTATTTTCCTATATATTCATATAGAGCAAAAGAAATTAAAAAAGTTGGCGCATACATTCGCCAGATAATTTCAGGAGAATATCTGTACAATCTTTCTTCACGAATCTTTTATCACAGCTGTACAAACAACTTATACCTGTCATGAAAAATGTGATGAAAAACATGATAAATAATGACTTTACTTAAGGTTTAAAGAAGAACAGCACCAAATATCAGTAGGACTTTAACGAATTCTTTTTTTTTTAGATAAGAAGGCTTTAATGGATTAATTTAGTTTATCATAGTTTTTAGTAGATTTTTCTGTTTAAAAACAAAAATTAATGTATTTAGGATTGGTTCTGAAATCATTCATTTGTTGGCGATGAATCAATCATGTCTGAATCCTGAATCCTGAATCCTGGTTGAGAGGGCCAAGAAGCCCTATGATGGCGACATTGTGTTAAGGAACACCTGGTCGCTCGGGGAACAATATAACAGAATAATTGCAACCTCAAGAAATTTAGGGGGAATTTTATAGTTTAAATAGGAAATAGGATTCTGGTTCGTGGGACATTGGAACTGGGACTTGAAAGGAGGTAATTCATTTTTAGAAGTTTACTGTGGAAAATTTAAAGTAAGGGACAAGTGGGTTTAAGAGCGGCTCTTTTATTTTATTTTATATTTCAGTGGCCTTTTTCAGTTTTGTGGGAGTCCTATTATCTTGGTGAGGGGAAGGCATGCATGCATTTTACTGAACGTGGACTAAAGGTATAATTTAAGGTAGGGGTTTGATTATGATTTCAGGGGAGACGGAAAGGGTAGAGTTTGGCATAATCACCGGCCTTTTTATTTTCTGAGTGTTTACTAATTTAAAATGGCGGCTCTTTTCACCGTAGTGGAGTGATTATGCATAGGAACATGGGGACAACTACCAACTGGGGGGAGTGAGTCATACAAGTAGAAGGGGCATGGGCAAATAAGAGGAATACAGGGCGGAATAAAAATGTGGCAACTCTAAATTTTGTTAAGTGGGTCATACTGGAATTTAGATAAAGTCGTGGAATGGTAATGGCATAGAGACTTCAGGTGGATGTGGGCGTCGGTACAAGTCCTGAATGATCTGGGGTCCGTCAGTTTTCCCAGCGTCGTGTAGCCGTTTCGAGGTATTGTAAATAAAGTCCTCCATAGAAGGGAAGAGAAGGTGTTCGTGTATGATGCGATTGGATATAAGATAGTGAAACTGTGTGATGCACTGGAGGACTTTGTTCTGGTACGCTGAAGTACGTCTTTTGTTGGACTTGGAGAGAAAGGGCCACCATACCGGTGACCCATACAAAAGGAAAGGACGTAGGATAGAGGAGTACATCAGAAGTTTCAGTTTTGAGGAGTATGCAGGAGAGAGGAACAAAGGGATGAGTAAAGCGAACAAGGCCCTACCCTTGCTAAGCTTGCTGTCAATGTGCTGTCGAAGTGTCAGTCGTTTATCTAGGTCAACCCCTAGATATCTCACGCTGTTCTGCCATGGGAGGAGTTCCCCTTCCAATCGTAGAGGCGGAGGAACATTGCGTTTTAGTGTAAAGTGGATTGCTTCGCATTTTGTGGGGTTAAGTGATAGTCTCCAGACACGACACCAGCTAGTGATGTCTAGAAGCTGAGTTTGAAGCGCGCGGCAATTGAGGCGGAGGCATCTGCCGTGACGGTACAGAATAGCATCATCGGCAAACAGTCCGAATTGGATTGAATCACGGACAGGAAAATCGAAGGTGTACATAAGATAGAGGATGGGCCCAAGGATCGAGCCCTGAGGTACACCCGCGGACGAAGGGGTGAGTGGGGACATGGCCATGTGGAACTGAGGAATAGTGACAGAGACTTGGAATTGTCTTCCAGTAAGATAGGAATGGAGTAATCGAACAGTTGAGGGGGGAAAAAATTGTGCCAGTTTGTAAAGGAGGCCCATATGCCAGACGCGGTCAAATGCAGCCCGAAAATCAAGCAGCACAGCCGTCGTGCCACAGTAAGAATTTCTGGCATCCACAAGTGCCGTGACGATGCGGAGGAGTTGGGTAGTTGTGGAATGTCCTTGACGAAAACCAAATTGCTCGGGGGGAAGAACAGATTCAACAACAGGACGTAGGCGCGGGAGAAGAAGCCTTTCGAATAATTTGGACAGGATCGGCAAAAGGGAAATTGGTCTATAACTTTCGGGATCAGTCGGACGTTTGTGGGGTTTCAGAATAGTAATGACTTTGGAAACCTTCCACGAAGAGGGGAAATGTTGCAGCGCCAACACTGCATTGAAAATTGCCAAGAGATGAAGCTTTAGATCTGGCGGGGAATTCAGGATGACGTATCCAGAGACATTATCAGGACCAGGGAATTATCAGAGACAGAGAATCATGTCTCTGTGCCCCATCTTTTATGGAGCCTTCTTGTTGCATTGCCTGGTTAATTCGGTGCGTATAGTTTACTTATGAGATATTTTTCTTCGAATTGAAGTTAATTTTTAAATCAAAGATGTATTTTCAAAAATACTTCATTTGTTTTGAGTGTGTAGATTATTTTGCAGCGTTCTATTCATTTTTAATCCCTAATTTTTGTAAGTTGCAATCTGTTCAATTTAAGAACATTTAACAACCCCATGGCCCAATATGAATGAGATGAGAATGATGTATGTGATGTGTAGTCTTGTACAGTCTCAGGCAGACCATTCCTTAGAATATATGGTTGATTGAACCCCAACCATTTTTACGAGGATTTGAACTACAAAACTTTCATCTCCGAAAATCATCTGTTAAACGGCTGACTTGCGGCGACGACTTTACCACTGTTATGGACAAACTCGGTGTGTTAAGTTCTATTTAACATTAAAAGTTTTATGTAACCTAAGTAATCATCCTGAGTATTTTACGTTGTTATCTTTGTATGTTTTAATTGACCGATGGGTTAATAGAGCGACGTTCTTAATTACCACTTCATTTAAAATTATTCATTACCAAACATTTTTTAACGAATATTATTAAAACAACAAACGCTGAAAATTTCCATCTTTGTGAACAGTAAAACAGAACATTTTAAATTGTAAATTATTTAACCTACGCAGGAATTAAATTAAATTGTAATTCTAAATTTTCGATAGATGTAAATTTTAATTATAAATAAAAATGATGAAAGAGAAAAATTGTATATATACTTTTACTGTACTTCATTATTTCACCTAAAGCTTTATTATTACGTATTGCTGACCATTTTTTGATAACCACGGTTTTTTATGTTATTTTTGTCATTGATATGGTAATTTTTGTTTTTATTTTAGATTATTGAAGTAAAATTTAAAAAAAAGTTTATGAAAATATTAATTGTCTATTTGTACAGTATAATTTTACATATTAATTACATAAAGTTGTAATAAATCCATAAACCCGAATTGAACCCGTATTGTTTTGGTATGGGCACTTGAGAAGGATGAGTGAGAGCAGATGGCCCAGTAGGATATGGAATTGGACCCCAACAGAGAGAAGGAAAAGAGGCCGTCCAACGAGACAGTGGATGGAGGAGGTGATGGAAGCAATGAGCAAGAGAGATCTGCAGGAGGGTGATTGGCTGGATCGGGAAGCTTGGCGATTGAAATGCGAAAGACGGCTTTAATTGCTGTAGAAGTTCGCAAAAAAAAAAAATAAATAAAAAAAAAAATAAAATAAAAATTACATAAAGTTGTAATAAATCCATAAACCCGAATTCCTGGTTTTCTTTAACATGATTGTAATTGGGTGTAAAGTGGGATTTTTCCAAAAACGCAAAAAAACTTAGTTTTTTACACATTATTTTTTAACTACAGAATACACTTATTAAAAGCTTGACACATATGATGCTTTTCCCTTTTCTCACTACATTCAGTTTCTTTGGCTAAGAAAATGTTGGGATTGTATCTCATGGAATTCTGCCAGCAATGGGTTCCCATTGTTTTCAGGCACCTCTTCTGTTTTTCCTTAGATGTTATTATAATGAAAAGCCTTTTATTCAATTTCTTGGCTTCCTAAAACATTTTCTTTTATATTAATCCTTTCTTTCTTAATGATGATTTATTTTTAGTTTATTCACAAGTAATCTGACCTTCAATTTGTTTTATTTAGTTAGTTCTAAGTCATTTTAAGTTAGGAGTTAGTTAAATCCTGTTCATTATGGTAGGGAACTCTGTTATGAGGTTAGTGAAGTTATGTTTGTTTCTAACTTGTTTTGTTTTCCACCACCGGCCAAATTCTCAATGCTCGGATCTTCTTTTAAACCGTGTATAACCTTTATACTTTGATATCCTCTTTTCTTTTCACCTTCTGCTGACTCTTCTGATAGCTATAGACTTTATTAATAAAGTTTGTTATAATTATTTGGGTATAAATTTAAAAGGGCGAGATGAAATAAATTTGAATTTAATGATACGAAAATTGTCGTCATTAATTACTTTTTCTTTAAAGATATTTAAATCTTCTTTGTTGTTTTGTTTAAGTCATCAGCTGAAAGACTGGTTTGAACCTCTAGAGGCTTTACTAAGTAAAAAGAGGAACGATATGGTATACCATTACCTTTCTCACTGAGTGAAAGAATAGCCTATGGTTATCAGCATTCCAGGCCATCTGAAAAGCATCTACTTTCCACCCTGCAAATGCCACCTTCACTTCATTCACCACAGGGTCTCTCTAAATAATGGAATCTTTATAATGATTCTTATAATTCTGAATCTTATACACCTAATTAATAGGTGAATAGCTACAGCAAATGATGTAAACGGTGAGACGGATTTGTTTCACAGAGATACCAAAATTGAAAAAAAATTATACAAGATACTGTGAAAGAAGGCTATGAATATTGCGTGATGTTTAGGTTATTTTATGGTTAATTATGTTATTTGTGTGTGTGTGTGTGGTTAACAACGTAGTTGTAAACATACACAAACCAATGAGTAGTAAGATGTTAGCCGACCGCATTGGAGTAGTTGGTAACGTGCTCGCCTCTCATCATGCGGTCTTGAGTTCGAATCCCAGTTAGCACGGCATTTTCATACGTTACAAAAAATAATTTCGTCTTTCACAGTTACAACCTAACGTCGTCGCTAATGATCACAGTAACTGATGCGACGTTAAATAAACAAAAAAAAACATGATGTTATGGTTAGAGCTACTGCTATGATGTATTTGGAAAAGCACACTTGTAACACTTCCACTCCCCGCATAGTCAACTCTTACACTCGCTGACGATCTTTAACTTACAGTGCGTTACCAGTACTACCTCGTATCCTTGCAACCTGCCATAGTAGTGGGTGGTGACAGCGGGGTGTAGGGGAATTTGGGAGCCCCAAAAAATTTTTTTTCTTTTTGATCTTCCTAATCTTATAATTCTTAGTTTTGATTTTATGATTCTTATAAATCTTAGAACTATAATGGAATTCTTTACTCTTAGAGAAGATACTGACCAGAAATTTTCTTTATTAGAGGACAATTTATCGTACTGGTCACTGCTAAGTTAAACATCTTTTATTTTATTTTCAAATGTATTAGAATACATTTTTACTCCGAATTATTGATACTATTTTAAATTTCATGTAAAATTACATGTGATTTCTTGGTGTAAACAAAGTTAATTATCAGAATAACGCTAAAAATTATGCAATGTCCTTCATTAAAATATCTTAACCGAGGTCTACATAAATTAATATAGACAAGCTATATTTTAACACCTCCATTAAAGAACTTATACAGGCTAAAACTATCTTAGTTCACTTTTCCGAAGTAGTTTATTAAAGCAATTTTTCCTTTTTGCTATTTTCTTTTTTTTTTAATTTTGATTCTTTATTTAGAAACTATACATTACAGTACAACCATTCAAAAGCTTAACAAAATTTTGAATAAACAAATGACGTGAAAAATAAACAGAAAAGATTTTTTAAAAGAATACATCCTAGTGGATAATTAAAAAGTTGAACAGTAAAAAGAAATTAAGAAAAATAGAAAACTAACGCAGAAAATTAAATAATATACACATAACAAGAATAACATAGAATACAAAGTACATAGAATAAGAAGTAGCGTTCAAAGTAACAAAAATATTAAATAATATAAATTACTATACGATAAACAAAATGAAATAAAACGAAAAATATTTAGGGTACATGAGTAATAAAGATCTTAACAGCACATATTAAATTATTATTGCATAAGTGAAATGTTAAAGAATTATAAAAACTGTAAAATAATATGGATATCTTTTAAGCATTATATTTATATATTTTGTTATTAGATCAGTAGATCTCTACTCCATTTTATTCGTAGGCATTGGTGAGTGAAGTTTTGTCTTGACATTTGCTGTATTAGGGGATTAATGTGGTCTGTTAACTTTCTGTTAAATTTTGAGTATTTGATTTTAGCAGTTTTTGATACAAAAGGAATTTTTAAGTCGGAATACAATGTTCGTTTTCTTGCGTAATATGGAGCGTTCGTTATCATACGAAGTATTTTTGAGTCTCAAAGATGTCTACCCGAATTCCAAATCGGTAGTAGGTAGGCCTTATTTTTATGTTAATAATTTAAATTTTAATAGCAGAGTGGATTTTCTGTTGATGAATTTTGAGAGTAATTTTGTACGGTTATTTAGTTGCAAACGTTTTCTTAAAAATAAAATTAATATTTTTTTAAAATAATCGTCGTATTTACTACATTTTTTATGCTCTACAGATAGGGCAAGCGCCTGGTCTGCTGAAATTCTTGAGACTGTGGTCTCGTGGTAAAAAACATTTATTTTTAATATTGTGGCCTTTATATGCATTTTTGGGCAAAATCATAAAGTTAAAGCTGTAGCAAATTACAAAACCTACAACTTTATTTTAACGCGTTGTATTTACAACGCTTAGTTTATCAATCTGATTTTCTTTATTGTGCTTATCACATCGGTAAAATTGAGATTTTTTAAGATTGCGGTCTTATTATGCATTTTACTACAAAAGTGTATATAATTAAAGTTATAATATATTAAAAAATGTTCACCTTTTAGTTCAAGCAATTTATTCTATATAGCCTAATTTAGTGTCAATTAGTGATTTTTCATATTTTTGAGTTCTACAGATGTTGATTTTCATTGTACGTCATTTACTCTTGATAAACATTGGTTATGTTTTTCATTTTACGTTTTCACTAATGATTAGACAGAGAAAGTCATGTGAGTGTTTCACACCAGATGTTTTAATTAATTGTTAATACAAATAACCTTCCTTAAACGAGATGGGTCATCAATATCAGAGGTCTGCCTTAAGCATTGGTTGAACACTATTCTAAGCTACCATAATGTTGGTTCACTAGGTTGCCCACGCAATATAGACATATTAGACAAATATGATATATCAGTTAATGTACAACATGGTTTACCTGTAGGGTTTTGTTTAGTAAAGTAATATACTTGTACGTGGGAGTGACATGATTTTACGACTCAACATAAATAAAATTAGCTGGTGAACATTTAAAGTAAAGCTTTATAATACAAAGTGTTTGAAATAGTACATATAAAGGTTTTTATTCTATGTATAATTAAAAGGAATACAGTTTCTACATTTGAAATAAATAAATTAAACATTTTACCTAAATAAAATGTCATTTATCCCTGATATTATATCAATGAAATTTAATTAAAATTTGTTTCATTAGGGTTACACAGTGTTATAAATGAAAGTAGAGATATTTCTTGGATAATATTATATTACATCGGGTGTCACAAATACAATCTTGTAATTTATATACGATTGTAATCATCGGTATTATAAGGATTCTATCAAAGAACTCCTCTTCGTTATCAAAACTTGTCCACAATTTCTTTCAGGAACACATAAATTCTACATATGCTACAGAAAAAGCTAAATATTTCGGATTACATCTACACAGATGCTTTAACAAATAAAATTTCATTGTAAAATTAATTTACCTTTTAGGATAAGTCAGAGGGTCTGGCATAGGCTACTTTTACACTTAGTGAGGAAGGCATGGTAAACCACCACACTTCTCGTTTTACTTAGTGAAGCTTCTAGAGGTTGAAACCAGCTTTTAGATGATGATCTAAACAAAAAGACCAATCTGGACATATGAAGTTCAACTTTGGGGATCTGCTAAACCTTTGCATACAAAAAGTATATAAGTGATTCAAAACAAGATTTTAGTACAATTACGCAAAGTTCCTTTTAGATTTTAGATTTTACGTTCGGTTAAGGGATCACTGTGGCCATCGATTGTGGCAGCGGGTAATGAAGTTCCCGGTCGACGTCGGTTACGGTGTTGGATCAGCGATCGGAAGCATCAGCTTCTCTCTTGCGGAGTTGTCGATGGGTCTCTGTTGGAGTAGTCATGTGCTGATGGTTGATGTCTGGTCGGAGCTATAGAGTAGAATGACTATCGGGTTCAATCCAGAACGTCTAGTATCGTAACCAGTGGGGTAGCCTTGTGCATTGCCGACAAAGGTCTAACGGCCTTATCAGAAGTATGATCAGCTTCTCATTGTCGGGATGTCGGAAGCATTGTCGGCTGGGAGCATAGTACCTAATCAAAGACGTTGACGTTGACACAAGAAAAGCATTTAAATTAAGAATTGTTTTATTTTTGCACTACTTCATTAGGTATTGGAAATATTCCTAATCGCTGATTTGTTTTCATCAAGTCATTCGTGTCATGTATTCACCATCATTCTTCATGACACTTGTCATTGTATTTTATTATAAAACAAGTAGTAAAATAATTAACAAAAAGAAAGTTCTAATGATACTGAAAAAGTAAGGTGTTGATAATTTTTAAAGTAGCAACAAATCTTAAAGTCTAATGTAAAAGTTATTCGAATACGAACTAAATATAAGTTTTAAGAAGAAAAAAACAGACAGACTACTAGATTGGTAAATTGGTATAATTTAAGTTAATTGGAAAAGTATTCGGTCTGAATATTTCACATAACCGATTTTAAATAAAAAATATTGTAAATCTTTCTACTAAACCTGTTTCTACATAAAAACAACATTAAACAGATTAACAGACTAATTATTATTATTCATGATAAAATTATTTTTCTTTTTAACTTTTTGGTTTGGATTGAAGGTAAATTTTCCAGTACGTTACCGTTGATAAACATTTCTTCGTTAAGTATTTATTTATCATTACCTTATTTCATTTTATCTTTGTAAATAATTTCCATTTTTCAATATTTATTTCAGCTACCTACATCATGTTATTCATTGGAGCTTAATTTTTAAAACAAATATTCAGTTAATTTATGAATTAATTAATAAAGTTATTTTCAAATAATCTCTTTATTTTAGATTTTTATTTACTGTAAAAAAACGTACAATATTTTTACGTGGAACAAATAAATAGATAAGTTAATAATACAAATTGACAAACAAAATTACTTAAAAATAAATTTTCAAAAAAATTTCCTTAAACATTGGCATTTAAATTTGTTGCTCTAATTAAGTGTCTTACTCATATATTTAAAAATTTTAAATAGTTGTCTTAAAAAGCTGTCTTAAATAAGTTGAAATCGTCGGATTTTGTCGCCATTGTCCATCAAGTTAATGGCTGAAATGTTTAAATAGTGTTCAAGTTTTGGTTTGTTTCCTCGTAGCCTATTTTAATGGCTTCCTTAAGAGTTGGTAAGTGTAGGTGTATGAGGAGTTGTGTTTTTTTATGTACTAGGGACAGTCAGTGATAGTAAATAAAAATTTAGATTGGAATCGTGTATAGTTGGTGTTTGACGTTGCTGTTGCTCCCCGTAGTTTTTTTTTTTTTGGTTTAACGGCCGATTCTTCTGCAGTTACTGATAATGCAGACGGTGAAGAATAAAATGATTTTGTAACGTATGAAAATATGCCATGCCTGAATGGGATTTGTACATAATCTAAGGTAATTTTTAAAATTTTTATTGTTATTAAAATTATTATTATTATTATTATTATTATTATTATTATTATTGATATTTTTATACAGAATGATTTTTTAGTCCTGTTACTCAATTGTTAATGTCTGGTAATATTTTTCTAAAAAAAATAAATTTTGTTTTGCGACACTAATTTGGTAGCCCTACTCAAACAGTATGGATATGGCAGTGTGAGTTGATTCTCCTTGAGCTGTGTAAAATTTTGTGCCATTTCCGGTCGTGCTACGAACAGAATGTATTTTACCCTAAAACAATCTCTTGTTTAAATCTGGAGGCTGAAGCTCTAGAACTAATCGTATGTGATACGGATACAATTTCAATTTTTTAGCAGCTTTCTGAGCACTCGAACATGACAAATCAACATGCGAGGAAAGTTTTTGTAAACTTTTCCATGGAGAATTGAGCAATCTTGTTTTCACATTCTCTTAACGTCATCTGTCAAGAGAGTTGGTCGACCGCTACGTTTTCTGCTGCAAACAATACCTGCCTCTAAAAATCAGTTAGTTAGCCTAGAAATTGACTAGAATAGAGTGGAGGAACACCAAAAAATTTAATTTGAAATGATTCTTTTACACTCGCATACGATTTTGTAGCAAAATATTGTTCAAGAATGAAAACCGGTTGTCCTAGGGTAAAAAACATTCTGTTCGTAACACAACTGGAAACAGCACAAAATTTTACGCAACTCAAGGAGAATCAACTCAAACTGTCGTATCTATATCGGTTGAGTAGGGCTACCAACTTTATGTCACAAAACAAAATATCCCTTTCTTAGAAAAAAATTACCAGACATTAACAATTGGGTAACAGGACTAAAAAATCACCCGGTATAAATTTAATGGTATTTATCATTTATTTTTAATGTTTTTAACAAATTTGTTTAATGTATTTCTTGTACCCTTTTTAGATTTTATAATAGTGTTTTTCTTAGTAGTTATTAGTATTTATAAATTTGTATAAATAATTTTTTTTGTTTACTCGTATGCGCGGACAGAACTCTTCGTAAAGAAGCGTTTTTGCGTATAAGTATACTAAGTTAAAAATATTGTTTATAACATAATATAGTAATAACTGTATTATGTTTAATTAAATAAAACAAATAAATAAAATAAAATAAAAAGATTCGAACCTAATACCGCATGATGAGAGACGAGCACGTTACCAACTACGCCCTTAGTAAGTAAGATAGGTTATAGAACAAATTTGCATATTCTTTGTTAATTACTCAATTGCATAATTTTGTTTGTTAGCTTACTATTTTATTAACTGGTTATTAAGTTTGTTTTATAATATCAAAACTTGTATAGTAGGCTTTATTACAAAAAATGTACTACCTGGCCCTCGTTTGATTTTTTTTTATTCCGTAAATAAAAGTAAACAATGACCTCCTCGTGGCGTAGTAACAAGCGCGCCAGAATAAACAACAAAAGGTCCTGGGTTCGATTGCTGGATTGGGGATGGAAATTTTAACACGTTAAAAATCACCGTTACAGTACCAAAACCCGATAGTAGTCGCTAATGACCAACCTGTCAATGCAACTTTAAAATAAACTAAAAAAATAAATAAATAAATAAAGAATAAAACTGTTCAAGGCTTCATTTTTTTGTGATAAATTTTAATTTAATAATTGTACGGTAATTAAACGTGTAGGTAGATATTACAATTTTTAGAACTTTTGATAAATTTTAATTAGCTTTGTTTTAGTGTGTGTTGTATTTAAATAAATTGCTAAAATATAGGAAATTTTATGATTCAGTTGAATTAGTAAAAAAAAGATTTTGTTATTATTTGAATTAATTAAAACTAAATTATTTGGAATCATGTAACATTTAATTAAGTAAGTTTTCAATAACACAAACAAAATTTTACCGTTATTTTGAAAATGAACATTGTGTCGGTTTCTGTTATAGATTGCTTCGAGGATAAATAATTATTATAACTATATGTTGTATTGATAAAACATCTTTGTAACATATGACTAAATTTCGTTCGAAACCTCATAACAACCTGAATAAAATTACAATTAATTTTATATAGGCTTAATTAATATATAGAAAAACCAATTACCGCAACTCCTAATACACCGCAACTCCTAATACTAGGGTAAAATATTAAAATTGGTTTTCCACAAAATAGCGTATATTTTTTTAAATATATGAGTTATTCTGTATGTAATATAATGTGTTTGGGTGAAGTATTATTCTAAAAGAGTTTATTAATAAATTTAAAAAAAAATTAAAATTTTTGTGGTACATCAAATTATTTATATTAATAAAATTCTTACCCTTTTTACTTTCTCTTGCCCTATATGAATATAATAAAGAAGGAAAGTATTGTTTTTATGTAGATTTAAGAATTCGAGTTTTCAACGGAAATACCCAAAAATCATGTTTATACTGAGTGGTGTGTGTGTGCGCGTGTGCGTGTGCGTGTGCGTGTGTGTGTGTGAACAAATATTTTGAGAACGTAATATTATACGAAGTTTAAACTTTGAGCGTAAATTAATTATTATAAAAAGACAATAGCCGAACATTTTCATCAAAATCGGTCAACCGGAAGTAGTAATTTATTGGTTCAATTTTTCAAAATTTTGCTCCCATGATTTGTTTTATGCAAGGCAGGGTAAGCAGCATGTCAGCTGAAATTCGTAGGAAGCCTGTACTCTCTTAGTAAAAAATGTATGTTAAGATTTCGGCCATAATATAAATTTTAGGACAAAAGTGTACATAATAAAAGTTGTAGAAAATTAAAATACCTACAACTTTTATTTAAGGATTTGTTTTATACAGAGCTTAGTTTAGCGTCAATTAGTGATTTTCCATATTTTTAAGTCAAACAGAATTTTGTTAGTATGTTTAATATGGTACTTTACGCGTAATACATAAGTTTAAGCTTTGAGAAGTGATTGTAATTTTTTTAGAATCATTTAGGTATGATGCGATTATAATTTAAAACTAATCGAGAATTAATTTATTCTCACAAAATTTAACATGGATTGGATTATAATATTTTACATTATTTGACAAGATTAAATTTGTTTATCAGTATCTTATTTTATTATCAACTTATGCCTACGCTTATCGTATGAGAAAGAAAAATTATAATAAGTTTGAAACTTATCAAAAGTTTTCAGGTTCATTGAACTTTTGAAACAACATAAATGGGATATCATATACTGGGAATTAAACTAATTTATATCTAAATTTCAATTTGCAGAATTTAGCAGGCGATGTTAAATTATTTGCTAATAAATTAAGTTCTGGATAAAGCAGTGTCACCAAGTGCTATTAATTTTGTATTTAGACGGTCTTCTGTTTTAGATTAACATAATTATTTACTCGATAAACAAATAAAGGATATCTTAACTACTTGTTATATTCCAAGAGAGTCATTTTGTTGCATATATTCTAGGTCAAAGGCCTGGAAACACTTCAATAACTTTAAAGACGTCTCATTATAAATTTTCGACTATAAATAAGCTAATATTTTACCCCCTAAAAAGTTTTACTTCGTCTTATAACTATATTATGTTAACTCTTGTAAGATTTTTATAAGATAAAGATTATGATACAAAGTTATTACGGAAAAAGAACTCTACTACTAATTTTAAAAGTTATTTATCATGTAATAATTTTCATAAATAAATGATAGAAGTTATTATAAAAACTCAAGGATTAAAAATATAAAAATCTTATTCAAATACTTACTAGCCCACCGGGTTGGTCTAGTGGTAAAGTCGTCGCCGCGAGCCAGCTGTGTGACATCTGATATAATCAGAGACAAATGTTCCTGGTTCAAATCCTAGTAAAGTGCAATTTGATTGTTGGAGTTTAATTAAACCATACTCTCTCAGGAATGGTCGACCTGAGTCTGTACGAGGTTACATATTATTTGGTACACTTCATACACATCATTCTCATTTCATTGGGTTTTGGGGTCGATTATCGTTCTTAAATTATACAGATTACAACAAACACACATCATTAGGGATTAAATAAAAATTATTTAGCTAATTAAAACCTAAAGATCACCTCCTAATTTGATAAGTCTGGATATTTCATCACCTCAATCGTTTAAAGATAAACTTCCGATATTTATTTAATAACTATTTTGTACATTAGTTAAGTGGACTAATTACTAAGAAAGTTTTAATTTTTTATTATTTCTAATAATTTAGGTAGTTAGTTTTTAATAATGTATTAATTTAATTTATTTTTAATTAACTGATAAAAATGACTGAATTCTCTGAACCTTGGAGTAGTTTTGGTGAAATAAATATTCTTTTTATGAAAAATGTATTAGGTCTGGTTAATACAATCTATCAAAGAACCCGTATTGTAAAAAAAGGTAAAAAAAGAAAATTATACATCGTTTTTTACGCTACATCATTTTTTGGAGACTCCTGGATACAGTTAATAAAACAATAAAATAAAACTATGTTATATAGAATTTTATGACGTAGGTGTGTGTTACAGCAAGAACTTTTTATACCAATAAACATCGAACAATTTTTAAATTAGTTAATTATATGGGATAAGTTAATGATTGAGCCAAAATGTAAATTTAAGTTTTAACGTACTAAAGAATAAATTTGTAATGACCTTGAAATAAAAAATGTATAAATATGCGTCACTTGTCTGCACCTTTACTATCAGATGATTTAATAAATAAAAATAAAAGTAAATAATGTTTTAAAGTCTATACACGAACCGTGTCCATCTCAACATCCTGCATTGTCAACGAAATACTCTAGTGAAGCTGCCTATAGAAGCAAGTCCCAATACAAACTCTCTCGCTAAAAATTCTGCAATGTGATGGTTTCATCGTCACGTTCCACGTCAACTGTAATGTATATCCCTTGTTGAAAAGGCGGGCTCGTCAACTTCCTATCCTTATTATATCTATCAATAGAACGTTTGTATTTTTTTTAAATACGTTAAAATAACAAAATATTATAATACAAAACTTTTCTACCGAAATTCTGCTGTTGGCTTTAAGTTAAAGTCAGCTTTATTGGTGTAAATTAAAATTTGTAATATAATAATGCGTTCTAATTAATTGTACTGAAAATTTATACCCGAATTCTAGAGAAAAGACTTCGTGTGGTGGTGGAGGACCAGTTTGAGGAGGAACAATGTGCCTTCAGACCAGGCAGACAAACTCAAGACCATATTTTCTCGCTGAGATCAATCTGTTCGAAGTCTATAGAAAAAGGAAAACGGGTTTATCTGGCATTCTTGGACCTCAAAGCAGCTTTCGATACGGTCCCAAAATGTGTTGTATGGGAGACGCTGGTTGCCAAAAACGTATCACCAAAATTACAGCGAGCAATAAAAAGTGTTTTTAATAATGTGACTGCAGTGATCAGAACGTGTGGAAGGATTTCAAGACCGTTACAAATGGAAAAAGGAATTAAGCAGGGAGACAGTTTGAGTCCACTACTTTTTGTGATGATAATGGACGAAATTAATAAAATCTGCAAAAGACGAACTGACAGAATGATGGTGGGACGTTGGAACTTGAGGCCCATATTTGCTCAAGCTTTGTTATTTGCAGATGACATAGTTCTTATTGCTGACTCTGAAAGAAAGCTTCAAACTGCAGTAATTGAATGGAATGAAGAGATTAAAAGGAAAGGCATGACACTGAATATCAATAAGAGTAAAGTGATGGTGGTTAATGGCTTGGAAGGTGAAAGAATTAGGATGGATGTGGAAGGACAGGTAATGGAACAGGTGAGGTCATATGAGTATCTGGGTACAGTAGTAAGGGACGATGGGAAAATAGATGATGAACTAAGAAATAGAATCTCTAAAGCTAGTCGGGCCTTCTATGCAACCAGAAATTGTATTTTTGGAAAAAAAGAAGTGGGTGCCACAGTAAAAAACAGGGTCTATAAAAGTATTATTGAACCAATAGTCCTGTATGGTGCAGAAAGCTGGCCCTTGAAGCAACAACAAATGAGCAGAATCAGGGCAGTTGCAATGAAGTGCCATAGAAGGACAGCTGGGAAGACATTGAGAGATAGAGTAAGAAGTGAAAGAATCAGGGAGGAAATAGGAATGAAGGATGTGAAGGAAGTAATAGATAGAAAACAATTGGGATGGTGGGGTCACATACAAAGAATGGATGACGAAAGGAAAGCCAAGCAGTATGCAAACGTAATCGTTGGCGGGAGTAGGAAAAGAGGACGTCCACGATACTCATATGATGAGCACATACGAAGATTGGGAGAGGAAAGAGGCATGGCCCTAGGGCAAATGAGACGATTGGCGGCGGATAGAGTACAATGGAGGAAGTTGTCCGAGACTACCCCGACGCTGTAAGGCACATGGGGAGAGAGAAAGAAGAAGAAGAAGAAGTTCTAATTAATGAGTCATATATTTACAGAGATGAATACATAATTTTGTTGTCGTTTAAGTCTGATGACCTAAGGCTTATTTGAACCTCTAGAGTCTTTATTAAATAAAACGAGGAGTAAAGTGGTTTATAAATGCCTTCCTAACTGAGTGGAAAAGTATACTTATCAGTATGCCAAGCCCTCAGAAAAACATCTACTTTCCACCTTGCAAATGACACCTTCACTTCATTCACCTCAAGGGCTGGATGTATAATGAAATTTATTACTTTTAGAGGCGATACCTCTGACCAGTGTCGTTTACAGCTGTATTTCTTCTGTTCTTAAATGCTTCAGTCATACAATGGTTGACCATGTGATAAGAAACAGAACTATTTGTTGTAGCTGACGACATGTCCTATACTCCTCCTGGAGTCTCCAGGGCGCAAAAAAAAAAAAAAAAAAAAAAAAAAAAAAAAAAAGCTCTGGAACAGATCGAGTGCAAATAATTGAACACTCTATCTTCCTGTATGGGTAATCAAATAGGAGCACATAATAAAAAATAAGAAATAATTTATTATGGGATTTTTTAAAAAAATTGTTAATAATTTCACAAGACATTAATCATAATTACGTAATTGATCACCAGTTCTACTAAGGAAAATGTAACTTTATTACCAAATACTATTGACAAAATGGGTCATAATTAGGTTCTATTTTAACATGTGGCTAATTACTGGTTACAGGTTGCTTAAAACCTTTTGAATCTTTATATTTTTCATAAACTTTTCATTTTATTCTCTCTTTAATTTTTAATTTAGAACTACACATTATAACACAATAACTAGAATGATGAACGTATTAGTTAGGCGTGGAAAAAAGAGTCATCCAAGCAGTGTTTCCACCAGAATGATACATTCACACTACGACGGAGGAGATGTTGATGAAAAATAGCCACAGTGTCGGCAAGGAAGAAGTTGAAAAGACATAGTTGTGATTATGAAGAGATAGACACCCTACATTAAAGATGTCTAAAATTTGGAAAATGTTGAATGGCCATATATCGAGCAAGATCATTTTGACGATTTTGGAGTATAAATATTCTTTTATAAAGTCGTCTAAAAAAATAAAAGAGAAAAAAGATGAAAGACAAAACAGATCTAAAAGAATGAAAAAATACTGGGAGTAATTAAAGAACACCCAGAAGGAAGTACAGACGACCCAAACAGACTAAAGTCGGTCATGTGGTCATAAAAATATTAAAAAAGTCGTCTAACGACGGTTTTTACTTAAGAAATGCGAAGGTCCAAAAGAAGCATTTCGTTTCGGACGTACGAAAGTGCTCCATAGGCGAATCTTAAGTATCTAGATAGGATCCTGTTTATATTTGTTTATGCAGCAGCCCAAAATATCTGAATTCCGTACGTCCACATGGGTAAAACGTGTTAATTAATTTTTAGCTTTAGAGGTGAAATACTGCTGCAGTGGTAGAGGTTCTAAGGCTGGTGGGAAGAGACGAGAGCTGCTGAACCACATCAAACGCAGGAAAACCAGATTTATCTAGGGCACATGATGTGTAACCCAAAATATCTACTACAGCTGATAATAGAGTAAAAGATCGAGGTTAGGAGAGGAAATGGAAGGAAGGAATTGGCGTGGCTTCGACATGTCAACCAATTGACAGGACTGAAAATGGCGGGAGACCTTAAATACACGGCAAGGAACAGAGAGGAGATGACGGAAGTGATCGCTAACATTAACTAGTGGATAAGCATTGGAAGAAGAGAAGAAGAAGGTAGAATTCCAGATTTAACAAGATAGAATAAGCGTCTGAGGAATTTATTTAGTAATAAACATTTGCTCTTTAGGTGTTCATTCCACTTAACGTCTCCTACCCAACCACAAACTCAGGTACTTCACCTTTATGTAAGTAGTTATGTTGACTCCACTCAGGAATACGGGCGGATAGCTGCCTCTACGAAGTGTAAAGATGACTTGCGCAAATTTCCCACAGTTAACTTTAATCCTCCCTTTCTATAGCCATTTATCAAGTTTGCTCAGACATTGTTGAATCTTCATAAATTTTAAATACTTTTTTGCTTACTTTTTTTTTTACTTTTTTTTGGAAACAATCTTTTATTATTTATGTAGAAAATAAATAGTGTACGTAGCCATAAAAATGAGATAAAATCCTAAATTCTTGAATTTAATCGTAATGAGCAATAACTACAATCCAAAAATACAAAAAAAAAAAAATAGTAATTATGATTCATCAAGTAATAAACAATCATCAGTTAGTAAAAGTATGTTTTGTTAGCAAGTGTAAAAAGAATTTATTTGTAAAATTATTATAATAATAACAGTCAGAAAACTGGCAGATAAAATTTTTGAAAATATTGCCGTAAAATAATTTTGTAATATGTATGATATTCTAGAAATGGTTGAAAGAAGAGATTATTACGAGAAATTGTGCATTGCATGGGGCTGAGCTATTGAAACCGGAAAATGGGTTGTAATGAATGAAATGTTTTGAATAAAGATTCTCAAAGTCGTAACTACTACCTAGAAACGTATGTTTTTATTTTGATTCCTTGTACCGTTTGAAACAGAGAAAGGGTTTGAAGATCGAAGAAACGGAGAAAGGGTCTCGATTATTCGGGAAACTATAAGACAGCAGGTATAAAAACAGTTAGACACTTTGTAGTGAGTTACTTAGTACTAGACTGTGAATGGAGTTAGTGCTGTATGCCGATTAGAAGTAGTGTCGTTAAGGGTCTGGTTTTGAATGAAGTTAGTAGTGCGTATGTGTACGGGTGGTAGCAAGTATTTATGAACAGGTAAATCATTTTTGTTTTGATTGTTAAGTGACCGTATGTTATTTATAGTCAAGTTTTAGCTTTAAATTTTGTAATTTATTTAATTTTCGTAATCGAATTGTAATTTGTAAGAAACTACGAATTGTAATTTGAATAGAATTGTAATTTGTAAGAATTACGATAATTAGTTGTAGCTATTAATCGGGTCAATAATTATTTTTTATAAGTTTAAAAAAGGTCTGTTTATTGTTTATTATACCCAGATCCCTAAAAGAACCTAGGATTAGATGTTACAGAATTTTATTTTGATATAGCCGTTATTATGGGAATGAACAGAAAAAATTCAAGAATAAATTGTTTGGATTAAAATCAATACGTGGAACCTTTGGTAAACAAAGGAAAGAAAACACTATATGAATTTTGTTTTGATTAAATCAAAGATTTCAAAAACTACATCTCTACTAAAAAGGTCAAATGTTAACTCTCTGTATACGAAAAAAGGTTAAAGGTTAGTATGGCAATGTATTTTAACCGAATCACCTTACAAACCAATAGGATGTAACTCAATCAGAATTTCCCCCTAAGGTACGCTTCGTCATGCAAATAAATTTTCTTCTTTTTTTCGGATTCGGTTCACTCTACACATTATAAGAAAATAACATAGTACTGGTATACAATGTAATAAACAATGTGATTCAAAAATATAAAATCACCGGAGTATTTTTCAAGTTCACAAAAAAACGTTATTAATATCTGGGAGAATATTTTACGGGTTAAAATAACCCATTCAGTAAAAATAAAAATAGGAAAGCCCTATTATTGGTGTAATGGTCAGGACAAATGACTTTTCATTGGGGGTCCCAGTTTCGATTTCTCGATAGTATTTTTTCTTTATATATTTTTATCTGTCATCCGTCATTGTCTGCATAATTTGAGAAACAGTTGGATGTGAAACCCCTAACAGTAAAGTGGTTCTCATTTACCTTTCTCACTAGACGGGACATTATGCTATACCTCTTGAAAAATATTTCAGCCTTTAACTGAGGTATTCATTTCATTTATTACAGTGTTTGGGTGTATCATGAAACAAATTACCTTTACTCTGATTTACTGGTGAAATAACAATTTTCATATGTTTTTGAGAAGCCTCAGGAGTTGCAGCGAATAAAGTTTCAAAGAGTATTATAAAAATTATGAACACCGGCATTATTAATATTTTTATTGGTTTTGTTTAAAGGTTCTTTGAGGGGAGACATATCGTGTCAATAGAAAATTCACTATAATTCCCAATTCAAAAATCAATTTTGAGATAGAGTATTATGGATTTTTATCTTAGGCTAAAGTACCTATGCGATAAAAAAACATAGTTATTCCCTGGTAAATCGGTTAAAACTAACTAGACTATTGAAACAAAAATCAAGGATTCGATTCCTAGCTTGATTCTAAAAGAATTTTTATGCCTTTTTATATCTCCATTATACATTTTTACTTTCTCTTCCCCACCCTGAACCCATAAAATATATTTATACAAATTTGTGTGTGTGTGTGTGTGTGTGTGTGTGTGTGTGTGGGTGTGTGTGTACGCGCGTGGATGTAAAACAATTTAGAAAACGGATAATCGTGAAACTTAAGACTTAATTTAGGGATCAAAAGAGGACAGGACAAAATTTTCATCAAAATTGGTCAACTGAACGTAGTATTTTACTCGTGCAATTGTTAACTTTTTTTCAAATTTACTCAAAAACGGCTCCTAACATTTTGTAAAAAATGACCTTATTAACTATATTTGTACGCTCATGGCGTGTTTTCTAACATTTTTGGTGGAGAGCTAAGCTCTCGTTGTAAACCTGTTTTTTTTTAAAGATTGTGGCCGTAGCTAGACGGCCTAGATTATGCTATGCCTCTTGAGAAGTACTTCCACTCTTAACTGAAATCTTCATTTCATATACTACAGTCTTTGGCTGAAACATGAAACCCATTATCTTCACTCTGATTTACTGTTGAGATAACAATTTTAATTTTAGGGAAAATTGTATATAAGTAACTTAAATTACGAGTATATAAAATTAAAAACGTATAACTTTTATTTCAAATGTTGTTTACCACAGAGATTAGTTTAGAGGGAATCAATGGTTTTACGTACTTTTCTCATTGATATTGGTAAAAAAATGTTTATACAACGTTTGCGGTCTTAATACGAAAGTTAGAGAAAAAGTGTAGCTCTATAATTAATATGCAGAAAATTAAAAACCTAGGCTACAACTTTTATTTGAAGTTTTTTCTACATAAATCAGTTTAGGGTCAATTGATTTTTCATATTTACTCATTGAAATTAAAGTCCAAAAGAGGTTAATTTTTAGCGTCATCCACTTTAAATAAAAATTAGATTATCGTTTTAGTTATTAAAATTGGAAATTTGCCCATAACAGGCAGGTGGAACGTTAAATTATTTACACTTGATCTGGTAGTTCTAGGGCTACAAAAATACTCGTAGTTATGTTTATTTTTGCATGATCAGCCAATTTTATGACTGAAACATTTAAGAACAGAAGAGGTAGAGGTGTAAAATACACTATACTCTATTTCACGTTCAGAATGCAGTACAACTCTTATGAGAACACATTGGGTCGTACGGAAAACATCAGCCCTGCTCCGCCGTCACCATCTGAAGACCACGGGCAAAAATATTTGGGGTTTCCCTTACAATACTCTACCAAGCTTTTAATAAGCTATTACAAGGATTTTAATCAAACAATTCTGAAAAAATACTTTCGCTTTCTAATGAATCGTATTTTATTACGCTGTACATGTCATTATTATATTCTGATATTTAGATAAGAGACCGTAGGTACGTATAAGAGAAAGGGTTATAACATCTCTCTCTTCCTCACTCTCACAGTCAGGCAAAGGGAGTTATATTACCATTTTTAGACCTTTCCGAGATACTAACAACTCTTATTCAAACAAGATTTAAACAATAACTATTCTTTACTTTAAAATAATTATAAAAGACAATAAAATTGATAAGCAATTCCATTACTATAATAATTGTTGGTAACTGATCTTTAAAACGATACAAATTAAGTGTGTTTTCGTATTACGTTATTCAATTAGGAGTTTCGAAATGAGAAAGTGTTGTGGCGCGGAGTAGATATTTTTACTTAGTGTAGTAGCGCTCAAACTCCTATATGAAATACATTGCTTATGGACTTCCCGTACTGCATTTTGAAAGTGGAATCAACTATAGTCAGAGTTGTCTCCTCTGAAAGGAATGAATTTCATTATTTCATTATACAGCCAAACCCTGTGGTGAATGAATTGAAGGTAAGCTTCTATGTAAACCTTGCAGGTTGGAAAGTAGATGCTTTTCAGAGTGCATGCTGATAGTATACTTTTCCATTCAGTCAGGAAGGCAATGGTTAACCACCTTACTCCTCATTACGTAGTAAAGCCTCTAGAGGTTCAAACCAACCTTTCGGCTGGTGACCTAAACAACATTGGCAAGAGCAAAAACCGTGTGAATGTGTCACATTAAATGGTTTTCTTGTGGGTTTACTGAATTCAAACATATTTACAAAAATACATTTATCTGAAGAACATGAAATTTATTAATATTTATACGAAAGATTATGTTATAAATATACATAAACTCTTTGCTATATTCCAGAAATATTCAAGTAATGGCAACATCAGTTGAATGAATAAATAGAGAATTGTTCTTTTATATTTAGCAATGTTCTTTTGAAGGCATTTTTCAGAGCTTGTTAATATTCTTAAGAGAAGTCGTATATGGATTAGAATAAGTATTTTCATTCTTAACATTCTTCGAACCCAATGCGCTGGAAATACTAATTTATGTTGCAGTCGTTCACTCTAAATCGCTTTTTTGTGCCTCCGTCATTTTTAACGAATAAAAAATGTTTCCATTCAATACGATTTGGATGGGAAGGAAACGAATTTTTACGTTTCGCCTTAGAAATATATAACAGGCTTTTATTTACTTTTATTTATTCCGAAAATACACTGATTCATTTTTCCTGAAAAATACGTATTATACAATAAATAAATTTATTTTAAAATATAGCATTATTGATATAATATTTGTAACGTTTAGATACGTTTCACGATTCTATAACAAAATGATTTGAGAAAAATGGGTTGTTTTAAAATATTTAAGTCGGATTAATGATATTTATCACCAACCATTTTTTAATTTTCTGAAAATATTTTTTGTACAGCAAAAACTTCAATCTATTCTTACGTGACCAAAGAAAACCTCTCGATTGAGGAACTTTGTAAATTTATTTCATGTGTTGTATTGTCATTTTAAAGCAAGTAATTTTCTCATAAATGGCTGCTACAATATTTTTTAAGTTGCTTCATTTACTAAATTTTTTATGCTTTACACGATAGGGTAAGCGCCATGTCTGCTAAAATAATTGGGGGCTGTGCTCTCGTGGTAAAAATTACTTTTTCAGATTGCTGGCTTAGTATTTAATTAGAGTAAAAGTGTAAATAATTAACGTTGTAGGAAATTAAAAACATCTAAATTATTTAAAAAAATTTTCTACAATGCTTAATTTTTGTATTTTTCTCATCAAAATCAGGAAAAAATGGGATTTTTAAAGATTGTAGCCGTGGTATGCGTTTTACAACAAAATGCTATAGGCTGCACACTTTTTAATTAAGTCAACACCGCGAGAGAATAAATTACGCAGCAAAGTTCTAAATATCAAGTAAAATTATCAGATCACTCAAATTCTTTGGCTATTAATTTACTTGATAATAGCGAAGACGTAACACGACTAAAAAGAATAAAATTTCTTGACCTTCCATTTAGATTTACCGACTAACCTACATTGTAAATAATTGAAGTCCATATCACCATCAACATCATTTTCTTCCTCTACGCATTCTTCTATCACCACTGTTCATTTTGTTACCTTTTCTATTATTGTTATTCATGTTTTATCTAGTTAATGTTTTCAAAAATTATAAATAATTTGGTTTTTCTTTTTGAAGCAATACCACTGGGTATTTTCTTCGTCATGTGAACACTTTCATGTTATTTACATATAGTTTTTGTTTTTGTAACTGATTGTAGTGATTGTTACTCAGATGTAAGGAAAAAAATTAAGTCATCTTTTATTTCTCGATGGGAGGGTTAGTTTTCAATCATACATAGAATAATTTTCTTGTCTACTCTACCATCTATGGCGTAAATCTTATTGTATAATGCCATTAGGCATAATGCATTCAGGTATCAAATACAGTACAACATTATTCTTTAATCTTCCTTCTTTCAGATTTTTTCAAAATTATGAACGGGACAGATATCCAAAAAAGTCATATCCAATTTCGGTATATAAACCTGTGTAAACCTTTTAAAAACCAAAAGAAAAAAATCGTACCTTTTGCAAGATTTTATATACTTTTACTAATAACATATTCTCAGGTTGTATTTCTTCCCTTTCACTGGCGATTTATAATGACGTCAACAAAATTCATGTTTTAGTATTAAAATTAATATTATTTGTACAGCATTATTTAGATTTTGATCGTGTAAAGTTATGTAAGGAGTTAAACGCCTTAAGTTTAGTTTTTTATGAAAAAATTGCAGCAAGCGGGAGACGTAGATTAGGCGTGAGTTTGAACAGTGATGCTCTCCCCCTCCAAAAGGAGTTTTGTTTTAAATTATCATCGGGAGCTGTACGGTATTGACAACAACCAATTTTATTGCTGTATTTTTGACGTGGATTAGGTATGAGTTTGAACAGGGGCCTCCAGTAGAGTTTGTTCACGAATGGCTGTCAGCTGGTCACCATACAAAGTCGCTTGTCTAACCGGTGTTATTTAACAAATATAGCCACTGTCTACCAGCTGACTGATTGGGCTCGCCTGAATGCCTAAAAATAAATTTAAATTAATGTAATTAAATTTGTGAAATTCCCCACCGTCATTTAAATATCAAATACGGAGTTGTGCAGCCAATGTACAGTATCGTAATACATTTTTTTTCATATAACTTTTTTTTAATGCATAATCTGTTATATAACAATAATGCAACTTATCGATTAGATTTAACTCATGAAACCTCATTACAACCCACTGGTGTAATTAACAAATTATAACATTAAAACATTATACTGTTCTTAATTATTATTAACAATCAAAATTAGATAAATAGTGTGTTTTTTAAATAAATAAAAATAAAATGAAAAAAAACCAAAACCTCCTATAAAACGAAGAAAATGAGAAGTAATAAATAATAAGCACATAATAAATAACAAAAATTAAAGACAAAAAAAATTAAATTGCGAAAGTGACCGCTTCCGTGGCGTAGTGACTGGCGCACTAGCTTACAAAGCGAAAGGTCCCGGGTTCGATTCCTGGCTAGGTTCTGGAAAGTTTCATTAGTTAAAACCCACTGTTTCATTACCCAACGTAGTCGGTAATAACCGAGGTGTTGATACGACTTATAAACTAAAAACAATTATGAAAGTGATTGTTTTCGTGGCGTAGTGACAAGTGGACTAACTTACAAAGCAAAAGGTCTTTTCGATTCAATCCTTTCGAAAAGTCTGGTTCGATTCCTGGCTAGAATTTGGACATTTCAACACGACAAAACTCACCTTTACAGAACCAAAAGCCAAAGTAGTCAATAATTTCAAAGTTGTCGATACGATTTAAATAAACTAAAAAAATAATTACGAAAGTTGTTTGATCATCCTTGAAACAAAGAAAACTCATTTCTCAAAGGCTGTTAACAATTTTTAAACACATTGAAAAATAATACAGAGAATGGATTCTACGAATCCATTAATCTAAAAATGTATAAATATATTATAATGTAAACAATATTTTCATAAATCTCTTTTGAACAGTTTTAACCTATTTTCTTTCCTTCTTTATTTTAAATCCCTTTAGTTAAATCACAAAATGGGTTAAAACGTGTTATCCATAAACTACTTTCTTTAATGACTTTGTATAAAAATTTCAGTTAAGAAAAACTACAGTACATTTTTTTATTGTTATTAAAAGTATAATGTAAGAAAATTTATAAAGTAAAATTCAATAATCTAAAACAATATGGTTTAAGCTGAGCTAGTTAGTTTCATGAATAGTAGTTACTGGAAGTTATTATCAAGTGTGTTTATCAATCTAAGGAATGTAGTAAAGGTAGGAAACATAAGATCGAGGGTTCAAAGTTAAAAGGTATCCACTCAACTTTACCTTTTCCAGTTAGGATACAAAACGTGTACGGTTCTTCATATAACTTTTCGTCCTTTTACCTTTAATGTCGCTTTCAACAATTCCAATTTATCCAACTACTCTCTTGTAGTTTTCTTTTTTTATTTAAAAATATTTGACTCATTATTCTTCGTCAATGTTTTAACTTTATTATGATGATAAAGTTTTGAATAAATATTTACAAAGGCATTGAATTCCATTAAGTTGTTCGTAACTTTTTTTATTTTAAAGGATGTGTTAGAATTTACATCTCGTACGTAGGTTATTATTTGCACCACATGTATATAATTATTCTAGTTAATATAAAATAATGTTACTTTCTCTTGCCTATATGAATATATAGGAAGGAAATTATTATTTTCATGTCAGTTTTTAGAAATCGATTTTTTACCGGATTTTACACATTTTCAGACCCCCTGAACCCAAAAACCATGTTTTTAGCGATCGGTCTGTGTGTGTGTCTGAGAGAGAGAGAGAGAGAGAGAGAGAGAGAGAGAGAGAGAGAGAGAGAGAGTGTGTGTGTGTGTGTGTATTTGAACAAAATCTCTTAAGAACGGAACACCGTGCAAAGTTGAAACTTGAAACTTTAGGTACCACTAGAGGACCCGACATGAACGTTTTCATCAAAATCGGTCAATTGGAAGTAGTAGTTTATTTCGTAATTTTTCACTTTTTTGTGATTTTCGCAGAAACGGCTACTACGATTTTTTAGAATTAACTCACGAAGCGCCATATCCGTTGAAATTCTTGAGGAGGATGTAATATCATAGAATAAAAAAATGTTTTCTTTTTTTAAGATTGCGGCCTCAATATGCATTTTAGAGCAAAAGTGTATTATAATCAAAGTTATAGAATATTTAAAAACCTACGACTTTTGGTTTAAAGGTTTCTTTGTATTACGCTTAGTTTAGTGGTAATTAGTAATTTTCTGTTCTTTTCATGAAAATCTGTAAAAAATGGATATTTTTAAAGATTTCGGCTTTAGTATGCATTTAACGACAAAAGTGTTTAAATAAAATTTATAGAAAATAAAAAGATCAACAACCTTTACTTTAAGAATTTTTCTTTAGAGAGCCTAGTTTAGCGTGAAAGAGTAATTTTCCATATTATTAAGCCAAACTAAGGTTGGTTTTCATTTTGCATCATTCACTCACGATTAAAATAAGGTTAGTTTTTAGTTTATTTTTAATGTTAGGTCATATTCTTCATTATGTGCATTGGCAAGAGAAAGTCGTGTGAGTGTTTCACACCATATTTTTTTTGGTTTTGTTTGTTAATTGCTTGAAAATAAGTTAACAGCTTTTAGATAAAAAATACGAAGTTTATATGAATCGAATCTGACCATTTTCAAACGTTCCAATCAAAAGTTCTACTATTTATAAAAAAAAGGTCCATAGTACGTGACAAATAATACGCTGCATTTATTAGCGTATCATGGTACTGGTATCCTCAAAATCGACGTTAGTAGACTAGTTGAAAGTGGTTAACATTAAGCACGCGTTCCAATTTCACTTCGGAAATGTTCAAGATGTTTAGATTTGGTAGTACCGCTAGTGACATAAGATTCGAAAACTTTTAGTAATTAAACCGAAAAGTTTTGATTGGAATGTTTGAACTTTCGTGTATAACATTTAGCAGAAATATTTCTAATAAAATAATATGTCCTAGTACATTAATATTATTAAAAAAAATTTAGTAAAATATTTTCCAATCAATACTAATAATGATCCAGTATTATCTGTAAATCTTTAATAAATTTTACATTATAGCGACTTGATATTTAACTCTCTAAATTTCAGCGTTCGATGAATCGGAAGTCATTAGTTTATATACCTTAATTACTGAACTCTGTAGACTTAAACTTTTATATTCCCCTATATTTTTATAAACGATATAAATTATCATTGGAAAAAAAATTGCGCATAATATTGTTCTCTTTTAAAACCTATATAGATTTAAGGCTCCTACATTTACTTAACAGCTCAAAATTCTAATTTACAACGAATTCAGCCATTTCAGTCAAAAACATTATGCCTTATAGTACAAGCATCCCTTTAAATTAGTAACAAAACCTTACAAACAGATTGGCGAAAACCTTTCGTTTATTATTTTATCGGACACCTACACAAATACTTTCATAAAAAATCAAAAGAACACGATAACCTATTTGTACGTTTACATTCCATCTTACATCTACCTGGCAATCCCACAAGACGCCTAAAATGAGGCCAGAACAGAGATTTGCTTATGAAAAATAGCTTATTAAAAATTGAAATGATTTTCAACCAAAATTCTTGGGAGCATAACCCTTCTTACGCTTCTCACATAACTTCAACACAATTATTTTAATCATTATATTTATTTGTATCATTTTACAGTAAAAAAATCAGTAAAACAATTTACAGTAAAAAACAGCTAGCTTACATCTTGAAAAAAAGGGGTTTAATTTATGATATTCGTTAGTTGAAGTACCCCTGGGATCAAAAGGTTTGGAACTAAGATGGAATGACAACTGTAAAAAATTAAACCTACATTTACAATAATCATCACGTCTCATAAACTATAGGATTTTATAAAATTATTAAGTTACTTAACTCATGGGCTAAGTAACTGAGATATTTTTTAAAATAAAAAAGAATAGAGGTATTGATGACTGAAATAGGACAAAACAATAGTTTTCGTGAGAAAGTGTGTGTGTGTGTGTGTGTGTGTGTGTGTGTGTGTGTGTGTTGTTTTGCCTCCAGCACGGAAAACTATGATTATAATCGAAACTAAGTTTGAAAACTAAGGTTAAAACAAACAAAATACTACATGTAAACTAGGTGTTCTATCCTAACCACCCAACGGGTTTTTGAGTCGCTTGTAGACACAAATTAACATACTTTACTTTACTTTGGTGCAATAATAAGAAAAAAAAATTCTCAGGAGTGGCATAGAAGATTCTTATTATATTTTAGTCACTTGATATATTTTTGTGCTTTTTAAGACAAACTTAATAAATACGAGATACCTTCAATAATTTATGAGATAAATTAACGTGGAGAGAAAAAAATGGTTTATTTAATGGCAGTAAAATTTTTGACGGTCATTTAGCAGCATTGGAAACCATGTTAATTAGCTCTTCGATCATAATTAATATAAATAGTGTTTTGTTTTGTTTATTTGAAAATGACATCCGCTTTAAACATGTAAACTGCAAGAGCAACGTTCTTTGATAAGATTTTTGTTATCCTAATATTTAGCAACGGCAGAAACTTACTCAAGAACGTTGAAATACTATAATAAAACATGTTTAAACTGCAGTAAAGTGTATAAGTTGGTGAAATACTTTATTAAGTAGTCTCTACTGCCCACCAAATAAATAAATAAATACAAATCAGCCATTACAAAACTGTCGACGGTTTTCTGGGACTTGTACAGGGTACCATGAACAATAGGTACTATAGTAATATGCTTCAATAGAAAGTGAGACGCGCAATAAATGCAAAAACGTAAGGGCGCTCTCTCAAAGGTGTGATTCTCTTGTATAACTACGCGCACTCCCACACCGCTTTGAAAACCAAAGAAACGCTCGAAAAGTTGGGTTGGGAGTTGTCATATACGAGAACTTCTAACAGCTGAAAACTCACTCCATCCAATTTTTATTTCTTCGGCATGCTGAAATACTTTACAGTTCAACAACGATGAAACGGTCAGAAAAAAATAGTAAACGAATTGTTTAAACAAAAAAGCAAAAACTTCTGCGCTACGGTATTCTGTAGTTCAAAGAACGATGGGATTTATCTGAATGTTACTAAAGACGATGTTAAAAAGTAATGTAAGGTTTATTGCCACTAAATAAATCGCTTTTTCCTTACATTAATTTGTCTCGTAAATTAGATTGAACGACCTTCGTTTATATTAGTCACATATAACTAACTAATTTATTATTGTTCTTGCTGCAGGTAATTTGATGTGTTTGTCGTTACTGCTAAATATGCGATTCATTATTGTTTTTACCACGTAAGTTATGATGAAAATTTATTTTAAGTTTATTTTATCTTTTAATTTTATGACTGTAAATAGAATTGACAAAGCTCAAAAAAATCTACGTAAAATTACAATGATGAAATGAAAAATATAATTAAAAAGTTTTGTTTAGATTTAATGTATAATTTTTCAGTGGTTATTTAATCGAATTTTATCTGAAACAGTTCTAAAATTGATGCTTACCGTAGCAGATGAAGCTTTAAATAATTTAAGAGCTAGATAGTGGCAAAAATTATGTTTAGTTAAAGATCCGCGAGGAAAGTTAACGTGAATTGCCGATAATTATTTTTAAGGATGATGATCGATTCTCATGCATCACAATTTCCTCACACGCCGTTTCCTAATTTCCTCAGTTTATTGCTAAGATCAAAAGATATCTACAAGAAAGGAAATTCATTCCATCATATTAGCAAACTTCATTACCTCACATGAACTTGTATTATGTCACAACCTGTCATTGTGAAGAATAAGTTATACTACGAACTTATTAAAAGTTGCTCTGCCGGCTTTTATCTAAAGCTCAATTTTCAATACTGACATTAAATCACGTTATTTAGTCGTACTACAATGTCATCAATGACCAATGGCATATCAGTAAATTTTGTAACAAATTTTTAATCAATTTTATGAGCCACCGATCAATTTTATGAATAATAAAAACTCATAATCAATTTTATGAATTTTTGACCCACGAATTGTTGACAACGTTGGTCTAGAGGTAAAATCGTCGCCAAAATCAGCTGTTTAACAGCTGATTTTCAGAGACGAAGGTTCCTAGTTCAAATCCTAGTAAAGGTAGTTACTTTTATACGGATTTGAATGCTAGACAGTGGTTACCGGTGTACTTTGATGGTTGGGGTTCAATTAACCATACTCTCTCAGGAATTATCGGCCTGAGTCTGTACAAGACTACACCTCATTTACACGTCATACATATCATCTTCATCTCATTGGGTCATGGGGTTGCTTATTGTTCTGAATTGAACATATTTCAACGTACACACATTAGGGATTTTAAAAAAAAGTTATGAACATCTGATTGTTGTATTCAAACTTAACTATGTAGGTAATTACATAGAAAAATTCAATTTCAATATTTTTACTATACGCAATTATTCTGAAATGAACAGGTGTTTCTTTCTCTTGATCTATATGAATTATTAGGGAAGGAAAGTATTGCTTTCATGTTGATTTTTTAAATCAATTGTTCACTGGAAACACGTTTCCAGGTCCGTTGAACTCAAAAACCATGATTTTAGCAATTGTTCGTGCGTGTGAAGAAAATATGAAAAGAATGGATTATCGTTCGAAAATAAAAATTTGAACTTAAGTTAAATATCACTAGGGGTACCCAACACAAACATTTTCATCAAAATGGATCAACCGGGATCAGTAGTTTATTCGTCCAATTTTTTATTTTTTGAGATTTCCTACAAAACGGCTCCTACGAATTTTTTATATCGCATCATTAAATACATTTTTATTTTATACCAAATAGGGTGAACGCCATGGCTGCTGAAATTCGTGAGGAAAGCTGGAATTCGAAAAAATTACATGAAAACAATACTTTCCTTCCTTTTATATAGTACAGGGAAAGAAAAGGTTTAAAATGTTAAAGAGATCATTGGGTATTATTTATTTTTTCTTTTCTTAGTTGGGTTTAATGTTACGCTAAGTTCTATCTCAAGAATTGTATTAAAAATTATTAAGTAAATAAATTTCAGTCATTAAAATTAAATCAGCTAAATAAATAGAAGATAATTAATTAGAACCAACAAATATGAGAGTGTGGAATACATTTTTAATGAAATTCATTTAGTTGGGAAAGGTTGAACAGAACACCTACAATAAATATAATAAACTAGTGAAATATTTTCAGGTTGATTATTATTTATTTTATAGTACAAAGTAAATACGATAGAAATAAATAATGCGAAACTGTCGGAAGTATTGTGTATAACTTCCTTTTTATATCCTTCTTTGATTTGTTTTTCCTGTTACATAATTAATAATAAAGTTTTCCAAGTATTTCCTTACGAAGAGAAATTGAACGAAAACTTACTTTTAATAATTAAATAAAATAACCTGCCTGCTAAATTACTTATATTTATTATCTTACAGAAATGTCTAAATAGATATACTTCACGCTATCTGATAAATTAAAATTTTTGGTAAAAGATAAAACCTAACACTTATACTATAAGGTTGATTTTTGTATTTAAAAATTTCTTTTAACGCTAAAAATTTTGTAAAAAATACAAGTGAACATTGTGTAAAGTCACGCAACTGCAGTTATTGTACATGCAACTGATAATATATTAAAGAGCTTTGGTCTTAAATTAAAAGCTTAAAACGTAAAATATCAGTTGACCAGTGTTTCCCTTCAAATTTATTTTCACAAACATTTAAATATATGCAGAGGTTTCTTCAACGAGTGTTTAACTGAAATTAATTAACCGAGTGTTTATCGTGAAATTAACTATTTACAGCCTCTTTTTTGTCTCAACTTTTTTAAATGGTGATTTTGAAGCAGTGTCTACTAATAAAGTATTTTGAACAATTTATAAATAGGGTTAAACTGCTTTTTATGTTTATTTATTTAAGGTTGAATGAACAAATTAGTCATTAGTGACCACAATTACGTGAAACTATTTTGTAATTTTTTTAAATAGTTTTTTTAACATATCAAGTTTATAAGAATGCAATTTTTGTGGTAATAGGAAATATTTTTTAATTGCAAGCTTTTTTGTACATTGGGCGGGTCCTTTATACTTGGCGGATGTGTTTTAAATGTTTAACGTCTGACGGAGTTCTTAAAAGAACTCAAATATATTTTTGTTTCTAACTGTCTTGGGCCATTTACACTTTGGTAGGTAGGTAGTTGTTAAGTTTGAATTCTAACTGACGAAGCATAAGTGGATATAATTTATATACTTTTGACTGCACTGGTTTTCCGTTCGCAGTAAGTTTCTTAGAATTTTAACGAGAGTTAATTATGCCCGTTAAACACAAAAAAATCAGTTATAATTCATATTCTAGTGAATATTTTGGTACAAAAATATTATTATTTAATATTCCAATCGTCATTACTTGCGCATAGCAATTTTATATCTATTTTATAATACAAAATACGGTGGGAAACATTCACATAACTTTCTCTTCTTAATGTAAATAATGAATAATTTAACCTATGTTAAATCATGAATAAACAATGTAAATTAAAAAAAGAACCTAATTTTAATCATGAGTAAATAACGCAAAATGAAAAGCAACCTCTGTAGACCTTAAAAATATTGAAAATCACTAATTGATGCAAAACTAAGCTCTGTAGAAAAAATGCTTGTGATGACAGCTGTGGGTTTTTCATTTCATGTAACTTTGATGATACAGACTTTTGCCGTAAACTGGATACTAAGGCTGCAAACTTAAAAAATCCTGTTTATACCGATTTTGATGAGAAAACTAGAGAAAATCATTAATTGGTACTTTACTAAGCACTGTAGAAAAAATGCTAGAAATAAAAGTTGTAGGTTCCTTAATTTTCTACAACTTCAATTATATACACTTTTGCTCTAAAATGCATTGTAGAACCAATTTTTGAGAAAATTGTACACAAACCATTATTTTCGGTTGACCGAATTTGATGAAAATGTTCATGTTGGTGCCCTAGTGGTACTTAACTTAAGTTTAAGTTTCAACTTCGTATGGTGTTCTGTTCTTGAGATATTTTGTTCACACACAGACACAGAATTATACACAGACCAAACACTAAAAACATATTTTTTGCTTTCAGGGGACCTGACAACGTTTATTTCCGGTAAAAACTCGATTTCAAAAAATCGATATGTATACAATACTTTCATTCTCGAGAGAAAGTCAAAACTAAAGAGTGATCGAAATAAATATTCATATTGCATTGCATAAACAATCTAATCTCTCCTTTACACAATTTTTGTTAGTTTAAAAAAAAATAACTAAAAAATAAAAATATTTAAATGACGTCATTTACTCGGAAGAATTCATAATTATCTCAACCTATACAATACCGTTACGATTTTCTCTACACAATGTCTAGTGAAAATTTTCACCAAACTAATCGATTGGCTTAATATAATGGGACATGACCACTGATCACTTTCAACGGACAATGACCGTGACTTTCAATAAGAAACATACTCAGGATAATCAACTACGAAATTGATCGATCAAGGAAAACCTCCTCACTTTCAAGTTTATAAAAGAATAACAAAATATTTACCTCATGAAAGAATATTATCTTTTCGTTTCTTTTATTAGAACTAAGTATTAAAATATCATGTTTTTATATCAACTTAATACATTACAATAAAATCCATTTATTAAAACATACAAAAAAATATATCAGAATTAATTATATATACTATATTTTTTGTTAAACCGCCAACCAAAATCCTGTTCTTACATATTTAAATCAAGGTTATGTTCCAAAAAAATGATAAGACAATGAGGAAATGTTTCGTAAAATTCTCGTTTTTTATTTTATGTGTAAAATCTCATACGTAAATATACTGCTTTTATTGAAATTAATACAGCAGACTCCGTTTAACAAAAATATAGGGAGTGGACCCGATTTCGGATACGCAAAATTCCGGATGACAAGCGGAGTCATAATTTTAGGATTTCAAAGTAAGATACTAGTAAAAATACTGTAATACAGTAATTTTCCCATAACAGGCAACTGGAATCTTAGATTATTTGTTTCTGATCAACTAGTTCCAGGGCTTCAAAAAAAATTCTTCTTCTTATCAGATGGTCAGCCAATTATATGACTGAAACATTTAGAAACAGAAGAGGTAGAGGTGTAAAAGACACTAATCACAGTTATTTCCTCTGAGAGTAATGAATTTCATTAACTTATACAGCCAGTTCCTATGGTGAATAAAGTGAAGGTGTCATTTGCAGGGAGTAAATTAGATGCTTTTAAGAGGGCCTGGCAAGGTGATAAGCATACTTTTACGCTCAGTGAGGAATGCATGTTAAACCACCTCACTCCTCGTTTTATTTAGTAAAGACTCTAGAGCTAGAGGTGCAAAGCTACTTTTCAGCTGATGACCAAAACAACAAAAATACTGTATTATATTATTTATTGTAATATTATGCAGTATTTTTACGACTGCTAATTAGTATTGTATAAATTAAAATACAAAAATTTCAAGAGAAAAAATATTATAAAAATACTGTAGGAAAAGAGAGTTAATATTGTATAGAAGAAATATTGTAAAGTAACAAATAATTACATAAATTAATATTTACGGTATCTTTTTAAACGATTTTATAGTCTTTTTTTAAAAAAATGTTTGATTTCTGATGAAACCGTTTTTTTGCGGCTATGCCACCCAATTGTTTTATAAGAAACACGACCTTGAGGTGAAGAAGAGGAAACAAATTCTCAGAATAAAAAATATAGAGTAAGTGCTGAAATGTCTTCTGAAATTCTTGAGAAGGCTATGCCCTAGTGGTAAAAGATTTAGTTTTTTAAGACTGCGGCCTTAGGATGTATTTTCCGACAAAAGTGTAACCATCAAAGTTATAGAAAATTAAAAACCTACAACTTTAACTTAAAACATTGTTTTCTAAAAAGCCTAGTTCAGCGTCAACTATTATTTTCAGAACCTATTTTTAAGTTTCACAAAAGTTGATTTTAATTTAGCGTCGTTTACTCATGATTAAAATTACTGGGTTATGTTCTGAAATTCAAATTGTTTAAACATGAAACGTAGCTTATCTGTTTCCATTATTTAAATTGGCGAGAAAAAGTAGTGTGACTGTTCTTACAAAATTTTTCACATATTGATGCGTTCTGTAATACGTGACATTCTTGCTAATTTCATAGGTTTTATACTTGTAGAATAAGTACATGAAAAAGTTTATTATAATTAAGTAGGAAAGCACCGATTTTATACTGTCGTTATAGTTTTTCTTTAAAAAAATATGAAGTATTTCTCAAGTAAATGAAATTTACAAGAAGCATCTGGTGAATTAAAACCATAGATACATGAATCACGTAACAAAAGTAAATGTGACATTCTGGAAAAACCCACGCAATGTTTCCACGACAAATTGAATTAAGCTTTCTTGTATTATACACAAGAAGCTCTTTCATTTTTTATTTTGTTTATTTTTATTTTTATTTTTTATTTTTCATTTGTTTATTTTTATGTGGCTACGTTTGACGCTTTTGTTTTGAACTGGTTTGTATTTCTGGTTTCTAGGGTAGATAGCGTATTCGTGCGGTCTGGTTGTTTTCGGTTTTGCAACATGTTACGTGGAGTTTTCTAAACAACTGCGTTCTAGCGGCGTTCTCCGTCTCGCTGGTCTTGTTGCAGTCGGGATTTTGTTTTTTGTTTAATTAGGTATTATAATATAAACATCTTATTGCTGTTTAACTAAATATTGTTAAATTACAGTTAATTATGTGTTCTGTTTCATTTTGAGTTAAATTTTACTGATTTTTTTCTGTTAGTAATTTTTTTATAATACACAAAACTTATCTATTTGATAATTTGTGGTTTATTTATTCCAGCAACAGCAACGACTACTTTTACTAATTGTGACTTTGTCGATGCTTCCCGACAAGTGGTTCACACCCATAACTATAAAAATAATAATACAAATTCTTATTATTTTCATTAGATTCTATTATTTCCTTCATACATTTCCAGAGCTTACCAATATCATTTCTATATTTTTCGAGTCTTGATTTGTAATTTTTAATCTTTTTTTTATCCGAGGCGGCGAGAAAAACTCATGTTCACTCCTTCACGATGGGGGAAGTAGTGCTGGACTCAATTGAGGCGTCTTCGTCCAGCCCCAAGGAGGCCGTAACCGCCATACCAACCAAAAACCCGCCGCCTGGCCACTTGATCCGACATCAGCAAACAAGCCTCCACCTTCCTCGGAACTGTTTATATAATACTACAAGGGAAATGTCGGGTCAAGAAAAAATTTACATACTGTCAGCGAGGCGTGTTAATGTTTAATCTTGACCAATAAAAATAAATTCTGCTGATTTTGATATTTTAAATATCCATTCACAAAGTTGTCATTCAGGGGCTCTAATAATTCTTTAAAAATTTATGCACTTTACCCTTATGATTGATCGAGTTGATAGGCCTAATTCCTGGGACGATCCACCCGGGATGATTTTCTGGATCACCCCAGCATTTTTTTCTTGTGAGGTATTAGTAATTGTAGAACGTTTTATGTTAGGATATAGGTTAGCCTGTTAATGAAAGAATCCCCAATTTTGTCTATATTTTCATCCGATAGATTCCAGCATTCACCACCTAGGTAATTCTTAATATATTACAATTTATTTTTGAGATATTTTTTAAGTTTCTAGTGTTACTTTTCCCAGCATTAATAGCTTTTATATAATTTTAGCTTTAATATAACACCCACATACGATCAACGGTATGAGAAATCTAATAACACACCTGATGAATTAGGTTGAATGACAAGTCATGTCATTTTTTATGTAGATTCAAAAATCGATGATTTCAAATTTATTCGATTGAGAAATACATGAAACTTTTTATTGTAGATAACATTGATATGATATAAAAGTCTGTTTAAAATAAACCACGGGATTTTCAGATTTTAGTAATCTACTTTTTGTGTGGGAGTACGTGGATGCAGATAACCTTTCAACATGTGGCTTTATTAAACTGGCAGTTGTTGAATACGACAGTACAGTAAATTCATTACACTTCTCTGTTTATTATATCAAACATTCAACTTACAACACCCACGACGGTTTAGAATCTACCATTCAACCTACAAGTACAATAACTACATATTGTGTTACTTGAAAAAGACATTACAATAAAACATGAGTACTATTATTTATCTTTACTAATACCATCAAAATTTGAAAATAAAATAAATAAATAAATAAATTGCCCAAACCGGGAGGTGAAGTGTTATTTTAATTGTACTCTATCTGTTTGGTCCAGGGCTAAAAAAAATAGTTTTGTTTCTTTTCACATAGTCAGCCACTTATATGACTAAACTATTTAAGAACAGAAGAGGTAGAGGTGTAGAAGACACTAGTCAGAGTTATCTCCTCTGAGAGTAATGAATTTCACTATGCAGCCAGACCCTGTGGTGAATGAAGTGAAGGTGTCATTTGCAGGGTGGAAAGTGAGTGCTTTTCGGAGGGCCTGGCATGCTGATAAGCATACTCTTTCAACTCAGTGAGGAAGGCAACGGTAAACCACCTTACTCCTCGTTTTTACTTAGTAAAACCTCTAGAGGTTCAAACCAGCCTTTTGGCTGTTGACCTAAACAACAACAAAATAAATAAAGTTCAAGCTATTTGTGGTACCATTAACAGGACACTGGGTAACAGAGCTAGAACTGAGATAGTACTGAAGTTCTACAAGGTAATGGCAGCCCCAGTCCTTCTTTATGGAAGTGAGTCATACATTACCACAAAACGCCTAGAAAGTAGGATCCAAGCAGCTGAAATGAGGTTTTTAAGAAGGGTGAAGGGCTACTCGAGGCTGGATCTAATACATAACGAAGAAATTAGATCCGAGTTGGGTGTATTTAGCTTGAATGAAAAAGTGGAGGAGTACCGGAATCAATGGAGGCAACATTTGGAACGGATGCCAGAGGAGAGAGTACCTCTAAAAGTGACGGAATATGTTCCAGTTGGAAGAAGGGAGGTGGGAAGATCTCGAAGAAGATGACAGTAGTCGAGATGTACGGATTGGAATGTCTCGTGTTTCTGTAGACATGCAGGATAATTCGTGAGTTCGGAACAGGCTCATGCCTAATTCTTGATAGTAAAAAGAAGAAGAAGAAGACTAATACCATAATATTATATTTTTATTATTAACATATTGCCAATAACAGGAAGGTAGAGTGATAAATTAATTGCACTCGATCTGCTAGTTCCAGGGCTACAAAAAAATAGTTCTGTTTCGTATCACATAGTTACCTAATTATATGACGGAAGCATTTAATGACAGAAGAGGTAGAGTTATCTTCTCTGAGATTAATGAGTTTAATTATCTTGTACAGCCAGATCCTGTTGTGAATGCAGTAAAGGTATCATATCAGGGTGGAAAGTAGATACTTTTTAAAGCTCCTGGCATGCTGATAAACATACTTTTACGCTCAGTGAGGAAGGATGATAAACTACCTCAATCTTTGTTTTACTTTGTAAAACCTCTAGAAGTTCAAACCAGCCTTTTGGGCGATGACCTAACTAACACATTAACATGTCTAATATATTTATTTCGTTTATAAAATTTATAAATGTGCAAGTGGTACCGAAAGATTTTAACAATCTTCTCTCAGCTGCCTCTATTCTTGACATCTTCTGGTGAGAATAAGGTTGGCATTTCTGGATTCCTGAGAAAATGTACTCCGTTTTAGGTTAAAAAAACTGTCTGGGTGGCTTTTAGTAAATGTCCTATATTTTGGCAATTTGAAGTAAAATTATTTTACTTATTTTTCAAAAATAACGTAAATAATCGATCGAGAGAGTGCAAATATTTTAAATTCAACACTTTTTTATGCTAGTTACGCAACAGTGAAAAGAAACAATATCCTTTCAATTTACTCACTTCTTCTTCCCAAACAGAAACTACGAAACAAAAGAACGCACTCGATTTTTACCTCAAAAACTGATCGTCTGATCTGAGAAAGACGTACAAAACCTAAGATATCTGAAGCCAGTCTGTAGCCGTAGTTTATCGTCTATCTAGCCTAGCGTCAACTGCTGTAGCTGCGTAGATTGTAAAGATAATGAGTGATAATTTTTTGTATGTATTTTCTTACCGTTTGTTATTTTTAGTTTGCCATTGTAACAAGGCTTTTACATTCCAACTTCGGCTTGTTTATTTAAAATTTATAATTACGTTATGTGTTCAATATAACATAGGATGTGTTAAAAAATCAATAATTTTATGGGCGAGAAACCATACATTCCGCCCACACCCGTAGTAACGTTTTTCGACCAAAATCCACCACTTGAGTGTTAGAAATATGGCGACCATATCTAAGAAGTCAGGGTCAAATTTTAAGCTTTTCCAATTTAATTTCAGCAACTCGTGATTGCACATGAAGAGACATCATATCCTAAGTGTATAAATCTGTAGATAAAATTATATAACTAACCGAACCTTAAAATTAACGAAGAAAATAATTTAATAAATGATGTTCTTAAGAACAAAATTAAGGTATCTGTTTAGCTTTTGAAAACATAATGCAATATTACTCGAATTAAAAAAAAATTGCCAACCATTCCGTATTTTTATGTTATCCAGTTCAAAAACTAAAAAAGCTGAATACTGATTAAATAATAAATAATTTACTTTTCACAAAAAACCTTTTATAAATAATATAATTTTTGGCTCTAAAGGTCAAGGTTTTGCAAAATAATAAGCTCTAGAATTCCAAGGGAATACCTAACGACTTAATTTTGCCATTTCTACGGTACTATAAATTTTCTACGCATAAATTTAAACCTTGACATGTCATACATAAATGGTAGAAACTTTACTACGATGACAATAAATAATAAAATATTCACTAAAATAAATTTTTAATACACACTTCTTTTTTCAATAAAACGTATAAAAAACATACGTACAAGAATATTTACAAAGGGAAAATCCAGAAGAAGAGATAACATTTTAAAAATCTTTGCTTTGTTTTATTATTTTCTTTCTGTGAATTTAGTATTCAGAATAACAATATAAAATATATATTATGAACATAAATACAGACGTGTCACATTAACAGTTTCTTGCGTCATTATTCTTTAATTTTTAATGGAAGACTAATCCAAAGAAAAAAGTGAACTTTTTGGAAACATGGCTTAATGATTTGTGTTTGTGGCATTAGCTTCTTTCATTGATCAACAAAAATGGGTTAACGAGTGCGTTTTCTTTATTTTGTTTTCGCAAATTGTAAATCAATAAATAAAACTTCCAGAAAATCTTACAACTGAATTTTTTTTTAAGCCGGTTTTTACTTAATATTCTACATCTTAAATTTCTTGTAACTACGTTAAAATTTTTACTATAAAAAACTAAGCAATTGTGATCAAATCAGCGGATCTGTTGTAAACTTATAAACCGCTGATTTAAATGTTGTCGAGTTCTGTTTTTGGTTACAGACTCAATGTAATCTAAGGTCTTTTTCGAATTTGTTTAGGCGAAAATAATTAACGATTTTTCAGATATTGCGAATTTACTCCCAAGAAAACATATATAGTAAAATCTGATGTATCAAAAATGGAAAACAATGAAATAATACTACGTTGCTGGTGAAGAAATAAATTGTTTAAAAAGAATCTAGTTTTGAGGGAGAAAATACTACGTCAATAAATTACCAAAATCTTTAATACGTTTTGTTAAACTATATTGTTAAATAATGTATGAAAAATTGGTATGTATATATGTATAAAATATTATTAAAAGATTTTTGAATCATTTTTAGTGTAGACTTATAAGAGTTTCTCGCTCCGTGGCGCAGCGGTTTGTGTGCTAGCCTAAAAAAGTGAAAGGTCATGGGTTCAATCTCTGGCTAGGATTTGGAAAATATTGCTGATCAAAACTCATTGTCTCCTAATCCACAGCCGCATTAAATATGCTTAAATATGCCGGCCGCATTGGCATAGTTGGTAACGTGCTCGCCTCTCATCATGCGGTCCTGGGTTCGAATCCCACTCAGGCACGGCATATTTTCATACGTTACAAAAATCATTTCATCCTCCACTGTACAATAGTTACAACCCAACGTCGTCGCTAATGACCGTTGTAGTTGATGCGACGTTAAATAAATGAATTTAAAAAAATATATATACTACACAGAGATTTAAATATTCTCAAAATTCAGTAATAAACATCTCAATAATAATACCAAAAATGACTCGAATCACGCACAAATCCTCTCGTTAACTCACAACTTTTAGATAATTCAAACGACATTCACCGACTGGAACGAATACATCCAATGGACTTATTTTAATGTAGCAAGATAATACATAAAATAATTCTACAAGCTTCCTCCATTGGAAGGGAGGGTTTATCCGGTTATGACATGTAAAAAAGAAAACCTATCTACTTATTATTATAAATATAAGTTTAAATTGTAGATTTGGTTGTAATTGAAAAAAAATAAAGATTTAAAGTCTTCTGGATGAATTTCACAGAAATAATTTTTTTTAAATATTATCTGCTAAAGAATCAGTTAATTATATAACATTTCCTTAAGTATTTTTTTATGTAATCCAGTTAAACTTTTTAACGGAATGATGTAAGTAGACAAACGCAATCAAGCGGATGCATTATCAAAATATTTATGAGTATGAATCATAGTTTTAAAAAAAATATTCAAAGACGGGCAAATATAAAAACGCATTAAACGCATTAAATGAGAGCGAAAATATTTCTGTTAATGCGAAATGGAGTACATTTTACAGTAGGTAATGATAATATCGGAAAATATTTCTATAACTTGACATGCTTATATAACACAGAATATCACGGACATGGTTTATGTCTGTGACATTAAATTTTTATGTAACTTTTATTTAATTTTTGTTTGTGATACACTAGCTTGTAAGATTTTGAAGTTTATAATATGAAAAGTGAGTTCCATATTGAGCCGTACACCCTAGTGTGGGATACAGGCGAAGATAACCGCCTTGGTTTTTTGCCTTCAAAAAAAAAAGTTAACTCGACATTATAATTATCTCAGCATTCTCCGAACTCACTTTTTCTTAGATCTTTAAGAGTCTACTGTATTCTCTGATCCAGGTTTACTACTTATAACATTTTATTACTCTTAACTGACATAAATATAAATTTCTTTAATACAAGTTACATACCACACGCACCATGAATTATAAAAAAGTCATGTAATAATTTCTTATGAAACGCATATAATGTCAGAATAACACGTATATTAAAATTAATGGCATTCTTTTAATGATATTATCAATAATATCACAACAATTAACATTAATCACAATTTTACTTTTTGTGAGTTATGAAAAAGATTCATCTACCATACATAAACATCATTCTTTAGTTTATGCTTTATTAAGCAGAATAATATAGGTCACGGCAGCCAACATTCTGCGTATAAATTAACTGCTTAGAAAATGCAACATGTATCTGAGTTACGCAGTAAGATTTTAAAATAAGTATTTACTGCAACTTTATACTTAAATTTATTGCATTTTAAAACTATTAAGTTAATTGAAATAAAATTATTTAAAAAATTAAATTTGTGTACTTGTTTTAAATAAATTTATGTCTGTGATAAATTTAAATAAATTCAATGTGAAAGTAAAAGTTTAATAGTGAATTATTCTAATGTTTTATTTTATTTTCAATTCGTGCGTTTTGATATAGATACTGAGTTTACCGTGATAAAATTATTGTGTAAATGTTAAAACTTTTTTATCAATGGACTTTTCTGGTTGAGTTCTCCCCTCAAAATCAGAATTAGCCTCCAGGTTAACCCAGTCAGTTAGCATGAATTACATTGTTTTGAATAAGTACAGCGAGCGTTTTTGTTAAGTGACCAGTTTTAAAATTTTGACCATTAAAAGCCGAATTTTGAAACACTAAAAGTAACTGTTCAAATTCACCGTGGAAAAACAACATTTTTTTTGTTAACTACTTCCAGGACTTCAAAAAGGAATTTTAGGAAAAGTCAATACAAATACTTTTAAGTCTAACTATTATTGCTGATTATTTACAATATCATCTAAGACTACCTCCGTTGGCCAGTGGTTAGCATGTTACGCTGCCAAGTGGAGGTCCTGGATTCGATCCTGGTCAGGGCCTGGAAAATTATTACAAATTCAAACCCACTGTTCCTCAGCCATATATTGTAGTCGCTAATAACCAAGATGTTGATGCAACTTAATAAAAAATCAACAAAACTATTATTTTAATTTCATTACTTACCAATTCATTATGATTAACTTTTATAAAATCTACTGCTTTGATAAACGTGTCATCTGATAGTTTTTCCAAATATTGCACAATGTACCTCAATATTTATTTATAAATTTATTTTATGAGAAACACTTTAGAAAGGAACTCATATACACTTAAAATGTATCATCAATCAAGTATTTTCTTTTAACAAATTCAGATTATTATCACCTTTTAACGATTGTGGTGATTCATTGATATATTTTCTACCTGCGTAGGTACGACACTGATCAAACAACTTAGTGTTATGATTAGCAATATTTCAATCAATTCTGTCAAAATTAAATAAAGAAAAGCGAACAAAATATGAGTTTGCTAATAACGCAGACCTATAGTTCCAGATAACAAACAAAAGCGAAGAAAAACAAACATATATTTTTACTTTCTCATGGCCTATATGATTATTATAGGGGAAAACTTGTTTTCATGTCGATTTTTCAAAATCGAGTTTTAATGCCCCCTGAATCAAAATAACGTGTTTTTACCGATTAGTATGTAGTTTTGTGTATGAATAAATTATCTCAAGAATGGAATATTTATGAAGTTGAAACTTCTAAGTAAAGTTAGGTACCACAAGGAAATCTGACGCAAACATTTTCATCAAAATCGGTCAACCGAAAATATTATTTTATTCGTAAAGTTTTCACTTTTTTCAATTTTCTGTGAAACACCTCCCATGATTTTGTTTAAAATCGCTTCATTTACTACATTTTTGTGCTCTACAAGATAAGGTAAGCGCCATTTCTGCTGAAATTCGTGGGAGGGCTGTCCTCTAATAGTAAAAAAAAATCTTTTCAGCTTTCAGGTCTTAATATGCATTTTAGGGCAAACGTGTACATAATCAAAGTTGCTAAAAAATAAAGATCCTTCAACCTTTGCTTCCAAGATTGTTTTCTTGAGTGATCTGTTTAGCGTCAATTAGTGATTTCTTTTTGCATTTCCTCACTGAAACGGATAAAAATGGTGTATTTTAAGATTGCGGCCTTAGCATGCATTTTTTGGCAAAGGTATTTATAATTTAAGTTATAGAAACTAAAAAACCTACAACTTTATTATTCTCTAAAGAGCCTAGTTTAGTGCCGGTTAGTGATTTTCCGTATTTTTTTTTTTAGGTCGAACAGAGGTTTATTTTTATTTAGCATCATTCACTCATGATTAAAATTAGGTTATATTGTTTATGTTATTTTGTTTACTTATGATTAAACATAGGTTTTAATTATTTACATTGGCAAGAGAAACTTGTATGAATGTTTCAACAAGATTTTTAAAATTGTTTTTCAATCTACATGTAATTTTGTGGAATAGATTTTATAAATAATCTTTGTTGTTAATTAACTATCTTTTAAAATTTAAGGAAAAAACAAATTAGGGTTTGAAATTTCTAGGCTACATATTTTTCTTTTATCACTACATAAAAAGAATTATTTTATTTGTTGCGTCAAGATCAAAAGAAGAAAAATGTTATCGAAGATGAAATGAATGGAATTTTTCTTATTCGATTGTTTCATTTTGTTCTCTTTAGAAAAGAATTAAGTTCTTTTCCATTTTCTAAACAAATGCTAACAAATGTTGCAGTACAATAGCGCAATATAAGTGAACCATGTTGTACGTATTAATTTTGCAAAAGAAAAAGGGTAAAATAAAAAAAATTAATTGTACTTTAAATCTTACTAAAAAATTATTCTAAGTTTATCAAGTACTAAGCGAAAAATAATATTGCAACAAGCACAATGGTTGCGGTGAATCTACATGGATTCCCGATGAATGAAATGCTTTTAAATGGGATTCTTGGAATAGCGATTGAACTAGGTTTGATTTTTGACACTTGGAATAAGTTATAAAAATGTTTTCGTATGCCTAATATTAGTTCTTTATTTTGTTATTGAATTCCTTTATCATTTATTATTCTTTCTATTTGCTTTAGATTATCCGACGATTTCAAAATTCCGACAGTGAAGGAGCTAACCACGTCCTTGTATAGTAAGTACATTTCACGAAAGACTAGACGACCATCCAAACTAACTAGCCTGTGATTTAGCTACAACGAACTTTCCAATTGAGCGACGTCTAAAGCGGAAATGGAGTAGAAACCTCTTGGTCTGAATAACGGACAATACCCGCAGTTTTAAACGGAGAATGTACCACTAGGTACCTCTTCTCCTTAAAGCGAAATTCAGCACTACCATTTAAATATCATATACGGAAATTGTGCAGCTGAATGTACAGTACGGTAATAAAAATTAAAGACCAAAAAAAAAGATTGTCGAGTCAACTGTTGAAGGTTTTTAGTAGGGTCTCTAGTCCTTTAATTATTCGGATGTTCTTCATTTTTATACTATACCGTCTTTATACTACCGTTAGGTTTTTGCTGCGTGAGTAATAATTGTATTTTGGATAAGAATGAGGACAGAGAGTTTATAGTGTTCGTTTGTTAACCAATTTATCCATTGTGACAAATACGTTTAGTAAAGGAGTTCTCCGTGCAGAAAACTTTGTATATATATTTTTTATTTTATTTTTGTTTCCGTGGCGGTAAGACAAACTCATCTTCACTCCCCCACAATGGGGAAGTAGTTTTGGATTCAATTGAGGCGTCTTCGTCCAGTCCAAAGGAGGCCGCAACTGCCTACCAACCAAAAACCCACCGCCTGCTCACTTGATCTGAACTGCAAATACCCTCCACCTCCCCCGTAAATGAATTCTTAAAGTTTAGCACACTGTCAATAGGGCTTGAAAGAGAATCGTTGTCTAATTACTGTTACTGTAGGCTACGTAGAGTTAAAAATCGTTTGCACGTTACTTGCTGTATTTGCCTAATGAGTCATTACTAGACAACATTATAACGTACTTAAAGCTGAACACCATACAGGCTGAACTTGTGATAGTTAAACGATTGCGAGATCATACCGCCTTTACACGACATTTAAAAAGTAAATCAAAGAAAAATAAATGATTTCTTTGTAAAGAAAACTAAACCTTTGTAAATATTTTTGGATGTAAACATACTGTTGTCAGTTTCTATCCAAACTAGCATCCATAAACGGTAACTTTTTCCATTAGGTATAATTATATTAATATACATTTTTTATTTTTCAAGGCACGTCAACAATAAAGGCAGCAACTAGACGGGCGTTATTTGACGCTACTTATTTCGATAAATGACGCGGCGTTTTTCAGTAAATCCACTATAGAGAGCGTTATTTAACGCTCATCTAGCCAGTACATCGCGTCATTAATCGCTTTGAGGTGCGCTCTTGCTGCGATGAATTCAGTGCCGTCTAGCCGGTCCTATTATAAACTATTGTGTCCATATTTCCAGCGTCATTTATCGAAAGAAAGTAGCGTCAAATAACACCCGTATAGCCGTAGCCTTATGGTTATTAAAGACTTTAAAATTAAACTATAACAAATTTTATAAAAAATGATTATATATAATTTTATAGAACGATATAATATATCGTTAAACTTAAATTTACTTACTTAAAACTTGAAACTTAGTTAAAAACGTGTGCATTTTCTGTGTAATGTAATATATAACGTGTGGATTTTCTGTGTTATATAATATATTACACAGGAAATGCACAAGTTTTAAGTTCGCGCACACATTGAAGTTTAGGGCATTATATTTTTTCGACATTCAACAAACATTAAAACATCAAAAATATATAGTGAGGTTTTTAGAGTTTTTTAAAGTAATTAATTTTTTTTAACAAAAAAAACTGACTGTTTGAGATACGGAAGTCGTTTTATTTAAATTTTTGTGCATATCATTAGGAATTTCAATTTAGATCTCCGAATTTGTAAACCGTTGGATTCCATCATGAAGATGTCTTATCGAAAGATTACTGTTACAAAAGTTACATCTTGGAGGGTCAGTTTTTGATAAAAAAAAATGACAGTGGTAAAGTGCGTATCCTTGTTAAACTGCCTTCATGATTTCTTGTGCTGGTTAATGTCGGTGGTTTTTCAAAAATATTGTGTCGTAATTCATGTGTTTCTGTTGGTGTACAATTGAATTACTCGGTGTTCCAGAGATATCTTAACTTTGTTTTAAGCAAATTTGTTAGATCTTTGTGTGATGTGGTGTGTTGTAAATCTGTTGTGTAAGTTAAGTGTAGTTAGTGGCTTGTTCGGCTAAGTTGTCTGCTCGTTTATTCCTTATCGATTTCATATTGTTTCCGGTTAATCCGGAGTTTTGAATTTTCCGAATCGCTTCTGGTCACAAATAATCCGATTAAATGAGGTAGTACTGAATATAAAAGAAATATTTAATACAATAGCTGAACTATATTTCATAATATCCGTTACTGTATATTATACAAAGAAACAAACAATTAAATCAATCTCGTTAAGAAAACAAAAACATTAATTTGCATACAATTTAAAAAAGAAATAACTTAAATACTTTATTTGGTCTTACGTAACTAATCGATTTGTAAAGAATAAACAAAAGTTTAAAATAAGAAAAAAGACAAATAAAAAGGATTTATTGAATAAATCATACAATCAATAACGTTATTGTCAAATATTCAAAAAGAAATAAACAGTTAAATTAATATTTAAAGCTTTACGAATCGTTTAACCTCGTACAAGGTCATTGTTTAACCTTGACATTACGAATGCGGTTTAAGGAAAATGCGACTTAGGTTTTGTTAAATAATTAATTTAGAAAGTAGGTAAAAGTTATTAAATAATTACATGTTTTGTAAGATTATGCATGATTGGGTGCGATAATATTCTGTAACGAATTAGTCTGTATAAAATTATAAAACAATATTTTTTTGAAAATAAAATAATATTTTATTTTCTTTTTATTTATTTTATTTCTTTTCTTTTCTTTTATTTATTTATTCTTTTTTTATTTAGTTTCTTTTTTTAGATTCGGTGGTATAAAGCATATTATGTTTTTTTTTCTCTTCTTCTTCTGCCCTTCAAGGATTAGGCCTCCTGCCTGTTCCGAACCTCTGAAATCTGCCCACCTCTTTCTCGTGCGTCCTCAGTCTCTCCTTCCCTCCAGTTTCTGCTGCGCCTGCTCAGGTATCCCGCTCATTCTGTCCACATGCTCTATCCATTGTAATTTATTTTGCAGTGCCCTATTATTTATGGAAAAGATGTTAAGATATTTCCTTGTCTTTGCATTACTATAAAGATCTTCTCTACAACATATGTTTGCCGTAACTATTTCATTTCAGATGTCTGCAATCTGCTCTCCTCTTTCCTTTGCTATCACTTAAGTTTCTCTACCTAAAGTAGGGTTTCTACTGCTATTGTTTTATAAAATCTCAATCTTGTATTCCTGCTAGTGTTGCATTTTTAAGATTCGGTGGTTAGCCCCGCATAGTTTGATTATCATAAAGTTAGTTTGATTATTATGCCATTTATTTAGCAACTGATATTATTCGAAGATAATCAGGTATTTATTTTATTTTTCTCTTATTTTAGTGGCACAGAGTTTGTTGAAGAATAGTATATTATAATAAGATTAAACTTATCTGGATGATTATCCAAACATTACTGTGTGTAGGAAATCAGAAAAAAATTATCTAGGACTTTCCAATAGCAAAATTGAGTATAATTTTTTTTAGTATAGTTTATTTAAAGTTTCATCAACAGCTTGGTTATTAGAGATTACAGTAGTTAATGTACGGGTCGTTACTGGAACGGTGAGTTTTGACTTGTTATAACTTCCAGAGTCTAGTCGGGCATCGAATCCGGGACCCTCACGTAGTATTATTCAATTATTCAATTATTATTATTCAATTAATAAAATAAATAAACTTTTATTGTCACGAGAAATGTTAGGCCTATATATTATTATATGACACATCAAATTTTGGAATTTAAGGATTGGGAAGGTCATTCTAATACACAGTTTACAAAGAGGGGGCTGACCAGGGATTCACATGGATTGGTGAACGGAATCTGTGTAAAACCCTTGACCAGAACAGCCATTTCTATAATTGTTTTTCAATTTAAAAAAAGTCGAAGACAATATTTGCTCTGCTTGTACTGTTTTCACTCTTTCACTGCTGTGCACCGATAATATTCCCCTACTAGATATTAATCATTGTTGACGCCGCTCCCACTATTACAATGAGGCAGTTTGAAGAGAAAATCTTCCCCAATCTTCAATTGGCGAAAAAATTGAAATTCAAAAAAATCGTTTCCAATTGTATTTGTCTGTACTTTTCCTCTTCAACTGATTTAAGGGTGATATTAAAAACAAGCTTATTGACGCATCGATGAAACAAACCATCTTAATTCCGGTAAGTAATTTAGTAAATGAAAGAAGATCCGCTTCTAAAAAGTTATTTTACCGGAGAAAATGGACTTATCTACTTGGGGATGTATGGTTAAATTAATAATTCATGTTGATTTATTTTAAAACCTAGAGACTTTCAGTTGTAAAGAATATTATGTAACTAATAAGGTTACTTTTATGCTGATTTGAATAATAGACAGTGGTTAGCGGTCTTCTTTGATGGTTGGGGTTTAATTAACCATACTTTCCCAGGAATGGTCGGCCTGGGTCTGTACAAGACTACACCTCATTAACACGTCATACACATCACCCTCATCTCATTGGGCCATGGGGTTGCTTATTGTTCTGAATTGAAGAGATTGCAACGTACACAAATTAGATATTAAAAAAAAAGGTTAAACATGTCTCCGTATTATTGTTATATATATATCTATATATAGAACAATAATACGGAGACATGTTTAACGTTTTTTTACTTATACTCGTATCTCGTTTAAGAGATACGAGTATATACATTTTTAGCGAAAAATTTCACAAGGTTTGAAACATAAGTTATGTTAATTTGTTAAATTATTTTAAAAAATGTTATAAAATGATCGTTACAATTTTCCTCTTACAATAGTGTAAGAAGAGGTAGTTGTATTACAATTCAGAGAAATAGTACATATTTTGTATTCAAGATATACCTCCATGTAAGTTTAAAGTATTAAAATGATTATTCTAGAATCTACGGTAACCGAATAGGGTAGAAGATGGTATGAATGAAAGAACTGAGTATTCAGTCCCACAGTATCCTTTGTAAAGGAAACCTATTTATGGTAATAATCTGAAAAAAACGATATTAAAACCACGACAAGACAAGAATATCAAATACATTTTCTCACGTAGGCGTAGGTGACTTACTTGTAATTGAATGGATGTCTTGGCACTTCTAACAGTTTATAGAGCAAAAAAAAACAATTTAAAGGAAGAATTAAACTTTTAACTTTATTTCTACAGAAATTTTTACAATTTTTAAAAAGGTCTGTAGTAAAAATTAATATTAAAAAAAAAATTAATATTTCTTGTGAAGAAACTTAGCGGTTTACGAAAATGTGCATAGAATGATTTTTCCAACAAATATTGTTTACAGTTTTGAAATAAGGTTTTTATTGTAAGTTCCTGAGATATGTATATTGTAGTTTTTACGTCATCAGAGGTGGTTTACCATTACCTTCCTCACTGAGGGGAAAAGTATGCGTGTCAGTATGCCAGGCCCTCTGAAAAACATCTACTTTCCACCTTGAAAATGACACCGTCACTTCATTCAGCACAGCGTGTGGCTGTGTAATGAAATTCATTACTCTCCGAGGAGTTAACTCTGACTAGTGTTTTTTCACCTATACCTCTTATGTTGTTAAAATCATATAATTTTCTGACTTTGTGATAAGAAACGAAACTTATTTTTGTAGCCCTGGAACTAGCAGATCGAGTGAAAATAATTTAACACTCCGCCTGCTTGTTATGGACAAACATGTATGTTATGAAAGAAAATATCTCGGAATACATTTTGATAAGATGCTTACCTGGAACAAAAATATCACGGGAAAGAGGAAACAAGTGGGTTTAAAGTTCAATCAAATGAGATGGATTCTTGGAAAGAAGTCAGAGCTATCTAAAGAAAGTAAAATGATAGTTTATAAAGTCATACTTAAGTCTATCTGGACTTATAGATTACAGTTGTACGGGTACGGCAAGGAAGTTAAGTGTTAACATTTTAGAAAGGTTCCAGTCAAAAGTAATAAGACAAATCATGGACATTTCATGGTACATCAGTAACAAACACAAATATAATGATTGACATCAACACTGTTAAAGAATATATTTAATTTTTCAACGAACGTAACCAAAAAAGACTAAATCGTCACCCTAATTATCTGGTTCTTAATTTGTTAAATAATATAGACTTAAAAGATTTAATGTATTATATTTACCCTATAGGTTTTAGAATTCGTTCTTATTGTTTTTATTTTAGGTAAATATTATTTAAAATTTAGATACTAAATTTTTCACAATTTTTTATAAGTTGGATCAGATTCAGTGGGTTTCTGATTATATTAATATGATTTCTTGTTGTTAGCAATATTATTTATTGTTTTCATATTTTAACGAACATATTGTAATGCCGTTTATTATTTAAAGAAGTTATTACTAGAAAACTTTGAAGAACTCTCAAGATTAGCAAAAGTTTATAACAATGATACAAATTAATAGTGCACGAATGAATGATTGTGAAGTCTGCACACAAAGAAGTAGAAAACTTTAAGGAGAAAACTCTACGCAAGATAATGAGCCATCAAAGTTTGAAAGGTGGTTGAAGAAGTTGGACAGACTAGAGTAAAACTAAAAAATCTGGTGTGAAACACTCACACAACTTTCTCTTGCCAATGCAAATAATGACCTAACATAATGCATAATGCTAACACAATGCTAATATAACCTAACATTAGTAATAAAACATTAGAAATAAACAAAAAACTAACCTCATTTTAATCATGAGTGAAAGATGCAAAATGAAAATCGACCTTAGTTTGGCTTAAAAATACAGAAAATCACTCTTCCACGCTAAACTAGGCTCTGTAGAGAAAAATACTTTAAATAAAAGTTGTATAGGGTGATTCAAAAAGAGCGCCGGTTTTGATATATCAAATTAAGAGATGTATTTTATTGAAAACCTGAAAATAAATACATCAACAAGTTCATCTTACCTTCCGATTTCATGTATGAAAAATTATGTCATGCATGTGTCCTCCTCTACTGCGCTAGCACGCATCAACTCTGTCCATGAAATTGGATATTACTGCACGACAAGTTTCGACTTCCATTTGCCCGATAACCCGTCGAATTTCCTCCTTCAAGTCATTGATGTTTCGGGGTTTATTGGCATACACCAATGACTTCAGATGACCCCAAAGATGAAAGTCACAAGGCGTCAAGTCACACGACCTTGGTGGCCATTGATGGTCGGAATTACGAGAAATGATGCGATCCTGGAACCGTTCACGGAGCAACAACATTGTTTCTCGTGCAGAAACTGAATTTTATACGGGTGATATTGGAGATCGTACCGAAGAATTCTCCGTACAAAAGAACATCGTAAACCCAATTGTTGAGAACGGCGACGTATTGATTTTGCTGGGCTAACAGCCACACTGTCACGAACCAACGCAACGTTCTGCTCAGTTCGGCCAGAACGACGACGTCCAGAACTTTTAAGGTCGACTGTTGAATCCGTCTCAAAAAACTTTTTCATGAGCCTGCGAACTGTTGATTCATTCGGTGCTTCATTACGTCCTAGAGTACCGCGAAGTCGGCTGACAGTAGCCGCATAACTCTCTCCACTCTGGTAAAATGTTTTGACGATTAACACTCGTTGTGCAATAGTAAGCACACACACACACACCAAAGACCAATCGCTAAAAACATGTTTTTTTGGTTCAGGGGGTCTGAAAAACGTGCAGATCTGGTGAAAACTCGATTTCGAAAAATCGACATGAAAACAATACTTTCCTTCATATATATTCATATAGGCAAAGGAAAGTAAAAATATAGTAAACATAACCGAATATGAATTTCAGTTTAAGAAATTATACGGCTTCTACGTACAGAAAAATAGAACAGTAGATGGTAGAAAGATAAAGGAAAAACCTATACTGAAATAATACTGAGAACGTTTGCTACTATAGAATCCTACCAGAAACGTTTACGATAATATTGCTAAAAGTATTTTCTAAAGGCTCAAACCGATTATACAAACAAAAAAACGACTTCAACTTCTATTTTATATAAAATACATAAAAATAAACCAAAAATACATAACAAGTACAGCCAAACATTAATGAATTAGTTTAATTAAATTATTAGCCTATTTTGGTTAGCGTATCAAAAGAAAAATAAATATTATAGAGTTATGTATAAAGAAAATAAATATTTACTAATCATTAGCTATTTTTAAAAAACGGAAAATTTCTCTCTGAAATGTATATTTAGCCAAAAATAAACTAATTATTTATTTGTGATTCTTATTACGTATGCCTACTTCAAACAAATCCTCTTTTTAAAGTAAAATAAGTTTCTTTAATCATTATTTTCCCATCAATTCCATTTTATTAAATTCGATAAAAGAAAAAATATGAAGATAATATTATTTTAACTTCAATGGGAGCTGGTGTCGACATAGTGAATAACATTCATAAATTTATTTTCTGATTTTCTGTGAGAAACCATCGAAAATTAATTAATTAATTAAGTTCACAAGAAAAAAAAGACTTTATTCTTATTGGGAAAGAGAAGTTTATTTTAAAATACGGTGAAGATAGAATATCAGACACGGAAATTGTGCATATGTGTGAGGTTATGTTTGTGTTTCTGTTTACATTGATTTTTTGTAAGTATTTTTCATAAACTATTGTTATATGTATAATAATCCTCCCTGTTTCCATTGACTATGGAGCAGGGAGTTATGGACAATCTCTTCAATCACGAAGAGAACTTGAAGGTGATTAACGCTCACCTAGATGTCGCACCTGAGACAACTGGTACGCAGAAAATGGCATGGACTAAGGTCATGTCTAGTAAAAAACGTCCGTTGGATACGGAAAAGAGTTCCGCTGACTCGGAATTGCCTCCTTCTAAGTTTCGAGTCCCAACAACAAATAAATACGGACCTTTAGAATCGTTACAAGAAGACTCTTGCAAGCCTCCACCAATTTATTTAAAAAACGTAGAACTGCGCGACTACAAAAACTTAATGTCTCAGTTGAAGAGTACAGTAACTGGTGACTTTGAATTTCAAGCGACCAACAACGACGGGGTAACCATTTACCCAAAAACATCCGAAACGTACCGTACTCTTGTACACCGATTAAGAGAATTGGGACGCAATTTTCATTCATATCAGCTACCCCACGAAAAAGCATACAGAGTCGTAATACGTCATTTGCATCCTAGTATCGATCCGTGTGAGATCAAGGATTCTCTGGAACAACTGTCTTTTAAGGTAAGAAACGTTGTCAATGTTTTACAGGCTGGTACAAGAGTGCCCTTACCATTATTTTTCGTTGATCTTGAGCCTGACAAAGATAACGAGAAAATCTTTAATGTTAAATCCTTGTTAAGCACACGCATTAAGGTTGAAGAGCCAAAAAAGAAAAGTGACGTAGTTCAGTGCAAAAGATGTCTACGATTTGGACACACCCGCTCGTACTGTAATCATCCGTTCAGATGTGCACGCTGCAGCAACTCTCATCCAACTGCTGATTGTCCAAGAGGTGCCAATGAACCCCGAGTCTGCGTTCTTTGCAAAGGCAATCATTCGTCCACGTACAAAGGATGTCAAACATATAAAGAACTGAGAGATAAAAGAAATTTTAATTTTGGTAAATATTCTGTTAATAAATCTCATGTAATGTTGGAGCCTCCAGTCACTGTTGCAGTCCCCGTGAGTACCTCGGTAAAGTCAAATCATACACAGTCCACTCATACTCACACCGTCCCCCTTTCTCGTGACCCGAGATTGAATTCACGGTCATACGCTCAGATGGCTGCTCCTTCCCTTCGGCAGCAGCCATCTCATACTCGGTCATCTCAGTTATTCCAGCCCTCTCAGCAGCCATCTCAGCCTTTCATGACATTCTCAACTCTTTCATCAACAGATCCCTTAACGACTCAGAATCCTTATGATCATTTTACAGCCACTCTTAACACTTTTTTTACACGCTTTCAGGACCTTTTGACACCTCTCATTACTACGCTTAATATGGTCGTTAACAAGTTGCTAAGTCATATCAATGGCTGAAACCAGCAGGTCCCTCGTCGTTGCTCTCTGGAACTCAGCAGGTCTTGTACGTCATGTTCACGAACTCAAACAATTTTTACATGACAATCGGGTAGACATTGCACTTATTACAGAGACACACTTTAAGGACACAACACACTGCCATATCACTGGTTACACACTATATCGAAGTACACATCCAGATGGAACTAGCCATGCAGGGTCGGCTATTTTTGTTCGTAATAGTATTAGTCATAATTCGTTCCCTCCGTACAGAAAATCGTACATTCAGGCTACCACGGTAGAAGTATCTTTAATCACTCATTCCCTTACCCTTTCTTCTGTGTACTGCCCGCCTAATCATAATATATCGCGCGAACAATTTACACATTTCTTCAATTATCTAGGAAAAAATTTCATTGCAGGTGGTGACTTTAATTCAAAACATCAACAGTTTGGATGCCGAGTTACAAACCCGCGGGGAAAAACTTTATATGATGTTTTAACTCACAAAAAATATTTTTATTATGCCCCTGCAGAACCCACTTACTATCCCCACAATAATCGTTGCCTCCCAGATATTCTAGATTTCTTTGTATCGTCTAAATTCTTCCCCTACTACGAACTTGAAACTCTTCCTGATCTATCATCTGATCATACACCCGTAATACTTACGTTAAACTCTCAACCAACCAAATTAAGGTACAGGCATTCCCTAACATCTGGTAAAATAGACTGGAATAAGTACCAACGTATATTGTCAGAAACAACAAACCTGGGAATTTCCCTCAAAACCCCTAGTGAAATCGAGCGTGGAGTGGAAATCTTCACAAAGAATCTACAAAGCGCAGCTTGGGACAGTTGCGAAGGAGAGAACATGGAATTTAAACACATACCTAACGTTCCTTCTTACATCCGTCGAATGATAGTTGCTAAGCGCCGATGTCGTCGTTTATGGCAGAGAAACAGATACCCCAGCGTTAAAGCAGAACTTAATAGGCTAAATCGTCGTTTACAGGTTGTCCTTTCGCGTTACAGAGCAGATAGATTTATGGCTTTCACTGAGACACTCTCTACTCAAAACAAAACACTTTGGCACACGACAAGACGAATTCTTAACTATAACAATCCTTCATTTAGTCTACAACGACCTGATGGTTCTTGGGCGACCACCAATAAAGAGAAAGCAGAAATGCTTGCTCAGCACTTACATAACACATTCCAACCACACAACCTACAACACAAAGATCATCCGAACAGAAAATTTCCTTAATGCTCCTCTGCAACTTAGCCTTCCCCCAAAGCCAATTTCCCCCGGTGAACTCTTCCGAGCAATTCACGACCTGGCATTAGGCAAAGCCCCGGGATATGATCTTATTACTTCAATACTTTTGCGCCATCTTCCTAGGAAATCCATCATACTCTTAACTCACATCTACAATTCCATTCTCCGAGTCACTCACTTCCCTATTCAGTGGAAGTATTCTATCATAATTCTCTTCTTAAAACCAGACAAACCACCTCACCAACTAACTTCTTACAGGCCAATTAGCTTACTCTCTATTCTGTCCAAACTATTTGAGAAACTCCTTCTACCACGCCTAGTACCGTTTATCGATGCTTCAAACACAATTCCTGATCATCAGTTCGGATTTCGTTCATCTCATTCCACGCTTCAGCAATGTCACCGACTAATTGATATAATCTCTTCAGCTCTTGAAAACAGACAATATTGTTCGGCCGTGTTTCTTGATGTATCTCAAGCCTTTGATCGGGTCTGGCATGATGGACTCCTATACAAATTGAAACTAATACTTCCAGATAGCCTGTATCTAGTAATAAAATCGTTTCTAGTGGAACGTTACTTTAGAGTAAAACAAGGTGACGAACTTTCTGGAATGTACGAAGTCAATGCTGGTGTACCACAAGGAAGCGTACTTGCACCAAGGCTGTTTTCTGTAAGCACCAGTGACATACCAAATTGTATCTATACAACTATGGCTATGTTTGCTGATGATATGGCAGTTCTTGCGGTTGATGCCGATCCTGTAATTGCAACTCGAAAGACACAAAACCATTTACACCAGATAGAGTCATGGCTTAAACATTGGAAAATTAAAATTAATGAAAAAAATCGCAACAAATGACGTTTACTCTTAGACGACAAAACTGCCCAACCGTTTACATTAATAATATTCCGCTACCTCACACTACTCAAACACGCTACTTAGGCTTATACTTGGACAGAAAACTTACATGGAACGCACATGTTACACACACACGCCACAAACTCAAAACACGCTTCTATCAACTAAAACGCTTACTCGATAGACGTTCTAAATTAAATATGTCACACAAATTAACAATCTACAAGACAGTCTTAAGACCAATCTGGACATATGGAGTTCAACTTTGGGGATCTGCTAAACCCTCACACACGAAACGTATACAAGCGATTCAGAACAAGATTCTACGAACGATAACGCAATGCCCCTTTTACATCACAAACTCAATGTTGCACAAAGACTTACAAATGCCATACGTAATTGATGTCGCGAAACAACTATACAAGATGATGCATGACAAATTTGAACTACACGACAACCCTCTCATACAAAACATGTACACTAGGGCGATACCGGGTACTCAGCGCAGACGTTTGAAGCGCCTCTGGCCAAGAGATCTTCTTGGCCAACTGTAGGACTGTGGTGATGACTGCACGCTCCTTCAAGTAAATCATGTTTTGGAAATTGTTTACACATTTAGAAATTGTTATATTAATTTAATAACAGATACTAAATTTCAATTAAAAGTGTCAAAAAAAAAAAAAAATAACTTCAATGGCATATTTAAAATAAGTTAAATTATTTAACTATAAATATTAATGTTATAATATAACGGCACTCTTGTTTCTTGTAGGTGCGGAAAATGTCTGTTATGAATATACGTTTTGAAACGACTTCAAAGTTGTTCTAGGTGAATTGTAATGCCTAAAAATTGATCTAATTTTAGGTTGATTAAATAGGTAAATAACTAACGATTCAATCTGATTAATATAAGTTATTAATATTATTAAAACTGGGAAAACACATAGAATAGAGCTAAGATTTACAAGTAAAAACATACACAGTGTTTAAAGAAATTAATTTTATATTTACGAGTTGCCTTCTTCTTGAACTAATTAAGTTCTTAGTGAAATTAATTCATTATATGGGAATTAAGCATTATACGGGAGTGAAATGAGGGTGATATGGGCTGTAGAAAGGACGAGGATTGACGCTTTTGAAATGAGTTGTTGCAGGAAAATGTCAAAGATTAAGTGGGTGGACAAAATAGGTAATTAGGGATTCTTAGACGAGTGGATGAAATAAGTATATCAAAACATCTTACCAGAAGAAGAGATAGGCTAGTGGATCATATTTTAAGATATCCAGGTATTGATCTATCAAAAATGTAGTATAATATTGAGGGAGTGAATTGTAAAGGAAGGCAAAGGTTAAAATATTTAAAGCAAATTACAAAAGATGTAGGGTGTTGCAGGTATGTTGATATGAAACGACTTGCACAAGATAGAATAGCTCGGATAATTTGCATCAAAACATTAGAGAAACTGATGCCAAAAAAAAGTTTTTAGTACTAAAAGTCGATAAGTATTTGTAAAAATATATAATTTTTACATTCCCTATGAAAATTTCAAATTTCTTTACACGTTTGCGTATTTATTAAGAAGATTAATTCCATATTAATAATGAACAATATTAACAGACTTTAAAATAAATTCAGTTATAAAAAAACGAACACGTAATTGTTATTAACTGTTAATTTAAGGTATTAAAATATAACATGAATATTTATTTTTATTTATATTAATAATCACATTCATTTGACGAAACGTTTCTTCCTATGTCTGTTGCGGTGACCACTACGACTAAAATCAGTTAGAAACTGCATTCCAAACTGTTCACAGGATTTATGTTTTTTCTCATATCATCGGTACTACATGAAAATAAATACAATAGAACACGGATTGTCCGAAATAACCAAAACAAACTTGAATTACGATAGTTCACAAATTATTAAAATGTATGTGCTTTAGATGTCTAATTTTATCCATGAGAAACAAATACAGGGTGATTCACGAAGATATGCAGAAACTTTAGGAGCTCATTGTACATGTAAAAATAATGAAAAAAGTTTATATAAACATGGGTCCGGAAATGCTTCGTTTCCGAGTTACGGCTAGCGAAAGTTTCGGCCGGGTTTCAGCTCACCAGGTGAAATGAGGTCTTCCTGAAATTCTGGTAAGGTAGATTAAGGGGCGAATTCAATCATTTATTATGGTTTTTGATCTGATAAATTGAACAAAACAGGTCCCAGATTTGTAAGTTAAATATTTTCTAAGAAAACCAGTGTCAAATGCAAAAAATGGAGTGAAAAACACATTTTTTCATATTTGGGCAACAATAACTTTGTTATTTCACCAAGAAACAGTTAAATTTTTTGAATAAAACATGTTGAAAATTTTATTCTGAACAAACCGGTGTAAATAAAGTACACAGAAAGCGAATAGATGTTTGATTAAATGAATTTTTATTCATAACAGTACAAAGTAAAATTAACCGGAAAAACAAAGATGAAAAATTGTGTTTTTTCACACCATTTTTTGCATTTGATACTGGTTTTCTCAAAAACTATTTAACTTACAGTTCTGGGACCTGTTTTATTCAATTTATCAGGTCAAAAACCATAAGAAACGATTGAATTTGCCCCTTAATCTACCTTACCAGAATTTCAGAAAGACCTCATTTCACCTGGTGAGCTGAAATCCGGGCGAAATCTTTCGCTAGCCGTAACTCGGAAACGAAGAATTTCCGGACCCATGTTTATATAAAGTTTTTTTCATTATTTTTACATGTACAATGGGCTCCCAAAGTTTCTTCATATCTTCGTGAATCACCATGTATACCTACCGAGTTTCATCTCTCAAGGGTATTGGTTAGTAAGACAATTAGAGATGAGTTGGTCAGTGCGTCATATTTTCATTTATATTTTATACAGAGGGGATTTTTAAAGAAAAACCATTTATGTCGTTTTGAAATAAACAAAAATTAATATCAGTAATCAAGTTTTCATTAAAACCAATTAAAACTCGTTTAAAATTTAATACAATTTTGTATTGATGAAGTAATTTAATTATTAATAATGTAATCCATTTAACTGGATTACAAGTTCAAAGGAATTTTCTTATAAATTACTTTAGGATTTGAGTACACCACGTAAAGCTGTTTACCATCTCAACGGTAAATCCTTCTATTTCGTGAATAAGCTTAATCCATCCCGTTCACCTTTCCTAAATATGACCTACGGTTTTCACCTCCATATACGCCCTATCATAATACAGTATACATGTAATGTACTTTACGTTTGTTACTTCAGAGCAAATAGGATGAATATTACCGTAAAAAAATTTTGTTTTTTTAAAATGAAATTTTATGTATCAATCATTCATTAAGTAAAGGTTTTCAATAATTTTATGACTGCAAAATTTCCTGTTCAATTTTACATTCTCGTCGCCAAAATCAGCTGTTTTTCAGAGAAGAAGGTTCCTGGTTCAAATTTTAGTAAAGGTAGTTACTTTTATACGGATTTGAATGCTAGACAGTGGTTACCGGTGTACTTTGATGGTTGGGGTTCAATTAACCATACTCTCTCAGGAATGGTCGGCCTGAGTCTGTACAAGACTACACCTCATACATAATCATCTTCATCTCATTGGGTCATGGGGTTGCTTATTGTTCTCAATTGAACAGATTGCAATGTACACATATTAGGAATTTAAAAAAAATTTACATTCTAATTTGAATTACATTACAGCATTTAAATCAAAAACATTACGTTTTATATAACAAGCACCCCTTTACGATTGTAACAAAATCTTACAGACAGATTTGCAAATACCTTTCGTCCATAATCTCATCTAACACCTACACAAATGCTCTCACAATTCGAAAGAGCACGATAACCCTTTAATAATTCGCTCTAATCCTCTCTAATCCGCGTCGAGTTAAATGTTCAGTCATGGTTGGAAACGTTCAGAATATGTAGAGAAACTGTTTCAACCATTTACTTTGCATGCCAGCTCACAGACTTCCTCTGCGAACGTTGAAATATAAACCTAGAGGGAAGCGAGGCTTGGGAAAACCTAAAAAGAGATGGATGCCGGAACAAGCCATGGAGCCTAATGTTTGACAGATGATGATGATGATTAATCATTAAAGTGCTAATAGTTATTATTATTATTATTATTATTAGTTGTAAAGCTCCCAAAGTGGAAGACGCTAAGTAAATCTGGTTTGTTTTTGGGATTTCTTGTCCTTTTTATCCGCCCACCAGTTTTTCATTCTTTGTCAGAATTCAGCTTTTCTCTGTTCACTCCACTTTGTTCCGGTTCTTGGAGCTTTTGTCTCTGGTTTAACCTCCCATTTTTTAACTTTTGTTCTAAAATTGTCTCTTATGAGAATTTCTTCTTTGATGATTTTGGCCAATTCTAAATCTTTTTTAACACTTTGTATCCATTCCCCCCCATTAACAAGTGATGATACATATTTTACCATTCTCTTTGTGAGTCTATTGTCAGGAAGCCTCGTAATGTATTATAATTATTATTACAGTAAAATCTCTCTATTGCGGAACTCTCTATAGCGGAAATCTCTCTTTAGCGGCATTATTTGCCGACCCCGACCCTTTCGTATACTACGATAATGTATTTAACTCTCGTTATAGCGGCACAAAAATCTCTCTATAGCGGCAAAACAATATCTTCAGGATATGGATTTAGACGTCTATGTAGGGGCAAACAATGACTTAGCCTCTTCAGCAGATGTTGGCAATGATGCAATAATCGAAAATGTCTTAGCCCAAAACAACGAGCAAGAAAGTGAATGACGATGAAATGGAAACAGAAATGTTGTCCCTTCAAGTAAACAAGCACTAGACGCTATTCTTGTTGTTTCAACGTACTGTCATTGCCAATATGTAAATGAAAATTTACAAGTTTTAAACATTGAAAATGAGATTGAAGACATGTTTTATGAATTGAAAACGAAACAAAATTTACAACTTATTTTACGAAATGAAATGTACTTCACAGTCATTGTTTCCTTAATAACAAAAAAATATATACTGTACTGTGTATTTTTTTGTGTTTGTGTAGCCTATGTTTTAGGAGATTTTAATTGTATGTATCCTATGTTTATTACTGTTCAGTAAAAACCGAGTTTCAGTGCTAATTAATTTTAGGCTATCTATTACGGTATGTACTGTATGAATGATTTTTGAAAAAAGTTCAATACGAAAAGTGAAATTCTATTGTTAAACATTAGTAACACAACATCTAATAAAACTAGTTTGTATCCAAATTTCTTGTTAAGTTAATAACCTACACTTTATGTAGGTAATTAATTTAAATATCTCACTGTATTGAAGTAATCTACTGTATTAAACATTCGTCATAAAGTTATCTATTCAGTAGTTTTTCAAAAACTTGTTCCATGCACCATTTACATACGTATATATGTTATTTTGTACAGAAAAATTAGTACTCCAACTTCCCTCCCACCGTTAATTACTCGCTCTCTCTATAACGGAACTCTCTTTATAGGCGGCGGTATCTCATGGTCCCTTCAATTCCGCTATAGAGAGATTTTACTGTATATACCTAATAATAGTTATAATTATATAATAATATTATAATAATACTAATAGTTGTTAGTATTGAACTTTAATTATTATGTTTATTTTTTTTTATAATTTCGGATTTATAAGAATGAAAGAAAAATGTTAATGTTGCTGCTCATTGTTAAATAGGATGGTTCTTAATGCTAGATACTCATTTTTCTTAAGCTATAAAATGCCGTCTATTGATTGTCTTAGTACGATTAATAGGCCTAGTGTCCAACCGACTTTTAAGGGGTCGGAAAGGCCTATCCTTTCAATATTAGGTTTGCCATCTTCAAGTTCCTTTTTCTCTAAAACCATTAAAGATACAACTTCAAAATTTTTAACAGAGATTCTTTAGTTAATATTTTGCACATTCATAAATAAGAAATGTATTTTATTGCTTGTAACCCCTCCAAAAAAACTACCTCATTTTTAAAATATCTAAGAAATATGGTACAGTACAGCAAACTGTATTTATTTTTCTTTTATCTAAACTCATGGAGCAGTTATGATAAAAATTTAAAAGCTGTATCTTAAACGATTTCTGAGGAAGAAGAACTTGAAACCGTGATTTTACGGAAAATCACAATAACAAACAAACTAGATTATGATAAACAAATACCATGTGATTTTGTACCAACTTTAACCTAAAGAAAATTCCCTACTATAACAGAAATTTCCCTACAACAATAATTATTTTCAGAACTTCAAAAAGTCAATAATTTCAAAGTTGAATTATTTTTTTGGTTTAACGTCCGACTGTTCTGCAATTACTGATAATGCAGACTGTGAAGGATGAAATGATTTTTTTGTAACGTATGAAAATATGCCGTGCCTGAATAGGATTTGAACCCAAGACCGCATGATGAGAGGCGAGCACGTTACCAACTACGCAAATGCGGCCGGAATTCAAAGTTGAAAGATAAAGTTCGTATCTATCGGTCGTGCAGCCATATAGATAAACATTTAACAAAATAATTTTTTTCATTAGATTCTTAAAATTTTTATATAATTTTAAGAAAAATTGCGTAGAATAACATATATTCCCCCCCTCCCAAAAGTGATATTTTCAATTTTTACCTTGCGGACTGCCTAATAACTGCTGCTTAATAAAATATAAAATATAATAAATTATTATATATATATATATATATATATATATATATATATATATATTATATATATATTATATATAAATATAAAATATTAATAAAATATAAAAAAATTAAATACATTAAAATACAACTACTAGTCATCATCATCTCATAATAGGCATCATTATCATCTCTAGCATCGTCATCATCTCCAGCTTCAACAACTTTGTGTTTCAAGATGTTGATTCACAGTTCGTCAAGTTTAGTTTTATACATATATATTTTTCTTCACATTTAGTTTTGTTGAAACACATTACTGAGTGTGGTTTTTATTTTAATTCCAAGGACATTACTCAGATTTTCTCGTCTTTGCTTAAAGTTTTTGTATTTATAAACTTATTATAAAATAAATGCACTGTTAAAAAAGTACATTCAGTCACTTGGTAACGTTAACTCCGGCGTTTCGGCCATTTACGTAGTGAATCGGGGAAAATGTGTATGCTGAGCAGTCGGCCTAACCTTCTGGTCGTCGTTTTCCTATTTAGTAGTAAGTCTGAGAAGTGTTATGAACGAAAGGGGTTTTAGAAATACGTATATATTTTTAAATTAAATCCTCTAAAATTAAAATTAAGTTTATCATTTCTTCGTAGTGTTATTGATTTATGAATTAACCTTGTTGTTTAATTACCTTTCATTTAATTCATTGGTAAAGTTTGGTTGATTATTTTGTTAAAGTAGATTGTAATTAATTAAACTCCTTCTCGGCTGTTACAGAAGAATTAATAATCTTAGGTTTAAGTAGATTAATTATTTCTTTACATTGTTCATGTCAGTTGAAACACCCGGTTATTGACCGACGCGAGCCTTCGTCTTAAACAACTTAAAATTTTAATACAATGTAAAATATGGTAATAAAAAACACTTGAGGTTTGATAACGTCAAGTATGTGTAGCGAAATAATGTTTACAAATATGATAATTTAATGTATAATTATTTTTTAATTAACTTATTTGTAATTATAATATTATTATTCAAGAATTACTTGTCCGTTTTAACATCAGATATGGTTTTTAATAAAATATTTAACCTAGTATTAAGTATGTAGCAGTTAGTTATTTTTTCTAACTAGTTCAGGAAGAAACGCACTAGTGCGGTATGTAACATCTGACTTATTTTGTTTATAAGGAACCTGTTGCTTTTGAAATGTACGTATTTAACTCATTTCTCCATGAACAAGATTTATAAGAAAAGAAAACTAGGAAAAAATACCGTTAAAATAGTTTTTAGAATTGTTAATACTTAATTTGTTTTCTGCCTTCGTGGTACAGTGATAAGTGTGCTAAACATCAAAGCGGAAAGTCTCGTGTTCGATTGTTGAATCAGACATGAAGACTACAGTTGTGCAAGCTTGCACCACAATTTGCATGCGACAGGGGAACATTGTTCCCGCAGGCATATAAAGTTTTGGTTTTTAGTATTGTAGCAGTTCGGGAAATAAAAACATGTCAGATTTAGCTCTGAATGCAATTGGAGAAACGTTATAAAATCGGGGGAACCAAATATTGTCTTCAAGCCTTTTATTCTTCAACGAAAGATTTGGTGTAGCAAGATAAATCAAACAGTCTACTTTTTCTTCCATATTTAATTTCTTAAGAAGTGAGCTTCCTAACTTTATAATTTTTCTAGAGAGATGAGACTGTGACTGGAAAATCGTAGGTATGTATTATACCGGTACGACAAAATGAGAACCATTGCACCCGATTATCGCATCCTATTGTGCTACGCGGTTTCCACATACCTACCACATGCGACAATCAACAGTGAGAATCCGCCTTAAAACGATTACAAATGCCTGTAGGAACAATGTTCACGTGATTGTTAGCGCTAGTATATCAGGTATTGCACTATAATGTAGTGGTAGGGTGAGACGTAACAAACTAATATTTTTTATCTTATACAATTGGAGTACTAGAAACTGGAACCGAGCACACAGAAAAACTACCCGGTACTTTCTGTATCAGATACAAGCAATTTATTACTCAAGAATTACGTATGAAAAAAGGATATCGTTGAAAAATTTAATAAAAATTTTACACACGGTTCTGACCATCAGGGTTAAAATTTTTAACACCTCTTCTTGATCTCTAAATAACGAAAACTGTACGAAAAATTTCATAAATATACTACTAATAGATTTTTAAACCAATTTGTTTTCTTTCTAAGATTTATGCAGTCATCTATATCAAAATTAAAAGATTGGTATCGGAAAAAATTCTGTGTTAATATTAAATTAACACTGCCAACCGAATAGCTAATTTTACAAAAGTTTACTATTTCTGTCTTTACGTAAACCCTCATTAACACTTTGGTAATTAGCGATGACTTTTGGTTGAAAAACTGAGTTTGAGAGCGTAATAATTTTTCTAACCCTAACCGGGAAACAAACCCGGAACCTTAATTTTGCAGAGCAGAACACTAAAAACTGAACCACTGAGACGGTCATCTATTTTTTATTTTACATTTCTTTAGCATATTTTAAATTGAGTATTATCAATTAAAAAACTAATCGAGTGAATCGCAAACAGTTATTAACAACCACTAAGAATAAGAAAATTTATTTAAAAAGTTGTGAAAAAATACAATAACAACTTAAAACGAATAGCAAAAAGTAATGAAACATAAATTCTCATTGTAAAAAATATAAACAACTCAAAAAGTTCACAAATGAAAGAAAATAGTTTATAAATGAACAATATAGTAAATATTTGTCAGACTGACTTATCTCATGACTTAACAAAAAAAAAAAAAAACAAATAACTATAATAAAACAATCATAACTAATTCTGAATAAAACAAAACTACAAATTAATTCAACAATAACGAAAATGAGCATTCGAGGCAATGTTCGTTTGCAGAGTCCATCAATATTATTAGCCTGCGGGCTGACAAAATATTAATAATAGGCCCACAACACATAAATATTTAAAAAAGCAATAATATCAAATAAATAAACAAAAACACTAAAATAATATCAAATACTATTTTATTTTATAATTTTTAAATATGTTTTTAATACCTATAAAAAAACTAACATTGTTACCATACATTATGAACTTATTTAATATAATGAAAATTTAAACAGCTACATTAACAAAAAAGGATTTCGATTGTGGATTATTAAAAAAAATTGTCGTAAATTGCTTTTAGCTTTGCAGTAAAAAAAAATAACTTTGTTTGATAATGCACCTAGCATTTTTTATATGATCAAATTTGGAATAACGAGTGCGTAACCACGAATGTTCTCCTCTCCTTTTGATGTTTTGCTTTTAAATTTTATTCCTAAACTTGTTCATTTTCTCAAAGATTTTCCTTCTTTCTTCTTACTTATAATTCTTTTGATTTCTTTTTCAATTTCCTGAAGTATAGTAGCTTCCAAAACTTTTTTCCCGATTTCTTATTTCTTATCAACCTCAACAGGTACTTTTCTATAATCGATTTCCAAGTTCTAGTACCAAAATATTAGGGAATGTTTTATGATCCCTTCATATAAAAAAACTTTCTGTTCTGTAAATCTAATTTTATTCACTTTTTAAAACAGGACTATAATATCAAAATGTTTCTAATCTTAATGATTTTTCCGTGTTATTTTAAAGTTTATTTGACGCAATGGAATGATTATATATTTCAAACCAGTATGGAGCTGTTGTTGTAGTTTAGGTCATCAGCCGAAAGGCTGGTTTGAACCTCTCGAGGTTTTACTAAGTAAAAACGAGGAGTGAGTTGGTTTACCATTGCCTTCCTCACTGAGTGGAAAAGTACGCTTATCAGCATGTCGGGCCCTCCGAAAAGCACAAATTTTCCACTCTGCAAACGACACCTTCACTTCATTCACCACAGGGTCTAGCTGTATAATGAAATTCATTACTTTCAGAAGAGATAACTCTGATTAGTGTCTTTTACACCTCTACCTCTTCTGTTATTTAATGTTTCAGTCATTTAATTGGCTGACCATGTGATAAGAAACAGAACTATTTATTTTAGCCCTGCGACGAACAGATTGAGTGTGAAATTGACACTCCACCTGTCTGTTATGGGCACAGTATGGAGTTATGGTATTTAATTATGAAGAATCTGCTATTTAGAAATTCTTTAGTAGTTCAAAAGAAACTTTTTCGGAATATCAGCAAAATCAACTGGTTTTTACACGTAAAGAAATACACCGTACATTGATTAAATTATTATCTTTGTTTTAATTTTTACTTTCTTCTTCTGCTTCAATATAATATGTTCTGTAAGTTTGGACTATAAGTAATTGGTAAATAATATACCGAGTTATAGAGTTATGGAAAAACGAGGTATGGACTGCATGAGCTATGGAGACAATTGTAAAAGATCAGATGGACTGAGACGAGACGAATGATAAAAAAGACAACTTGGTAAGAATGAGATATACAATAAACTTAATGAAAGGCCGTCTCCATAGTGTAGTGGCAGCGTGTTTACCTACTACGCGGAGATCCCGGGTTCGATTTCCGGCTATGATCTGGAAATTATTATAAATAAAACTAGTATTATTGTTCAATATTTCGTACTTCTTTGGACAGAAACACAGCGATATGTTTATAAAGGAATATTTACATTTATTTTAGTTTTTCTTTACAAATAAATCATTTTTGTTCTTCTTTGCTTTACTTTAATTAATTTCAACCATGGTGTTTAAACAGTTTCTTACATATTTGGAGGAAAATAAGGAAGACGTGGTTAAATTTTCCAAGGTATATTTTTATAGGAAAATATAAGGGTCTGGTAAGTGTCGTTTTTGCCAAAAAATTTTAATTATTTCTGTTGCAGAAGACATTACGTATACATTATTATTATTATATAGATTTTTATGAGCACCATAAAATTTTCTTTTAATATATAATTTCCCTATCCAGATTCCCATTCTGTGACACGGAAAATCGAATTCTAAATATAATTTTCATTGTCTACCGGAAGTGTCTGCATTTTCAATGAAAACTCTATTACGTTAATCTGTAATTTCACCTTGTTACTTTATACTGTTGCAAGCAACAGAATATACGAGGGTGAGTTGAAATTAAATTCTAATTTATAATAGATTTTATTTTAGTGTAACATCAATGTCGGAAACCATTTTAATCTCCCAATACAACAAAAACGCAGTGGTATGTGGGCGTCGCATGAATTGTAATTATATTAACGTACAATGAACCTAATTAATTTGTTTCATGAAGGTAGATGGGAATTGTTAATGAAACCGAAAGATTTTAATTTACATTTATCAAACATTTCATAAAACAGAGTTTATAACAATTAGAGTATTTCAAGGATTTATCCCCTGCTCGTACACAATTTAAACAAATACTTATGATGAGACAGTTGGAGTTACTAATAGGAATTTAATTTAAGTTTCTCAAAATAACTAAAGATCTTTTTTTATTAAATTATTTATCCATAATAGATGAATACAAAAGAGTATAGGTGGCCTTAGGTCAAAATTTATTTCAATTTTGTAACAAAATTAATTGAAATTTATTTATGGAAATAAAATTTATTTCTATTTATTCTATAATACAGTGTGGGAGTTTTTAAGCTGTACGACGATTTGTTCTAGAGTACAAATTTAAATTGTATTGACATATGAATTTAAATTGTATTTGAAAGGATATTCATGAAACATAAAGTACCTATACAAATAACTTTTTCATTTATTCAATAATATAAAATAAAAATAACAATACAAAATTCTGCATAATTATATCTGTTATGCAAAGAAAAAAAGATGAATATAATTTCTTTTTTCATTTCATCTCCTACTGGTTAACAAGTAGATTATTGTACGGTAACTTTGGGTTTTCTATTGAAAATATTTTCCAGACTTTATCCGGAAATTAAAATGAGGACTTTGGTTTTCAAGCCGGGAACGCTATTAACCATGCCAATGAGACAATCGAAAACAAAATTTAAATCTGATGAACAGTGCTACTTCAATTATCAGGAAAATTGAAAATCCGGATAAACTGGAATCGATAGGAAATCTATAAAAACATCATGTAATAGGGGGATTTCGTTTAAAGTAAACATCATTACTTACTTATTTTATTATGTTTTTATTTTTTATTTAAAGTCGCATCAACAGTTCGGTCATTAGCGATTACGGTGGGGTATGTAACGGTGGGTTTTAACGTGTGAAATTTTCAGACCCTGGCCGGGAATCAAACCCAGGACCTCCGCTGGCAGGATAGCACGCTACCACTATGCTACGGAGGCGGTCTTGTTATTTTACAGTTTTAATTTTATTTTAAGTCGCATCAACATCTTGGTTATTAGCGACTACCTTGGGGCAAGAAACATGAGAAAATGGGTTTTGACACATGATAATATCCAGACTGTAATCGAAAATTAAACCCGGGACTCTCTGCTTGGTAGGTTAGCGCGGTACCTACTACACCAAGAAGGTGGCCTACTGCTTACTCATTTGTTTATTCGTACTTCTTTGGACAGAAATCTACAGCGATATGTTTATATACAAATATTTATATATTTTTTAGCTTTAGCTGGCCTTAGGGTCAGCCCAGTCAGTCAGCTGGTAGAAAGTCGCTATTATTTGTTAAGTAAAACTAGTTGGGCAAGTGACTTTGTATGGTGACCAGCTGACAGCTATTCCTGAATAAACTCCACTGGGGGTCCCTGTTTAACAAATTCATGCCGAATCACTCCAAAAAATACAGCTAAAAAGCAGAGATCAAATTGAATGGTTGTCAATAAATTACTTTTCCCGATAACAAATAAAAACTAAAAAAGCTGTAGTTTTTCTTCACAAATGAATCATTTTGTTGTTAGTTGCTTAACATTTGTATGGCGTTTAAAGGTAGATAATCGTTTCACCATCATAAGTTCAGCCGGTGTGGTGTCGAACTGTTGCTCCAAGTGCGTCATATGTTGTTCAGTGATGACTCACAAAGAAATATAGTAACATACGTAAGATATTTGACTCAAAGCACTAATGATTTAACGGTACATACAGTTCATACTGTGAGTGTACACTATAAATATTTAAAATTTAATTAGTGTACAATACTTTAGATGTCATGCAGTATATAATGTACTGTTATCTAAATTACAGTGTAATTTCAATACTGTGTATGGGATACGGTGATTTGATGAATAAACTTTTTCGATCCAGATTGTTCCGGATAATCTGAACACCTGGTTAAACGAGATCTGGAAAAATGAGGTATTATACTTGCGGAGAAAAATCTATGAAAAAATAAATAAAAAAATAACTTTCAAATAAAAGAATATATGACCAGATTAGAGAAACCCCTTAAAGAAAACTAAGGGTTTCATGATTGATCACGGTTTTAACGAGAGTTGAATTGTTGTAAAGTACTAACGACCAAACTTAAAATAGAGCAAAACTAAAATTAAATCGATAAATAACCTTAATCTGTTACAAAGTATCAAAATTGAGTCCATTGTAAGAGAGTTCAGAAGTATGTAGGAAACAACATAGAGTTGGGTTTTAGAGATAACCATATTACCTTTCTTACCCTTTAAATTTATTATTCAATTACCTGAGTAGATTTAGAAAAAGAATGTGGAAACCGATTATTTTTAGGTCGATTGTTTCTACTCACGTAAGTATACAAAATACTAAGAGATTAAGGTTCACTTGATAACCTATATACGATAACCTATTTATGCAGGATACGTTAAGACTTCCAAACATATTATAGTGTTACTGATCTTTACTTTTTTGCTGATCTTATACGAGTCAGAAAATATCTTATCCCAGACACGACATCACAATTTCAAATAAGTTAAGTAAAGTCTACCTAAAAATTTTTGAATTCGAGAATGACAGAACACAATTATTTAAGTTGAAATATGTATAAAATTTGCCCATAAAATAGGCAAGTGGAGTGTTAAATTATTTGTATTTGATGTACTAGTTCCAAGGCTACAAAATATAGTTGTTTTTCTTATCACATGGTCAGCCAATTATATGACTGAATCATTTAAGAACAGAAGAGGTAAAGGTGTAAAAGACACTTGTCAGAGTTATCTTCTCTGAGAGTAATGAATTTCATTATACAGTCAGACTCGGTAGTGAATGAAGTGAAGGTATCATTTGCAGGAAAGTAGATGCTTTTCAGAGGGCTCGGTAATCTGATAAGTATACTTTTTCACTAAGTGAGGAAGGCAAGAGTAAACCACTTCACTCTTCGTTTTACTTAGTAAAGCCTCTAGAGGTACAAATAAAACTTTCAGCTGATGACCTGAACAACAAAAATATAATATACAAGATACAAGCAAAATATTTTGTACAAATGAACTCTTAAGGGGTGATGGCACGATGGTTTAAACTAAAAATTTCGATTTTTGGCTTTTTATGTTTTTCAATTGTTAAGGCCTAGATCTACCAGAAAAACATTAAATTGCGTCAAAACAAAATTTGTTTTACAAAAAGTTAAGTTTTTATCAAGTTTGCACAGAAAAATGATTATGTTACCAAGAACAAATATTTTTCACAATTTTGTACTGCTCGTTTTAGTGCAAAGAGAATTTTGAATCTAAATATCTACATCACTGTTTTTTGTATTCTCAGCTGTCGGTTCAGCTTTCTAAACAACCTGTTGATGGGAAATTTACTTGTTTGGTGTAAATTTTGTTTTTGATTTGTGGCTTCTTGTTTCTTGCGGTTTCCCTTAAATTGAGATTTTTAACACTAGGTACACTTTTCTCAGAAACCAATAAACCTACCAGGCTAAAATTTTTATCAGTTAATTATCTTGTATATTATTCACATATACCGACATTTTTATGACTTCTTCAGGTGCTCCAAAATTTAGTAATACGCAAAAAACGTAGAAATCAATTTGTAAACATTTTATTTTATTCGTAATTGTAAGAAAAAATGGTACAGTCCAAGAATTAAATTGGAAAAATGTCAGAAGCTCGAGAAGAAACCCGACACCTAAAATGTGTAAAGTTTACTTTTCCTATCTTTTACCAATCCTATGAAAAATGTACCTAAAAGTAGCAAATTTAACATTGGCGGGATACAAAGTACAGTCTCCCTAATCGTGTACATATCCACATTCACAATCCAACTTAATATTGTTCATTTAACAGTTAGAATTTTAATTAATAAAAAATAACAGATAAAAAATAATTAGGTATATAATTAACACAGAAAACATTTGATAAAATTACAAAAATATATGATAGGATAATTTGATACACAATTTTAAAATATATATTTGAATAAGTTTGAACATAAACCGATATTAAATTAAATTTTAAAATATTAGGAACAGTAAAAATAACGTAATATAAAATCGCAATTTTGTGGAAAGTAAGTTGTTTTTATGTTTTGTATTTATATTTATTTGTTTAAGACCGCATCAACAATAGGTTATTAGCGCCCACAGGTACAATAACAATTTTATTACTTTACAAAATATTAATTACAAAAACAAATTTATCAAAATTTACATAATAATATCAAATAGTAGGTATTCTTAATTACTGAACATTTTGAAATATAAAACTTTTTTAAAAAACGACAAGACAAACAAAAACTAAATATTATGCGTGAAATAACAAATAACTTTACATAAAAAGAAAACTAATCAATAGAAACTGAACATAAAATAGTAAAAAAAATCAAATATAATTAGTAAAAATTCTATGGACTCGGAAATTTAAAAAAAAACTTAGTAACGTGGACATGTAGCCTACACTCGGACGAGATAATTGAACCACTGAGCTCAAACAACAATATAAAGTGGAAGGTAATGACTTTATAGACTGTATAATAACCTGTTATGAAATGTGGATTCACCATTTTGAGTCTGAATCCAAAAATGGTAAAATAAAAGAAACATCTGGATTTAACCACAAAAAAAAATTCAATACATACCCGTCAGCTGGTTAAGTGACATTCACCGTCTTCTGGGACTCGCAAGGTCTAAACTTTTGTAACTATTTAAAAAAAATACGTATCATATAAAGTGTACTTCTATTCTAACATGTTCCAACAGACATTGAGACCACGATAAGGTGAAAAGTAAGAGCGCTTTCTCAAAAGGTGTGATTCTCCGGTATGACGAAGCGCACCACCTCTCCGCTAAGGGAACTAGCAAAATATGCTTGAGAAGTTGGATTATTTGGTGTTTTCACATCCTCCTTACATTCAGTCAGTCTTATTTTAATTTCTTTGGTCCGTTCAAAAATCTTTTACGCAGCAAAAAGTTCTATGACATCGAGTCGGTCAGAAAGCGTTACACAAATGGTTGAAATAGCCAAGTAAATATTTCAATGCTGCGGGAATCGGAAAGCTCTCAGAACTGTGGCACGAGTGCCGAAAATATTTCTGGAGACTATTTAAAAAAGTACTAGTATAAATTTTATTGTTATGGTTTGTTTAGTTAATTAGTATACGTTCCTCGTATTTACATACACAGTTTTGCTAATTACATAAAGCAAATAAATATTTATTGAAGGGCAAAAAAATCAAAATTGTAGTGTATCATTTGATAATAATGATTATTTCAATAATCAAGTACATTAAAAAGAAATACTGAATCTTAAAACGAGGTCAACAAATCAATTTAAAATTTGAACTATTAATTTTACAACCTAATCATTAAAATAAATTCGATGAGAAACTAATCTAAAAAAAATTAACATGGGTTAAAATTTTAACAGTGAATCATTGATTGGTTTTTTTTGTAAGAAATATCTTGATAAAGATAAGCTAAAAGAAATTGACAACTGTTGTTAAAAAGTTAAATTATTTTAGGTCAAACATTATCAATGCTTGGAACTGATATCATCTATAAGGACTTGTAATCATTTTCCATTTTATTTTTATAACTATTAAAAAAATTAGGTCGAATGTTTTACAACTGGAGATTCATTTACGAATATAAAGGGGAGGAGATAGTTTAACCTAAAGTTTTAATGATTTTATTAACATACTTGAAATTACAAAAGTTTTATAAGCACGAAAACTTCTTAAAAGTTTATAAGCGTAAGTTGATTTAACATTAGTTATTTATGTTGTATAATAATATTGATTCATATTAACTCAAGGTTTAGTAACATAATACAATCTGATAAGTGGTTCATTGCGGTTTCGAATCTTTTATATTTCCCATGCAAGCTTATAAAGATCTTATTGTAATCATGTAATTGGTTTCGTTAACTATATACTATTCTCATCGTATTTAAACGAATATGGTTTGGGTTTTTATTTATTTTAATTTAATTTGATTTATGGTCATATATTTAATTAAAGTGGTCTATCACCCACTTTGTTTTATATTTATTTGGATGACGTGATCAGAAGGTGCAAGTCTCAAATCCACTCTGGTATTCTCACAGGAGCAGATAGGGTTGTAAACTGCCTATTATTTGCCGATGACCTGATAGTGCTACAGGAGAATGAGGATGACCTGCAGAAAGCACTTTTCATGCTCAACAAACTCTGCAAAGAATATAAGTTGACAGTTTCGACGAAGAAGACAAAGGTAATGGCATTTAGGGGGAAGGAGCCAGTCAGAAGTAAAATTGTTATAGATAATAATATTATGGAACAGATCTCCCACTTTCAGTATTTAGGTTGCAACATTACATACCAACAGGATAAAGATGCTTACAATAAGATGCACCGACTTTTGCAAATATGCGGAACTATCCACCGCACTTTAAAAAATAGCACCAGCAAAAACACGAGGCTGAGATTTTATAAAACATTAGCAGTGCCGACTCTACTCTATGGCAGTGAAACTTGGGTGTTATCAAAGCGAGAGGAGAGTAAATTGCAAGCATCTGAAATGAAATTTCTTCGACATACATATAGGTGTAGTAGAGAAGATCGTTACAGGAATACTGAGATAAGGAAAGAACTCAACATCTTCTCTATAAACAACAAGGTATCCCAGAACAGGATGCAGTGGTTAGAGCATGTAAACAGAATGCGGGAGGATAGGATACCTAAGCAGACACTGGGCTATAAGCCGGACGGCAGGAGAGAACGAGGACGCCCGAGAAAGAGATGGGCAGATTTGAGAGGTTCGGAACAGGTAGAGATGCCTAATCCTTGAAAGGCAGAAGAAGAAGACATTTAATTAAAAATTTACTTTATCTATTATGTCTTGGTTTATTAAAATATTTATAACTAACTCATTTTATTATGATTTAATTAATTTATTTTCTTTAAAGTACTGTTTTGGGTTTGTGGGAAATTAGATTTAATTTATTGGTACATGGTTAATTAATCTATTACAAATTTACATTTTACAATTTATAATTTTCAAATTTATTTTTATACTAACGTTTCCAGTGTGAATGTATTAACAATACTTAATTAGTAATTGTTCACTTTTTTGTATACTGCTGCGTAATAATCTGTTAGCTTTCTTTGAACAATAAATACTAATCTCGCAGAAAAGTAAAAAAAACTAAAGAGAGTTAAACATCCATCGATGTTTAAATAAGACAGTAAAATAATTAGAAATAAGATAATATCTTAAAGTTGTACAATTAAAAATATTAATAAATAGAAAGGAATTATTATTGTGTTAGAATGAAATTTACTGCATTTTACAAAATGTTATTTTCATAATACATTATTTTCTTATATTTGTGTAACATATAAAGCTTTATTGCGCCCGGAAGTAAAATTTATAACACGAACTACTGAGCACAATTATAGAACAAGTGCTGATCTTTACAGAAACATTAAGTACGTAACTTATTTTATGAAAATATTTAACTTCTTAATGAAATTTACTGTCTTATTTGCAAATAATAAATTTATGAAAATGGTATAATCTACTTTAATAAAATAATTCTTGTATAATATGAATGCACTGTTTACAAATATATAGTATTTATTTGTTCCTAAATTTATCACCTGTTTACAAATTTATATTAGTAGATTTACTATTTATAAACTTGTGTCCTAGTTTCACATCAGAAAGACTGATTTTAATGAATTCCCAAAAATGATTTTTCTCTTGACTCGGTATTATAAAACATTAACATTTAAGCTAACATAAGTAAACTGCTGAAAACACAATTAAAGCAGTTTTATTGGATACTAGATAAACTATTAACAATAAAACTTTCACTTCAAAAAAAAACTTTAATTTACGAACCAATTTAGTCGGGTGGGATCCAATGGGGCTCATTAAGCCATTCAAATATCAAACTCCTGCAAAGATTCCAGTTAAAATTACTCATAACAATTACAGCATAACGTTTGTCCATAATAACAAACTTACAGAGATTTAATCATTGCTACAATTTAACAAGAAATCAACAAAGCAGTTCAAAATACCGAAGAAGACTTTTTTAGTATATTTAAAGTACCATAAACAGCTCAGTGATTAACGACTACGGTAAGTTATTTGTGACGTTGGTCGTTTCTTACTTGTGAAAATTTTCCAGACCCTAGCTAAGAATCGAACCCGGGAAGAAAACTTGAATTACTTTAAAATCAACACAATATCTACTTTTAGATAATTCAAACGACACTTGCCAACTGAAACGAAAATTTCTTACAGACTTATTTTCTATAGACTTAAGTACTCCAATGTGTGGTTTCCTTCGGTCATGACTTTAAAAGTAAAAACCCACCTACTTATTATTATACATAAGAATATAATTACATATTATAGATTTTGCTGTAATAAAAAAAAACAGTGAAAATACAGAAAATGTTTTCAGAAAAAAATATTAAATGTTTTTTTGTTTTCGAATTCCGATTTTGATTTGGTTGTTCCTTTTAACAAAAATCCATGCTCTGTCTTAAATTTATTCATCTTTGAAAAAAATTACGAATTTTGATCAACACCGTTTACAAACCTTAGTAACTAAATACAAACATTTTATATGAAATTCAAAATCATAAAGTCGGTTTGGCTGTGTTTTAATCTTTTATTGAATGTCAAGTCATATTGTTAATGAAGAACGGGTAAAATATTTGTTGAAACATAATAGTTAATATAAAATTATAATATTCTTGATATAAGCTTAATTAAATACCATTGAAAATGATTTTAACACAATGAGATGAGAGTAATATATTTCATAAAATATTTAGCTAAGAATGTCACTCAAAAATATAACTTGTATAATTTGAAAACAAAATAAGAAGTCATTGAACTGTCTATGATAATTAATATTACAGTTCAATAAATTTGGACAAAAAATGAATTAAAAGAGATATCAGAATGAATAGAAGTAAAAGAACGGGATACGTTCGTCCAATAGCAAAAGTTTTAAAAAGAACAATGATAATGTAATTATCATCGTTGTACTTTTTGAAAAGCCGTCATTGTGATCATTAAGAAAAAAGCTCTTTTACATTCTAAGAATTTTTTATTATTAACAAAAGGAAACTGAGATGGTTATGGACAAAAAGTACGAAGTAAAAGTACATCCTATAGTATTAACTCTCAATTTTAAAAAAATATATACAAATAAAAGTACATTTTTGTAGCCCAATTACATTCGCAACAATAGCTTACTAGCAAATACAGAAGAATATATCTAATCTATTTAATGAACGTAATATTTTACCAAATATGTGCATGCAAAAATATTAATTTTGTGATGTAAAATTTTAATTTTTTATTTAATTTATTGTAATAAAATGGCGGTGAGGAATTTTGCTTTTAGGAGAAGAAGTACTTAGTGGTACATTTACCGCTAAGAACTATTAATACAAAAATATTAATTTTGTGATGTAAAATTTTAATTTTTTATTTAATTTATTGTAATAAAATGGCGGTGAGGAATTTTGCTTTTAGGAGAAGAAGTACTTAGTGGTACATTTACCGCTAAGAACTATGGGTTTTGTCCGTTATTAAAACCAAGAAGTCTCGGCTCTAGTTTAGTTTTAGACGTCGTACAGTTTTTTGTAGCTAGATCACGGACTAGTTGGTTGGGATGATCATCTAGTCTTTTGAGAAATTTACTATGATTAGTTCCTTTACTGTCACAATTTTGAAACTGTCGTAGAAGGTTTTATTGTTTGCATAAAAAGGAGTTACGCTGTTTTAGCCAAAATTTGTCTTCGGTCAAATAAAGTTAACAAAGAACTTATGGGGAAATGGCACGATGGTTTTAACTCAAAATTTCGATTTTGGTTTTTTTATGTTTTTCAATAGTTTAGGCCTAGATCTACCAGAAAAAACATTAAATTACGCCAAAAAAATATTTTTTTAATGAAAAAATTAAGTTTTTATCAAGTTTACACAGAAACATTATCATGTTATCAAGAACGAATATTTTTCACAATTTTATACTGCTCGTTTTGGTGCAGAGAATTTTAGTTTTTAAAATGTCTGCATCACTGTATTTTGTATTCTCAGCTGTTGGTTCAGCTTTCTATACAACGGATGATAGAAAATTTACTTGTTTTTTATTTGTGCCTTCTAGTTTCTTGCGTTTTCCCGTAAATTTAAATTTTTAACACTAGGTACATTTTTTCTCAGAAACCAATAACCCTACCAGGCTGAAATTTTTACCAGTTAATTATCTTGTATATCCACATATACCGACATTTTTATGAATTCCGCAGGTGCTCCAAAAATTAGTAATATGCAAAAAATGTAGAAAACAATTTGAAAAAATTTTATGTTATTTGTAATATTTAAAAAAAATGGTATGGTCTGAAGATTAAATTGAAGAAATGTCAGTAGCTGGAGAAGAAACCCGACGCCTATGGTATTTAAAGTTTAATTTCCCTATCTTTTACCAATCCTATGAAAAATGTACCTAAATATAGCATATTTAACATTGGCGGAATATAAAGTACAGTCTCCCTGTTTTTTACTAACGAAGGTTTTCACTAACGCGGTAGACCTATTTAGTAGTTCAACGTGTTTTGATCATCGACTCCTAAAGTAGTAGTCCGAAAACCTATTAATAGCAACTACTAAAAGGACTGAAAACTTACATAAATTTTAATTTAAATGAGACATGATTCAGCTTTTTCTTCTTAAGACATGTTTAATAGGCTAGTACGTTAATAGCCTGTTATTACAGAAGAAGAACAGGAGGTAAATTTATCGGTCTACCTTATTAAATACAAGTTAACGTGACATAACAAACTTAATGAAGTAGAGGAATTCTTAATAAAGCGAAGGTAATTTGAAGATTTCCCTCTTTAAATTCTACGAAGAATAAATTTCCTCCTTAGAGAATTAACCATTGTAAAAAAAACTTTCATTAGTCACAAGGCATGCACTACACAGGCGAAGTAAAAATAAAAGTAACAGCACCTAGTGATAAAATGCGGAATATCATTTTAATTAAAACATTTCAAAATCGCATGCAAGTCTTGTTGACTAAACATTGTCAGTATAATAACTAATATTCGAAAAATAAATATGTGAATTTAATTTTAAATTTTACAAATAAATAAAATTTAATTAACTTTCTGTAATTAAATGTACGTAAACAGGAGAAACATAAAAAAATGTGATCAAAAGCAATCAAGCATTTACACATTGTAGATTTTTGTAACGATATGTATTACTCTTATTTTTCTAGCTAATTAATGACAACGATTTTTCTAATTGAAACATTTACGTACACCAAATTTATGGACGTTTTCACTTTAATTAATTAATTTAACTGTATGACAGAGGTAGCACACACCGAACTTCATTTTATTTAGTACTATCTATCATATTAAAGAAGATTTATAGTACGTAATCTACTTTAATAATAATTAATTCTGGCATTTTTCCAAAATAGTATCACTGTTATAGAAATAGAAATAGCATTGCTAAGTTATTTATTACTGGATTACAAAGTCAAAAAATACAAAAATCTGGTGTGAAACACTCACACAACTTTCTCTTGTCAATGCAAATAACTAACAATAAACCTAACATTAGTAATAAAACATTAAAAATAAACAAAAACTAATCTTAATAAACATAACCTACTCGTAATTTTAATCATGAGTGAAAGATGCAAAATGAAAATCAATCTGTTTGGCTAAAAATGCGGAAAATCACTCTTACACGCTAAACTAGGCTCTATAGAGAAAAGTGCTTAAAATAAAAGTTGTAGATCTTTTAATTTTCTAAAAAAAATTCGTAAAATGCATACTAAGGCTGAAATCTTAAAAAAAAAGATTTTTCACACGTTTTCGTAAGAAAACCCGAAAATCGCTAATTACCGCAAAACCAAGCGTTATACAAAAAAAATGTTTAATTAAAAGTTGTAGGATTTTAAATTTTCTACAACTTTTATTATATACTTTTTGCGCTAAAATGCATATTAAAGCCGAAATCTTAAAAAAAACTTTTCTACGTGAAAACAGCCTCTCCAAGAATTTCAGCAGACATGGCGCCTATCGTATCTTCTAAAGCATAAAAAATGTAAATTTTTTACGATCGTAGGACCCGATTTTGAGAAATTCGCAAAAAAGTGAAAAATTACACGAATAAACTACTACTTCCGGTTGACCGATTTTGATGAAAATGTTCGTGTCGGGTCCGTTAATGTAGGCCTACGTAACTTTTATCATAAAATGCATACTATAGCTACAATCTTTTTAAAATTACGTTTTTACCGTTTTTGATGAGTAAAATACAAAAAAAATCACTAATTGACGCTAAACTAAGCACTTAAGAAAAAAAGTTATTTATGAAAGTTGTAGATTTTTAGTGTTTCTACAACTGTATTTATACACATTTTTACCCTAAAATGCGTATTGAGGTCGCAATCTTAAAATAACCATTTTTTCCAAAGTACCACCCTTCCCCCAAGAATTTCGGCTGACATAGTACTTACCCTATCTTTTAGAGGATTAAAAAATCTAATAATTGAGGAATTTTTTAAAAAATCGTACGGGCCGTTTTCAAAAAATCGAAACAAACGAAAAATCGCACGACTAAGTTAACCCGTTTTGACAAAAATGTTCATGTCGGGTCCCCTTGTGTAAGGTAGACTACATAACCAAAATTCTAAGTTTCATCTTTGTACTATATTCCGTTGTAGACATATTCTGTTTACACCTACACACAGACCAATTGCTGAAAATATTGAATTTTTTGGGTTCAGGGGCTTAATATATTTATGATATTTTACTTGAATTTATCGCACTTATTTAATTACTTAACCTATTTTATATAAATTTAGTGCAATAAGCGTTAAACTTTCTTCTGACATTTTAGAGAACTTAACCAAATATTCTTCTTTTCTTTCAGGTAAGCAATCAGAGAACAACCTGAAATATTAATTAAATTCTCTTAAATACTTCAGAACGTAAGTAAAGTTATACAGTATTTTTAAATAGCACTAAACTAGTCATAAATTATAATGAAATTAAATTTCTTAATACATTTTGATTAAATTTTTAAAGAATAAAATATATAACCTTAAAAAATGATCTTATAAAAATCGATTTACTGAATAATTGTTGTTATTTATTTAATTTCAATGTTTTAGTCACTAATTTACGCCTTTTTCACCTCTTTACATCACATTTTTCTTTTTTCATCATTTTTTGTTTTTAATGTTTAATTTAGGCCTACTGTACACTACAGTACAATCACTAGAATGTTAGATATTATTAGTAGCCCCTACCATATAATAAATATATAATAGACTTTTACACTACTACGTTGCAATCTGTTATATTCAGAACAATAAGAAAATAATGATATGTATGACGTGTAAATAAAGTGAAGTTTTTACAGACTCAGGCTGACCAATCCCTAGAAAGTATGGTTAATTAAACCCAATGTACACCGGTTACCATTGTCTAGTATTCAAATCTGTGAAAAAGTAACTAAGATACTTTTACTAGGATTTGAACCACGGATCCTTCGTCTCCGCACATCAGCTGTCAAACAGCTGACTGAACTTTACCACGAGAGGTTTTTTTTTAATCCTAATTTGTGTACGTTGCAATCTGTTCAATTTAGAACACCATAATAAGCAACCCCATGACCCAATGAGATGAGGATGATGTGTATGACGTGTAAATGAGGTGTAGTCTTGTACAGACCCAGGCTGACCATTCCTGAGTGAGTATGGTTAATTAAACCCCAACCATCAAAGTACACCGGTAACCACTGTCTAGTATTCAAATCCGTATAAAAGTAACTACCTTTACTAGGATTTGAACCAGGAACCTTCGTCTCCGATAACAGCTGATTTTGGCGACGACTTTACCTCTAGACCAACCCAGTGGGTCATCACGAGAGGTTAAACTATTAGAATAACAATATAGTATTTTTCTTTTATTCAAAACGTTCATTTTAGGAAAAGTAATCAGATTTTTGACTGATTTAATCAGATATATAGTATGGAAGTTTAAATTAATAATCGTAGGAATAAAATATGGGTTATTTTTTAGTGTAAAGGATCCACTTGACATGGGAAAAGTGTATTATCATATGTTGGTATGATTTACGAGCTTGAAAACCGATAATTCAGTCTCAACACTAAAGCATAAGATTATATTATTTATTTGTATCATTTCACTTGTTGACTCACAAATTTATAGGATGTATAGAATTTAAAATTTTTGTATTTTACTTTTTCTTGCCCTGTATACATACTGTATATATAAGTTATATATATTTTTTTTGTTTAACGTCCGACTGTTCTGCAATTACTGCTAATGCAGACGGTGAAAGATGAAACGATTTTTTTGTAACGTATGAAAATATGCCGTTCCTGAATGGGATTCGAACCCAAGACCGCATGATGAGAGGCGAGAACGAAATGAAAAACGATTTCGAAAAATTGAAATGAAAACAATACTTCCTTCCCTTTGAATATATAGGGAAAGGAGTATTGTTTTCATGTCAATTTTTCGAAATAGTTTTTCACTGGAAATACTACACGTTTTCAGGTTCTTTTAACCCAAAACCATGTTTTTAGCGATTAGTGTGAGTGTGTAAACAAATATTTCAAGAACGGATTAATTTATGTACTAAATTGAAATTTGGAATTTATGTAAGGTACCACATGAGAACCCAACAAGAAGATTTTCATCAAAATTGGTCAACAGGAAATAATATGTTATTCGTGCAATTTTTTACTTTTTTGAGACTTTCTTCAAAACGGCTGCTACGAATTTTTTTAACTCACCTCATTTACTACATTCTCTTTGCTCTACATAAGAGAGCAAGTGGCCGAGTTTGCTGAAATTCTTAAAGAGACCGTGCTCTCGTGGTAAAAAAATAGTTTTTTTACATTGCGGCCTTTCGGGCATTTTTGCGGCCTTTTTTAAATACGCGTTTTAGGGCAGAAGAGTATAAATTAAAGTTGTAGGGAATTAAAAATCCTACAACAACCTTGATTTCAAGCGTTTTTCTTCAGCGCGTCAATTATTTATATTTTCTGTATTTTTCTCATTAATATCGGTAAAAAAGGTGTTTTTTAAGATTGTAGAGTTAGTGTTCATTTTATGAAAAAAGTGTGCATAACCAAAGTTGTAGAAAGTTAAAAAACCTGTAACTTTTAATTAAAGGATTTTCGTCTATAGATCTTGTTTAAGCGTTAATTAGTGATTTTACCTGATGTTTTGTCGTGCGTAGGTTGATTTTCATGTGTGTCATCCACTCAAGATTAAAATTAGGTTATGTTTTTAATGTTACATTATTTAATAATGACAAAACAAGCTATATTTTCAATTATTTACATTGGCAAGAAAAAAGCCGTGTGACTGTTGCACACCAGATTTTTTTAATAGAATTTTTAACATTAATGAAGTTGACAACATTGTAACTGGCTGTATTTTTCAATAATACCCAAAATTATTGTAGTTGGTGGTAAAATAAATAGTATGCCTTTTTTAAGATTATTCGTTAACTTTAATATTCGTTTTTAGAAGTGTTAGAGCCTTCTAGGGTTAACTAAACGTTTTTATAACCTAAGAAACAGGGCCAAAAAAAGTTCTCTTAATATCTTAAGTTAACGCACGTAACGTTTACATTAAAGAAACCAACATGTCCAGTGGTCAGCTTGAACGGACAGTCATCCCACTGAAGGAGGAAGTTAAATATTAGGGTTTGCATCTAGTTAGAAGACTCACGAGAAGTCATATATGGACGAAACGAAAGCAACTTTGGCTGAAGTTACGTCAATTGTTCTGACTCTTCAGTAAATCTTAACTCTCCATTGAAAATAAATTACTCGTATTCAAAGTTATACTAAAACCAGTTTGGACTTATGGGTTAGAGCTATGGGGTACAGCTAGTTCATAAAATATAGAAATACTGCAGCGCTTCCAATCGAAATACCTAAGACTAATCACTGCAGCCCCATGGTACGTACCCAATGAAATACTACACAATGACCTAAACCTGCCCTTCATAAAAGAAGAAATTAAACAACATAGCGAAAAACATTTACAAAAACTAAAAGACCATCAGAATCCATTAGCAATTAACCTCCTTGACAACAGCCAAGATACTCACAGACTGAAACGTTTTAAAACACTCAACTTACCTCTACTATTTTGTTAATCATTTAAACTTTTTTTTCTAATTTAACTACTAATCATCGTCATCTCATAATAGGCATCGTTATCATCTCTATCATTGTCATCATCTCCTTGAAACACACTATTAAGTGTGGTTTTAATTCTAATTATATTACTCAGATTTCCTGAGATTTACTCAGGACATTACTCAGATTTCCTCATCTTTGCTTAAAGTTTTTGTATTTATAAACTGATTGCAAAAGAAATACAGTTACAAAAAAATATGTTGAAGATTTCTGTATAATAAAACATTAGCCTACCATATATTAAGACATCAGTAATCTTATTGGAGTAAATCTTATTCTTAGGATATAATTACAGATTTATTGGTAGCAGTATAATATTATAATGAGTTATTTTTGTTTTCCTCTCAAGTTAAGGTTATTGTAGCCTTTCCACGTTACTAAACCTATTTCATGTCACTTTTTATTATATTTTATTTCAGTCTTTTAGATTTTTCAATATTTCCGGTCTATTTGAGTGGAAAATTTATTGTGCAATCTATAAACAGTATAACAAGCTACTTATACCTCTATACTGAAACGACCTTTTTCCGTTTCTCTTTTCCTTTCTGTAAAATATATGACCTTAATACTTAAAAACTTTCATTCTCAATAATTCTTCGTTTAGGTTTTCATAAATTATAAGAAATATAAAAGTTTATTATTAGTTTGTTAACCTATTTTAGAAAGCATATTTTATATTAAAACTGAACCATTCATAGAAAACAATATTAATAGTCAGATAAAAAATGATATAATCAAATACGGTAAAGTTGCAGAAATAAGTGAGTAGCGTTAAACATCCTAGGTTCGATTTCCGGTTAGATTCTAACCCAATTTCATTGTCAAAATTTCCTGTATTAAAGAAAAAACCATTTCCCTTCCTTAAAATTTCAGGCAACCTCATTTCTCATTTCTAGGAACAAAGAAACAGCAATAGAGCAAATCAACGCGTTAAAAGAACAAACCGAAAAAGCAGGACTACAGATTTCCATATAGAAAACTAACATACCGAACATCAAAATAGCCTCGTATCACTTAAAAAAGTACAATATGGAGAATCGGGTACAATGATAGCTTCAAGTACCTCGGGAAGATAATGCAACTAAAGACCAGCGAAAAGGAAGCGAACAACAGACGAGGAAAGATGGCCCGTGTACATCGAGGAACTCACCACTTTTATAAGAAGAAAGCACACTTAAGACAAACCAAGATTAGATATTATAATACTGTGATAAAACCCGTGTCTATGTACGCGAGTGAGTACCTTTGAATGACTGAGAATGCTAGTTTAAGACAAGCAGAGGAATTATAGAGGAAGATCTTCCACAAGACGATGGGTCCATAGATAGTAAACGGACAATATAATTCACGAAGTCTAAAAAGAACTGTACAATGAACGATTAACAGAAATGATTAGAAAAAAAAGACTGAAATTTTACGGACACCTATATAATGGATGACAACAGGTTGACAAAACAAATTTTTAAGAATTTCTTTTTATGGGCTGCAAAAAGAGCTTCCAGAAACATCTAAGATCACCTCACGTGGTCAAAAATTGGCCTTATACGAGGGGGAAAAGAATTACAGTTGCTACTTGAAATTAAAAGTAAGCAAATAATACATAAATAAATAATTAAACCACAAGCAGAAAACTATAAATTATTAATTACTTATGTCAATAAATTGCAAATCGTGAATTTTCTGCGTGTGTTTTAACAAGGTTAAACGAAAGGGAAAGGTTCAAAGGGTATGATCGAATAGACTAAAACCATGTAAGCATTTTATTAGTACAACACGAAACGAGTTATTATAAAAAAGATTGCTTTTTGATGTTCATACGTGAAAATAAACCCACTACTTATCGTTTAAACGAACATTACTAAGCGTACGTGATGTAAGTGTAACTTGTTTACCAAATACTTAATAGATTCTGCATAGATTAAGTAAATTTACATGCTATTAAAATATTCCGTCACTAACTAATATTATTATGTTTTAAATACTTATTTTGTTGTATCGTTTTTGTATCCGAACATATTTTGTTGTTTTTTTTTTTGGCTTCAACTTTATTTTTATTTACAACTGTACACGTTGTTATTTAAAAGTGTTTTTTATCATGGAGTTCTATGCAATTTTAATATCTGTGAAATGTAACATTAACTAATGAAGTAGAATAAAATTTAGAAAAATACAAATAAATTTTTAAATATAGACTACACAAATCCTCACGTTGGCAGAATTTCCTATTGATAATTACTGCTTAATCCTGTAAAACGTTCGTTTGTAAAAATCCTTTTTCGCAAAGACCCAGTAAACTGTATCTTTGGCTTTATATGCGACAAAAAATAATTTCGCTGAACAGGTTAATGACATTCTACTCTCTATTTCTCTGTAAACTAAACCTGCTGTTACTGCTGTAACAAAAAAAAATTGTTACAGTTACATCGTCTGACCAATTCTGAGGTACGAAATTCTGATCTATGGTTGAACAAGAAATTAAAATAAATGATAAATCGTTTCAATATAAATTTATATTGTACATTTAGAATTAATTTATTATTTACATACACTATTTTGTTTTTGGGCATCAGCCAAAAGGCTGGTTTCAACTTCTAGAAGCTTTACTAAGTAAAACAAAGAGTGAGGTAGTTTACATTTGTCTTTCTCACTAAGTGGAAAAGTACGTTTATCAGCATTCCAGGTGCTCTGAAAAGCATCTACTTTCCACCCTAAAAATGATACCTTCATTTTATTCACCACAAAATCTGGCTTATAATTTAAAGAAATTTATTACTATCAGAGGAAACAAATCGGACTTTTGTCTTTTACACCTCTACCTCTTCTGTACTTAAATGCTTCAGACATATAATTGGCTGACTACGAGATAAGAAACAGAACTATATTTTGTAGCCCTGGAACGAAAAGATTGATTGCAAATAATTTAACACTCCACCTGCCTGTTATGGGAAGATTTACTCTAATATGGCGTAGAACATAATGAGCTGCAAAAAGAGCTTCCAGAAACGTCTAAAGTCACCTCACGTGGTCTAAAATTTTGATCGAAAATGTGGGGAAAAAATTATATAATACACAGAGACCTGACTCAGAGAGATTGACGCGGCATACACTATTGACAGTTCATTCGTTTTCATTCAATATTAGTTTTTACAATTTCAAATTATCACTCACGAATTCAAAAAAGTATTTAAAATTATTAGGCTTAAAGTAACTACTCGTAAAATCTTTACCTATAACAACGTAATATAAGAAACAAACGATAATAAAAATTCAATTTATTTTATAATAAATTCAATTTAATGTATTTTAAGCGAAAAGAAATCATTTAAGGATAATATAAATAAATTAATAGATTAATATATTAGTCTATTATTTAATTAGTTTTTATACTTCCTGTCTTATAACTAATAAAATTGAAATTGCTCTAATGTAAAAATATATAAACTAAGTAATTTTAGTATATTTTTTGTAATAAAATTATTAAACCAATAAATATATTTAATAATAAATTTACTAAGAATGTAAAATAAAATAAATAAATAGATTATAAATATTTAGTTATCACTTAACTTTCCTTTCACTATTCAGTTATATTTATCTCTAATATAAATAAATAAAATATCTTTTTGTATTTTTAACCAGTTTAAATGTATCTAATTTTAACAGTTTCATTAAAAGAACTTATCTTACGTTTGAACTCGTAATAAAAGTCGAATACGTTTTACTCAAGTTTAACAGTAAGTTTCCTACGTTGCAGTTCTTTACTGTCAGAGATATTGAAAAATTTAATGTTTTATTTATACAGTTGATTAAGTTAGTACTAACTTGATTTAACCCCATAATATTAAGTAAGTTATCATGATGTTCTGGAAGGATATTTGGCAACGTGTTAAATAAAAATACTTTTTATTTTAATGGATTAAATTAAAATGGTACGACCCAATGAAGTAATTTTATTGAATTTTTAATAACACTATATAACCTGTCGGAACAGAGATTGTATAAGTTATTACAAAATAAAATTAGTTATTTTTCTACGATTTTAATGTTGTGCTCATAATCAAATTGTAAATTGAATCTATAAAAATAGTTTATATAAATATTCTAAATTTGTAAATGCCTGTACACAATTAATATTTACTACTTATACCTGTATAGAATGAATGTCAAATGATTAGAAAAACAAGTTTTTAATACACTAGGCCAAACTATAAGTTGCACATATCTTTATCGGTTAAATGGTTTAAAGACTAAGAACAAATATTAAGACAACTAAAATAAACCGAGAAAATAATATAACACCGAACCAAATTCTGTCAACTGATTACTGATTTTAAGGGATTTAATGAAGAACAAAGATAAAACAACAAAAGAAAGGAGAAAAGCCTAGATGAACGAATGATGAAAATGTGGCTGCACAAAAAATATAAGAAATGTTTAGGTAACACAAACTACACAGTGCTCGAAAATTAATCAGAATGTTTAATGCAGTTTTAGAAAGGCTACTTAACAATTCACGAAAAATAAAAAAATTATATAAAATACACATTTTTTTTGTATTTTTATTTATATTTTGCACTATAATTAATTTTACTAATTAATGAAATAATTTTCTTCATAATTATTTTAATTTTACGCAATAATTAACATTAATAGAAAATAATTTTATTTTATAAATTGCCCCACGAAGTAAATTACATTTTGTTTTAAATTTCGTGATCTGATTAAAATTTGAATTAATAAAGGAATAAAATGAATTAAGACTAACCTGTTTGATTCCTTCAACAAGAATTTGTAAATCCCTAGGATGATCGTAGTAATTCGGATACAACAATGGCCAATGGAAAGGATTTTTTGAACGAAGTTTAATCCGTCCTTTACTGAGTGGTTGAAGTAGAACAGGAACTATACTGAAGGCATCTTCTCCTTCATGAGCACGATAAACTTGATTATAAAAATCTTCTCTGATTGCAAAACTACGACGAAGGGACGCACCCGTATCACCAGTTAAAGCACCAGGTCCAAAAACTAATTCCATATCCGGGTGATCTAAAGGTCCATCAACTAAACCGGTTCTAAAAAGAGCAAGTGCTTCAGCACCACCCGGAAGTGTTAAAGGTCCATTCCCGTTGATTAAATAATCCAACATATATTGGGGACCTTGATATCGAGTTTCGATAATAGAAACCGTATCATTGACTAGAAAAGCCAGACCACCCATAGAAACATGATCTTGTAAATTATAACCTACTGGTAAATCTTTGATAACAGGTATTCCTAATTCATCTAAATGATCTTTAGGTCCAATTCCAGATAACATTAACAATTGAGGACTATTCAAAGCACCAGCACACAATATCACTTCTTTCCTTGCACGCACAATATAAGTCTTACGTTTTTTTACAAATTGAACACCGTAAGTTTGATTGGTAATCGGATCGATTAAGATTTTAACTACTCTAGCTTCTTTACCGACACTAAAGTTTTTTCTATGACGTATAGGTCTGAGGAACGCTTTTGAAGCACTGAGTCTTGCTCCGTTTCGTGTTGTTGCTAATATATATGAAAATCCAATAGAAGAAGGTCCATTTACATCTAATATATCATAACCCATTTGACGACCCGCTTGTAAAAATGCAGGAGCTAAAGGTGTCCTCCATTTTGGTCGATCTACAGTAAGATATCCTCCCATACCATGATACGGTGAATATCTATACTCCGGTACAACCATATCTTCAGATTTACGAAAATATGGTAAAATATCTCGGTAGCTCCATCCATAATTACCGAGTTCCGCCCATTTATTATAATCAGGTGGTGTACCTCTACTGTAAACCATATAATTTATAACACTGGTTCCACCCATTGCTTTTCCTCTGTGCCATTTGCAACGACGATCCACCATACTCAAACAATGACGATCATTTGGTTCTGTTGTGTAACCCCAGTTGAAATCCGTGGCTAAAATGTATGATACCAAAAGTGGAACATCTGTGACCAATAGTTCTTCTTTACCGGCTTCAAGTAACAGCACCGACCATGATGGATTTTCGGTCAATCGATTCGCTACTACTGAACCACCCGATCCAGCTCCGACCACAACAAAATCATATTCCTTTTGAAATACATTAGTATCTCTAGTAGCACCGGGAGGAATCCTAAAAGAATCTCGATAGTATTGTAATATCGCTTGAAATAAAGTTTGCTGGCTATTTACGTAATTTGCAACCAGCAAAAACGATAAAAATCCGAGCACGTGGCGAACGGTCATCTCGAAACGCGGAACCCCATGGACGATCGACCGTGGACCGCGAACGCCATCCAACTGTGCAGGAAAATATCAGACACAGATTACGGACCCCTACTCCATCCCTACTTATCGTCTCAAGGTCACTCTCTCGCAATGCCAAGAACTACTTGTTATTTCACTTTCAGTGGTAGCGCCAATAACAACTACCTAACCGATGAGTAAACCGCATAGTAAACTCACACACTATGAATCAACCCACCTTACTACATTATTTCATTCATTAATACAATATACAAACCACACTATATAACTGTAATTCTATCTTTACAAAAAAAATAACATCAATTAACTACAAAACAAAAATAAAATAACGTAATAAAAATTAAAGATTATGAAAATCAACTTTAACACGAAACTTACTAACACACAATACATACTGACCGATAGTTGCGTTTTAATGATATGAAAACTAGTGCGTTTACAACATCTAGCATCATATTATATAATGCTAGATTCTACTACAATTTACAATATCTAGTTTGTTATATTACTTTCACTGTTTTAATTAAATTAATAAGAAAATAATGAAATTTTTAGAGCATAGTACACTAAGACATCGTTATCAAAACTACTTGCACCTTTTTTTAAATATTTATTTTTAAATAAACAACCGGTGCCGTCGCTGTTCTTAAATAATGCACCTATTCCGAAAAATTCTACTTTTCGCTATCTTGGACTTCATTTCGATCAACGCATGACCTGGAAACACCACATTAAGACAAAACGGCTTCAACTAAACTTACGTTTGAAACAACTATACAGGTTTGTTCACTCTGAATCACTAATACGTCTCAAACAGAAATTATTACTCTACAATTTTCTCTCTTAAAACCTATCTGAATGTACGGTATTAAAATTTTTGGTTGTGCAAAGCTGAGTAATTTAAAAACGATTCAAGCATTTAAGTTTAATTTTCTCCGAATAATTACCGGTTCACCATACTATGTCTCAAATTACATACTACACACCGATTTAAAAACACCATTCATTTGCAACATCGTCAAAAATAGTTATATTAAATTCTACTCAAAACTACCAATCCATAATAATCCGCTTATCAGTGATATGGCAAATCCGCCAGGCTTCATTAGAAGATTTAAAAGAAGATGGAGCAGAGATCTTTTTTAATTCTTTTTGCATGTTAATGTCGAAAAAGATAAAATAATGTGAAACATTAGATGTAATTTTGTTTTGTTTTAAATATGTTTTATTACTATTGGTAATAACTTTTCTGTGACAATATTAATTTTTTGTTTTTCTTTTCATACTTTTGTATATTTTACGTTCATTGTTATTCCATGTTTAACATTGCTGAATGTTGAATTTTAAATCATGTCTGTTCTTGTTATTTGTAATTTAATATCAATGTTTTCTCATCTTTTGGTTGTTCTATACAGTGCAGTTAAAAATTCAAAATTAAGGATAAAAAAATATTTACTAATTCTATTCAGTTACTGTGTAAAACAAAAAGTATAGTCTACATGTAATATTTACACTAAGAAAAGATATAAGCCCTCCAAATTACTTAAATAACTTACAGATACCTAAAGTACATTCTGCTTGATACCTTTGATACATCTTGACCAACGCCTGCATTGGAAAACACACATACAGAACAAAAGTAATTTTTTTTCTAATTTAGGAGATGAATCTTTATTTTGTGTAACCAGACGGCAGTCGAGAGATTTAGTTACGCATCATAACAGCAATTGTGCTTTGTTTCAGAAAAAATTTTGTTTTTCTTAACCCAAAGTTTTATAATGTAGATGAAGTGGGTAACTCTAAATCATTTAATATATTTAAAAGTAAACTTAAGCGTTGGATTCTTTCCTATCAGCCAGAATAATTAGATGACAAACACGTTCAATGTTATTAAGTAACGTTATTCAAAACTACAATGATGATTTGGTTGCACCGATGTAAATGTTGTTACTGCGTGTGGAATTTGTGAGTACGTGTTAGTGTGATTGTATGGTTTTCCATTTTATTTTTATTTTTTTCTTCTGTTTGTTTCAAAAAAGTATTATTTTGTGAAGAATTCCAAGCTAAGTTGCATAATGTTCCTTCCCAGCCTACAGTCAAAATTTTATTTGTAGGTTAGGTAGTATCTTTGTTCGTAATAAACTGACTTGTACATTTTTATTTTATTTTATTCATCTATAAGACTTAATTCAATAATTATAAACGAATATGCAAGTTGTAATATTTGCAGTTATAGGAAATATGCTGCCCATAACAGACAGATGGAGTGTCAAATTATTTACACTCGATCTGTTAGTTGCAGGGCTAAAATAAATAGTTCTGTTTCTTATCACATGGTCAGCCAATTAAATGACTGAATCATTTAAGAACAGAAGAGGTAGAGGTGTAAAAGACACTAATCAGAGTTATGTCATCTGAAAGTAATGAATTTCATTATACAGCCAGACCCTGTGGTGAATGAAGTGAAGGTGTCATTTACAGAGTGGAAAATATGTGCTTTTCAGAGGGCCCGGCATGCTGATAAGCGTACTTTTCCACTCAGTGAGGAAGGCAATGGTAAACCACCTCACTCCTCGTTTTACTTAGTAAAACCTCTAGAGGTTCAAACCAGCCTTTTGGCTGATGACCTAAAAAAAAAAAAAGGAAATATGATAAGTATACAAATTGCATTTTATTACTGAGAAAAAATAAATGCATTATTATTAAAGTAAACACCAGCTGAACACAAAATTGAAACAGTTCAATTGGATACTTGGCAAACGTTTAATATTCAATCTTAAACAAACTTTAAATTTACAGATCAATTCTTAAACCAATTTGAACGTATGGAATCCAATTACGGGACTGGAGAAGCCATTCCGACATCACCTTTGTACATAACGTATATAATTTAACTTTTAATGAAAAAATAGTCTATTACGTGGTTTAAATTCTAATGAGTAAAGTTACTTCGTATTTTTAGACCTCGGTATATATATAAAGCAAGGTATTGAAGGCAATTTATAAAATTTAAATTACTTATTTAAACATAGATAAATATTCTGTTATTATTTACCAAAAAGAATGAATACAGTGTTAATGAGTCATTGTTTGCAAATATACTTACATTATTATACACTGAAAAAATACTAATAAATATTTTGTCTTCTTATTTGTCGCCTTTTAAGTCTAGTGTACTAATTTTCATACTAAAAATATTAAAATTTTATGTAAGATATACGAATTTATAACAGTAGCTCAAGTGTAACATCAGTACGCTTTGTTTAGTTGGTAAAAACTTCTGTAAGAACCACTCAATAACACGTTATATGGTATTTTAATGTTAGTTTACGAACGAAATTTTTTCATAATATTGAGACAATGTCGAAAAGGAATGTGTGTTCGAGAGGTTTCTAGCGGGGACCGAGAATAAAATATCATAAAATGTTAAATAGTAAATAATAGAGTGACAAAGTAACAATAGAGTTAGTTATAAAATAATATTAAAAAGGGCCGTGTATAGTAAGGAGGGTCTTTGTTGCACAACTATTTGTGAAAGAGTCGGTTGGTTACCTGTTTAGATAATTGGCCTTTTTGTGTATCAACTTTTGTTCAATTCTGACTTGTTTACACTAGTTAAGATTTTTCCATAGTTATAAAAAGGAATTTTGTATTTTATTATTGCATCGAATCTCTCTGTCTTTCCAGAAATCTCTCTGAACCACCTATATAAAGAGAACCCCAAGTGCGGTCGGGGAGTTAGTATTCGTTTGATCTTTGACGAGTGTTTATTGCGTGTGCTATTGGTACGTTAGAAAAGGTCGACGTTTCCGGGCATTGGTCAACTATTGTTATTCTGTCTTATTGTGTATAATTTTTGTGTATGTGCATTCTGCATAAATGTTTGTAAGTAGTACTAGGTAAATTATTTACGTTATTTATTGTATTACTTCATTATAATTAGTTTATTATTATTTTGAAAATATTTTAGTTGTAATAAATACTTCTAATTTTAAACTTTAGCGTATAAATTATTTAATTTACCTAGATCCCGAAACGGACCTTAGCGATAAGTGTCACAATATTATTTTTTATTATTTATTTCCAATTTTTTAAGTCTGCAGTTATTGTATTGTGAACTAAAAATTCTTAAATGTTGTTATCATAAAAGAGTTTTATAATAGAAGATACCCCCAAAACAGACAGGCGGAATATTAAATTATTTGCACTCGATCTTCTAGTTCAGGGCTACAAAAATAGTTGTTTTTCTTACCTCGTGCTCAGCCAATTATATGACTCATGCAATTAAGAACAGAAAAGGTAGATGTGTAAAACCACTGGTCAAAGTTATCTCCTATGAGAGTTATGAATTTCATTACACAGCCAGACCCTGTGGTGAATGAAGCGAAGGTGTCATTTGCAGGGTGGAAAGTAGATGCTTTTCAGAGGGCCTGGCATGCTAATTAGCGGTTTTTACACTCAGTGAGGAAGGCAATTGTAAACCACCTCTTTTGTCGTTTTACTTAGTAAAGCGTCTAGAGGTTCAAACCAGTCTTTTGGCTGATTATCTACAAAAAAAGAACATTAATTTACTTGATAATCGAGAGACTTAGCAAGATTAAAAAGGATATAATTACTTGACCTATCGTTCCTTGACCTTACTTCAGATATATACCGAGTAAATTATATCGTTAATTTAAATTCACATTATTCTGTATCATTATCTTCTTCTTTTACGCCTTTTTCTTTTCGTGTTATTCATCTTTTGTCTACATTTAATATTTTCAAAAATTGTAAATAATTTTCTTTTTCTTTCGGAAGTAACACCAATTATTTTTTTCATCTGGAAGTTAATTAATTTAATCATATTCATTTATAGTTATTTTTAAACTGATTGTATATAACTACAATATTAAAAAAGTAAATAATTAATTATAAACAAAATTTATCAGACAAATATTTTTTCATAATGTTTATAGGCCATATCTGAGAAATGTGTGAATATATTTTGACAGAAAAAGCTTTAAGCTATAAAATAATTACGGAAAAAATGTATATCTAATTTTTACAAAAATGTTTAGCACAAATATTCTACCCGTTTAAAACAATGAAAATTAAACCTACTAAAGCCTGGTGATAATAATCCAATAAAACGAATGTTATTTGAGTTTATTATATTAAGACAACAAATTTACTCGTTTCCATTTAATATTTCTATCCGAAATTTGTTTGGACGGATTACTAAATTAGATTTCAATAATTCACTTTTGTTTACATAAAAACAAGAGCTGAAGTTTACTATTTACATTACTGTTAAGGTCAATAATCTCCTAATTTTATTAACTAAACTTTACGAGAGATGATGATGGAATCTTTTTTTTTTTTTTTTTTTTTGGTTTAACGTCCGACTGTTTTGCAAATTGCTGCTTATGCAGACGGTGAAGGATGAAATGAATTTTTGTAACGTATGAAAAAATGCCATGCCCGAGTGGGATTCGAACCCAAGACCGCGTGATGAGAGGCGAGCACGTTACCAACATCGCCAACGCGGCCGGATGATGTAATCGATTGTGTTTCAGTGAACCCTCTATTGTTGAAGAAAGTAGGTTTAGATGTTCGTTTATCTGATAATGAATTAAACCTACATTAACATTTATTGAAATTTTATTATGAATTTGCGTATTTATTATTACTTTCTCTTGCCTATATGTTGTTGTTGTTGTTTAGGTCATCAGCCGAATAGCTGGTTTGAACCTGTAGAGGTTTTACTAAGTAAAACGAGGAGTGAGGAGGTTTACAATTGCCTTCCTCACTGAGTGGAAAAGTACGCTTATCAGCATGCCGGGCCCTCTGAAAAGCACATTTTCCACTCTGCAAATAACACCTTCACTTCATTCACCACAGGGTCTGCCGGCCGCATTGGCGCAGTTGGTAACGTGCTCGCCTCTCATCATGCGGTCTTGGGTTCGAATCCCATTCAGGCACGGCATATTTTCATACGTTACAAAAAATCATTTCATCCTTCACCGTCTGCATTAGCAGTAATTGCAGAACAGTCGGACGTTAAACAAAAAAAAACCACAGGGTCTGGCTGTATAATGAAATTCATTACTTTCAGAGGAGATATCTCTGATTAATATCTTTTACACCTCTACCTCTTCTGTTCTTAAATGATTCAGTCATTTAATTGGCTGACCATGTGATAAGAAACAGAACTATTTATTTTAGCCCTGCAACTAACAGATTGAATGTAAATAATTTGACACTCCACCTGTCTGCTATGGACATTGCCTATATGTATGAGGAAGGTAAGTATTACCTTCACATGTCGATTTTTTGAATCGAGTTTTCACCGGATCTACACGTTTTCAGACCTCCTGAACCTAAAAACACATATTTTAGCGATTAGTCTGTGTGTGTGAGTGTAAACAGAATATCTCAAGAACGGGACATCGTGCGAACTTGAAACTTGAAACGTAAGTTACATACCCGAAACGAACATTTTTATGAAAATTGGTCAACCGGAAGTAGTAGTTTATTCGTGTAATTTTTAACTTTTTTGCAATTTTCTCAAAAACGGGTCGTACCATTTTTTTAAAAAATCGCCTGGTTTACTAAATTTTTTATGCTCTACAAGATAGGGTAGGCGCCATGTTTGCTGAAATTCTTAGTGAAGCTGTTTTCACGTAAAAAAATTTGTTTTTTTAAGATTGCGGCTTTATACATTTTAGCGCAAAAATGTGTTATAATAAAAAAAATGTAGAGAATTTAAAGTCCTACAACTTTTATTTCAAACATGTTTTTGTTTAACGCTTAGTTTAGCGGTAATTAGCGATTTTATGTCTTTTTTTCTAACGAAAACGTGCGAAAAATCGATTTTTTTAAGATTTTGGCATATGCATTTTACGAAAAAAATGTATATAACCAAATTTCTAAAAAATTAAAAGATCTACTACTTTTAATTAAAGCACTTTTCTCTACACAGCCTAGTTTAGCGTGAAAGAGTGATTTTCCGTATTTTTAAGCCAAACTGAGGTTGATTTTCATTTTGCGTCTTTCACTCATGATTAAAATTATGTTATGTTCATTGAGATTAGTTTTTTGTTTATTTCTAATGTTTTATTACTAATGTTAGGTTTAGTGTTAATTATCTGCATTGGAAAGAGAAGGTTGTGTGAGTGTTTCACACCAGATTTTTTTATATTATTGAACTAAAATTTATGAAACAAATAGCTTATAAAATACGTAAACCTTAATACAGTAAAATTATAATATCTTACCGTAGAGTGGACACATTTTAAATTCGTTGTTCTTCGTGACTGAAATTAAAATGTCAAATAAAATAGTTAGATTTATTTTTATCATTTCCAGTTTAATGAAGGGCTGAAGCATAACAAAGTAAATTATAAGTAATAACTAAAATATGATTATTACTCACGTTATTCAGTATATTAATAATAATACTATATTTAACACTAAATTAAACGAGATTGGCGCTGATCATGTCCAACTATAAAACAAACGATCTCTGGTTTATTTTCCAGAAGGGGGGTCTCGAAATTATTATATTAAAAAATCATTTATTTAAAATATCAAAAAAAACTTTTTACTTATGATCCGGAAACGAAGCGCCAATCCATGCACTGGAAGAGCCGAACTTCACCGAGAGCCAAAAAAGCTCGAATGAGCAAGTCTAAATTTAAAGCAATGATGATTATTTTTTTTGATATCCATGTAATTGTGTACCTTCACTGGGTTCCTAAAGGCCAAACAATTAATCAGTATTACTATCTTGAGGTACTTTTTAAACTACGTCAAAGAATAAGGGAAAATCGCCCCGAAATGTGGAAGACAAATCTTGGGTTCTCCACCAAGACAATGCGCCAGCTCATTCCGCGTTACCTTTTAAGAGGTTCCTAGCCAAGTACAACATCTCACCTTATTCACCAGATCTTGCACCATGTGATTTCTACGTGTTCCCTAAGGTGAAATCTGCATTAAAAAAGAAAAGATTTGAGTCTGTGGAAGCTGTAAAAGAGAAAGCGGCGCGTGTCCTGAAGAAGCTGACAGAACATGACTTCCAGCACTGTTTCTAACAATGGAAAATTTGCATGGAGCGTTCTAGGGATTAAGAATAATTGTATATTGAAGGTGACAATAAGTGACTATGTATAAAATTAAAATAATTTTTTTACAACATCAGTCTCGTTATTTAATAGCCACACCTCGTACACATATGAATTATTGCTATTTTACTTTTAGTGAAGTAAGAAACTTATAATAAAATAATTCTTGTTATTTCAGTTTTTTTAATGAATATACAATAATTAAAAATATATAATATAAAATGGGGAAAAAAGTTTTGCATAATCCTATCAAGTTATTCTTATAATCCTTTAATAAATATAGGTACAACATTTTTTCTTGAGCGCACCTACATATTAAGATAAAATGACTGAACTTTTAAAATTTTTTAAATATATACGACATGATTTAAAGGTTAATCCATCCATCTCGCACGACTAATCTAATATATTTTGCTTATGAAGAAATATTTTTTAAATGTTATTTTTACAAGGTTGAATTAATTTGTTATGTCCAGTAATATTTCAGGTTGCATCTTTAAACAGTTATGAAATATAACTTATTAAAAATCACCAGTTTTGTTTGTCACATGTATAATTACATAGCTATAGGTAATCTAAACCGACAAAATAACGGTGTTAGAGAACTTAGTTAATTTATTATTTTTGTTTCTTTTATTTTAGTGAGGTTATGGTAACTTATTTCTAGTTTAAAGAAATTTATAATACGTTCTCATAGCATTTCATAAAACAAGATACCCTTGAAGTATTTTGTTACATCACCTACGTACGAATATGTTTTATTTTGTTACTGCTTACAATATTACTCACGAAATTTAACGGGAAGTTGTGAAAATTGTTTAATTAACTTTTAATGAACATATAGATTGTTTTTCACACGTATTTATCAAGTCAAAATTTCGTGTTCGGAATATATATCAATTGTTTTTTGTGTTGGCAGTTAAAAAAAGATTTAATCATATGAATATTTAAAAATAATTTTGTGAGAATTAGAGCTTGATTCCTTTGAATTAAAAATCATTATTCAAAATTAGTGTAATTAATTTATCGATTAATTAACTGTAATGTTTAAATGATTAACAAAAGTATTATATAAGAAAATATATAATGAATAATTGTAATATTAATAGGTTTCAAATAATATAGTTGAGCGCCGAAAATCCAAACTAACTGGGGTCATAGGCAGTTCAACTGGTCGATTTGTTCTAATTTTCAAACAAATGTTATTTCTTTATAATATTAGTACTGTTGTTGTATAGGTCATCAGCCAAAAGGGTGGTTTGAACCTCTAGAGACGTTACTAAGTAAAACGAGGAGTGAGGTGGGTTACAATTGCCTTCCTCAGTGAGTGGAAAAGTAAGCTTATTACTATGCCAGGCCCTCCGAAAAGCATCTACTTTCCAAGTGACACCTTCACTTCATTCACTATAGAGTCTGGCTATATAATGAAATTCATTACTCTCAGAGAAGACAACTGTGACTAGTGTATTTTACACCTCTACCTCTTCTGTTCTTTAATCGTTCAGTTATATAATTGGCTGATCATGTGATAAGAAACAGAACTATTTGTTGTAGCCCTAGAACTAGCAGGTCGATGTAAAATAATTTAATACTTCATCTGCATGTTATGAACATATATTTATTTTATTTTATTTTTATTTGTATTCACATTACAAATTTACAAATTTAATCATTACAAATTAATTACTTACATCTATTAATACAGTTAGTATATTACAGCAAAAGAATTAGACTAATTACAAACTAAATTGATCACAAAATATTAAAAAAAACTTAAGACTTAATTTTAACTAGAACGAAAATAAAGGCATTTGCAATCAAATAATTTCTCTGTTACTTATTTCCACCAGAAGAACAAAATCTTTGTAAATATTAGGAACAAATTCACATTTTATTAATATTAGATTATTCATATAAACATAACAAAAATGATTGTAAAATCATAGTAGTTTAAATAATTTGAAATTTTATTCTAGTTGTACTGTTTAAAACATAAAAAAATTGTATTTATAACAATAAAAATGGAAATGTGACTAAAGAATACTTTACTTTAGTAGTAATTGCATTTACCCTTTGAAATTCCGTATAAAAGGTTATTTTCAGGTTAGCTGCACGTTTACTAATAATCTAAAATAATGTACAATAAAATTTTCTGGCGAAGAACATGCAGTAAGAAGGTTATGTAAATATTTTTAATAATTTGAATAGATATGAAATCGCATAATACACAATAACAAATAAGAACTATGAAACCATATTAAAAATATAAAATCTCGTGTTTCTGTATCGGATTTTTTTACAATGTTGGAAATGCGCTTTTGTGAAGAATATAAAACTAATAGTAATAACATTTACAATGATAATATTGTGAAAGCAGTTTTCCTTCCAATAGAGTACACCGAGAATTCTTCTACTAAAGTGCCCCATTCTTGAAACAAATAATCCACTCGTGCTTGTGAGTATCACAAGTACAAATTGTAAAGCAGCATTTAGAAACACAATACACAAGCTCATTTTTACGTTGTCGTAACTGCTTTACAGAGAAAATATATTCTGGAAATTTTTACTGGTTTATATTCAGTCTACTTCTACCTTAAAAATATTCTCTTAATACCGTTCAACATTTTTTCAAAGGAAAATTCTCTTAGCTAATATAAGTTAATGCTTTGCGACTTGATATTTTTATTATTCGATATGTGTTAGTGGTACCGATATTTGTGATCCGTAAACGGAATATTGAACCCGTATATTTGGGAGAAATAAAAATATGTTTCACGAAGAAAAAGTTACAGGAATAAAGGTACTAATACTTTATTAAATTTCTTCACGCAGTAGAAAAATATAAAAGAAACGTTTTATTTCTTTAATAAAGTATCAAAATGCACGGCTGATATTTCAACTATTTTTAATTATGCAGTCATCCACTGGTGCTAGAACTTAATTAAAAATGTCACTTACACAGTGTTTCAGAAAATATATTAACAACTTGAATCAAACTTAATCCTATATGTAACTTAAACAGTATCTTGGTAATGTGTACGTGGATGACTAGAAAGTAACTTAATATTATTTATAGCTTAACCATATTTCAGTAATTTAATTAAAACAAAGGGCACATGGTGGAAGGACAGTGGCGGTTAATCCCAAACAAAGAAATCTAAAAACTAATCCCCCCCACTAACAATAACTTTAAAAAGAAAAGAATATCATTCCTAGGACACATACTCAGACCCAAAAATTCCAGTCTTGTGAACCGGCTGATCAGCCATTTTTGGAATAAGTTGTCGAGACCTAGGTGGCTGAAGGATGTACAGCGGGATGTGGAGGAACTTGGAATTACTAAACAAGACCTGCCAATAAAATCAGTGAAAAGTACAACTAACTAGTCAAGACTAATATGGTAATATTTAAACCAAAAACCAGAAGAGTGTACAACAGGGTGTTTACCAACGAAGACCGGAAACAGGAATCGGAAAGTTTCAAGAAAATGTGGGCCAAACGAAAGGAAGCAACGCTTAGGAGAGCGCGCTTTTCAAGGAAACCTAACACTGGAATAGACCTAAACTTGAACTAGGGTGATCCTATGAGGTCTCAAAATAAACCTTAATATAATTTAATCTTATTTTTAGCTTAAACAATATTTTTAAAAATTCTCATCTAACACTTTATTAAGTTTATTATTTTTCTTAAAATACTAAATTCACAGGCTTAGTACTTTTTCAGTCGCCTAACTATTACACTAGTGTCCAACAGTTTTCGAGGTTGTGAAGTGGTTTTTCATATTTCTTGGCACACTTACACACGTGTTTTTCTGCTGAAGTCAGTTGCACATCACGATAGATGTCACTGTTGCAAACAAACCATGAAACATTTAGAATGTTCAAGCAATTGTGACGAGCTCATAACACCTTAGTAATTACAACTACACCTTCTTTTGAACCTTCATTTATTAGGTATTGGATACCTTCTTTTGGAATTGACACCTTCTTTTGGAACCTGAAATGGCAATACTAGGTTTCTTGTTTTTTTGCAGTAAAAGATCTACAGGTTATGTATCCATATTGGGAGAGAATGATCTTAGGGAGAGAAGCTATAGAAAAAATAGTTACTCTAGGTAATATATAGTTTTATGAGCTCGACAACCGGTTTCGATTTTATTTTTCTATTTTTAAATAAATTCTTTTGTTTTGCACATTTTATTGTTTGCTTTGTTTTTAATTTGTACATGTAATTATATAATAGCATATTTTTTAAATAAAAATGTCATAGTAGTTTAAATTAGTATTTAAGTAACTAACATGTAGTTGTAATTACTAACACACTAATAGATTACCGTAGTAGTTGCAGTTTAACAAAGAAGAACTGAATTGATCTACCCTTGAACATGGGAAATCATTGTTGGATGGATTACTTTTCCCATCACGAATTAAAATAAATAGTTTTAGAATTTTAAAGTATAATTAAGGAAATTAATATTTATATTGTAGTGATATTTTCTTGTAAGCAATGGGAAATAAATAAATAAATATCGGTCTTAGCAATTGCTTGTTCTATATACATTTTATTGTTTGTTTTGTTTTTAATTTGTACATGTAATTATATAATAGCATATTTTTTAAATAAAAATGTCATAGTAGTTTAAATTAGTATTTAAGTAACTAACATGTATATATTTATTTATTTATACTTTAATTAAAGAGTTCATCATTTTTAATGTGATCTATCAAACTTTACCCCTGAATTCTTCTCAAGAACGGCATTTACACCACCCAGATCTGGCTTTCATATTTCCTCCCGAATAGTCAGGACTCGCACTCCCGCACAGCAATATTTGAACAGCCAGTCTGCAAAATTTCAACTTGGTTTCTTTCCAAACTCTTTTATCCATAAATAGAATACTATATTATAAATTTAGTAATAAAAAAATTAAGACAACTTAAATTATAAATATTGAACCAAATTTGATAAAATTTTAAGACTTAAAGAATTTTATTTGTAAAATTACTTGAAACGAAAATAAAGACAGTTATGTACAGTTTAATCAATATATCCTGGCAAATTTAATATTGAAAACCCCAATTTTATATAAGGTGATAAAAGAAAAAGTCCTTTTAAGTTTATGGACTATAAAAAAATGTTGACTCGTATAATGTTAAAAATTTTGTTTTATGAAGAAAAATTATGGAACAACAATATGGAAGTAAAACTATATGGTAAAGTAGAAGTAAAAATATAAACATATATAAAAAGTTGACTTTTAATAAAAAACCATATGGTAGGAAGTAAAAGAAATTATGGTAGTATTGTTGAAAATTTAACATAGGATACTGTATTTACTAAAAATAATACAATAATTTATATTCGTTGACCTCTTCTTACCCTTCCCCCACTTATCATTCCCCTCCTCCGAATCTTTCTCCTATTCCCTTTTCCGTGCAAGAATGAAAAATATTTTCGAAAAATTGTTTAAGTTACACATTTTAAAACTTACTCAACAAAAATTTTAAAACTTCTTTTTTAATTTACTTAATAATTTTGCAACATTGCAATGCCAACCAGCAAAAAATATAACAATAAGTAAAACAAAGCAAATCTGGCTACAGTTTAATGCTTTGGAGTAACTTAGTTTTATGAGGGAGGGATTTAAACCTATCCATTCAACTCTCTTCAAGATGGAAAGAAAGTAGCTCGAATTCCAAAACAGGTTTTAGGAAAAAGGCCTGAAGGAAGAAGTTTGGGAAGAACCCAACAACACTGGGAGTAGTCAATTTAACTATAACTTTTTAAAGAAATGAAATAAAACAATTTGGTGCGTGAGCAGGCTGGATGGCCTATAAACAGACTGAATAATGTTAGACAAATTTTTATTAAACACGATATTTACTGATTGGCTTCTGATACCAAACTTGTCACTGTAAAATCCCCCATCACTCAGTTTTTCTCCAGAAGCTCTATCCATCTACAAAGCAGAGTTTAACTTCCACCAAAAAGGTATCTCATCAATGTACTTACTTGCCATCCCCAAAATTGTAATCTATACGTCTATAATCACAATCACGTACACAACCACGCACTAACACCCAAAACTAAGAAAAAAAATAGAAATTGATGCGAAGAAATAGAATTTTACATCAAATCGCACACTAAATCATGAAGACATCACACACCACGTATTCCTAAATGTGACTGACTCTTTATACTACACACGATTTATTTTGTTTCGATTACACCAATTTATAAATAACTGATAATGTCATGTAAAATGAAAATCATTTGACTCTTTATACTACACACGATTTATTTTGTTTCGATTACACCAATTTATAAATAACTGATAATGTCATGTAAAATGAAAATCATTTGTGTATAAAAATGAAAAAACCATTATTATTTTATTATTAGGCCTATTACATTATACCACTGACGATTGAATTGTCAAAATGTAATGAGGGGGTGTTTTTTTTAGATCACCGGTTAGCTTGCAAAGAGTTCACCCAAGGCCACGCGTACTTGTGTGTTGTGTATTTGCGGGACTAACACATACGCAGTTTGTTTACATCAGGACAACTAACAAAAAACGGACTTTAGATAGGTTTAAATTGGCTTTTTATGTGTATGAGTTGACGTAAATTGTACGCCTGAGACGATATTAATATATCGCTGTGTGATGACCAGTTGACAAACACCATTAAAAAAAAATACCGTGGGTCCTTCGTTAAATTCATGTCGAATTGGCATCAAAAATCCAACAAAAATCATTGATAAAATTCAGTTTTCAAAGTAGTGTAGAGTTTCCGGTAACAAATAAAAACTTAAAGAACGGTTTTAGTTTTCATCAGAATTAAATCAATAAATCAATGGTCATTTTTAAAAAGGAAAATATATTAAAATTATTTTTCATGAAATTTTATGATAATATACTCGTACTTTGGCTGATAATTGAAGAAGTTTAATGATTTTCTTGCTACCACAGCCTAGGTAATCTCATACTGTCATCCACTACTAAGGTGCTTACCCACATCCATCAGAAATTCTACATTGCATCCATCAAAAATCTGTCAAGTTGTCGTCTTATAATTTGTTAATAATTGACTAGTTCAATCAACACATGGGTTGTAATGATTAAATATGTCACGTACATTTTTTAAATTTATATAATAGTTTTTTTATCCTTTATTTTGAATCTTTAACTATACTTTATAGAACAACCAAATAATGATAAAACATTGATGTTAAATTACAAATAACAAGAACAGACATGATATAAAATTCAACAGTCAGCAATGTTAAACTTGGAATAACAATGAACGTAAAATATATAAAAGTATGAAAAGAAAAACAAAAAATTACATTTTGTCACAGAAAAGTTATTACCAATAGTAATAGAACATATTTAAAACAAAACAAAAATTACATCTAATATTTCACATTATTTTATCTTTCTCGATATAAAAATGCAGAAAGAATTAAAGAAGATCTCTGCTCCATCTTCTTTTAAATCTTCTAATAAAGCCTGCGGATTTGACGTATCAGTGATAAGCGGATTATTATGGATAGGTAGTTTTGAGTAGAATTTAAAATAACTATTTTTGACGGTGTCGCAAATGAATGGTGTTTTTAAATCGGTGTATAGTGTGTAATTTGAGACATAGTATAGTCAAATTAGCCTAAATCAGATTATCCTAAATTAAATTATCTAAATCAGATAATATAAAATTGAATTTTAAATTGTTTTCCGTTACAACAAATAAATCCTTTCGTATTACCTGGGTTGAATGTAACGAGATATTTTTGTTTACTTTTATGTTCCTTTTTTAAATATTTACTTTATATTCTTCCAAGAAGTTTCCAGAACTGTGCTTTCACAATCAGACTTAAGTCTTAAAATATGTATCTTTCTTTTTAAACCTACATTTGTAAGTATAGTAGCCACCCCACCGCCTAAAATAAAAGTTGTTCACTTCAGGGTATACCTTGAATCCTTACCAAAAACTGCTCATTTAACTTTAAAATTTTCTGAATTTCGCTCTCGGTGACTGAAATTGCTTATTAATAAACCTTATCTTTGGAATACTGATTACTTATTCTAAATAATACAAAATAAGAATAAAATATATTATTTTAACTTCAGTATTATGAAAATACTTGGGACTGCAAACGTTTTATTTTTTTTTTATCAATATAGTTTTTATCAATATAGTAATTTTTTCAATATAGTTTCTCATGAAAATGATTCAAGTAAAATTAAAGTTTACTGAATTGATCCTACGATATCTGAAAATACACGTTCAAACAATCTTTAAAAATATTAATTTAAAAATATTTGATAAGATAAAAGAATGCTCTGCGATTGTTCCCATATGTGCGAATAAGAAAATGTGGAGAATAAAATTAAACGAAAAAAACAATTTTGGCATTCTTAATTTTATTGGTTGTTTTTAGCTTTAATTTATGATCGGTATCTGTACTTTTTAAGAACATCTAGAAAGTGAAAAAATGAGTGGTGGTCAGGGACGACGAGGGTGGAAATTCCTTCCAAGCCCCGCTGACAGTGTGCTAAATTTTAACCCAAGAGTTTTATAATTTTAACCCTTGTAGTATTTTATTAAAAGTTCTGAGTGAGATGTAGGGGTTTTGCAGTTTTTGGAAAGTAATCAGGCGTGGGTTTTTGGTTCGTAGGCGGTTGCGGTCTCCGTGGGATCGGACACCCCCATTTTAAAGGAGGAAGCATGATTTTTTTCTCGCCGTCTCAAATACAGAGTTAAAAAAATGAACAACCCAATAAGGCTATTTGCTTGGAGTAGACGTAAATTGAAACAAAGATTTCAAGTAAAGTTCGTTATTTTGATGTCAGGTGGTCATCATACATAGTAGATAAACCAATTTGTTATATAAATTGTTGAAAGGCTCACAGATCTCTATATTTTTGAAAATGAAGTTATTAAATTTATCTCGAAGTAAAAAGGTTGATTCTCATTTTTCGTCATTCACTCATTATTAAAATTAGGTTATGTTTTTCATTTTACGTTGTTTACTCATGATTAAATATAGGTTTTATTTTCATTATTTACATTGACAAGAGAAATTCCTTTGAGAGTTTCACACCAGATATTTTATAATCGTATGTTATTTTCTTGAAATAATATTAAGCTTGAATGAAAAAGTGGAGGAGTACCGGAATCAATGGAGGCAACATTTGGAACGGATGCCAGAGGAGAGAATACCTCTAAAAGTGACGGAATATGTTCCAGTTGGAAGAAGGGAGGTAGGAAGACCTCGAAGAAGATGGCAGTAGTCAAGATGTACGGGTTGGAATGTTTCGTGTTGTGTAGACTTACAGGATGGTTTGTGAGTTCGGAACAGGCTTATGCCTAATCCTTGATAGTAAGAAGAAGAATAAGAAGAAGAAGAAGAAGAAGAATATTAAGCTCCTGTCCAATAATCGTTTCGGCAAGAAACTGCGAGTTCGAATGTGGAGTTACTGTAATATGTGTATCCCATTTCAGTTGACTCTCTAGATGTAAGCCTAGGTACATAGGTACCTATTTTGTGTATATAATTTTCCCCCATTCCTGTTCCTTGTTCTCCGCTTCTGTCTCCTCTACCCTCTTCTGCGCTAGCTAGTCAAGAATGAAAATTCTTACCAAATATTTTTCCAAATCGTTGGTTTACCTTGTACGGTATTTTTTTCTCTAGTAACCCATACTCTTTTTCTGTTGTCTTCAGACTCATCTTGGGACGGATCGTTTCATGAAATATTTTTACTTTACTTAGACTAGCCTTCCCGGTCAATTTTAGGTCTTTACTTGCGTATAGTCATCCAGGTTTTTACCTCAGTATTTGTCTGAATCTGACTTGTCTTGATAGTGTTCTTTCTTATACAGTTTGTGAGTTTTTCACTTTCTGATCGCTGGTCTTCGCTTTTATTATCTCCCCAGACCCCAAGTTACTTGAAGCTACCAAATTTTCCTATTTGTTTCTGTTGTGTCCTTAAGTATACAAAAATAATACATGTACAAAAAATAAAATGATTGGAAATCCATTATAACTGCATCGTTAGATTTAATGTTAACTAGGTTTTTGAAAATTAAAACTTTGATATTTCCCATTTCTACCGTTAACCTATCATAAACATGCTGATATGGTATGAAATGTAAAATAAATTTTACTACCAATACATAAAAAATATATTCATAAAACTTTGATAAAAACATAATAAAATCTAGTAAAACATCTAAAATGCATTAAATAAAACCATAGGATAAATTATGCCTACTTCGTGACATCATTTAATTTACAAAGTTTTATAATGATTGAATATATAAGGGTATAACAAAAGTTTTACGACGGTAGTTCCAAGATGAAGTAAAGGCTGTGGTACACAATGCGAGTATAACCTGCGATTTGTCACCTAAGTTCATTTCATATTTTCAACACAATGGCATTGAAATATTATGGACATGTTTTATATCTCATCCGCATCGCATCAATATAATAATGCCAACAATAGAGAAGAAAATATCTCCCTTTTTCATCTAACAATAGTGTAAAGTGTTCGACCAAAATAATAATAATAATAATAATAAAAAGAAAGAAAAACGCTTCAATTCGTTGATGTGTTGTAGTTGCTTGTACAATAATATAAAACAGATTGCTTGTTTTTATTTAATTTATTATTAATAATAAGGTTTATTTGTTATAATAGTACTTGACAACCCTAATAATCCGAATTAATAATTGAGACATGAACTTGTTCCGATTATCCAAAATTATCCGAACTCACACGACTTTCTCTTGCCAATTTTAATGATGGAACATAATGTTTTATCATGAATTTGTTATTTAGGTCATCAGACGAAAGGCTGGTTTCATCCTGTAGAGGTTTTACTAAGTAAAACGAAGAGTGAGATAGTTTACCATTCTTTTCTTTACTGAATGGAAATATATGCTTATTAGTATGCCAGACCCTCTGGAAAGCATCTAATTTTCACCATGAAAATGACATCTTCACTTCATTCACCACAGGATCTGGCTGTATATTGAAATTCATCACTCTCGGAGGAGATAACTGTGACTAGTGTCTTTTACAGCTCTATCTCTTCTGTTCTTAAATACTGCAGTCATATAATTAACTGGCCATATGATAAGAAAGAGAATTATTTTTTGTAGCCCTGGAACTAGCAGATCGAACGCAAATAATTTAACACGCCACCTGCCTGTTATGGGAGGTAATGATTAATAACAACACAAAATAAAAGAAAACCTAATTGTATTCATGAATGAATGTTGTTAAATGAAAATCTAACTCTGTACGACTTAAAAATAAGGAAAGTCACTAATTCACGCTAAACTGGGATCAGTACAAAAAGAAAAACGCTTGATACAAAAGTTTTAGGTTTTTACATTTTTTATAACTACAGTTCTACTATTTATCTTTGCCGTAATTTACATACTGAGGCTGCAATCTTACAAAAATTCCATTTTGTACCGATCTTAATGAGGAAAATTTAGAAAATATCTAATTCACTAAGCATTGTTGAAAAAAAGAAATAAATGTTGTAGGGTGTATAATTTCCGACAACATTTGTTATGTCCAATTTCGCTCTAAAATTCATGTTAAGGTAGCAATATTAACAAAAACAGAGAGTTTATCACGAGAGTAAAGCTTCTCAGGAATGTTAGCCGACATGGTGCTTACCCTATCTTGTACAGTAAAAAACTTTAGGACTTATATGAGGCGATTTAAAAAAAATTATATTGTACAAGCCGTTTTTTAGAAAATGTTAAAAGGTAAAAGTAGAACGAATAACTACTACTTTCGGTTGATCGTTTTTAAGAAAATGTTGGTGTCGAGTTCCCTTGTGGTGTTGTTGTTTAGATCATCAGCCAAAAGGCTGGTTTGAACATGTTAGAGGTTTTACTTAGTAAAACGAAGAGTGAGGTGGTTTACCATGCCTTCCTCACTGAGTGGAAAAGTATACGTATCAGCATGCCGGGCTCTCTGAAAAGCACATATTTTCCACTCTGCAAATGACACCTTCACTTCATTCACCACAGGGTCTGACTGTATAATGAAATTCATTACTTTCAGAGAAGATAACTCTGATTTGTGTCTTTTACACCTCTACCTCTTCTATTCTTAAATGATTTAATTGGCTGACCACACGAAAAGAAACAGAACTATTTATTTTAGCCCTGCAACGAACAAATTGAGTGTAAATAATTTGACACTTTGACAATTCGACAATTCCCTTGAGGTACCTCACTTAAATTCCAAGTTGTAACTTCGTACAGTGTTTCGTTTTTGAGATATTTTTTTCTTATACATATACACACACAGACCAAAAGCTGAAAACATATTTTTTTAAGGTTCAGGGATCTAAAAACGTATATCGTGTATTTCCGGTGATACTCCATTTCAAAAAGTCGACATGAAAACAATATTTTCCTATTTTATGTACTCATGTAGAGCCAGAGAAAGTAATAATCTAAAAAAGTAACTTTAACGCACACATTATCGGAATGGTGTTGGCCATCTGTGTAGTAAGTAGAGTAGTTTAAGAACGATACGCACTCTGACGTCATGTTTATGAGGCACTGGTGTAATATTGCATGAACATCAAGGTTTTTGCCATTACGACAGCAAATAATTTGTGATTTTATGAAGCCAGACAGTAGTGAGTATGTATAATTTCTTGTAATGCTAACGAACTAGAAGAAATGTTTTACCAGAAGCGATTTATATTATAAGTAGGCTTACATCTTGTAATAAGAACTTGGTTATATTCATATTATGTTCTCAACAACACTGTTTATCATTTTTTAAATTTCATTTTTATGTTTCGAACCTGATAAAAATATTTCTTTGTTTCAAAATTACTTAGGTTTCATTTTTAAAACATGTTTTATACATAAAAAAGTAAGATAAAAATTATGTATTTGAAATCAGTTCAGATTAGCGAGGTTATTGTATAATATAATTAATAGAAGAAATTAGGTACAATCTGTGATATCATATTTAAATAAGTTGTTTAATTTGAAATAAAATTTTAGGTAAGTTAAATTATGATTATTAATATATTGGAGTATCACGTTTGTTTAAACAGGTTCTAAAAATTTAACTATGTCATTACATTCAAACCTATAATTATATATTTTTTAAGTTGGTCATCATCTATGATATCCAAGTAAAGATTAATGTCTAAGAGCTCACCTTTAATATATTTACTTTTTCACATTTTGTTTCTTCTTCACTATAGAGTGTGATACAGAATTAAACGGAAATCTCTCAGAAGCTACTTCTTTTTTTGTCTTCAATTTTGATTACGGTAGTGTACATTGGCTGCCCAATTTCCGTATATGATATTTAAATGGTGGTGGGGAGTTTTGCTTTAAGGAGAAGAGGTACCCAGTGGTACATTCTCCGTTTATAACTACGGGTATTATCCGTTATTTAGACCGGTCTCTACTACATTTTCGCTTTAGGCGTCGCACAGGCGGGAAGTTCCTTGTAGCCAGATCGCGGGCTAGTTGGTTTGGATGGACATCTAATCGTTCGTGAAATTTAATAACAAGGACGCGGATAGCTCCTTTGCTGTCGGAATTTTGAAATCGTCGTGGAGAGTTTTATTGCTTACACAAAAAGGAGCGCCAGAAGCAAGTCTTAAGAATTTTGATTGAAAGGCCTGGATCGACTTTAAATTACTCTCTGCCGCTACTCCAAAGAGCTGGACACCATAAGTCCAGATTGGACTTAATAGGGATTGGTATATTAAAATCTTGGAGTGGAGGTTCAATCTTAATCGAGGGTTAATTAAGCAGAAGAGTAGCTTCTGGCGGCAGTTAAGTTCTAAACGTTTTGTACGCAGATGATGCTTCCAAGTTAGTCGCCTGTCAAGCCATAAACCAATCTATTACTGATATTAGCATTAGCATATTACTGATGTTATCACAAGATATTAGCTACTTCTACAGGTAAAAATAAGAATAAAAATGTTCATACAAACATAGCTCTGGAAACCCTTTGTTAGTGAGTTACAGTTACAACTGGTAAAATAATGCGCTTAAAATTTAATACCTCAATGAAATGAGGCTACACTAAAGTTTCACGCTTTAAGAGGGGAGTGTACCTTGAAAAACAGAAAAAAATTTCTTAGCAAATTTTGTTTTTTGGTTAAATAATGCTCCAATTTGTTGTAAATAAAATTGTATTAAGTTACTACTTTATTTCTACAGGATCTGGATCATTTAAAAAATATATAATATTATAAAGTGTTATCATGGTAGCTTAGACGCCTCTAATAACTTTATATTCAAAATTTCCCGTAAATTACAACTATCAGTGTCCTAAAACTCAAGTAAAACTATAACTTCACAATTATAACAGTTCATAATTCAATGTATTCTTTTGTACAGTACATTCATAGCCCAGAGAACAATTTTATACGGCAACTTCAAAGACGATGGAGCAGATATCTAAAAGAATAATTTGACAAAATAACAACCTCACTTCAAATTTTATTTTCTACAATAAAATTATCATTCTTTTTATTTTTAATTTTGTTAACATCAATAAATAAATCAATTAAATAAATTTCAAGATTGTGTCTTATTTTGATTTTTTCATTTAAACTTATAGGTATATTCTTTTGTCTTTATGTTTTAGTAACAACTGTAAATGTATTTTATTTATACAGTCAGCAGTATTTAGAATGTACTAGGTTAATGTTCTGTTTTCGTCTTGATTGAGAACATCACCCAGTGGCAAACCCTGATCGCTATTTTAAATAAGGTCATCATCACTTTTTTTTAAACCTCTTTTGTAGATTTTGTAGTAGGTGACAATGTTAAATGTTAATGTTATTTTGTAGTAGGTATAACAATATTCTTATCTCTAAACTCGTGTGATTATATTAATTTTTTTTGGAAACAGTTGTATAATTTGTCGTGTATACTGTGTCCCCTATCACCCAAAATAGGCAGGTGGAGTATTAAATTATTTGCTCTCGATCTGCTAGTTCCATGAATACAAAAAATTAGTTCTGTTTCTTATCATATGGTCACCCAGTTATATAACTGAAGCATTTAACAACAGGAAAGGTAGAGATGTAAAAGGCACTAATCAGAGTTATCTGCTCTGAGAGTAATGAATTTCATTATTAGCAAGATCCTTTGGTGAATAAAGTTAAGGAGTCATTTGCAGGTTGGGAAGTAGATGCTCTTTAAAAGGCCTGGCATTCTGATAAGCGTACTTTTCCACTCATTGAGGAAGGCAGTTGTAAACCACCTCACTCCTCGTTTACTTAGTAAAGCCTCTAGAGGTTGAAACCACCCTTTCGGCTGATGACCTAAATAATACTGTATCTACTACGTTGAGGTCTCGATGTAAAGTTTCGTACGTAGCTAGAGACTACATTTGAATAAACGTAAAAATTATTTTGAAAATTTTGTATCCTGTTTACGTTTGATTTTTTCACCGAATTATACATCAAAGCTCGTTTTATATTAGAGTATTTTAAAAGTAAATTTTAATTTTACTGCTTAATTTATTATTGTACTTACCGTAGCTACTTAAGAACTTGTTAGTGTGAATTTGTTTTTTAAAAATATATTTTCATTGTTTTTTTCATAAGTTTTCAACCCGTTTGGTGTATTGTACATTGCCGTTCCTAACTAGGAATTCCTAGTTAGGAAATTACTATTAAAAAGACTTTTTTAAAATAATTTAGAAAGAAATACATGAACTTTTAATTGGCTTAGAATTAACCTATACTTAAAACCACCTATTACAGAAAACGGTCATTACCCTTACAAATAGTGTAGATAAAATAAAATAAGCTTAACCGTACAAAATTAAACATTTGTACATAAGTTTTTGTGATTAAAATTACACATGTAATTTAGTACAAATTATACAGGAATTGCTTCAAGTGTCGGGTTAATACAAAGCAAAATTTCTAGATTTACCTGTTAGGTATTTAATAATGTAAGAAATTAGAAATTTATGAATTACTCTACTTATAATTTCTATTACACCGGTAGATCTACTTACATTATTTCAAAATAAATAAAACTGTTCATGTACTAGAAAAAATTGATTGCTATTTTATTATAATTATTGACAATTATAAAAAATATATAGACTACACTAAGTGAATTAATAGATTAAAACATAAGTTCTAGTAAATAAAGAAAACATTTTCTGTTCTTAATAAATTATATTGGGTTATTCATTTACCGATTAAGCAATATGGCTTAAACTACTAAGTTACTGAAATCATACTACTCAAAAATTTATAATTGTTACACAATTTAAACAGATAATTGGATGTGATATGTACAACAATAAATAAATATTTATTAATAAGTTTAATAATATTAGCTTTACAATTTTAATAGCTAGGAAAGATCTTCATAAAAAATGTAAACGAAAACTATTTTTGGTCAAACAAACAAAACAAAGAACAACAAAAAAATCAAGGATTCATCTCGGCTACTCATTCTGTAAACAAAATTAATCACTCTGTAAAACAACAAAATTGTTTTAAAAAGTGATTCACAAAGGAACAAAAATACTTCGAGAAATTAATCTAAGTACATAAAACAGTTAGAAAAATGTTTTTATAAACATAGGTATGGAAATGCTTTGTTACGTGGTACGGCTAGTAAAAGATTTCTCCCGGATTTCGGCTTATTCTATAAAATAAGTTCATAATGAAATTTTAACAGAAATTTGAAGAAGTCACATAAATGTATCTTTACAAAACAGTAACATTTTTAGAAACAACATACACTTAAATCATGTACATCGTGAATGTAGGAAGTTTAATTGTCTTTCAATTTTTCTCGTTTTGAATTTATGTAAGTGTAACTTGCACATATGCAGACGACACTGCTATTTTTTTGAATCGCACGACCCTGTTAGAGCGTCAGAAGTGGTAAAATTACATTTAGATGCTATCAAAGAATGGCTCCAGATGTGGAAGATTAAACTGAACATTTCCAAATCACAACAGGTAACTTTCACACTACGGCCTGTTGATTGTCCAAATTTACGCATCGATGATTCTAGGCTAACAGTTGCTGTAAAGTTAGGTACCTTGGTTTAATACTTGATAGACGTCTCACGTGGAAACCACACGTTGCACAGGTCAGAGCAATCTCAGACTCACAGTTTCGTATGTTGTATGGAGTCTTAGGCCGTAAGTCCTCGCTACTTCTACACTTAAAAGTCATCCTCTATAAATCACTAGTACGGCCAATTTAGCTATATGGGGGTCCAATGTTTGGAGCCTGTCACAAAACAACTCTGAATATTCCTCAAAGACACCCATAAACAAACGCACCTTTTTACGTAATCAATCTTACCCTTCGCAAAGACCTGAAAATACCAACGGTTCGAGACATTGTTAACGCAACATACACCTTATTACACACAAAGACAATTGACCACATAAATCCAAATATCCAATCTCTTTCAACTAACGATCTCCCAGTTAACAGACGACTGAAACGATGGTGGAATATGGATCTTCTCCGACCACCATAAAAAGCATTTCAATTTAACTTGTCACGCCTGTTTAATTTCATTAAAAAAATTAAAAAAAAGAAAATCGTTTCATTAAAAAAATCTCTTTCATCGTTTATACATCCATTAACATTCAAAATTTTGGCACCACATTCATTATAAAATTTCACGCCGAAATCGGTCACTGGATCGATTCACATTCACGTCTCATTCCCTCCATTCCTCATTCATTCCATCTAATTTACTAGTTGTGTTTTAAAAATTGTACAGTTGTGAATGAAAAATAAAGTTGAAGCCAAAAAAAAAGTAAGTGTAACATGTCAGTCGTTTGTTTAAATGTAATCAAGGAAGCGAACTTAAATTTGTCTTATATTCTTTCGTTTATCTCCACAACACACTCTGATTATCCAAAACAGATTGTTTGTACAATTACATAATTCCTGTTTTATGTTACAAAACAATAAGAGTACCCTTACACCGTTTACAAATTCCATACGTATCTGATCAGGATAAAACTTCAATTTGCATACAAATTTTGACATACATACAAATCAACTTATACAAGCAATGAGCACACTCTACATACCAAGTAACCCTGGGAGGAAGCTTAAATTCCAATCACCAGGAGACTCACAGAAAATCAATGAGGAAGCTGATGTTATTACTGTTAGCTTCACCAGTTGATAAAATATGAAAACAAAACAGATTGTAAATTTTTTAAATAAAAATGAAATTGTTTTTGAATATCGTTTCGGTATTGTACACTGAGTGGCACGATTTCCGTATATGATATTTAAGTTATTTAACGGGCAGTAAGGAAATTTACTCTTGGTATAAGAAGTACCCAGCGGTATATTCTACGTTTTCAACTACGGCTATTTGGATCAAGAGGTTTCTGATCAAAGTTTGGTTTAGAGGTTACAGTTGAATAGTTCCTTACAACTAGTCCACATGCTAGCTGTTTGGGATGATTCGTTGTCTAATCGATTATGAAATTTACTGTAAAAGGTTGCAATTAGCTCTTTGATTGAGGAAAGTTTGAAATTGTAAACGGTTTTTAATTGCTTACGTGAAAAAGAAAGCCAAAAGTAAATCTTAAAAATTTTAATTGAAAAGCCTGAATTGACTTTAAATTACTCTTTGTTTAAAAGAGCTGGGATTCTATAAGCCAAGATTAATCATAAAAGGTGTTTGAATATTAAAATTTCTGGAGAAGATTTAATGGTATAATTTAATTGGCTGTGAGAATTTTAATTTCGGAAGAAGTGTCCGCCGGTGTCTAAAAAATTTTAACAAAAAAATTTAAGAGATTTTAGTATTAAGAAACAAATATTTTTTTTTGTAATCCCTAATGTGTGTACGTTGCAATATGTTCAATTCAGAACAATAAGCAACCCCATGACCCAATGAGATGAGGATGATGTGTATGACGTGTAAATAAGGTGTAGTCTTGTACAGACTCAGGTCGACCATTCCTGAGAGAGTATGGTTAATTGAACCCCAACCATCAAAGTACACCGGTAACCATTGTCTAGTATTCAAATCCGTATAAAAGTACCTAACTACCTTTACTAGGATTTGAACCAGGAACCTTAGTCTCTGAAAATCAGCTGTTAAACAGCTGATTTTGGCGACGACTTTTACCTCTAGACCAACCCGGTGGGTTAACAACAACAAATTTTTTTTTTCTCTCTTTAATTTTTTATTTACAACTGTAAAATGATACAACAAGCAAATGAGATGATTATCGTGATTATGTAAATGACATGATAGGCATGAGAGGGGTAGGGCCCCCATTGGTGCCTCCCCAAGAATGAAATTTGTATATCAAATTAGCATGTGTCTTTTAAGGCGTCTAGGAGGATTATCAGGTAAATGGACGGAGGAAAGTGAACGCACCAGGGGGTTCTCGTGTTCGTGTGACTTGTCGTGAAAGCGTTTGTATAGGTATTCAATGGAATTTTGTACAAGTGGTGTTTTCAAATCTGTATGTAAGGTTTTGTTGCTAACGTAAAGAGGTGCATTTGCTATAAGGCGTAATGTTTTTGACTGGAATGCTTGAATTCGTTGCAAGTTAGAGGGTTTGGTTGAACCGTAGATTTGGGATCCGTAGGTCCAAATAGGTTTCAAAAGAGAACAATATATGCGTAATTTTTGTGCCATTGGTAATTTTGATCGTTTGTGAAGCAGGGAATATAGAAGTTTAAGTCGGGAATTCAGTAATAAACGTTGCCGTTTGATATGTGTGCTCCAAGTTAGTCGTTTATCAAAAGTCAGACCGAGATACTTGACCGTATCTGTTTTTGTGACAGGTTCATTGTCTATGTATACTGGTGGGCAATCACCATGACGGAGTGTGAAAGTTACGTGAAGGGATTTTGTCATATTAAGTTTTATTTTCCATGTTTTACACCATTCGTGTATAAGATTGAGATGATGTTGGAGTGTTAGTGAAGCGTGTATAGAGTTTTGGTCTCGGGCTAATATCGCTTTGTCGTCAGCGTAGGTAGCAGTGAGGGTCTGGGGTAGGGTCGGTAGGTCTGAAGTGTATACAGAATAGAGAAGTGGGGCTAAAATTGAGCCCTGAGGCACGCCGGCTAAGACAATAAAGAAATTTGAGTAGGATGATCCTAAACGAATTCTAAAGAATCTGTCAGATAGGAAAGAATTTATGATAAGGTAGGTGGTAAATGGTAGTATTTCTTTCAGTTTGTGTAAGAGACCTGTATGCCAAACTGTGTCAAAAGCTTGAGCGATATCTAGGAAACCTGCGGACACATACATCTTTTGTTCCATAGACGAAGCTATGTAATGAGTCACCCTGTGCAGTTGTTGTGTAGTGGAGTGTTGAGTGCGGAATCCGAATTGATGTGGAGGTAGTATATCATGAACCAGTGGAAGAATGCGCTTGTAACAAATATTTAAACAAATATTTAAATAACTTTTTTCGATTGATTTTTACAATATTATTATCTTTGAAAGCTTACCAATAAAATGAAATGTTTTTATACGCTTTGTAAGTCTATAATGTAAGAACGATGTGAATTGAAGTATAGGGAAAAGCAAGTTCATCAGATATTGTTATTTTACAATAGCTCGAATCGAATATCCTTTGAGTTATTACTAACTCCCCATGGTTCAAATCTAATTAAATAATTCATCGTGGCTTTCACATGATCACTGTCATAGACTTAATGAGATAACTAAATTTATAATACCAAAGAAGATCTGATTAAAATCATAACCTTTGGCAACAAATAAACATTTGAACAACAGTGAGGAGTAACGTAGAATGAAACGTATAAAAATTGTGAAACAACCATACAGACAAAATGAAATTATCAACAGCAATGAAAACCACTTTTATTGATGTAAATAAATAAGTAATTTTTTCATCTAAAATAACTTACAGCCACAAATGTGGGAGTAATTTTAGTTGTTAAAGGACACTATAGACCGTGTCAAGTGAACTTTTAAACAATTCAAAGACATTTTCTTTGTAGCTGGTACTGCTAGCGTTATCACACTTTACTCCTACTGCCTTTTTCGTAATTAATTATTATACTATTATTGAAATATAATTAAGTATTAAAAAACGTAGATCGACTTAAAACCTTAGTAAGATTTTTAAAAAGAAAAACTACCTGGGAGTAAGACCTTGCATTTTTCAGTCAAAAATGCTAACCACAATTCCAAAGAGGAGGGGTTGACTTTTTTATATTACAGCAAAATCTTAAAATTATTCTTAGCAAAATAATAAGGAGATGAGGTTCCTTTGTTATATGTTGTTTAGGTCATCAACAGGAAGACTGGTTTGAACCTGTTGAGGTTTTACCAAGTAAAACGAGGAATGAGATGATTAACCCTGCCTTCCTCACTGAATGGAAAAGTACGCTTATCCGCATGCTCTGAAAAGCACATATTTTCCACTCTGCAAATGACACCTTCACTTCATTCACCACAGGGTCTGGCTGTATAATGAAATTTATTACTTTCAAAGGAGATAACTCTGATTAGTTTTTTTTACACCTCTACCTCTTCTGTTCTTAAATGATTCAGTCATTTAATTGGCTGAACATGTGATAAAAACAGAACTATTTATTTGAGCCCTGAAATTAACAGATTGAGTGTAAATAATTTGACACTCCATCTGTATGTTAAGGGCAGTTTTGTTATATATCATGGTCGAAGAAACCCCCTTCCCCAATAGGGGAACTTTGTGGACTTAATTTACGTGCTATCTTCTCGCTTTACCGAAGTCCTTAAGATATCTTCGTTTCAGCCGGCGAATATCATTTGAACTGTCTGAGAGTGAGATGGCTAGGTGTTTCGTGTGTGATTGAAGTCTTCTGTGGTGATTTGTATTATATGTTTAACGGAAGAACTCTGAGTAATGTGTTGTTCGTTATGAACCAAGGTGATTTTGTGCTTATTCTACGTAATTTCGATTAGAACCTTTGCAGAATTTCAATGTTCGAATGGCTTGTTTAACCTGATAATTGGATTCCATACGTCCAAATTAGTTAAAAAATTGATTTAGAAATTAAAAGTTAACATTAGGTGGATAACGATCCCAAGTACCAAATTAAACCAAATATCCAATAAAACTGTTTCAATTTTGTGTTCAACTGTGTCCTTAACTACCAGTTCAGTCGTTTGTTATAATACTCGTATGTATACCAAAGTATCTACCGGAATCTGCTGTAGGTATCTCTGTTGTTCATGTAAACTGGGTGTTGAAGTCTAACTACTAGTAGTGAGTGATATTCTTCTCTAGGTTCTTAAGTAATATTTTTATTTTTTTATATTCATCGATTGTTTTAATACTCGCTCGATGTAAGTTGTTTACACAGTTATAAATGAAGTTTTATAAAGTAAAAAAAAATTGTGAATATTCAGAATACGAGGTGTGGCTATTAAATAACGAGACTGATGTTGCAAAAAGTTTTATTTTAATTTAATACATAATCACTTATTGTCACCTTCAATATACACTCCTTCTCTATCCCTACAACGCTCCATGCAAATTTTCCATTGTTGGAAACAGTGCTGGAAATCATCTTCTGTCAGCTCCTTGAGGACACGTGCCGCTTTCTCTTTTCCAGCTTCCACAGACTCAAATCTTGTCCCTTTTAATGTACATTTCACCTTAGAGAACAGGTAGAAGTCCTTCCACATTTCGGGGCGTTTTTTCCTTACTCTCTGACGTAGTTTAGAAAGTAGCGTACCTCAAGGTAGTAATATTGATTAATTGTTTGACCTTCAGGAACCCAGTGAAGGTACACAATTACATGGATATAAAAAAACAATCATCATTGCTTTAAAGTTTGACTTGTTTATTCGAGTTTTTTTTGGCTCTCGGTGAAGTCCGGCTTTTCCAGTGCATGGATTGGCGCTTCGTTTCCGGATCATAAGTAAAAAACAATGTTTCATCACATGTTATTATCATTTCCAAAAAAATTTGGTCATTTTCAATCACGTACAAAGTGTCAGTACAAACATTTTTGCGAGCTTCATATCAAACATTTTTGAGCGGCACTTATCCTGAAGGAGCTGACAAAAGATGACTACCAGCACTGTTTTCAACAACGGAAAATTTGCATGGAGCGTCGAAGGGATAGAGAAGGAGTGTATATTGAAGGTGAAAATAAGTGAGTATGTATAAAATTAAAATTAAATTTTTTACAACTTCAGTCTCGTTATTTATTAACCACAGCTCGTATAACATAGTTTACTTCTTGTTTTAACTTACGAAACTAAAACTATTTTAAATCAAACATTACTATTGCAATTACAATTTTAAAAAATTAATGAATAATTTCAATATAAGATATTTTTTAGTTTATTCAAAGTCACATCAACAGCTCGTTTATCAGTGACTGCGGTGTGTTAAGAACCGGTTGGTTTAAACTTGTAATAATTTTCCAGACTCTGGCCAGGTAACAAACCTTTGACCTCCACTTTGCAACTTAGCACGCTAACTACTCAGTCACGGAGGCGACCAATTTCAATAATATTTACATACCTAATTGTACTGTTATTATAAAAATTATTGTGACTAATTAAATATTCTGTAATATTATTGATTCTAAATGTTTAACTATTTTTTTAACAATTATAATAATTTTCAAAAATAATAATTAAAGATAATTTTTTGGTCAGTCTTAATTGTTCTTTAGTTCACAAAGTATTCTATGAATTAATTAGTAATTATTGCATTATTTTGAACTAAATTTTCGTCATATGTATTAATTACTTAAAAACACTATTAGATTATAAAGATCTATTTAAAGATTACTTTTACTCTAAGAAAATAATTATACATAATTATTATTCGTCTTAAAAAAGTTTACGAGTACTTTTTAAATACCTGAGAACATTGTACATTCAGATAAACATGAAATTTATGTCCAAAATATTTTAGAAATGAATTTCATCATTATCACATAAATGTTATATTTTAATAATTTCTCACAGTTATTGTAAAACGATTTTAAAACAATGTGAATTGGCTTACATAATATGTTAAAACGTTATGTAAATTTTTAAGGTGAGAATGTATGTTTACAAATAATTTACTATACTTTTTACAAATTTATCAAAATGTACTTTACCAAAAAATTTTTGAATTTTTTACGTACGCCATGATTTTTTAATGTGTAACCGCATTTATACACTTTAATGATCTTGTTGCTTTTTGTTTTGGGTTAACTGTTTGTTCATTGTATTACTCATGTAGGTAGATATTTTTTAAGATATTATTTTGTTTATCTTACAGTATTATTTGTTGAATTGTTATTGCTACGCTACTTCTTGTTCTATGAATGTGTATTCATTCTATTATCTTCTATGTTATTCTCGTTACTCGTATTTGTATTTATTTTCCAATTTTTCTTTTGTTTCTTCTCTAATTTTATCAATTTTCATTTTATTTATGAATGTATAACGTCATTTGTTGATGAAAAAAAATAATTAAACATTTGGATGGTTATAATTTATGTTTTATAGATTTTGAGTGAAGAATAAAATATAAAAAAAGCTGTTTGTAATGTTCTCAAACACTCTGTTTGGTATTTATTTTAGAACCCCATATATGATGTGCACTTATAGAGACACGAAGAATGTTGTTTGAAAACTTGTACCGTAAAGATGGATAAAGACTTAAACAGAAGAGACCGACCAAACGACAGAAAATCTTGTACTCCGTCGAAGAATGTCAGAAGAGATCAGAAATATTGAAAAAATAGAAGAATCAAGGAAAGAAACATTAGGAAAAGTACTCCAACACAGCAAAAATTAAAATGTAAGATGTTTTTTTCTTTAATGAACTTATGTAGTCGTATGTGGCTTAAAAAAAATTTGGATAAAGCTTTTTTGTCGTTCAGAGTTAGATATTTTTGTTATTTCATAACACAAATTTTACTGCTGTGACGAAATTCGTATGTGGGTAAATTTAAGAGACACAATTAATTTGAACCTTGATATTTTTTGTATTCACTGCTTAAACCATAATTCTACTTTGGGTTTACAAATAATTTACAAATAAGAGGTGAGGGTTTTTAAATAAAATAGGTGAGGGTTGTACAAGGGAAGACAGAGTTCGAAATTGGGATGTATGGGAAGAGTTGCTAACAATAAGTGCAAAGGAGAATCAGTATAATTCTATTTTTTGTTAGTGTTTATATTTATATTTTATCATTTTGAATTTTCAGTCGAAATAACATTTCTGTTCCAAGCTCTTTTTTGCTGTCGAGAAGGGTTGTCAAGTACATTTACTGAGCTAAACACCTTGAGATCGTTTTCATATTATCCTAATATTTTTGTACGTGTTGAGCTGTTCATTAAAATTATTCCAATAATGAAAACTTTGCGTTTTAGATGGACAAAATGTTTACGTTTATAAAATCATGATCATTGAGAAATTGTTAGCTACAAAGATGTGTTTTCAACGAACGGTGAGGGTTGTATAAGGGAAGACAGAGTTTGAAATTGGGATGTATGGGAAGAGTTTCTAACAGTAAGTGCAAATGAGAATCAGTATCGTATAAAATGGATGGAGCTTCCTCAAAGAACGAAAGAAGGATAGAATTCCAAAACGGGTTCTGGGATACAGGCCTGAGGGGAAAAAGCTTGGGAAGATATCTACTACGCTGGGAGTAATTCTGTTTATAAACAACTTCTTCGTTGTTGTTTAGGTAATCAGCAGAAAAGCTGGTTTGAATCTCTTGAAGCGTTACTAATAAAACGAGGATTAACGTGGTTTACACAGCCTTCCTCTCTGAATGGAAAAGGTATGCTTATCAGCATGCTAGCCACTTTAAAAAGCATCTACTTTCCACCCTGCGAATGACTACTTCTTTTCATTCACCACAGGGTCTGGCTGTTTAATAAAATTTATTACTATCAGAGAAGATAACTCTGACTATTGTATTTTACAATTTTACGTCTTCTGTTCTTAAATACTTCAGTTATAAAATTAGCTGAACATATGATAAGAAACAGAACTATTTTTTTGTAGCCCTGGAACTTTAAGATTGTGCAAATAATTTAAAACTGCCTGTTATGGATAACAACTCCTTGTTGTTGTTGTTTAGGTCAACAGCCGAAAGGCTGGTTTTAACCTCTAGAGGTTTTACTAAGTAAAACGAGGAGTGAGATGGTTAACCATTGCCTTCCTCACTGAGTGGAAAAGTACGCTTATCAGCATGCCGGGCCCTCTGAAAAGCACATATTTTCCACTCTGTAAAATGACACCTTCACTTCATTCACCACAGGGTCTGGCTGTACAATGAAATTCATTACTTTCAGAGGAGATAACTCTGATTAGTGTCTTTTACACCTCTACCTCTTCTGTTCTTAAATGATTCAGTCATTTAATTGGCTGACCATGTGATAAGAAACAGAGCTATTTATTTTAGCCCTGCAACGAACAAATTGAGTGGAAATAATTTGACACTCCACCTGTCTGTTATGGGCAGAACAATTCCTTATAAAAATATAATATTTTGATGCCGGAACTGGTAGATGGCCTATACCGTGAAGAGTAGGGGGAGGAGAGGAAGAGGAGAAAGAGAAGTAGAAGTTAATGATGAGCATCACTAAATAGAATGCTAAGGATATAAGTAAATATCTGGATTTAATCTTAAATATTTAACTTAGAATCTTCATTTAACAGTTAGTTAAACTTCTGGTCGTATTATGAAGAAAGTAAAATTATTTTACTTTAATAATCCTGAGTTTGTCAAAATTACCCATTCAATTGACGAAATGAGCCATTAATAAGCAATTCGTTTAAAACAAACTGCGGTAGGTTCCCTTGGGAATTTTAACCGAGGTTATAAAAATAAGCTTATTGAGACTAAATTAAAATTTGTAAGCCATTTCCGTTAAATGCAAATCAAAGACTTACGAAGAAAACTTTTATATTTTCGATAATATTGTTCGCTTAAATTGCTTTTTTGCTAATTATTCCAAAATTATTTTCCGATATTCTCTCTCTAAAATTTTTAGGAACAAAATATAAGTGAAATATTACAAGAATTAGTGTTAGAACATTTAATTTTGTTTACATCAAGTTAATTCTGTTCGACTACTTTTTGCATTTAAGCTACTGAATTATCGGTAAACTTATATGTTTACCGATAAAATTAAAAAAAATTCACCTTGTTTGGTGACATTTTATTTCATTTTATTAAGTTAGCTCTGAACTTTGATTAATAAATTTTTACTTTCTCTTATGAATATACAGAGAAGGAATATACGTATTGTTTTCATGATGATTTTTCGGAATTGAGTCTTTACCGGAAGTACTCATTTTCAGGCTCCCTGAACCAAATAAATATGTTTTAGCGATTGATCTATGTGTGCGTGCGTGTGTGTGTTAACAAAATGCCTAAAGAATGAAATAGCGTACAAAGTTAAAACTTATAACGTAAATTAGGTACTACAAGGGGACCCGACACAAACATTATCGTCAAAATCGGTCAACCAGAAGTAATAGCTTATTCACGCAAATTCTAATTTTTTGCGATTTTCTCATAAACGGTATTTACGTTTTATTTAAATCACCTCATTTAATACATTTACTATGCTCTACAAGATAAAATAAACGCCATGACTGCTGAAATTCTTGAAGGGCTGTACTCCTCCCCACAAGTGTGGTAAAAATATGTTGTCTTAACATTACGACCTTATGAGCATTTTAGAAAAAGAATATTTAATTAAATTTGTAGGAAATTAAAAACCCTATAACATTTATTTGAGCCCTTTTTTCTTCAACTCTTAATTTAGTGACAGTTAGTGATTTTCTGTATTTTGCTTAATAAAATGGGATTTTAAAAAATTGCCACGTTAGTATATTTTTAACAAAATGTATATTGTTAAAGTTGTAAAATATTAGAAAATCTACCACGTTAGTTTGAATCACTTTTTCTACAGAGCCTAAGTTTAGCGTCAATTAGTGAGTTTCTTATTTTTAAGATCTGTAGTGGTTGATTATATTTTGCTTTATCCACGCTTGGTTAAAATTAGGTTACTTTTCATTTTACATTGTTTAATCATGATTAAATAAAGGTTATATCGTCGATTATTTACATCGGCAAGATAAAGTTTACGAGTGTTTCACACCACATTTTTTGTAATTAATTGGTAATTTTATAAATAATTTTTTGATAAAATATCCTAACGAACAAATAATATGAACTGCAAGTCTCATGTTTTAGGAGTCCTCCATACTAAATTAATTGATCAATTATTTTCTGATTCTATTCCGTAAGATTCCGGTACGTTCGTTACTCATCGCTATTACCTGAGAACATTTTCGTGCTTTAACTCGGGAAATGACCTTTACTGATAAAAATAACCACCTGATAAATTGAAACATTCAAGTCGATTCTAAAGTTCGAAATGCTGAGAGACATGCAAATCTTGCTCAAGAGTTTTAAAACCCTATTAAAGATCAAACCAGAATCGTTGATTTTATTGAAGGAGTTCAGCTAAAGGAATACTTAGATCTACTGGTTTATTGGTAAATCAATAATTCCACAATTATACGGTTCGCAGCTAAAGATTTTCGGAATTGGGGCTGCATGTACGTAGTCACTAAAGACCTTTAAAAACTGTAAAGGTTAATAATTATTCAGGAATAATAATTAACGTTAAAAGCTTCTCAATTTGTTTTGTTATTTTTCGATTTTGCTTTAGATAAATGAGTATGCTACAAAACTAAAAGCATTGAATATTATTTTGTAATTTTATAAACTTAGTATGGTAGTTCAACGATTTTAACAGTTTTTCATCTAATATGGCTAATTTTAGACCACATGATGTACTTTAGACGTTTCAGGAAACACTTTTTCCGCTCACATTCTTAGTATTCGTTCACTGCAGGCTTTCCTCCTTTCTTCTCTCCACCCGGTGTTATCGATTAAATCAATTGAAATCTAGATTTTAATTTGAAATTGTATGAGGTAAAATAAAATATTAGTCTTCTGTAAATATCTCACATTTTTTAATTTATTATTAATTTTATAAAAAGGAAACAGTATCGTTTGTAAAAGTGTTGGATTCAGTAGGATCTTAGAAGTCGATATTTTTTGGTAGTGTCGGTTAGAAAATTATTGAATAACACATTTTGTTGTCCAACCTGCTAGGACTCTTTACCTTTTTTAATAGACGGAGTAATCTTAGGTATAATAGATCTAGGTGGCATGATCTTGAAAAATATTAAATTTTAAAGAGGCGTAGACAGAAGTTTATACTCGAAAAAGTATGAGTACATAACTAAAGTTGCAGAATCGTTATAAACCTACAATTTCATATCTAGTATTTCTTTCTGCAATGCTTACTTTAGATCAATTAGTAATTTTACGTACTTTTACATCCAATAAGGGTTGATCTTAATTTAGCGTCATTAAAATCATGATTAAAATCAGGTTATACGAGGTGTGGCTATTAAATAACGAGACTGACGTTGTAAAAAAATGTTATTTTTATTTTATACATAATCACTTATTGTCACCTTCAATATACACTCCTTCTCTATCCCTCCATGTGAAATTTCCATTGTTGGAAACAGTGCTGCAAGTTATCTTCTATCAGCTCCTTCAGGATACGTGCCGCTCAAAAATGTTTAAAATGAAGCTCGCAAAAATGTTGGTATTGAAACTTTGTACGCGATTGAAAATGACCCAAATTTTTTGGAAACGATAATAACATGAAAAAACGTGGTTTTGTACTTATGATCCAGAAACGAAGCGCCAATCCATGCACTGAAAGAGCCGAACTTCACTGAGAGTCAAAAAAGCTCGATGAGCAAGTCAAAATTTAAAGTAATGATGATTGTTTTTTTTATATCTATGTGATTGTGTACCTTCACTGGGTTCCTGAAGGCCAAACAATTAATCAATATTACTACCTTGAGGTAGGTTACTTTTTAAACTACGTCAAAGAGTAAGGAAAAAACGCCCCGAAATGTGGAAGGACAAATCATCGGTTCTCCACCGAGACAATGCGCCAGCTGATTCCGCGTTATTTGTCAAGAGGTTCTAGCCAAGTACAGCATCTCAGTGTTAGAACATCCACCTTATTCGCCAGAGCTTGCACCATGTGACTTCTACCTGTTCCCTAAGATGAAATCTGCATTAAAAAAGAAAAGATTTGAGTTTGTGGAAGCTGTAAAAGAGAAAGCGGCACGTGTCCTGAAAGAGCTGACAGAAAATGACTTCCAGCTCTGTTCCCAACAATGGAAAATTCGCATGGAGCGTTGTAGGGGTAGAGAAGGAGTGTATATTGAAGGTGACAATAAGGGATTATGTATAAAATTGAAATAACATTTTTTACAACGTCAGTCTCGTTATTTAATAGTCACACCTCGTATTTTTTATTTTACATATGATTAAAGCATTGGCAATGTTTTTAATTTTTTACATTGCAAGACAAAGTCGTGTGATGTTTCACACTAGATTCTTACAAAACTGTTTACCATTGTCTAAACCTGATGCTTAATATATTTTTTAATATATATTTTTGTAACAGTGTAGTATTTCTTTTGCAATCAGTTAATACATACAATAACATTAAGCAAATATGATAAAATCTGAGTAATGTCCTTAAAATTAAATTACGAACTACACTCAGTAGTGTGTTCCAAAAAGACTAAACTGTGAAGAGAAAAAAATATATATATAAAATCAAATTTGATGAACTATGAATCAACATCTTGAAACACAAAGTTGTTGAAGTTGGAGATGACGCTGACGATGAAAGAGATGTAAACGACGCCGATTGTGAGATGACGATGATTAAGAGTTGAAATGGAAAAAAGCAAACAAAATTTAAATGATTAACAAAATCGTAGAGGTAAATCTAATGGTTTAAAACGTTTCAGTCTGTAAATATCTTCGCTGTTCTCAAGGAGGTTAATCGCTAATGGATTCTGATGGTCTTCTAGTTTTTGTAAATGTTTTTCGCTATGTTGTGTAATTTCTTCTTTTACGAAGGGCAGTATTAGGTCATTGTGTAGTATTTCACTGGTTACGTACCATGGGGCTGCAGTGATTAGTCTCAGGCAATTTGAATGAAAGCGCTGCGGTATTTCTGTATTGATGAACTAGCTGTACCCCATAGCTCTAACCTATACGTCCAAACTGGTTTGAGTATTACTTTGCATACGAGTGCTTTATTTTCCAGGGAGAGCTGAGAACTACTGCCTAAGAGCCAGAACAATTGACGTATCTTCAGTCCAAGTTGCTTTCGTTTCGTTCATTCATGACTTCTCTACGTGAGTCTTCGATCTAGATGTAAACCCAGATGTTTAAACTTCTGTGGGATTACTGAATCGTTCAAACTGTCAACTGGACATGTTGGTATCTTTAATGTAAACGTTACGTGCATTGACTTATCCTCATTAATCTTCTCTCTTCATTTCTTACACCATTTGTGAATGTTATCTAGATAGGTTTGTTACTTCTCCGAGGCACATATCGGAGAAGCGTTCGCCGCTAAAATCACTGTGTCATATGCGAACGTTGCCGTCATCACAGATTCATTTTCTGAAAGGTCGGCTGTATAAAGCGTATATAAGAATGGGCTCAAAATGCTGCTTTGAGGAACGGAATTTATTTATTAGAAATTTGAAAAGAAATTATCATATTTAACTTGGAAGAAACGATTTGAAAGATAGTTTTTCAAGAGGTAAATAAAATCAAAAAGTATGGATATTCTAATTTCATTTTAATTTCATGATTAAAATCAGGTTTTTTTCTTTTACATTATTATTAATATTCAGAAGCATAGGTAATGTTTGTAATTTTTTACATTGCAAGACAAAGTCGTGTGAATGTTTTACACTAGATTCTTACAAAACTGTTCATCATTGTAAAACCCTAATGCTAAATATATTTTTAAATAATTTAAATCTAATTCACAAAAGCAAATTTGAAAAAGTTGAATGAACAAGGTTATCTTCTTATTTAAATTCGTTTATTACGAGAACCGGTTTTTTTAAAAAATATAATACAATCGTAATCATAGATTGCCAAAAAAATTATGAAATTTTTAAATGTTTTTAGGACTTCTTTTATTGTTTGTGTTCTTTTATATGTTTATAAATATTATTATTTTGAATAACAAATTTATTTTGTAACATTAAAATTCGTTTGGTTGTTAGATATAAATAAAATATAATAATATTAAAAAATATTAGTAATAATACAATATGTAATTCGTAGAAATAAAGAAAGCAGATTACCTTTACAAGAATGCAGGTTAACGATTGCCATAATACTGTTTAAAGAAATTAGTTCAATAAGTGTGACTAATCTCATGTAGTTATTTTAAATGGATATTAAATAACCAGATGTTATAATCTAGTAAAAGATTTAGTCAGATTAGGAGAAAGAGTTAATGAAATTTAATATCCTTTTAAAATTGTTTTGGAGATGTAAATAAACAAAATAGTATACGCATAAGTACATTATATAACCACACAACCATATATAAATTTCCTTGTTTTAAAAATTAATAGTAGTAATTTGTTCATGTTAACATGATAGGCAGTTGGAAGATTTTTAACGTCTGTTATTAAATTGGACAGCCACTGAGTTAAAAACTGTCTAGATATTATAATTTCACTTTTGTTCATTAAAACGATATGTTAAAAGTATAAAAAGGCTCATATATTTTGTTTTTTTTATTATAAGTTTTTCTAATGTAAATTATAACATTTATCATAACTCGGATTGTTGGGTAAAAATCTTAACTATAAATTTGTTGTTGTTTAGGTCATCAGCCGAAAAGCTGGTTTGAACTAAAGAAGCTTTACTGAGTAAAAAGAGGAATGAGGTCATTTACAGTTGCCTTCCTCACTGATAGGAAAAGTACTTATCAACATGCCAAGCCCTCGAAAAGCATCTACTTTCCAACCTGAAAATTACACTTTCACTTCATTCACCACAGGGTTTGGCTGTATAATGAAATTCATTAATTTCAAAGGAGATAACTTTGACTAGTGTCCTTTACGCCTCTATATCTCTCTTCTTAAATACTCATAATTGGCTGACTATGAGATAAGAAATAACTATTTTTTGTAGCCCTAAAACGAGCAGATTGAGTGCAAATAATTTAACACTCCATTTATCTGTTATGGGTATAAACATATATTATGTATTTGTAATGCAGTTTACTTGTGAGATGCATATTGTTGCTTAGGACAAAAGAAAACATTTTAATTTTGAAGTTTTGATATTTTGTAATCCAATAGCATTTTTTTATCAATAACTTTTAGGTAGGCTATTATTTACTCGTACAATCAGTCAAATTATTTGACTACAAGTAAATTGTTTTTCAACAGAAAATACAGTTTGATCGAGATTAAATCGGCTTGCTTAAGTCCTATTTAAAAGTAGGTTTTCATTATTTAAATCGATTAATTTTAAATTTTACCGGTTAAATAATTTTTTCTCCGATATTCGTCACTGTTAATTTTTAATTTGGTCTGTACAAGTGTAAAGATTTTAAACGTTTGTCTCTGTTATAATGGTCACCGTTGACTGTAAGATTAATTAAAGAGTTTTTATGATGTTCAAGTCTTTTTTTATATGCATTTATTACATTCTATTGTTCTATATGAATACAGGGAAGGAAACATTATCAATATTTTTAATAATAATAATAATAATAATAATAATGTATTTATTTTGGTTCAATAATAAATATGTACAATGTATATACATTCATTTCCTAAAACTACGCGTATGTATAACTAATATATTCGTTTATAATAACTTAAATAAATTTTATACATGAATTAGATAAAGTAAAATAAAAAGTACAGATCAGTTTATTTTGAACTAAAAACTACCTTATTTAAAAAGAAAACTTGAATGAAGGCAGGGAAGAAACAGTATTCAATTTAGCTTAGTTAAATGTTATTTTTAGAGTTAGTTATTAGTTTAGAGCAAAATATTTTTGCTCTAAATACCTAAAGTTTGTCTCTCTCCAAGGAGAGATTAAAGAATCAACAATAAAATTTAAGGCAAAATGATGTTTCAGTAAATAAAACAGTAAAAAAACAATGAATAAAATTATGGCAATTCATCAAAAGTGTTATGTTTCCAGTGTTTCTAATCGCTAATGGAATACATATAAAATATCACAGCGATCAACTCTTCAAAAATAAATTTTATTAGTTTACTCTTTATCTGTGTTTCCACTAAAACGCGCTATCGTTTCATCCTAGTCGGATCTAAAAGACTTCACTAAACAATTTTGAACTAAACTGATAGTATACCATTTGCGAACATTCGCTCTTTTATTTTTATACTTATTTCGTACATACGATTCAGTTTAAACTTACAATTATAGATTTCTTTAAGTGAAGCATTTCTACAGCACATTTTCTCAACATTCTTTCGTTGTACGATTTCCTTCTTTCTTTTTTCTTCCTTCCATCTTTTGTCAGCTTTAACTTTTCATGAAAAATCTTAAGTCCTGTAATCGATAAAGTTTTTTGAGTCCGGTACAATATATTATTTTCTTGTTTTATTTTGACTTTTAGTGTCATTTTCGATTTTTTAAAACTATTTTTCGAACACCTTAGATTTATATTTTTAGCTTGTTAAAATTTATACTCATTTAGTTATTACCCATTTCCCGTAATTTCCACCCAAATCTCAACTTATTACATATAAAATTATTGATTTCTTTTACGAGACGTATAAATATAATATTATTGATTTTAGTCTAATATTGTTATTCAAAGTTTTTTAAAACTTCTAATATTATTGTATTAATACGGTGTGATTTGTAACCGTAACTATACACTGGAAAAAACATGTCATTAAATTACCACGTCGATAAAAAACTGTTATAATCAGCCAATAGTATGAAACAGTAAAGTGAAAAGTTTTTAAACCAAACTCATGGGCATAATTGGGCTGAACAAATATTACTGGTTCAAAACAAAATCAATAAAATAATTAAAAACTTACGCATCAGCTGATAAGTGATTTTGACGGCCTTCTAGGACTTGCAAGGCCAAAATATTTATGATCGTTTATTAGAATCATTTGCAGTAAACAGTGAATACTATTCTGACATACTTCAACAGAAAATGCCACTTATGAAAACAAGAAAAAAATAAGGTAAAAAGGTGAAGGCTTTCTCTCAAAAAGTGTAATTTCTTGAATGACAATGTTCCCTTTCCCCGTACATAGCTAAAGTAACGAGTGGAATTCTTAAAACGTTCCGTTGGATGTTGTCACGTCTTCCTTAAGGTCTATACCTCAGTATGTCCGATTTTATTTTCTTGAGCCCGCTCAAAGTCTCAAAACACGGTGAGAAGTTCGATGACAACGAAGCGGTCAGAGAGCAAGGTAAAGACTTCTACGCTGTGGGAACCAGAAAACTCGCAAAATGGTTGAGACTAGTGTCAAAATGGTGCGGGAGATTACGCTAAAAAGTAATATAAGGGTCGTTGTCATTGAAGACATATTTTTCCTCTACATCAATTTGTCTCGCTAATTATTGAAAGTATATCATATCTAAAAAAAATTGGAACCGTTAGAAAATAAGAATAGATTTTCCGTATGATAATAATAATTGTTAGATAGTTTAGAAATAGATAAATTTGTTCGTTAGCCTAAGTAGTAGCTATAAAAATATAAAAGAAATTCAAAAGTTGTAAAAGGAATAAATTAATATTATGCAACACCCTGTATCACACCTACATTGCCTTGTATTACTTGCAGTTGCTTGCAATTACTTAGAACTGTTAATAAACAGGAGCATATCAATATGAAACAGAACCTTCTTCAGACAATGAAATGTCAATTTCATCACAATCTCGGATATCGCTTCCAGATAAATAACTGATTGTAATAATTACACTATAACCATAAATGGGATCTCATTCAATTATGTACAGTATCATTAAAAGAATAGCTTATTGCACGTAACCTACTCTTAAACACTTTCTTTTTATCGTGTCTTGTTTTCAGTTCATTATTATATAATCAAACCAAACTAAATTAATTAACTCAAAACTCTGTTAAAAAATTGATTACTAATTAAAGTAGTTTCATTTTTAATCAAAAATTTAATAAATTTAAGGAAAATACCGCGGATCAAGCTTCCAGGTTGGCCAGCGACATCTTACTCGTTGGTGTATTAAGGTGACTCCAAAATAAATCAACATAAGTTACGTTTACCTTACGACGTAAAATTTGTCCAACTACAGTGCTAAATAACGGTCATATCTCGCAGGCGGGAGTGGTGCGATATATTGGGTTTTGGCTTGATAGACGACTAACTTGGAAGCTTCATCTGCGTATAAAACGTTCAAAACTTAACCGCCGCCAGAAGCTCATGGGGGCAGGACTTAATTAACTCTCGATCAAAATTTAAACTTCTATTACAAAATTTTAATTTACGAAACCCTTTTCAGACCAATCTGGAGTATGGTGACCAGCTCTTTTTGAGCAGCGGCAGAGTTTAACTTAATCCAGGCCTTTCAGTTAAAATTCTTAAGACTTGCTTCTGGGGCTTCTTTTCATAAAAACAATAAAACCCTCAACGACGATTTCAAAATTCTGACAGTAAAGGAACTAACCTATCTAATATAGTAAATTTCGTGAACGACTAGGTGACCATCCCAACTAACTAGCCCGCGTAAAAGGTACTTACTAACTTTACGACGTCTAACGCAAAAATGGAGCAGACGGCTCCATTCGAGCTTTTGGTTGGAATAACAGGCAACACCCATAATTCTGAACAAAGAATGTATCACTAAGTACCACTTTTTCGGAAGTAAAATTTTCCACCACCCGTTAAATTAAATATCATACACGGAAATTGTGCAGCTCATTGTACAGTAACGTAACAAAAATTTGTGAAAAAAATGTAATTACCCAGTATCGTCAACTTAAATATTCATAATATTTAAGATTGTAATATATTGGAATATATATATTGGAATGTTTATACTTGTGCAATAATATGTACAATAATAAAAGAATAACTATTTTTTTATCGATTTTAAAATAAATATTCTTTAATGTTTGCCCATAACAAACAGGTGGAGTGTCAAATTATTTACACTCAATGTTTAGTTGCAGGGCTACAAAAAATAGTTCTGTTTTTCATAACATGGTCAGCCAATTAAATGACTGAATCATTTAAGAACAGAAGAGGCAGAGGTGTAAAAGAAATTAATCAGTTATTTCCTCTGAAAGTAATGAATTTCATATTCTACAGCCAGATCCTGTGGTGAATGAAGTGAAATTTTCATTTGCAGAGTGGAAAATATGTGCTTTTCAGAGAGCCTGGCATGCTGATAAGCGTACTTTTCTACTCAGTGAGTAAGGTAATGGTAAACCACCTCACTCCTCGTTTTACTTAGAAAACCTCTACAGGTTCAAACCAGCCTTTTGACTGATGACCTAAAGACATTCTTTAATAATTGGTTGCTGGTTGCTGTAAATGGATGATTAAGCCAAAAACCACCCTTGAAATAATGCCTGGGGGTAGTCCCGAGGGGTGGATGATGAGGTGCAGGTTTAGTCGGTAAGACCTAGGCAACTCCTACACATCTGCAAAAAGATTCCATCAACTCTGTGTAAAAAATAGGCCATGAAACCGGGTAACAGGATTTTTTTTTGGGGGGGGGGGGTCTGATTCTGGTGAACAAAACCGGGACCCACGGCGTGTTAGTCTGGCATAAAATTTGAATTTTCCGTTCGGGGGGAAGTATGAAGCCCCCAATCTCTTCGGCAAAAACGGCAAAATTTTAGATTCGTCTTTTTATATGAGTTTATTTAGGGGAAACTTTAACAAGTACCTAGACTCATGTTAAATTGAAACGTACTTACGACCCGTTTTCTCAAAAACCGTTACAGATAGCTAACTGAAACTTTGCAAGGAATATGAACAAGTGTAATTTATAAGTGTGGCAGTAAAATTACTCAGTTTTATTACACATTGTTCAATATATGAAAAAAGTATAAAATATTGACAAAAATGTGTAAATTTTATCAATATACGATACTCTATTAAAAAATTTTGCAACTTTTTAAAATAATACTACCGTAATTAAAAATTGATTTAAATATGAAGCGCTACAACTTCAGCAGAATACCTCCAATGATGTTTTTTAATAAGTAATTTATGTAGAACATCATTTACGTAGGATTATCATTTGAGGGAATCTTACGTCAAAGTTATAAACTTCGATAAGAATCAGTTCAAAACTTTGAAGTAACCTCAATATTTGGTTATAAATAAAATACACACTGCAGTAAAACGTAATTAGAACAAAACACCCATATCTTACTTTATAGATTCATGATAAGTTTATGATTAGAAGTTCAGCAGTAAAAGTACTTAAAATAGTTAAAAGTTTTTATAATATCTAGAAAAACATTTATAGATTGTTTATAATCAAAGGTTTTATAATAATATCTCAAAATACCTTTTATTGTTCCGTTTGGTAACTGTTTTTCTACTATTTCTCAAAGACTAATGAATATTTATTTTATATTAATATATAAAAAAATCATTAATTAATTATATTTAAATGAATATATAGAAGACTTAATGTACCTATTATTTCCTGTCAAAAGTTTCTGTTGAAACGAAGGGAATCTGTGTAACGAGGGCACTGGACATGTCAGGTGCGGTAATTTGATGGATATGCATTGGTGTCTATTACAGGTCGGCCTGAAATAAGCAAACCTGTCAGATAATCCAACATTGTGTTGAAATAAATATTATGTTGATATACGATGTCTGAATTCTACCCTACAAATTTCATCGATGTTGTGAGTTTGGTCTAAATAATTTGACCAATTAATTATTTGATACCAGCAAACAATATGCATACGTTTTGTATGAAAATATTCTATAAGATGTAGTAACGCCTAAGCCTAGGTTCGTTCGGTATCTGAGTATAATAAATAATAAATAGATTTTATTTAAAATTTTTATTTGTTGGTAGGTTAAGTTTAATAATTAATTGTAATTACTGTGTCTATAAAAAGTTCTTCTTCTTCTTAGCGTGCCTGTCCGGTTCGAACGCTGGCTGTCATCATGGCTATCTTGGTCTTGTCATCTGCAATGCGGAACAGTTGGGCCGAGCTTTTCCCATACCAGTCTCTCAGGTTAGCAAGCCAGGATATTCTTCTTCGGCCTGGCTGTCTTCTACCATCCAATCTTCCCTGCAGGATGCGCTGCAACAGTTCGTATCTACCGTGGTTCCTCATAATATGACCGAGGTATTGCAACTTGCGACACTTAATGGTGTTTATTACCTCTGGTTCCTTGTCCATCCGACGCAGTACCTCAATGTTGGTCACCCTATCTGTCCATGGTATCCTCAGCATTCTTCTGTACACCCAAAGTTCGAAGGCTTCAAGTTTAGTAGTGGTCGCCCTCGTCAACGTCCAAGACTCTACTCCGTACAGAAGAACGGAAAACACGTAACACCGCAAGAGTCACAACTTAGTGCCCATAGTGAGATCATGACTCTTAAACGCCGAACTCATTGCGTTAAAAAGTTAATTGTTATAAATCTAAAAAAAGTATACGAAGTGTGGCTATTAAATAACGAGACTGACGTTGTAAAAAATTTTATTTTTATTTTATACATAATCACTTATTGTCACCTTCAATATACACTCCTTCTCTACCCCTACAATATTCCATATGAATTTTCAATTGTTAGAAACAGCGCTGAGAGTCATCTACTGTCAGCTTCTTCAGAACACGTGCCGCTTTCTCGTTTACAGCTTCCACAGACTGAAATCTTTTCTTTTTTAATGCAGATTTCACCTTAGGGAATAGGTAAAAGTCACGTGGTGAAGATCTGGTGAATAAGGTGGATGTTCTAACACTGAGATGCTGTACTTGGCTAGAAACCTCTTGACAAATAACGCGGAATGAGCTGGCGGATTGTCTTGGTAGAGAACTCATGATTTTGTCCTTCCACATTTTGGGGCGTTTTTCCTTACTCTTTGACGTAGTTTAGAAAGTACCTCAAGGTAGTAATATTGATTAATTGTTTGACCTTCAGGAACCCAGTGAAGGTACACAATCACATGGATATAGAAAAAAACAATCTTCATTGCTTTAAATTTAGACTTGCTCATTCGAGCTTTTTTGGCTTTCGGTGAAGTTCGGCTCTTTCAGAGCATGGATTGGCGCTTCGTTTCCGAATCATAAGCAAAAAACCACGTTTTATGACACGTAATTATCTTGTACCTGTTCCCTAAGGTAAAATCTGCATTAAGAAGACAAGATTTGAGTCTGTGGAAGCTGTAAAAGAGAAAACGGCACGTGTCCTGAAGAAGCTGACAGTAGATGACTCTCAGCGCTGTTTCTAACAATTGAAAATTCATATGGAATATTGTAGGGGTAGAGAAGGAGTGTATATTGAAGGTGACAATAAGTGATTATGTATAAAATAAAAATAAAATTTTTTAATACGTCAGTCTCGTTATTTAATAGCTACACCTCGTATTCCCCTTCACCATCTGCATTAGCCCTAATTTTCCAAAATGTCAGTTGTAAAACCAAAATGAAAATAGTAGCTCCATACTTATAATAATATACTTATTACAATATCTTATACAATACTCATTAATAAATTTACTTAAGATATTTTATTTATAAATTACCGCACTTCTTTAAATACGTAGCCTATTTTATATTAGTCTATTTTATTAAATGTAATAAGCATTAAAATTTCCTCTGAAATTTTAGAAAACTTAACCAAATATTCTTTTTTTGTTTCAGGTATGCCAATCAAAGAATAACCAAAAATGTTATATAAATTTTCTTAAATACTTCAGAACGTAAGTAAAATTCAACAGTTTTTATTTACGTGGCATTGAACTACTTACAAATTGTATAATAAAAACAAATTCCTAAATACATTTTAATTAAATTTTTAAAGAACGAAAAAATATATAACCTTAAACAAATGACTAAAAATTTGACATTAAATAACTGTTTTTGTTTATTAATTTCAATTTTTTAATCACTGATTTACGTCTTTTTCCGTATCACATTTTTCGTATCACAATTAAAACGTAAAATCTGGTTTGGTGTATTTGTATGGAGATTCTATTCACCATTAAATATGGAGTTCAATAGTTACTTGAGTTACGAGTTTGCCTGTGATTTAATCGAGGGGTAAAGGGGGAAAGCATCAGTGCGCATGCGCGACTGCTTTGATATCAGTTCGCCACTAGGCTATAACAACGTAAATTATTCTTAGATGACATACAGTATAACGTGGAACCGTTTGTAGATTAACTGTACAAAATATAACTGTGTGTTACCGTAAACGGGAATATCGGTTTCTCGAAAATGGGGTCGAACTGTTCACAGTTTTTTTTTTTTTTTTTTTTTTTTAAGCAAGTTTTGCAACCTTAGAGTCGCTTCTCGCATCCCTTCCGCCATCGCTCCCTATCTCTCCAGTCCCCCTCTCGCAATCCTCTATCTTCCATCTCCTGTCGAACATTGGTCATCCATATTTTCCTTGGCCTACCCCTCTTCTGATGCTGGTTTGGAGTCCATTCAAAGGTTTTCAATGGTATTCTCTCGGTATTCATTCGACGAAGGTGGCCATACCATTTTACCTGATTCCTCCCAATGCTACTTAGTATTGTTTCTTTTACCTGCATCTGCTCTCTTATTACTTCATTTCTTACTTTATCCAATAATGATAAGCCTGCGCATCTTCTCCAATACATCATTTCTGCAGCAAGCAATTTTGCAGCATGTCTGCGATCCATTACCCACACCTCAGATCCATACGTCAATATTGGTTCTATCATAGCTTGATATATGTTTGTTTTTGTCTTTTTTGTAAGTGTTTTGTTCCACAGAATTGGATGCAGTGCTCTGATAATGTTTTTTCCCTTCCCTATCTTCCTCAAAATATCTTCATTGTCTCTACCATCCTCATTTATTGTAACACCCAAGTAATTATATTGCCTCACCATTTTTATAGCACCAAAATCTGTCTGTATGTCTTGCCCCTTGCCTCCAATATTCAAATAATTTGTTTTATCCATGTTGACCTCAAGTCCCCACTCCTGAAAATCTCCTATCAGTTTGTTCAGCATATATGTCATATCCTGCTGGTCTTCTGCTAATACAACTTGATCATCTGCAAACAATATAGTATATATGGGCCCGTTTCCTGTTTGTATTCCCATAGGGCTACATTTCCTGATCCACTGTCTGAGAGCACTATTTAAGTAAATTTTGAACAGGGTTGGTGATAGACATGAACCTTGTTTAACGCCCTTATTTGGGAATATAGCAGCTGATTCTTGACTTCCAAACCCAATAATTGATTTATTGTTTTTATAAATTTCCTTTATAGCGTTTATGTAGACCGCATTTACACCAGAATCCCTCATAGCAGTCCATAACTTTTTACGCGGTACAGAATCGAATGCTTTTTTTAAGTCTACAAAGGTGGCATGGAGCTCCAAACCTCTTGCTAATCTTTTTTCTATCAACTGCTTCAATGTGAAAATATTGTCTACACAGGACCGTCCTGGTCTAAATCCACTCTGTTCTTCACTTTCTGTTAAATCAAATTCTATACGAGCTTTAAGGACTCTTTCATAAAGTTTACCGATAGATGAAGTTATGCTGATCCCCCTATAATTACCGCAATCCTTTCTATTCCCTTTCTTAAAAATAGAGTGTATATATGCTATTCTCCATTCTCTAGGAATATCCTCACCCCTTAGGCACTTGTTGAAAATTTTGCACAATATTTTTAGAACTTCTTGTGTGGCGTGCTTTATCAACTCAATAGGCAAATCACCTGGTCCGGAGGCCTTGTTATTCTTCATTCCTTTCAGAGCAGATTCCACTTCTTCCAATGTTATCGGATCCACCCCTCTCACGGCTGTCTCTTTAACATCAACTCCAGTATCGAGGAATTCTCCCCGACTCTCCACCAACAGCATTTCATAATAATCTTTCCATTGATCTACTGTGATGGGGCTAATTCTTTTTCGTTCATTGGAATTCTTTCTCAATACGTTAATCGTTCCCCACGCCTCCCTTGACCTAGATCCACCTACTAGTGAGCTGATTTCTGCACATTTGATGTTCCACAATTCATTTTTCGCGGTTTTATTTCTTTTTTCACAATATATCTATATCTATTATAATTTCTCAGGTCTTCATCATCCTTTGTGTTCAACCACCTTAGAAATAGTCTTTTTTTCTCTTCAACAACTCCTTTCAGGTCCTCTGTCCACCAAGAATGAGTGTGCCTTGTCCTCTCTTCAAATCCCAGTGCCTCTAGTGCTGCTTCGTGAACTTTCGTCTTCAATGCATCATACATCATCTCTGCAGAACCATTTACTTCTCCACGAAAACTCTGAGCCAAACGAAGTTTATACAGGAAACTGGTGGATTCATTCTTTAAACTATCAATGTTATACTTCCTATGTAATTCTTTATTAGTGTTTTGTTCCTGCGGCCTTCTTCTGGTTGAATACTGAATTTCAAGTTTGGCTTTCACAAGAAAGTGATCTGAACCACACTCCGCTCCTCTCCAAACTTTTACATCATAAGGCTTTATTGCTGAGTTCTGCTTCATTATAACATAGTCGATAATTGACCTTAGCTTTCTTGATTTCTGGGTCCACGTATATTTATGAATATCCTTGTGCTGAAAATATCCATTTAGAATTCTCAGGGAAAACTGCTCACATATCTCTATCCATCTCTTTCCATTATCATTTATTGCATCCTCGCCGTGTTGTCCTATTATTCTATTGTCCAGTGCTTTACCAACTCTTCCATTCAAGTCCCCCAATAGAATTACTTCTTGTCTGCTTTTCGTTTTATTCAACTCTTCCGTGAGTTTATCGAAAAAGGCGTCCTTTGTGTTATCATCTGAATCATCGGTGGGTGCATAGATGCCAAATATTTTTATTTCTCTACCATTCACCTTAATATCAACAGTAATGACCCTTTCATCCACAGGTGTCCAATCAATTATATTTTTCACCATAGTTCTCTTTATTGCAACAGCCACCCCCGCCTTAGCTCTTCTAGATTTGTCCACTCCACTCCAAAACAATATGTAATCTGCTCTGTAAGCGTTTCCTTGTCCTTTCTTTTTCGTTTCACTTAGAACCGCTACATCCATATTGTATGCATGGAGCTCCTTAAACACTTGTTCTTCTTTCGTGTTCAATCCTTGTACATTCCAGCATCCAATATTCTTTAGTTGTTTGTGTTTCCGTTTTATTTTCCGAGAGTTCCAGTCCGTCCGAGGCAAGATTTTGGGATTTTTTGCGATAAGAATTTTTACAGATGACAGGGTGCAGGCCTATCGATCTAACCCTCTACCAGAAGGATCGGTCAATTTTCTTTCAGGGTTTTCTTCCCTCAGCCTTTGATAAACCAATATCACATCTACAAGGCAGCAGCATTTCTTAGACTTTATACTAACCCTAAAATCTGGGCTGCCACTTCCGCCATTCAAGCCGTTTCTGGAGACACTCTCCTTCGCCATATCTGCCGTTGTGGTCTTCACCCGTATCCCTGGGCAGGGGTCCGTGTTATACCCCACAGAACTGGGTCCCTACCTGAACTTGGCCACCTATTCACTCCGGCCTACTTGAGTGAGAGGTGCCCACCCCCGCGACTTGGACGCGCCAGGTAAGAATTCCTCATGTGGGTATCAGAGAAGGGAGCTCTGATTCCCCATGAGGCGGGTTAATGAGCATGTTTGAACTGTTCACAGTGCTAAACGAAATCTAATATGCATTGTAATAAAATGCTGTGAAGTTGAAGCTAAACAAAAATACCTTTCCGTGCCTCTTAACAAAAGCGGTGATTGAGCGGCTAAGTTCTGTGATGTTTCTCTCTCCACAATTTGAAATATAAAGAAGGAAGTTAAAGACAGTGGAAAAGATAATTTTTCACCAACAGTTATTTTTTAACAGCTGGTAACGAAAGGAAACGGTTACATCAATAAGAAAGTGATGCCGACATGTGAAAAGTTATTGTCGGTTTTGAAAGAAAGGCTAAATTTTAGTTGGAAACTTTTTACGTTAAGAGAAATTTTATAGGAAATGGGGTTTGAGTGGAAAAATGCTAGTCACAACGAAGTATATTAATTGAAAGGCAACGTCTCAGTATTTAATTGAGGTTGGCAGCACTGTTAGATTTCTCTTACTTTTTTCACAGCCCATCCATTGGGATTACGCAAAAGGCATTCTCGAGACTCACTATCTATACCGTACAGATTTTTTTAAAATTACGTGATTGTAAAAAGGACACTTTTTGAATCCTGCAAAATATCCGAAAATGAAACTTAGTGAACGCTGCAACAAGATTTTGCAAATTAAATTAAAGTTTCGATAGTATTCTATTCTGATGATGACGTTACGAAGATAAGTTTGTTTTGAAGGGTCGTCATGGTGACGAAAATTGTTTATTAGGTGCGTATCTCATTTCATAAATGACACTGCACAAAATTTTGCAAAAGAAGACTGTTTAGGTCGTCAGCCGAAAGGCTGGTTTGAACCTCTAGAGCAGTGTTTCCCAATTTTTTTTTTCTCGCGGCACACTACAAAAAAAAACGGCCAATAGCCGCGGCACACCTATTACTTTATGCCATTGATTAAGCTTAAGTACTTGATATAAACGTACTTATATAATACGAGGGCAGTCCAGAAAGTCTGTCACGTTTTGATATAAATAAAAACTAAGTACAAGAAAAAAATTTTATTATATACATTTGAAAGTGCAACTAAAATGCTATTTTTCTACATAATCAACAAATAAATTAAGACACTTATCATAGCGGTAAACTGATTTTGAAATGCCGGCGTCATAAAAGTTATTTCTTAGTCATCGGCTAGGCAATATTTTGTTGGACCGTTTAAATTTAATTTATATTCCTTGAGTTCCGCGGCACACAGTTTGGGAACCTCTCCTCTAGAGGCTCTACTAAATAAAATGTGGCGTGAGGTCGTTAACCGGTGCCTTCCTCACTGAGTGGAAAAAGTATGCTTATCAGCAGACCGGGCTTTCTGAAAAGCATCTACTTTCCACCTTGCAAATAACACCTACACTTTATTCACCATAGGGTCTGGCAGTGTAATACAATTATTCATTACTCTCAGAGGAGGTAACTCTAATTAGTTTATTTTTCAACTCTACCTCTTCTGTTTTTAAATGGTTCAGTCATATAATTGGCTGAGCATATCATAAGAAACAGAACTATTTTTTGTAGTCTTGGAACTAGCACATCGAGTATAAATAATTTAACACTCCACCCGCCTGTTATGGGCATAAAATAAGACTGTAAAATGTTAATGCAATTGTAAAATTGAATTTGGTGGTTAAAAATAAATTATATAGTATTATTTTTCGAATTAATTCATACGCGTAATCCAGCAGTTATATTTTTGTTAGTTATATTTTATCTAAATTTAGAGTTTTAAAAATTTGTGAATAAATTTATTCTCGAATGGAAACAAATTTAGTATAATCTTCATACAATTTATTTTTAAACTTCCTATAAATAAACTTAGGTGTTTAAAAAACCATTAATTAACAAAAAATAAATTCCTGTTAAGAAAAATATCCATGAATTTAATTAATATTAACTGACAAAAATAACAGATATATATGTATACATAAATTAGCACTTATTTTTAACAACTACAGTTAATTTTTTGTTAATTAGTTAAAAGTGTTTATAACGACAATACACTAATTACTTAAAAACTACATTGACCTATTTTAATTACAACTTTAATCTCCCACAAAAATAATCCGGTGTCATTAAGCATTACAATTGTAAATAATGTACTTCATTAAACTAATTAATTATATGTACATTTTAATATTAGAGGAAAGGATTTATAAAAATCCGGAAAGGACATTAAAATGTTCAAAGGACGTGATAATTATTTTACTGGTAACTGTTTCTTACTTATAAATAAAATACAAAAACAAAATTACACAATACTGAAATAATTAAAAGAATCAGGTAAGCGTTAAGACAAACTTAGTCGGTATATAGATAAAGCGATTATAACATGAAATACTACAGGTGGTCATGAGAGCTTATTCATTTAAAATTAATAATAGCCAACAATATTGCATTAGGATCTCCTTGTTTTAAGTGTATTTCTCAGAATCGTACAATAATTGCGTGATGTTTACAAAATTTAAAAGTGAGAAAAGAAAATTATTTCCGCCAGGTATCACACCAAAGTTAAATTTTATTCCAAGTTAAGGTCGTATGAAGTGCTACAAAATCTCTTTTTCATTATTTCTTAACTTTCGTTTTTACAGTTACATGAATTATTAAAAGGAGGAATATTAAATTTCGTTATTAATAGTATTTATGAAATTCCTTAGAAAATTATTAACCATGTATGGTAGGGTACGTTGACAAATTTGAAATAAGTTATACTGTAGGCTACCATTTAATTCTCCTCCTCCTTGTTCTCGTTCTATTTCTCCTCCTCGATCTCATTTCCTCCCCCTTGTTCTCGTTTTCATTCTCCTTTTCTTTAATCTTCTCTTTCTCCTTCTCCTCGTTCTCCTCTTCCTCCTCGTTCTCCCCCTCCTCCCCTTGTTCTAGTTTTCTTTCTCCTTCTCGTTCATCTTCTCGTTTCCCTCCTCCTCGTTATCCTTTTCCTCCTCGTTCTCCTCTCCTAACCTCGTACTTCTCTTTTTCTCCTTCTCCTCGTTATCCTCTTCCTCCTCGTTCTCCCCTCCTCCTCTTGTTCTAGTTTTCTTTCTCCTCCTCGTTCATCTTCTAGTTTCCCTCCTCCTCGTTATCCTCTTCTTCCTCGATCTCCCCTCCACCCCTCGTACTTCTCTTTGTTCTCCTTCTCCTCGTTATCCTCTTCCTCTTCGTTTTCCTCTTCCTCCTCGTTCTCCCCTCCTCCCCTCATTCTTATCCTTGTTCTCCTCTTCCTCTTCATTCTCCTCCACCCTTTTTTCTTATCCTACTTTTCCTTGTTCTCGTTCTCTTTCTTATTCTTCCCCTCCCCCTCTTTCTTCTCATCATCCTTGTTCTTTTTTTTCTTTTCTAATTTCTTCTTCTCCCAGAAAAGGTCTACGCAACAGTTTATTTCGATCTCAAGAAACCCCTCTACCTTCTTCGTAACCAACCAACCGTCGATTTTACAACTCTGATAATTGTCAGAAATTCCAAGGAGACGGTTGCACGCCATAATTGCCAAATGTGTTTTTTTTAAATGAAGCCATTAATTAAATTACTTGTTTTTAAATATTTTTGTATTATTGTTTATTTCATAATTCAAATCTGAATGCCTATGCATTGTTGCCTATTCCCCCTGATACATCAAAAACAAAACGTTAGACAACAACCTAAAGATAACCTACGTTAACGAGGTTTTCCTTCGCTTTCATAGACGTTTAAAACTAAAACTCTCTGAAAACAAAAACCAAATCATACGCGACTCAATTCACAAAAGTTACCTCAAAACCTACGTAGATATATGGTGTAAGTTACATAAATTTACATATATCCCGTGGGAGTTTTATTGTTGAGTATTGTTCTTCCAAAAGTTATTTCTCATGTCATTATCAAATTTACTGGTTGTAAATTATTCACAGTTGTAAATTACACAAATGTAGGTAATAAAAAAGTGAATTAATCAAATATTTAACAAAAAAATTAGTAGATTTATAAAATATAATAACATGCATAAAAAAATTGGTTCAAATGGTATAACGGGAATAATAAGAGTACAGGACATTAAATTCAAAGAAAATAATGTGAAAAAATTGAAATTAATCTTCTCATTGACCCACCGGTTTGGGGTAGAGGTAAAATCGTCGCCGTGAGTCATCTATTTAACAGCTGATTTCGGAGACGAAGGTTCCTGGTCCAAATCCTGGTAAAGGTAGTTTTATACAGTTTTATATAATTTATGTTACTTTTATACAGATTTGAATACTAGATTGAACCTCAACCATCAAAGACACCGGTAACCACCGTCTAGCATTCAATCCGTATAAAAGTAACTATATAAATAAGTGAATAATAAATAAGTGAAGAATAACTGATAAGCTTGCTGTATTGATCAGCGCAGGTGACTTCTATGCCATGGGACCCGAGTTCAATTATTAGTTAGGTCTGGTATTTATTTACCACTCATTTTCATTTGTAATTTTGTGATGGTTACATTAGTATTAATGTAACAGTATAGTCGGACGTAAAACAAAAAAAATAATTTCAAAAATTGTATCACAATTAAGGAATAAATTTGTAGCAACTGGAGAAATTAATTTTTAATTTTGTAGTAGTTCTTATATTAATTTTTTTTAAATTTTTTTTTAACTTTATTATATTCCTTCTAAGTTTTGTATTTTTAAAAGTGTTTTGCGATAAAGTATCTGTATACGGATTTTTAGTAGTCTGTACATTTCTCTTGTTTTGAGAACAATTGCGCATGTGGGGTTATGCAGATGTTTCCCAAGTGAACCACAAAACTTAACGTAACAGATAACCCTATAACACAATGTTGTCTGATTTTAACTCCACCGTTTAAATTCGGTCGAAACCAAGAAGTATGGTGGAACTTGCTTAAATACATTATAAAAATGATAAATTCGAAATATTAAACAACGTAAGTTACTATAATATGGTAAAGTTTACATCAGATAAAAATGCATCTATGGAATTTCTAAAAACTGAGCAAAATTTAATTATTTGTATCATAACTCGTAATAGAAAACATGTTATTTTTTACTATAAGAATTTAAAACTCACATAGTTTCCTAGAAATATTACTCTTTATTAAATAATTTCGAGACCAAACAGGATTTTTCTTGAAAACATTTTTTTAATGAAATAGTGCCCATAACAGATAGGTGGAGTGTCAAATTATTTACACTCAATCTGTTCGTTGCAGGGCTAAAATAAATAGTTCTGTTTCTTATCACATGGTCAGCCAATTAAATGACTGAATCATTTAAGAAAAGAAGAGGTAGAGGTGTAAAAGACACTAATCAGAGTTACCTTCTCTGAAAGTAATGAATTTCATTATACAGCCAGACCCTGTGGTGAATGAAGTGAAGTTGTAATTTACAGAGTGGAAAATATGTGCTTTTCAGAGGGCCCGGCATGCTGATAAGCGTACTTTTTCACTCAGTGAGGAAGGCAATGGTAAACCACCTCACTCCTTGTTTTACTTAGTAAAACCTCTAGAGGTTCAAACCAGCCTTTTGGCTGTTGACCTAAACAACAACAATGAAATTATTAAAATTAATAAGAAATAATTTCATCAGATTTCTTAATACAGATTATAATATTACAGTAGCCTATATATTGGTAACCAGTCGTAGCAAAACTATGATTACGTTGAAGAAGAAACCGTTTAATATAAAAACAATTAAATATTGTTCAGACCATCTGTAGTTACTTACTAATGATTAACAATCAGATTGTCAAGCAAATATTTTAAAATATAATTTGTACAGCAACTCATTTTGTGACACAAACGTTAAGCTAAAAAAGGAACATTTTAAAAATGTGTTAACAATTTAAGCGGTAAAATCAAATACGAAAAAACACTGTGATTATGTTTACTTTCAATGAGAAGATCATTACTAAAAAAATTAAGTTACACCTTTTAAGTTACTCCAGATCAAGTAACATTTGCTAATATAAAGGATGTCTATTCCACGATATTCTAACTTGTCGTGTTTTCGGAAACTGTACTTCACGGACAAATATAGATCGAATTCATTTTAATGTTTGTAAGTTTTTTAAATTGTCTTTTTATACAATTTCAGTTGCGTCTTTCACAAAAATTATCTTCGAATCATGATGTAGTGTTTAGTTTGCAACGTAGGATAGGACTCCAGTTTCGACCTTATAACAAATAAGGTCACCTTTTAAAAATTCAAAAGAAATTTTAAATATTATATGATTCATTCTTTCCCTGCATACTATTTTTAATTTTCAAAAAATAAAATAATAAGTTCGAAGAAAGTTGTTTGTTGAAAACACAATATATGAAAAGAATATTAAAGAAAGTTTACATTAATCAGCATGACTAAATTGGAAAATACAAACAGATCAAAAGGAAATAGCTGCACACAAAATTGAAACAATTTTGTTAGATATTTGATAAACGTTTGACACTCACTCTTGTTGCAGGGCTAAAATAAATAGTTCTGTTTCTTATCACATGGTCAGCCAATTAAATGACTGAATCATTTAAGAACAGAAGAGGTAGAGGTGTAAAAGACACTAATCAGCGTTATCTCCTGTGAAAGTAATGAATTTCATTATACAGCCAGACCCTGAGATGAATGAAGTAAAGCTGTCATTTTCAGAGTGTAAAATATGTTCCTTTTTGAGGCCCCGGCATGCTGACAAGCGTAGATTTTCATTCAGTGAAGAAGACAATTGTAAACCACCTCACTTCTCGTTTTACTTAGTAAAACCTCTACAGGTTCAAACCAGCCTTTTAACTGATGACCTAAACAACAACAACGTTTAGGTCTGAGTGTAGCGTTTAATTGGTTACATAATAGGGGGCGTTAACTATCCTCCGATAAAGCTTTGATTGGAAACGCTGAATTTTTGCTAATACCGATGGTTTTGCACAGCAGTAAAACTGACTGGCATAGCTCCATATTGGTTGAAGGTAGGAGTTGTAAATGGTTAATTTGGATGTAGTTGGTAACTTGGATTTGCGTGAAAGAAGTCTGGACAATTGTTTGAACCTATTTGTTGTAATTTAAAAAATAAATCAGCCCGGTAGAATTACAGAAAAATCTTAACTCATGTCTTAGACGTTAGATACAAAAATCTGTATAACTAACTATACGGATCTATGTTGAAAAAATATTATCCTTCAGTTTTTTCATAGTATATTCTTTGGAAGTTTTATTATTTAATAATAAAAGTCAGGAAATAAAGTAATATAATTTCTTTTTATATAATTCTTGTGTTTTTTGTTTGTTTTTTAACCAAAGAAAGAACATTAACTGTATACGCAACTAGTCAGACGAGTGTTGCAGAAACAGATTCTTCTCAACAACATAGACCGGTTAAATAAAGACGAACCCGTGTTTATAGTGCACCACACCTTGTAAGGCTGTTAGATTGGACATAGAGGTCAGGGTGAACTGGACAAGTATTAAAAAACGCAGTCTGTTTCTAAAAGCATTGTCACAACACTAATGCAACTAATGAATCCACCTATGATCTTTGACCTCTAGTTTTTTTATTTAATAAAGAAAAAACAACGAGAAAATCATGTATGCATATGTAGTTATTTTGCAAGAATTTAAAAATTACATACTATCTGAGGTTCATTATAAAATAAAGACCTTAAAAATAAATTTTGAAATAATTTCGTAATTTATTTGAAATGTTATTTAAAGGAGAGATGGTCATCAAATTGTTGTCTGTATATTACGCTTGATGTTTTGATAATTCTTACTCCATAGATTCAGTAAGAACGATCTGTAACTTAATTTAGATGACAGGAGATAAAATATATATATTTGTTTTTGTAAAAATTTGAGAGATTTCTCTTATTTTTGTATCCTTGCAAAATGGCAAAATAAGACCAAGCATTAGAATGATGATTATTTTTTTTCAGTTCCTTTCTAATTTCCCCTAAACGATAAAGTTCTTTTATTCGTTCAGATTTTCTCTTTCTTTGCTCTTCGAAATACACCCCTTTTTGTCTTTCTTTTTCGCAGGAGAAATAGCCAAATCATGTACTCCTTTTCTAAGTATACATTTCACTCTGAGTAATATTGTTTCCTAATTTGATAAAAGAGATTTGTATCTTCTTGTTTCTTAAGAATGCCATTCAAAAGTTTCAACTTTCTTAGATTGTTAAAGGTCGTTCAGGACATTCGTCATTCATTCTGATAATTTGCCCAAAAAATTTAAATTATTGAAGATTCTAATCCGTTTGAGTGATTACGAAACACTGCATAAGCGATTTTTTTCAAGTTGAATATTAGTTAATTTTAATATTTTTAAATTGTTTTAACAGCTTGGTCAAAATTATAGTTGATTATTGTTTTAAAACACTATGCACTATTTTAAAATTTAAATCCACGTTTCCGTAACCTAAGTGGTCACTAAAGACGAAGATGTTGAAGAAACTTTAAAGAAACTTTTTTACTCTATTCGTTATTAACAAAATGTGTACATACAACTAACTATAAGTAATTTGAGGATTCCTTTTTTGCGATGGTGGGTGGAAATTTGATGTGAATAACTTAAGGAAGAACAGTACTCAGTAGTATGGCTCCCACGAGTAATTTTTTAATTTAATACAAAATGTCTCAACTCCATCTTCTATGAAGGGGGATTATACGTTAGGGATTACCGGGTAAATGTGTGGGAAGTAGAAATTTTTTTAAATAAACTTAAAAATAAAATAAATAAGTAAAAAAACTTATCCAGGACAGGTTCAAACAGTTGTACAGACTTCTTTCACGCAAATCCAAGTTACCAACTACATCTAAATGAACAATTTACAACTCCTACCTTCGACCAATATGGAGCTATGCCAGTCAGCTTTACTGCTGTGCAAAACCATCGGTGTTAGCAAAAATTCAGCGTTTCCAATCAAAGCTTTTACGGAGGACAGTTAACACCCCTTATTATGTAACCAATAAAACGCTACACTCAGACTTAAACGTACCCTACATAAATGACGTTTTGTTAAAACTTTACAAAATTTAGGAAGAAACTAGTTAACCACTATAACCCATTGATCTCAAATGTGGCTACGCAAAATCTCCCAAACAATTCAATAAGACGGAGCCGGGACCTCATCAATTAACGTAGTACTGTAATTGACTACCCATTACAGTGTTCTAAATGCTGTAATTAATGCTACACTTATTGATTCACGTCGTAGTTCTTTCACTGGACTGTGTCTCCACTCACGTTTATATACAATGTTAATTTTTTCCAAATTCTGTGTTGTCACATTCACTGATTATTTTCAACAGATTGTGAATTTCCGGAATAGAAAAAAAGTAAAAAACTTAAAAAAATAAAATTAATCTTAAAAACAAACTTCATAAAATTGAGGTCTTGATCTGACAGAAATGCGTAAGAACTACAAACGTGGAGTTTGACTCTTAAGTTTTTTGTCTTTATTTAGTAGCTAACAATTAATTACAACAGTATATTCATAGAACCTGCAGTAATTATGACGTACGTGTTTAATGTCTTGTTTTCGTCTTGATTGAGGAAATCACCAAGTGGCAAAGCCTCGCTGTTTTATATACGATCACTAATCCACCAACTTTTTAATCTCATTCATGGAGTTTTTGTAGGAGTGGGTGTGACAATGTTCCCTGCATCGTGTAATATATTAATTTTGAATGGAAACAAGTGTAAAATTTGTCATGTATATTGTCTCTACGTTGAAATCTCGATGTTTGACAGAGTTTCGTACGATAGGGACTACATGTGATTTTTTTGAACAGTTTTTATCCCGTGTACGTTTGTTTTGCCCAACAATAAATCAATGTTCCTTACTTCCATTACGGATAAGTTAGGTAGTAGTAACAATTTAGTTTTTGCTTAATATTAACTGTTATCTAAAGTGGAGTAGAGAATATAAAGTCTTTAACCCGTTATTAGAAAAATAAGTTTTTGTCGTGTAAAACGTTACACGACAAAAAACGTTGTAAAACGTCGTTTTACGTTTTTGACTCAATGTTTATTTTGAAACGATCGTATTCTACTTGTATCTGTTGTTTTTTCCGTAGCATAGAACAAAAATTCAAACAAAGCTCAGCAAGCGTTTTTCATCAATATTGTAAATAAATTCTTGCAGTTAAACTATCCTAGATTTTTTTGTCTTTAATTTTTATTACGGTACTGTACATTGAGCTGCAGAATTTCATATATGATATTTAAAAGGCGGTGGGGAGTTTCACTTTAAGGAGAAGAGGTACCCAGTGGTACATTCTCCTTTTATAACTACGGGTATTATCCGTTATTTAGACCAAGAGGTCTCTACTCCATTTTCGCTTGAGACGTTGCACAGGTGGGAATTTCATTGTAGCTAGATCAAGGACTACTTTTTTTTTTGGTTCAACGTCTCGTCCATAGTCTTTCGTGAAATTTACTATATAAGGACGCGATTACTGTCGAAATTTTGAAATCGTCGTAGAGGGTTTTATTACTTACATAAAAAGGAGCGCCAGAAGTAAGTCTTAAGAATTTTGATTGAAAGGCCTGGATCAACTATCCTAGATTTTAAAAATGCATTTTTGGAAAAGATACTAACACACTATTTATTTACTACTCACAACAAATTGAGTACAATAAAAAATGTTTAAAGCCTAATCATCTCTCTCGTAAGCAAATTTAATAATCTGATGTGAAACACTCACATGACTTTCTCTTGTCAATATAAATAATGACTAATGTAACCTATGTTTAGTCACGAGAAAACAGTTTTAAAATGAAAAATTTAACCTAATCATAATTGAATGAATCATTGAATCATTGAATCAATGAACGAATTGATTGAATCATGATTGAATGTCGAAAAATCAAAATCAACCTCTCTAAAACATTTAAATACGGAAAATCGCTGAACTAAGCTCTGCAGAAAGAAATCCTTGAAAAAAGATTTGTAGGTTTTTTATTTTTCTATAAGTTTATTTATATACACTTTAGTCGTAAATTATATACTAAGCCCCCAATCTTAAATAAGTCCAATTTTTTACCGATGTTGTCAAGCAAAATATAGTAAATCACTAATTGACTCTAAACTAAAAAATATAGAAAAATAACTGAAATAAATGTTGCAGGTATTTAAAGGTTTTACAACTTTAATAGAAAATAGAATGCCATAAAATCCACACTAAGTCCGCAATCTAAAAACTATTTTTTACCACAAGAGCATAGCCTTCTCAAAAATTTCAGCAGAAATGGCGCATATAAAGCATAAAAGAATCGTAGTTGCTGTTTTGAGAAAACTGCAAAAAAATCTACAGTGAAAAATTGCACGAGTAAACTACCTCCGGTGTACCGATTTTGATGAATATATTCTTTTGATGAATACAATATTTTTCTTCCCTATACATTTTGGGCAAGAGAAAGTAAAAAAGACTCATCTATTTAAGTTTCTAATTATAGAAACTACTATTTTTTTTGTTCTTTGTCTTAAGATTTAATATTTTAATTTTTGTTTTAATTGATTTATTATTCATATCTTTAAGTTTTAATTTAAGATATTTTAAAAATATCTTTAAGGCTGTTAATAAACACATATTTATTGCAGAAATACGAATTGTTTTAGCAAACAGTATCATAAATTATATAAGGATTTTATAATATATTTATTGAATAAGTAGCCATAAATTTTGAATAGGCCTCTTGTATTAATTTAATACAGATTCGCTACAAACCGTCGAATTTCCAATTATTGTATTTTGTTAGATTTAGTAAGGGTGTATACAAAGCCTACTTGAGTAGGCATTTAGGCATTTACTTACATAGAAAGTTCAACTGTCAGGAAAGTTAATAACCGTGAAATTAATTAATTCACTTGAATTACCTGTTTTATTCATGTGTCTAAGCTCATATATATGGAATTAGTACAAATCAGTTTAAGGTTTTGCTATAACCTTGTCCTGAACACATGACTGCTACTGACTCTATATTATAATTATTAACGTTTTATACATAACTGTATTATATAAAATATAATAATAATAAAAGTCAGTTACAGTTAATTGTCACATTTTTACAAAATTTGTAAAAAGTAGCATAAATATCCTTGTCTTATATACGCTCAGGGCTTATTAAATAATAATAAACATAGCCTATTATAAAAACGTATACAGTAAAATCTCTCTATTGCGGAACTCTCTATAGCGGAAATCTCTCTTTAGCGGCATTATTTGCCGACCCCGACCCTTTCGTATACTACGATAATGTATTTAACTCTCGTTATAGCGGCACAAAAATCTCTTTATAGCGGCAAAACAATATCTTCAGGATATGGATTTAGACGTCTATGTAGGGGCAGACAATGACTTAGCCACTTCAGCAGATGTTGGCAATGACGCAATAATCGAAAATGTCTTAGCCCAAAACAACGAGCAAGAAAGTGAATGACGATGAAATGGAAACAGAAATGTTGTCCCTTCAAGTAAACAAGCACTAGACGCTATTCTTGTTGTTTCAACGTACTGTCAATGCCAATATGTAAATGAAAATTTACAAGTTTTAAACATTGAAAATGAGATTGAAGACATGTTTTATGAATTGAAAACGAAACAAAATTTACAACTTATTTTACGAAATGAAATGTACTTCACAGTCATTGTTTCCTTAATAACAAAAAAATATATACTGTACTGTGTATTTTTTTGTGTTTGTGTAGCCTATGTTTTAGGAGATTTTAATTGTATGTATCCTATGTTTATTACTGTTCAGTAAAAACCGAGTTTCAGTGCTAATTAATTTTAGGCTATCTATTACGGTATGTACTGTATGAATGATTATTGAAAAAAGTTCAATACGAAAAGTGAAATTCTATTGTTAAATATTAGTAACACAACATCTAATAAAACCAGTTTGTATCCAAATTTCTTGTTAAGTTAATAAACTACACTTTATGTAGGTAATTAATTTAAATATCTCAGTGTATTGAAGTAATCTACTGTATTAAACATTCGTCATAAAGTTATCTATTCAGTAGTTTTTCAAAAACTTGTTCCATGCACCATTTACATACGTATATATGTTATTTTGTACAGAAAAATTAGTACTCCAACTTCCCTCCCACCGTTAATTACTCGCTCTCTCTATAACGGAACTCTCTTTATAGCGGCGGTATCTCATGGTCCCTTCAATTCCGCTATGGAGAGATTTTACTGTATTATATAAATAACTTTCGTTGAACAGTTAACAGATTTTTAGGTTATATGGTTAAAAATCTGGTGTGAAACTCTCACTCGAGTTCCTTTTGACTATGTTGTATATAATTAACATTACAATCTATATTTAATCATGAGTGAATGACGCTCTATGAAATCTCTGCAGAACTTACAAAAATGGGATTTGTAAGATTGCGGCTTTAATATGCACTTTTCAACAGAAATACATAAATGTTACTGGAAAAGTAAGAATATTGGTCAATCCTAGAATTTACCGTTAAAACCTAACATTCATGCAAGGATGCAACATGCAAGGATTTTAAACGTTTACCAAGAGACGCTGGTAAATCTAGGATTTATCCTCGCGAACTGGCAAAAGTTGAATCGAAGATTTCTGCCTCCGTTGTGCATGTTCAGATATGTTTTTTTAACATAACGGGTGTTTCAAAAAGGACGCACTTCGAAGTTTGAGAACGCTAATTTATTGCATTAAGTAATTACAAATTATACAAATTATACGGTATGAAATTATTACCTTTATAACATTCAGATTACCTTTAAAACTTCACAATAAATGTTCAAAATGACTTCCTCCGCTTGTAATGCAAGTTCGAACACGTTTCATAACATATGCAGCCACTTTTCTTAGTGTTTGCTCATTAATGTTTGTAATCTCACTTTCAATATTAGCCTTCAATTCTTCAATTGTATGAGGATTGTTTTTAAAAACCTTACTCTTTAAATTCCCTCAAAGAAAAAAATCCGCAGGAGTAGGATCTGGGGATCTTGGTGGCCACAATCCTTTTGATATCACACGATGGCCAAAAAATTCTCGTAACATATTCAGCGTTTCAGTAGAAGTATGGCACGTTGCGTTATCCTGCTGAAACCAACAATCTCGATCGTGTAATTCTAACAACGCTATAAATTGTTCAATTAAGTTTCGGTACACCACACCATCTACAGATGTGTCAAAAAATAAAGGCCCAACAATACGACGCCGGGAGATCTCACACCAAACACCAATTTTACGTGCGTGTAGTGGACGTTCATGAAATGTGTGAGGATTATGAGCGCTCCATATTCGGCAGTTTTGGCTGTTGATGTAACCATCCAAGTGGAACCATGCTTCGTCACTGAAATAAACACGTATCATATATTTCAACACCGTTGTCATTAACAAGAGAACGTATCCAACGACAATACTGTATACGTTTCCCATGGTCAACTTCTTTCAGTCCATGAACGACACCAATGCGGTAAGGATGCAGATTTAATTTTTTTGTAGCCCTTAAAGCGAAAATAGTGATAATCCAGCCTGTGAAGATAACTTTCTAAGTGATTTGCCGGGTGAGGTAGTCAAACGTTGTTTCACATCGTCCAAAACTTGTTCTGTTAACACTGATGGCCGACCTGTACTTTTCCGATCCTGTACACTGCCAGTCTCACGAAATTTATTAATCAGACGCGATATTGTGGTGTTATTAGGTACTTCAGAATTGGGAAATTTTAACTGGAACTCGTCTTTCACTCGTTCGTAAGATTTATATGCGCAATAACTTTTAATAATAAAAACACGTTCATCCTTTGAAAGACCATGTTTGAACTTATACAGACACTACAGACACAAATGAATACTGGGATAGCACTAGTACATGTCAGTAATACACAATGGGTCAACAATGAGTACGGTAGTGCCAACCGTTATTTGGGGGGAAAACATATTCCCTACGCAGAAAATATTAACTCTTAAACTTCGAAGTGTGTCCTTTTTGAAACACCCGTTATAAGCTTAATATAACTATAATTATAACATTTTTGTTTTAACTATAATAGTTTTCGCTAATTTGAATGTATGATATTGTTCATTATAATCACACTGAAATTTTAATAAAATATCCTTTTTTAAATGTTGATTTGCTATTTAGCCTATTTAAATAGATCCTAAACCAACAATGAAAAAATGAGTTAAAAATGTAAGTGTAAAAGTGAAAGGTATGTTCGTAAAGAATGGCAAATTTTAACAGAATATCCTGTTTTAATGAATACGGTTTTACCAGTTCCCTTTGGTTAAGATTTACCAACATCTCTTGGTAAAAGTTCAAAATCTATGAATACCTATAAGAAGGAATTTCGGACTTTTCCTCACCACGATGGCAAATGTTAGATTTTACCGGTAAGTTCTAATTTAGACCAATATTCTTACTTTTTCAGAAACATATATAGTAAGTAAAGTTACAGGAAATTAAAAATCTACAACTTTTTTTTAAACTGTTTTCTACAGAGCTTAGTTTAGTGTCACTTAGTGATTTTCCGTATTTTTTAATTCAACAAAAGTTGATTTTCATTTAGCGTCATTCATACATGATTAAAATAGTTTGTTTTTTATTATTTACATTACAAAAGAAAGTCGTGAGAGTGTTTCATACCAGAATTTTTTAATTTAATATAATTTGTTCTCGTAAATACCGCAAAGGTCAACGGATTTTTATTTAATTTAATTTGTCATCTGTATTGCTAGATTAATTACATAATTGTTCAAATAATATAAACAGATTGTTTTAAAGCTATAAGAAAAAAAATAGTAGCTACCACAAAATTGAACATGTAGTTACACCAAAAAAAGAACAAACTGAATTGACAGAATGGAATTTTATATCTGGTACATGAAATTTTTAATATCTTGAAATTTCTAGAAAATAACGGTTATAAATTATAAATTCAGTTGAACAGGACGAAATAAAATTAAAACCAAAGCAGGAAAACACTGACAAATTACTTAACTTAGAATTAATTATTCTTATCTATAATCTCATAATGTTTAAACATGAAGGCATTTTAATAACATTCATGCTGTAATAAAAACAATGAAATTATACGATATAAAGTTAAATTAGAATCATTTCCGTAAGTTTCACACGTTTTATATTTAGTTAAACTGTTATTTTTAATATATTTAAAAACGTTACACATACGATTTTTCACAGATTTATAAGAAATTCATTTATTTGACTTATGAAATTTTTAATATTAATATTTATGTCCATTATTTTTTTTAGATTTCTCACGGATAATTTAGTACCTAATAATAGTAATATTACGTAATAATCTATAAATTCTAGTATATTAAGTAGTATTTAGCGATTACAAAATTTAATGCAAAAACTCGATTACTAATTTCTTTAATTCATTTTATCCTACTGTTGTAAAATTTAAGAAAAAAATTCACTTCAGTATTTAACGATTGTTAAAATGATTTTTCCCTGTATGAATACTTAAAAGTTATGCAACGTTCATTTTTACTGTTTAATACGAATTCTTATCGTTAAGATAGTCATTTTTACTTTCTCTAGCCCTTCTTCTTCTCTTCTTTATCTCTCCCTTCTGCCTCTCAGCGTCGGGCCCTTTCTCTAGCCCAATACACGTTTATAGGTCCCCAGAATTAAGAAAAAACATTTTATTTACCAATTGTTATGAGTGTGTGTGTGTGTGTGCGCGCGCGCGTATGGGTGTGCGGGCGTGCGTGCGTGTGACCAAACTATCTCAAGAATGATAAATACGAAGTACGAAGTTAATATTTCGAATTTAAGTTAGTTACCACAAGGGGACTCGGCACGAACATTTTCATCAAAATCGGTTAACCAGAAGTAGTATTTATTTAGTGTCATTTCTCAGTTTTTACAGTTTTCTCAAAAACGGCTCCTATGATTTTATTTAAAACTAGCGGTACCCGGCGTGCGTTGCTACGCCGCCGGCTTCACAAAATATTCGGTAGATTTCGCTGCAAGCATTTTTTATCTAACCTCATAAAAGCCTTAATGTAGGATATAAACATTATTTTCAACCCTTTAGGGCTAACTTTTTAAGGGTTTCAATAGCCTAAACTGCACGGGTATCATAGTTACAACGTAAAGAAACTGCATGAAAATTGGTTCAGTAATTTAGGAGATAAAAGGGAACATCCATATATACATACACACATACTTACACACACACATACATCGAATTTTATATATATATAGATTACCTCATTTATTACATTTTTTATGCTCTGTAAGATAAGGTAAGCGCCATGTCTACTGAAATTCGTGAGGCTGTCCTCGCGTAGTAAAAAAATTGTTTTAAGTTTGCTGACTTCAGTTAAAACTGATATTTTACGACAAAAGAGTATTATAATCAAAATTATATGAAATAAAAAAATCTACAACTTTGATTTCAAGCATATTTTCTACATTTTAGTTTAGCGTTAATTAGTGACTTTCTATATTTTTAAGTCTAAGAAAAGTTGATGTTCATTTAGCGTCATTCACTCATGTTTAAAATTAAGTTATTACATTTGTTTTACATTGTTTACTCATGTTTAAACATAGCTTATATTGTTTATTATGTTCATTGACAAGAGAAAGTCGCTTGAGTGTTTCACACAAGGTATTTTGAATTGTTTGGATAACTTTAATAGAATGAATTTTATTTTGTGTGTCTATTACGGAAGTTATTTAAAGTGCAATCCAGATAAGTGGATAGAATGGATTGCTAATGTGAAAAACACCTTGATTAGAGAACAGGCTTTAGTAAACCGTAAAGTAGGTGATTTATTTTCTAAAGTGTTGGATGGGAAACTAACGAGCTACCACTTGGAGTAGAAGCTTTAAACTCTCGTTTTAAACCTTTTTGTGACATTTTAAAATTACGCATTCTCACATCACTTGGTATTAGATTAAGCTGATAGCATGGTTTCATCAAAATTACCCGTAGTTTATTTCTTCTCGTCGATTTTAAACTTTTTAAAAACTTTTAAGAAAATTGAATGGAATTTAGTAAACTCGTTATTTCCTGGTATATAAGATATCTTTTTAGATTAGGCTAAAGAAAAAATCGCTTTATAAAATCCTATGTAACACACAGTTTTAAAAATGTTATGAAATGTTTTGTTTCAATAGGAAATTTTAGACTACGTACAAAAATTGGAGATATTTTTGGACGTTATTTTTTCCAGCTCATACTCTGAGAATTCTGTTACTGTTTTCTTCCATACACCCTGTAAGCTGCTTTTCTTCTTTGTGGAAGTCCTTGAATCCAGTAATCATTTACCTGAATTTATTTCTGTCCATAATATTTTCCCGGCTCATTCCAGGTTTCTTTAGTATATTATGACTTCTTTTAACTGATACAATATTATCCGAATAATATTATTCTTTTAACTTATCCAATACAATATTTTAAATGTTTTTGTCAACCGTTTGTCATCCATTCTATTCATGTGTTCGTAGAATTCTGATTTTTGTTTTCTGATCGTTTCCATTAATCGACTGTTTTTCTTGTACAGTTCTTTTCTTGCACAAATTGCATTGTCTGTTCACTGTCTTCGTAATGTAATAAAAATATTAAGATAAAATTAAATTAACTTTTACCGTCCCTTGCCTCAGTCGGTGTATAATAAAACAGATTGTAAGTCAATGATAACGAAAACAAATCAACACATATCACATATTTTACACTACTGAAAAATGACTGCCCACCAGTAACATAAAACAACATTCCACTACCACACAACACAATAGTTAAATACTTAGGACCATATTTAGATCGTCGCCTCACGTGGAAACATCACATAACAACTAAAAAGAAACAACTTTAGCTGACAGTACGTAAACTACACTGGTTGACTGGTAAATACTCACCTTTGTCAAACGAATCAAAAATTATTTTGTACAAATCCCCTTTAGAACCCATGTGGACATAGGGGCTTCAGATGTGGGGTAAGTACATCCAGCACTTCAAACATAAACATATTCGAACGTTTTCAGTCAAAATTCTTGCGGCGGGCCCTGCAAATTCTGTGGTACATCAAAAATACTTATATCTATACTTCTATCTTAATATTGACTCAGTAAAAGAAACTATATCAAAATTCAGACGTAAATATGAAGAAAGATTCAATCATCATCCAAACTTCTTGGCTCTGAATCTGCTAAGTAACATTGATACCGGGTTTTCAAGACTGAAAAGACATAGTGTTTTGGATTTAGGTTATAGGTTTTAAAGAACATTGTTACATTTACTCGTATTATCAGTTTTTTATTAATTTATTATTATTTTCAATTTCATTAACATTATAATGAAATTGTATTCATGTTAACTGATATTTATCAAAATTGGTGATTGTTCTATTTCATGTGAACAGATTTTAATGTTGCAGACTTGTAAAAAAGCTGATATCTTAATTTACCGGATTGGTCTAGTGGTAAAGTCATCACCGATAGTCACCTGTTTGACAGCTAATTTTCAGAAATAAAGGTTCCTGGTTCAAATCCTAGTGAAGGTAGTTATTTTATGTCAAAGTAGATGCCTACCATATTTAGTCACCGACCACCTCCATGGTGTAGAAGTTAGCGTGCTAGACTACAAAGCGTATGATCCTGAATCCAATCCCCGGTTAGGATTTAGAAATTTAGCGCACTCCCTCCCCGTTATGCATTAGCGAATGCCTTCTCCCCTGATACATTGTATATATTTATACATATTTGTACATAAAAAAAGTAGTTCTGACATGTTTTTGAATGAAAAACCACTCACTGCAAAAAATTGCAATATTACAGTGAAATGTAAAATTTAAATTAAAAATAATAATTGTCCATACGAACGAATATGTAGGTACAAATGAATGTCACAGAGAATCATAGTAACAAACATTGTAACAATTATCTTCCTGTTTGAAATAATTTCAGCTAAACGCCAAGATTAATTAGAAACAATATCAGCTGTTAAACAAACAACTTTGTTGTCATCTCAGTTAATTATTACATACAGTATATATAATGTGAATATGTATGTAAAGCATGTATATATGAATGTACATGCATGTACTGCTTGAATAATAAACTAAGTTAACTTGTATGACGCCACCCACCTACTAATTTTTGTAGTTTAATTACCAACATGATGAGTATGACGTCAAACCTTACTTGAAGTGGTTGTCTCCTAGCTAGGAATTTACTCTGGTTAAAAATATAATAAAGTTTTAATATTCTACTTTATATTTTGTAATTATGGTTAGTATAATAATAAATGTTCAAGTAAAATAATGAAATAAAAATAACCTCGTTTTCAAGGTATAAACTGTATGCACAATATCAGGAATAAAAATAATACCTTAACATCTAAGTCTAGTTTAGTTCGGGATTTGGGTATAATAAATAACCAACAGATTTTCTTTAAAATTTAGCTAACAAATTATTTATTGACACAATTAATTATTAAACTTAATAAATAAAAACTAAAGTTGAATAAAGATTTTTTTTTGATAGGCGATAAAAATCATAAATTATAATAAAGTCTGTATATTTTCGGACATCTGGCAAGAATGAACGATAGCAGATTGACAGAAAAAACCAATTAAATAATAAATCTCAAAACCAAACTAGCATGTAACACTGAATGAGCTTAATAATGCAAAAATTGCCGCAGGAGATATAATAGAGAATAGGGAAATTTTTTGAATAAAAAACCAGAGATCTTCGGGGGAAGAATGAAAAAAGAGATGTGAACCCCAAAACATTGAACAACTTATGAAGAAAAAATCTGGTGTGAAACACTCACACAACTTTCTCTTGCCAATGCAAATGATTAACAATATAACCTAACATTAGTAATAACACATTAGAAATAAACAAAAAACTAACCTCTAAAAACATAACCTTATTTTAATCATGAGTGAATGACGCAAAATGAAAATCGACCTGTTTGGCTTCAAAATACGGAAAATCACTCTTTCACGCTAAACTAGGTTCTGTAGAGAAAAACGCTTTCAATAAAAGTTGTAGATCTTTTAATTTCGTATAAATTTTATTAAATACACTTTTGTCGTAAAATGCATACCAAGGCCGAAATCAAAAAAATCAATTTTTCACACGTTTTCGTGAGAAAAAAACAGAAAATCGCTAATTACCGTTAAACTAAGCGTTTTACAAAAAAATGTTTGAAATAAAAGTTGTAGAATTTTACATTCTCTACAACTTTTGTTATATACATTTTTGCGCTAAATTGCATATTAAAGCCGTAATCTTAAAAAAACAACGTTTTTACGTGAAAACAGCCTCACCGAAAATTTTAGCAAACATGGCGCCTACCCTATCTTGTAGAGAATAAAAAATTGAGTAGACCAGGCGATTTTTAAAAAAATCGTAGGACCAGTTTTTGAGAAAATCGCAAAAAAGTGAAAAATTATACGAATAAACTACTACTTCCGGTTGACCGATTTTAATGAAAATGTTCGTGTCGGGTCCGGTAGTGATATGTAACTTAAGTTTCAAGTTTCAAGTTCATACGATGTTCCGTTCTTATGATATTCTGTTCACATACACACACACAGACACACACACAGACCAATCGCTAAAAACATGTTTTTTGGGTTCAGGGGGTCTGAAAACGTATAGATCCGATGAAAACTCGATTTCGAAAAATCGACATGAAAACAATACTTTCCTTCCTATATATTCATATAGGCAAGAGAAAGTAAAAATCCGAAAGAATAAAATGATTGTGGAAGAAAAGCACAAGTGAGTAAAACATGAAAAAGTAATTAATATATTGATTTGGCGTGCTCCCTCTGAAAGGCTATTCAAAAAAAATCGTTAATTAGTATTTAAAGAACATGCATATTGAGTTGAAAACCTATGTCCTTTTTTGAATTAACATATAAATTTTATTTATAGGCAATTAGGCTAACAGTAAGGTTGTTTTTATGTGCAGGGTGAATTGACAATTCCATTGCTAATTTCAACTATACTTTTTGAACAACATGCCCAAAACGGGCAGGTGGAGTGTTATTTCAATTGCACTCTATCTGTTTGGTCCAGGGCTAAAAAAAATAGTTCTGTTTCTTATCACATAGTTAGCCACTTATATGATTGAACTATTTAAGAACAGAAGAGGTAGAGGTGTAAAAGACACTAGTCAGAGTTTCTCCTCTTAAAGTAATGAATTTCACTATGCAGCCAGACCCTGTGGTGAATGAAGTGAAGGTGTCATTTGCAGGGTGGAAAGTGAGTGCTTTTCGGAGGGCCTGGTATGCTGATAAGCATACTCTTTCAACTCAGTGAGGAAGGCAATGGTAAACCACCTTACTCTTCGTTTTTACTTAGTAAAACCTCTAGAGGTTCAAACCAGCCTTTCGGCTGTTGACCTAAACAACAACAACAACAACATTTGAACAACAACCTACTTATGCATGGAGAAAATACTGTGACACTTATCTCTAAGGTCTGTTTCGGGATCTGGGTAAATTAAATAATTAACACATTTAAGTTTAAAATTACAAGTTAGAATTACAAGTAAATAAATGATTAAAATCTACAAATATATTACAATTAAATTATTTAACCCTATAGCCGGCAATAATATTTTTCTAGACCGGCAGAGAATTTCTAGCATATGGGCCACCGAACCATAAATAAATCATTAAAAATTTACTATAAATTACAAACCTTATCACGTGACGCATCAAAATAACAAGAAAATTTAGGAAAATAGAATAAATACACTATTGAAATTTTAATCTGACAGTTAGGGATGCTGAAGCTATTTGAAAATAATTTTTAGACAAATATTTTTATAAAATTTTAGATGACACTACTGTTTAAAACTTTCTTGTGCTTTACTTTCAAAATTCATTAAATAGAATTGTTACTTATAATGTATATTTAAAAATAAAACAAAAAAACGATTCTATGTTCAAAACTGATGAAAATAAAAATAGTAGGCTATACAAAAATACATCATGTAAACCAAGAAATAACCAAATTCAGCTCTAGGATAGCGTGGTTTCAACAGAGAAACACAGGCAGAATATGCAACTAAAATATTGTATTATACATAAAAATTTACTTTATACATTACTAAACTATTTTACAAAACAGCAACGCTGTCTGTAGATGAAATTAAAACTAAAACGTCAACATTGGAATCCTATGAAGCAAATCCGATTTTGCGACACGACCGGGTGAAGAAGCGGTAACATCGTCTCAAAATTGACGATTGCCAGCTCTAGGGTTAACAAATAACAAACTAGTTATAATTAACTGATACAATAATTAACTTAACCAATTTATTTAATATTACTTATAAAAATCATACACAATAAGCGTTAAACAATACACAGTAACGTTGACCTTTTCTAACGTAACCATTAAGCACTACGCGGATTCGCTTACTCAAACGCAGATAAATCGAGACTGACAGACCATAAACAAACCGTCGCTTTATAGGTGGGCTAATGGAGAGTTCGAGAAAAGACAGATATTTCTGATATAATAATAAAATACAAAATTTAGGAACAAGGTGGACAAGTGGGAGATAGAGCCAGAGCAGCCAAAGCAGAAGCAGCACAGGCCAAAGTGGTCAGAAGAAAGGAAACAGGCTTTCTCAAAACGGATGCGAGAGTACTGGGTGGACAAAAAGAACAACAAGAAGAAAAAATGATTCAGTTTGCTTATCGCCTTTCGTTAAGGGAGAATACGCTAATAATAATAATAATAATAATAATAATAATAATAATAATAATAATAAAATACAAAATCCCTCTGACGGCTTCTGAATAAATATAAACAACTGTAAACAAATTAGAATTGAGTAGAAGGTGTTACAAAAAGACCAATTATCTAAATATATACCCGGCTCTCACAATACTCCCACAACATAAACCTGTAATACCTTCACTATAAAATACCATTTATATTACACATAATATTTCTTACTATTTCTCAAAAAACCCTATTTATTACTCGTATTATTTACGTTAACATTTTTAAACTCTCGGTTATTCTGGAACACTCTTTCCTTTTCGATATTGTCACAATACATTCATGAACTACCACAAGAGTTAAAAAGTTGTGATAATCAGTATTTGTTTACAGGAAAGCTAAACAAATACTTCATTAATGAAACATTTCATAGTAAATACGAATACTTAGTGTATTAAGAAAACAATGAGGTGAAATTAGGTACAAATTATTATTAAGTGAGAACTTAATGAAGCTGGTAAGTAGGTGGGCAAGTTTTTACTTATATAAGAATAGGTTCTCAGAAACTATTCCAATCGATTCATGCAAAGTTTATTTATACAATGGACATCATTATTGGGTAAAAGGTCAATAAATAACATCTTTTGAAAGATTTTCCTGTAATTTTTTACGGCCTGGTGCGTTAGAGAAAATCGATTTTGCAAAATTACATCTCTAAATTTTAATTTAGTTAGTACAAAAGTGGACATGATAAAAGTTAAGGAAAATACAATTTTCTACAAATTGAATTTCCGTAATAAATGTTTTCTAAAACGTTTAGTTTAGTGGAAATTTAATGAGTTTTCTATAAATTTCTCAACAATATTGTTGGTTCTTTCATTTTCAAACAAGATATTTTATTTATCTGTTGTTCAATTGTATTAAGATTTATTAGCGTTTACACTGAGATACTATTAGATAAAACAAATAGTTTAAATGCTCCAATCGTTTTAAGGGGATCACAACGCAGATCTTCTTACTGTTAACCGTTAAACGTTTTCTTAGAAGTCAATATTGGCCGATTGGCTTTAAATTTTTATCTTACATTCAGTACCAACCAGAATACAACTTTGCACTAAAGGTTTTTAAAAAATTACTTTCAATGAATTTTCCCATAATTACTTACTTGGAGTCACCCATACTTTCATTAAAACAACCATAACTGGGTTTTAAAACAATTAAATAAAACATGTCTCATTAGTAGTTGTATTGTAGTACTGTGACAACTTCTTAAAATATTCAAGTCAATAGCTTCTGTAGTTTCTGAGATGATAGGTCTTTTATCTAAAAGATCAAGTTTTGAGAAAAACGTGATAAAAAAGGAAACATTACAAATTTCACACGTTTAAACAATAAAAAAATAGGTCTGCCTTTACATATTACTACAAAGTAGAAATAAAGTCTGGCATTTTTTCATCTATGATCTTCATCATCTGCATTAGACATTATTTACTCACGCATTTAAATTTAAATTGCATTTAAATTATTTACTCACGTGGAGAAGTCATATATGGACGAAACGAAAGCAACTTGGACTGAAGTTACGTCAATTGTTCTGGCTCTTAGGCAGTAAATCTCAACTCTCCCTTGAAAATAAAATACTCGTATACAAAGTAATACTAGAACCAGTTTGGACTTATGGGTTAGAGCTACGGGGTACAGCTTGCTCATCATATATAGAAATACTGCAGCGCTTCCAATAAAAATGCCTGAGAATAATCACTGCAGCCCTATGGTACGTAACCAATGAAATACTACACAATGACCTAAACCTGTCCTTCATAAAAGAAGAAATTAAATAACATAGCGAAAAATATTTACAGAAATTAGAAGACCATCAGAATCCATTAGCGATTAACCTCCTCGACAACAGCGAAGATACTCACAGACTGAAACGTTTTAAAACACTACACTTACCTCTACGATTCTAAACTTTACGATTTAAACTTTTTTTTCTTTTCCACTTCAACTACTAATCAGCGTCATCCCATAATAGACATCATTATCATCTCTATCATCGTCATCATCTCCAGCTTCACCAGCTTTGTGATTCGGGGTGTTGATTCACAGTTCATCAAGTTTAGGTTTTGTTTAGGTTTAGGTTGAGGTATATACATACATATATATTTTTCTTCACATTAGTCTAGTTGAAACACACTACTGAGTGTGGTTTTTATTTCAATTCTAAGGACAGTACTCAGGTTTTCTCGTCTTTGCTTAAAGTTTTTGTATTTATAAACTGATTTTAAAAGAAATACACTGTTACAAAAAAAAAGAAATTGTTTACAAAACAGTCAGGCGTAAAATAAAAAAATGTTTCTAACAGTGTTGCCATAAAATAAATAAAACAAAATTTACCTTTATTTACAAAATAAATAATGGAGAAGGTACGAAGGAAAATTTTAAACGAAGCTTAGTCATGACTCATTATCTGTATGAAAAGTAATAATAACTATTAAATTTGTTTAATGGTTAAATTTAATGAATAATAAATCATTATCAAGCTAACCCACTGGATTGGTCTGATGTTAAGTCATTATCGTGAGTCGGCTGTTTACAGCTTATTTCGGAGATAAAAATTTCATGGTTCAAACCTGTTGAAGGAAATTTTGAATAAAACTTTTACAATAGATTTGAATACTGCCCAGTGGTTACCAGAGAACATTGATGTTTTTTTTATCCGAGACGGCGAGAAAAACTCATGTTAACTCCCTCGCGATGGGGGAAGTAGTGTTGGACTCAATTGAGACGTCCTCGTCCAGTCCCAAGGAGGCCGCAACCGCCTACCAACCAAAAACCCGCCGCCTGGCCACTTGATCCGGTATCAACAAAAAACACCCTCCACCTCCCTCGGAACTGTTTATATAATACTACAAGGGAAATGTCGGGTTAAAAAAATTTACATACTGTCAGCGGGGCGTGAAAGAGAACCGTAGCCTAATTCCCCTCTCGCTGTCACTGACCAACACTCACTCTCTCATTTTCATTCACCTCTTTCATCACCAGCTCAGGAAATTAGTGTGCCTACCTTACCTACTGAGATCGGAACATGATTGATTCACTGTGGTAGAAGGCGATCCCGGTGATCTCTATATGTCTCCTCCCTCCACCGTGTCCGCAAACTAAGCGAACAACTTCCAGCTCTCCTGTCACCACCCTGTCCGCAAACTAAGCGACCAACTTCCAGCTCTCCTCATCCTGCAGCATCGCTGCCCCTACTCATTGATGTTTGGGGTTCAATTAACCATACTTTCTCGGGAATATGGTCTCCCTGAGTTTGTACAAGACTACGCCTCATTTACTCACCATACATATCATCCTTATCTCATTAACAATAAGGTTGCTTACTGTTCTAAATTGAACAGATTGTAACGTACACAATTAGGGATAAAACATTTATCAAGCTGAAAGATCTAGATATCTATTGCGTGAAAAACCAATAATTTAAATTTTCTGAAAAATGCATTGTGACCCACTTTCCTTAAAATCAAGTCCCAGACTTTAAGCTTTGTTGCCTAGCTGTATTTCAGAGACAACCAAATATTTCTTCTCTACGAAGATGAAAATTCAACAATATATTTGGTATCAAAATCAAATAAAATTTATTAGGAGTAACACAAGCCTCAATTATGCTTCGAAGTTTATTTTTATTTTGTAAACACACGTTGGAATATAAAGTGGTTAAACTGGTTACTGATTTTAATTTAATTGTACAAAATAAACAGATATATGTACATTCTACATACAAAGCCAATATAAGTTATATTGTATTTTACGAGTAACATTCATGAACTTTGAAATTTATCATTCTCCAACATCTCAAGTGACTTGGAAATAGAAACACTGGACTAATATACTCACGTAGACATTTCCTTTGAGACAGGCAGTCTTGATTGAGTTAACTATGCAGCCACATGTTCAAGACATCTCTTGAGAAATGCACTACTGATCTCTATAATTTATATTGACTTTAAAAAAAATATCAACACAAAATATACAAAAATTTAATTAAAAATCAGAAGGAAAATTATACCTCATTCTTCAACAATTTCAATAAAATTGTAATATATTCACTCGTACTTCGAGTTTAAATCGAACGTCGTTACTTTTAAAACCCGAGCACCAAGGAATGAAGAACACCAAACTTTGCTTAGCAGCATAAATTATAAAGATAAAAAATCCGGTTCATTTTTATTCTCTCGATTGATTGTTTACAATTTCCGAATTACAAAAATTACTTATTGCACAAAAATATTTTAAAATTTTCACACAATATCCTTTCAAAAAGTTCCTTCCCTTCTTTCCTTCTCCCTCTCCTCTTACTGCTCATTCTTCTTCTTCTCCTCCTTCTCCTCCTCCTTCTCCTCCTCCTCCTTCTCCTCCTCCTTTATCTTCGTCTTTAGGTACATCTCTACTTCATTTTTAGCTACGGTCTTTAGGCCGCATTGGCGTGGTTGGTAACGTGCTCGCCTCTCATCATGCGGTCTTGGGTTCGAATCCCATTCAGGCACAGCATATTTCCATACGTTACAAAAAATCATTTCATCCTTCACCGTCTGCATTAGCAATTAGCAGTAATTGCAGAACAGTCAGACGTTAAACGAAAAAAGAAAAAAATAAATAAATAAAAATATTTTTAATTATTGGGTTGTTGTTTAAGCCGAATGAGTTTTTCTACATAAATTAATGATAATAAATAAATAAATAACTACAAGGGGGCATCATGGCTTGATGATTAGCGTGCGAAAGTGCAAACGCGAAAATCTTGTAACCTTTAACACGTTAAAACTCCTTAACTCACATTGTCTAATCAGTAATGAGCAAGTCGTTTATTTGACCAAAACTTTGCTCATCCTTAATTGGCAAGTTGTCATAAAATAATCTACATTTTAAAACTGAAAGTTTAAAATAAACTAGCTGATCTGTGCGAATTAATTCGCACAATAATACAAATAAATTCTTAGCAACTAATTTCACAATTACACTTATAATAACACTTATAATAATCTTATTATTTCGTGATGTTTTGTTCAATTGTTTGTGAAATAAAATATGCGTCTAAATAAACAACCCCCGTCATCATAACGACAGTCAATACAAACTGAAATTCGCAACACCACCGCCAGAATAGTAGCAACATAACAGTTTGAATTAAAATAGTTCGTTATTTACTTCGAAAAATCTTTTTACGGCTTTTACAAATTTTAATTTTCGATTTTTTCGCAGAATTCCAAAAATGTCCTCATTATAACCTTGTGATATTGTTTAAAGCCATTCAGTAGAGCCCTGTATTTAAGGACAAACAGATCTCCATTTCAAACACATTGGACCAAATTTTGCGTTTTAAATAATATGACACCCACCGGGTTGGTCTAGAGGTAAAGTCGTCGCCAAAATCAGCTGTTTAACAGCTGATTTTCGGAGACGAAGGTTCCTGGTTCAAATCCTAGTAAAGGTAGTTACTTTTATACGGATTTGAATACAGACAGTGGTTAACGGTGTACTTTGATGGTTGGGGTTTAATTAACCATACTCTCTCAGGAATGGTCGGTCTGGGTCTGTACAAAACTACATCTCATTTACACGTCATACACATCATCCTCATCTCATTGGGTCATGGGGTTGCTTATTGTTCTAAATTGAACAGATTGCCACGTACACAAATTAGGAATTAAAAAAATATAATATAAAAAGACGCCAGGTTTTGATCTGATAACAGGGGAAATATTGAAACAATTACCTAGAAAGGCGTTAATTAAACTTTCTCACTTAATAAATTTTACTTTCAGGCTAAAATACGTTCCCAGCATATGGAAGATCGCAGAGGTCATAATGATACTGAAACCAGGAATATCACCAACTGAAGCTTCATCATATAGACCGATATCACTATTATCTGTATTATCTAAATTATTTGAAAAATTATTGCTTAAGAGATTAAAACCAATCATAGAAAGAAAACACCTAATTCCAAACCATCAGTTCGGCTTTAGAAATAAACACTCCACAATAGATCAGGTACACAGAATAATTAGCTTAATAGAAAAAGCTTTAGAAGGTAAACAAATCTGTTCTGCGATTTTCCTCAATGTATCGCTGGCATTCGGCAAGATTTGGTTTGACGGATTACATTACAAGCTGAGATCACTTCTGCCGAAAGAGTACTAAGAAATACTCAAATCATATTTAACAGGGAGATTCTTTAGAATTAAACAAGGAAATGCGTATTTTGGACTGAAGGAAATCAAAGCCGGAGTTCCTCAAGGAAGTGTACTGGATCCGATTCTCTACTTGCTGTACACCAGTGACCTTTCCGAGCTAGAAAATAATACCGTAGCTACTTTTGCCGATAACACTGCAATCCTAGCCGTGGATGACAGTATTGAGGAAGCTACAGGCAAACTACAAAGGTCGATTACAGAAGTTCAGCAATGGACGGAAAATTTTTTTTTGTTTAACGTTCGATTGTTTTGCAATTACTGCTAATGCAGACGGGGAAGGATGAAATGATTTTTTTTGTAACGTATGAAAATATGCCATGCCTGGATGGGATTCGAACCGAAGACCGCATGATGCGAGGCAAGCACGTTACCAACTACGCCAATGCGGCTGGCTAATGGACGGAAAAGTGGAGAATAAAGCTCAATGAGACAAAATCAGTTCATGTTACCTTCACTAACAGAAAAGTTGAGCATATTCCAGTATATGTAAATAACCGCACTGTACTGCACGCGAACACTGCCAAATACCTTGGTATGACACTCGACGCGAAGCTTCACTGGAAAGCCCAAGTTAAAAAGAAGAGAGAAGAACTCGGGCTAGGGATTAGAAAATGTAATGGCTACTAGGGAGAAGATCCTCATCATCAGTCTATAACAAAATTCTGCCCTATAAACAGACGATAAAGCCTGTCTGAACGTATGGTATGCAACTCTGGGGATGTACCAAACAAAGTAATATACATCATTCAACGTCATTCAACATCATTCAAACAATGTATACATCATTCAACGTCATTCAAAATCATTCAAACAATGTATACATCATTCAACGTCATTCAACATCATTCAAACAATGTATACATCATTCAACGTCATTCAACATCATTCAAACAATGTATACATCATTCAACGTCATTCAACATCATTCAAACAATGTATACGTCATTCAACGTTTCCAAAACAAAGTGCTGAGAAACATCGTCGACGCACCCTGGTTCATAAGAAACATCGACCTCCACAGAGATCTAAGAATAGATTTCGTCTCCAGCGAAATCCAGAGGTTCGCTCAGAAGCATGAGGAAAGACTTCACCGCTATGACAACGTTGAAGCAATCCAGCTGCTTGACAACGATAATCTGGTGTGAAGGCTGAAAAGACAAAAAACCATTTGAGCTTGTGTAGTTTCAGTGTTTGAAAGCAGAGCAGTGTTAGTGCACGATTAGAATTAGTGTTAAAGTTAAGTCCACAATATAAGTGTAGTGTACCTAAAGTGTTATATTAAATTAATTACCGAGGTTCTGTTGAGCATCTCTGTAGTAATATTGTCAATAGTAGTATAAGTTAGAATAAAATTACTCATTAGTCTTAAGACTAATTCATAATATGCATAAATGCCAAAATTTAACATTACAATACAGTAATCAAACCAACAATTTTATATGCCAGTGAGACCTTGACACTTAACAGGAAAACAGATATGGAAAGCTTAAGGAAGGAAGAAAGAAAAATAATTAGGAAAATTCTTGGACCTAGATGGACCGGAAACGGGTACAGATTACAGAGAACGTCGATAATTGAAGAATATTCCAACATAGAGACAGACATGAGGAAAAGACGCCTTCAATTTTATGGCCACATTATGAGGCTTCCTGACAATAGACTCACAAAGAGAATGGTAAAATATGTATCATCATTTGTTAATGGGGGGGAATGGATACAAAGTGTTAAAAAAGATTTAGAATTGGCCAAAATCACCAAAGAAGAAATTCTCATAAGAGACAATTTTAGAACAAAAGTTAAAAAATGGGAGGTTAAACCAGAGACAAAAGCTCCAAGAACCGGAACAAAGTGGAGTGAACAGAGAAAAGCTGAATTCTGACAAAGAATGAAAAACTGGTGGGCGGATAAAAAGGACAAGAAATCCCAAAAACAAACCAGATTTACTTAGGGTCTTCGACTTCGGGAGCTTTACGACTAATAATAATAATAACTATTTCTCTAAACAATCTTATTTTTAATGTGACGTATTATCTAAGTAATTACTTTGTTTTATAAGAACAATAATGGTAAAAATAGCCCTAATAAGATTTTTAAACCGTTTTAACGCTTGATTACCCGTATACTAAAAATGCTGTTTTTAATTATTTTTGAAAGTTAACCTTGAACAATCATTTAATTACAAAGTTATAGCAGTTATGTGATTATAAAGTAGAAGTAGATAAAATTTACATGAACGAACTAAACTGTGATTCTACTGATTCATATTCCAATATAAAATAACTAAATTTTAAGTTACTTAATAACCCGTCTCAATTTTAAATCCATAATTAATTCTTTGAAATAAACTAAAAACGTGATACTTAATGAGGCTTATGCATGAAAAAATAAATATATTAAAAACCGATTAAATAATAATGAAACTGGAGCATCGACCTACTAAACGGTACATTACTGCCTATTAAAACTTCCGCGGAATAAAAAACTAAAACTGCACAAACGAGTTACTATAGATAATCAACACTCAAGGAGAAATATTCCAGTTTTTTATTGAAGTATATAGTACTGTGATAATAATCCAGTTTCACTGGAAATAAATGAATGAATTACTACATTTTACTCTTTTTAATTTCCTCTGAAATGAGTTTTTATTATGTCTAGAAATTTAGTTACATATTCAGTGAATGATCACTCGTCATATCTGCACTAAATATTGTTCGGTAAATAACCGATAAATTGTATTAAATTTCTCTTGAAAAATTATTTATAAAATCGTTCGTGAAATATTATTTAATAATAATTTACATTTCCTTTTTAATTTGATGCTTTTTCCCATGGGCTTTTTGTAATATTTTTACCTATTATTCCTCTTAAAACTGCCTGGTTTTGACAGAACACAGTTAATTATGTTATATTTAATTGAATTTCATGTAATTTATAAATGAATTCTGAGTAACAGAAACACTGTATTTGTTTTTTTTTAAATATGGGTTTTCTAGTCCAAATTCCTTTTATCTTTATTGGAATATCAGTTAAACTTCTTGGTAGGCCTATACATATTTTTCTTTTACGTTAGAGGAGAGAAAACCACCATGGCCCCGACTGCCCGCACAGCCAGGAGTGTGGGACTTCACAATCAAAACCTCTCCCTATCACCGATCATGGGCACTGGACCCGCCTTCACGCATTAACACGGTGACATGGTGTATCACAATCCTCTTATGTTAAAGCTGTGGCTTCTCGATGATCGCACCCACCTCTGAACAGCCAGTCATACAAGCTCCAAGATCTCCCAGAAACTCACACATCACGACCACTCGCGCATCGAAATAATGTCCAGGAAAGACACAAAGTCTTCTTCCCATACGCCGCGGCTTCTGCGTGCTACCACACGTTTCCTACGCAACAGAGGGGACAAACAATTCTAAGTCAGGACACCGTGATGTTCCGCATGACGTGGAGCCAGTGAACAAACCTATTTGTGGGTAATTCCAGTGGTGAGGCTACCACATAAGAGCCTCCGGACTGGCCCTGGGTTTTCTTCAGAAGTTCCATCTACTCACAAAACCATTGGGAACTTCCTTTTCTGCTATTCTAACCGTTGACCGGTTTACACTTCTTACCCCAGTTAGGGGACCTTACTGTGAGATACCATCCGGGTGAGATAAACCGAAGTTTTAACGAAGTTAAGTAACTCCTCCTCCTCCTCCTCCTCCTCCTTTTCCTTACTTGCACGAAGAGACTCCGGGCTTGCAATCGACAATATTAAAAGAACTTTGTTGGCGGTATTTTTACCCACAGGCAGAGTTTAGAGTTTTGGTTTTCTGTAGCGAATTATTCCAGACCGGATACACAGCAGAATGAGATATTAGGCAGCAACTAGATATTTTTTCATTAAAGGTAAAAATCAAATATTGCAGAGGGCAGTAGTTAGTGCACACTAGAATGATCAGAGCGGACTCAGTGGCAAATAATTAAGCGATCCCTTATCCACTATGATAAAATTCTCCATCCACCTAAATTAAATATTAATCTGACATCACTAATTCCACGCCTTTGTTTGGGTTTTTAATTAGTAGCAAATTGTTACCTTCTACGAGAACAAATATTATTAATTTCTTTAATAATTATTTTACTTTAAATTGTGCCTTTTTAAACGTAAATTTCTAGTTAAAAAACACTTCATTTAGAAATAGTGTTTTTCGTTGAACATAAATATCGTTAGTTTAATATTACGAATTATAAATTAATTTACGTTAATTAATAACCGTACGTTCAAATATTTACTTTAACTTCTGTTCGAATGTAATATTAATACATGTTAAATTTTTATCATTCAGAACCACTTCCGGTTCAATAATTTCATATAATTTTGTTAGTCTACTTATGCATCACTTAAACATTATGAACATTACTTAAAGTGAATCTTGATTCAGCCAAAATTCAATTTTGGCCGGCTCCGTAGCCAACTGGTAGCGTGATAGCCTATAGCGAGGAGGCCCCGGGTTCGATTCCCGGCTATGGTCATAAAATTTTCACAAATTAAAACCCACCGTAGTCGCTAACAACCCAGATGTTAATGAGATTATTAAATAAACTAAGATTAAGTTCTATTTTACTACAATCGATCACATTACGTATAGTTTACATTAGCAATGTTGTAATCAAACTCTCTGCCCATAACAGACAGGTGGAGTGTTAAATTATTTACACCCAATCTGTTAGTTGCAGGGCTAAAATAAATAGTTCTGTTTCTTATCGCATGGTCAGCCAATTAAATGACTGAATCATTTAAGAACAGAAGAGGTAGAGGTGTAAAAGACACTAATCAGAGTTATCTCCTCTGAAAGTAATGAATTTCATTATACAGCCAGACCCTATGATGAATGAAGTGAAGGTATCATTTGCAGAGTGGAAAATTTGTGCTTTTCAGAGGGCCCGGCATGCTGATAAGCGTACTTTTCCACTCAGTGAGGAAGGCATGGTAAACCACCTCACTCCTCGTTTTACTTAGTAAAGCCTCTAGAAGTTCAAACCAGCTTTTTGGCTGATGACCTAAACCATAACACAATCAAACTCTACCAAAGAAAATTTAATTTTGATTTATCTATTTTACCAATAACTGCTAAGTCATTAATGATATCAGCAGGTGTGGAAACGTTTAATTCTTATGGTAAATCGCGAAAATTTTCCAGATTTATCTAGGAAACAAATCCGGGAATTTTTACCATTTAATTTAATATTTTCTGTACCGATACACCATGGAATCGATCACAATGTTTCTTCGATTGAATATTTCTTATAAATTTTTATAGACTAAATTAATAACTGAAAATAGAGACTAAATAAAAAAAGTTTTTATGAATAGGAAAACTAAAATTTAAAAAAGTTATATATTAATTTTTAAATTAGAACATAGTGTATTTTATTTTACAAATGAATTGTTAATTGCGTGAAAAGTTTAGATGCAATTTTTAGTTAAAAACATTTAAATTGGGTCAGTCGTAAAGAATATACTTACTGGCCTACTGTTGCATAAACCTTAACTTATTTTAGAAATGCAAATACTTATCAGAAATATAAAACTAAAGTTAAAATGAATACAAATATTTATTCAGCGACAGAATCACCGTCCATTTGTTTCCCAGTTTGAAACTAAATTTTCCAAATGAATTATTTCAAAAACAAAAGTCAAACGAGTAATTTTTATTATATTTACTCAGCCCTACCCTTATTTTACGGTTAAGTGAATGTTTTATCTTCTTTCCGGCAAACTTCATTCTGCTTAACATACCACCAATCCAATAACTTAACATTATTTTACACAATAAAATTCAACTGTTATAAAAATTCATCAAATTTTATTACTAAAAAAACGTATTTAATATTATGCTATTATAGTATTCTGTAATTTAAAACAAATTCAAATATAATATAATAATAATAATAATAATAATAATAATAATAATAATACTCAGAAATTTGTCTGAGTACTATTATTATTATTATTATTATTATTTATAAACATTTTAATCGAGGTTCTTTTAAGGATCTGGTTATTAATAAATGGCAAACAAATTTTGTTTAAACTAATAATAATTATTTAAATATTTCTTATTTGTTAATGCGCAGTAAAATGTAAAAAACGAATGTAAAATTGTACAAATTAGACATAAAAAAGGAAAAAATTAAACAATAAATTACAGTAAATACTATACAGTAAAAAGGATGCCAGGTGGAAAACCGTCCCAAACAGTGAACTGTACGATATGATCGAACCACTAACAGGTACTATCAGAAAAAAGAGGATGACGTTCCTCGGGCACTTGAACAGAGTTGACGACACAAGGTTAGTAAGAAGACTGATAGAGTTTTTCTGGAACAAAGTTAATACACCAAAATGGGTCATGGAGGTCAAGAAGGACATGACAGAACTTAGTATCACAATAAAGACTTAAAAACGAAATTCAAAAACTATCACAAAATCAAAAACCCAATAACCAGATTCCAATAGAAAGCACAGTTAGCAATAAAAGCGGTGTATTCTGAAGCAGAAAGGCTCAGAAGATCAGAAGCCTTGAAGAAATGTTGGCGGAACAAGAGAGAAGCGAAAGAACCCCAAATGTGCAGCAAGATGATTAAAAGCAGAAAATGAGCTTATCAGGCTATGAACTAAAGTGGTCCAAACACGCCTTAAAAGTATTTTTTAAAAATACAGTAAATGATACGCTTAGACTAGAAATTATAAATTACAATTAAATTATTTAAACCTACAGGGGTGGTCTAGTAGCAAAGTCGTCGCTGGGAGTCGGAGGTTTAACAGCTGATTTTTGGAGACGAAAGTTACTGGTTCAAATCCTATTAAAGGTAATTAAAGGTCGTATTACAGGTTTTTTTATACGAAATTGAATACTATACAGTGGTTAATGGTTTGCTTTGATAAATGGGGTTCAATTAACCAAACTCTCTTAGAAATTGTCGGCCTGAGTCTAAACAAGAGTACACCTCATTTACACGTTATACATATCGTTATCTTATTGGATCATGGAGTTGCTCACTGTTCTTAAATTGAACAGATTGCAACTTATCCCATTAGGGAAAAAACAAAACAAAAAATACGTAGACTAGGTTTCTTACAAAATTATATACAAACTTAAGCTCAAACTGAACTTAAACAAATATGACATTTACAAACAAGTAAACCCTTTACCTACACCATACATAAGATAACAAAGTAAACAAGAACGCATTTCCTAATCACGGGCAAAACCTATTTTCGACACGTGATAGACGACTGTCTGTACACAATTTTTTCTAGAACTATAAACTGACTGGCTAATGGAAAAGGATTCCGCTTTTTATATTAAACAAACGTATATAAAAATAAATCTGGAACAGACGATTTGAGAACAATTTAAAATCTAAAAGACTACAAGCTAGATAAATTCAGCTATCTAGATAAATCATGACAAAAGAATATGAAAATACTACTACTAAAATATGACAGCTATAAAATAACATTAAAAATAAATAACAGTTAAACGGACAATAATAATAGTCTAATAAACTCAACTACGCCATCTGATGTCAGGAACCGATATTATTAATTTTCAACTCTTTTAAACTACTTGTGTAATACAAAAAAATTGATAGTTTTAAGTACCTCGAGTAGATTATACAATCAAAGTCCACCGAAAAGGAAGCGAACATTAACAGACGAGGAGAGATGTCCGGTGCACTCCGAACTCTGTATTAAAAAGAGATTACTCCACTTGTATTAGAAGAAAGCACTCTCAAGACAAGTGAAGATTAAACATTATAATACTGTGACAAAACCTGTGTGTTTGTACGCGAATGAGTGCCTTAGAATGACCGGAAAGACCAAGAGAAGGATTGAAATTGGAGAGAATGATCCTTCGCAAGATATTGGGCTCGAAGACACTAGGTGGCGCTAGATAATGGGCCCGAAGATGGACAGTATAGGTTACGAGGACGAAAAGGACTGTAGCCTACAATGAAAATGAACGGTTAATGGAAACGATTAGAAAAAGAAGATTAAATTCTACGGGCACCTGTGTGGAATGGATGACAATCAGTTAACAAATTTTTAAGACACTAAGCAATATATCTAAGGTGCCAGATAAACTGTTTAAAGAAGTGAGAAAGGATATTGAGAAAACCGGAATAAACCATGAAAACTTAATGAACCGAACCAAATTCAGACAATTAATCCGGACTTTCATGAAAAGAAAAAACAAAACACTAGGTGGACGGAAGAAAGGAGAAAAGCCTACAATAAATGCGAATGTTCAGACCACAACTATCAGTCTTAGCATTCTCAGCATTTGCTGAAATTGTGGGCTTCAAAAAGAGCTTCGACACATCTAAAATCATTTTTCATGTGGTTTATTATTGTTCTTATGTGAGAAAAAACTAATTGTTTTAAATAATATTATTATCTAGATAAATTTTTAAATTTTAATTTTAGTTTTACAGTAAAAAATGTCTGTTGGGGTAGATACTGCCAATTTGTTTTTGCCCCCGCATCGGTGGTCACGACAAAAAAATGGTCAGTCGTGATGTCACTACGAAATCAGCTTAATTAATTGTCGAACATTAATATTTTTTAATGTATTCAAACGCGAGTTAAATTAGTAAATTCCAGATGAATTTTAAGGGGGTAGTCAACTCAAGAAGATGATTTTTATTAAAATTTTGATTGTTTTTTTAATTTATTTGAAGTGTAAAATTTTATGAATCACAGCATTTGTTTACTTTGTTTGTACGTTGACAAAAAGTTATAAAAACATTTGTTTAAAATAAAGCTCACTAGCAAGGCGAGTTGAATTATTCTTCAACTTTAAATTTTCCAGAAATGTAATTTTTGCATGATTGTACATTTTTGGGAATTAAATATTGCGGTTAGTATTGGAGATAATTGAATGATGTTTTTTTTTCAAATGTTCATAATTTCTTCCTCTATTATCTGTGGAATGATTATTACAGAAACCTTAGTAGGGATTTAGTTAAAAAATAATTTGTGAATACATAAAATAAATATTTTGAAAATATGGTTTTTCTTTAATAAATTCCTTGTAAGAAAGAATACATACAAGCGCATACAACAGATAATAGACAGCAATTTTCTGTATTTTGTAGCATAAGAATCATGTTGATATCTTTCTTGTTTCCTGAGATATTTGATTCCCCGTAAAAGCCCACTTTTTCAACCTTACCCTTATATTAGGGGCTGTAATTAATTTTATGGCTTGGTTCAAATGGTAGATTATTACTAGTAAATTACTCTTTCATTTAAAATAAATAATGATAAATTATAGCCTGAAATTTTGATTTCCATTTTCTGGGTTGACTACCCCCTTAAAGATTTAATTTCGAACATTTTGTTATTTAAAATTTCTTTAAAATGTATGTTGAGATAGTACCGCCCATTAGCTTTACCGTACACCTTACTTCTTACGTACACACTTACGTAGCAGTAGGGCGTGACACCAAGATGGGCTCTCGGTCGTCTGTCCGGGATTACATAACTCACTTCGTTTCGTCACTTCAAAATTATAATTCAAGTGAAAATGACAAACAAACGTATGTAAATTAAATTTTATAAAAATTCATTAATTTTTATCATACATTTCTTAGTAGGTTAATAATTAAATCAGGCTATTTAAAACAGGGTAATTTATAATAGGCTACAGAGACTTCCATCTATTTCACTTAATTTTTCAATAAAAATGCTAAAACATTCACTATCACAGTGCAATTTTCTGAGTGAATAAAAAAAATTGTCGTATTTTTAAGTATTTTTTAGTAGAGCGAAGTATCTGACGGCTAACGGTTCAGAGCATTCCGCCTAGTCTCGTGTCGGTTAGGTGTAAAAAAAAGTGGCTCCGATCTGCCTATCAGGAATCTTATAAATGGCTTTGTTTGATGAGATTTAAATATTATTATTTGTATGAAAATTTAAAAAAAAATTATATTAAGTATTTAAGTTAATTTCTTATATGATTCATTCATTTTTAGTGTACACTTTTAATTAAGTTAAATAAATGGTAGGATGAGACTGTCCAATCGGGATAAATCCGTTGTCGGTTAGTTGGATTGCACAAATCTTTTAATTATTTGTCTATAATTTTAATTTAGCTAGTAGGCGTTGTCCTAAATGTTGATTTGAATTTGTATAAATTCTAGTGAGCAAGAAACGGCCAGAATACCAGTTTTGATAATGTAATCCCCTAACTGCGTTGGATTGTTTATCAGTACACGTAGAAATGACATCTGTCACTTATTCTAGTTCAGAAATCTATATTTTTTTTCAATAATAATTAACTCTTAATCATCATCCTCTTCTTCTTCTGTTCACGGCATCCAACCCGTTCTGGTATCAATATTTTTTACGTTTAGTCTTGTTCTTTAGGTCATCACCTGAAGAGCTACTTTGAACGTCTAGAATCTTTACTTAGTAAAACAAGCAGTGGGTGGTTTCCTTCTTCACCAAGTAGAAAAGCATGCTTATCAGCATGCCAGGTCCTATGAAAAGCATCTACTTTCCACCGTAAAAATGATACCTTCATTTCATTCACCACAGAATCTGGCTGTATAGTGAAATTCATTACTCTCAGAGGAGATAATTCTGACTAGTGTATTTTACATCTCTACATCTTCTGTTCTCAAATGCTTTAGTCATATAATTGGCTGAACATGTGATAAGAAACAGAACTATTTTTGTAGCCCTTGAACTAGCAGATCGTACAAATAATTTAACACTAGACCTGCCTGTTATGGGCAGGCCAAGTTTTTAATCCGTTCTGTAGAACTCTGTAGTTAAGAACAAACAGAATCTCCATTTAACCAGATTTTGCGTTTTAAATATTTATGATGATTCCAATAATTTCTTCTTAGTAATCAATTAACAGTATTTAAATACGCCCCTACCTTAATGAAATATTTTTGAACGGGCCAACAAGAATATTATTAACAAGATACGACGATGGATATAAGTTAGGTATTCACTTAAAATTATGCTAATAATTAATGCAGAATTTGTTTTCATTGAATAAATTTATTTATAAAAATTTAATTTATTGCAAAGATTTAATTAACAATATTCAATGTAGTGTTAATATTTTAGGCGAGATGCAAGTAGAAATGAACTTGAATTTATGAATTGACTAATTTATCTGTCTAGTAAGTACTCATGTGTGAAGCCAATGAATTATTATAATATTCCATTGCATTATTATTCCTGTTAGTTTTAAAACATTCCTCTACTAGTCTCATTATTCAGATATTTTACCCAAGTAATATTTTATAACTTTCAACATATATATATATAATTTTATGTTTTATTTTATGTTTTATAATTTTAAAGTTATTAATTACAAAATAGCTAGTTAATTAAGTAGATTAGCTCTTTAACTCTAAATTGGTCGTTAAATTAATTAAAACTTATTGATCATCATTTAGGAATGCATGAGTTGAATTGGTAAATGATGTTTCTCAGAATTATCTCTTCTGATAAACAGTAATGTAAATATACAGTCAAACAACATTTTTTTCGTATAGAGCCAATGTTAGTTCACGTTAGGGTGACTTAAAACGTTTCTGGAAGCTCTCTTTTTAAGTCACATTTCTCAGCATTCGCTCACTGTTCGTTTTCCCTCCTGTCTTCTGTCCACGGGGAGTTCTGTTTCGCTCTTCATGGAAGCCGTTAAAGTCCGTAATTATTTGTTTGAATTCGGTTCGGTTCTCTCAGTTTATTTGAGTTTTCTCAATGTCCTTTTTGACTTCGTTAAACCATTCATCCGATTTCTTTCATTCTATTTTTTTGTGTATTAAAAATTTGTTTTGTCAACCGGTTGTTATCCATTCTATATAGGTGTTCGTAAAATTTAATCTTCTTTTTCTAATAGTTTCCGTAATCGTTAATTTTTTTCAGGGTTCTTCTCGGCGTCGTAACCTATATTGTTCGTCTACTATCTTCGGACCAATTATCTTGCGGAGGATCGTTCTCTGAAATTTCTCTGCTTCTTTTAAACCAGCCTTCCCGGTCATTCTAAGGCACTCACTCGCGTACAGACACACAGGTTTTATCACAGTATTATAATGTCTAATCTGGGCTTGCCTTGAGAGTGTTTAAATTTTATACAAGTGATGAGTTTCTCGAAGTGCACCGGACGTCTTTCCTCATCTGTTGTTGTTTGCTTCCTTTACACTGGAATGAAAATACGAGGTGTGGCTATTAAATAACGAGACTGATGTTGTAAAAAATGTTATTCTTATTTTAAACATAATCACTTATTGTCACCTTTAATATACACTCCTTCTCTATCCCTACAACGCTCCACGCGAATTTTGCATTGTTGGAAACAGTGCTGGAAGTTATCTTCTGTCAGCTCCTTCAGGACACGTGCCACTCAAAAATGTTCGAAATGAAGCTTGCAAAAATGTTTGTACTGACACTTTGTACGCGATTGAAAATGAGCCAAATTTTTTGGAAACGATAATAACATGTGATGAAACGTGGATTTTTACTTATAATTTGGAAGCGAAGCGCCAATCCATGCACTGAAAGAGCCGAACTTTACCGAGAGCCCAAAAACCCCAAAAGAGCAAATCAAAATTTAAAGTCATGATGATTGTCATTCTTTATATCCATGGGATTGTGTACGCACACTGGGTTCCTGAAGGTCAAATAATTAATCAATATTACTACCTTGAGGTACTTTCTAAACTACGTCAAAGAGTAAGGAAAAACGCCCCGAAATGTGAAAGGACAAATCATGGGTTTTCCGCCAAGACAATGCGCCAGCTCATTCCGCGTTATCTGTCAAGAGGTTCCTACAGCATCTACCTTATTCACCAGATCTTGCATCATGTGACTTCCACTTGTTCTCTAAGGTGAAATCTGCATTAAAAGGGACAAGATTTGAGTTTGTGGAAGCTGTGAAAGAGAAAACGGCATGTGTCCGGAAGGAGCTGACAGAAGATGACTCGTAGCACTGTTTCCAATGATAGAAAATTCGCATGGAGCGTTCTAGGGATAGAAAAGGAGTGTATTTTGAAGGTTACAATAAGTGATTATGTATAAAATGAAAATAAAATTTTTTACTACGTTAGTCTCGTTATTTAATAGACACACCTCGTATACAATAAAAAACAAACTGAACATCAAAAAATGTATTAATAACTTGTTGAATAACCGCGAATGCTGGCACAACAATTTTACATTCAAATCAAGTAAAGAAAGCTACTTCCTATAAAATAACAATTATTAAAAACAGAAAAAAAACATTGGTTGTATTATCACCCCGAGTTACTTGAAGCTTATTAACTTTCCCAATTTTCGTATTGTGTCTTCAGCTGACGCGGGTCTGTTTTGATGTTTGTTATGAATTATTTAGTTTTCTCGAAATAAATCTGTAGTGCGTTTTTTCTGCTTGTTCTTTTAACACGTTGATGTCTTCTATTTCTGTTTCCAAGTTCCTAGAAACGATTCAAACTATTTGGTGAGTGAAGTTAAAATTGCTATAGGAGGAGAGAAACTGCATTTAGAAGAATTATTTTAGTGATAAATAATCTTGTTAGCCAACTGAGGTATAACCATCTTAACTATTAACTTACTTAGTAAAATTTCTAGGTATCCTAGAGATTTTAGCATACTAGCCAGACTTTCGGCAACATATTAAAATAACTGATATTTTAAATAATTAATTTTAATATATGTCAATTCCGAAAGTTAGTCTTACTTTTTATTAATTAATGAATAACCTTTTTATTTTTCTGTTCTAAGTTGAAACAACTTTAATAGTGATGGTTGACGGTTTTAAAACCTACAGAGAAATTTAGTTATTTTTTATTTATACGAGGTGTGGCTATTAAATAACGAGACTGACATTCTAAAAAATTTAATTTTAATATTTTACATAATCACTTATTGTAACCTTCAATATACACTCCTTATCTATCCCTACAACGCTCCATGCGAATTTTCTATCGTTGGAACTAGTGCTGGAAGTCATCTTCTGTTAGGTCCTTCAGGACACGTGCCGCTTTCTCTTTTATAGCTTCCAGAGACTCAAATCTTTTCCATTTTAATGCAGATTTCATCTTAGGGAACAGGTAAAAGTCACTTGGGGCAAGATCTGGTGAATAAGGTGGATTTTCTAACACTGAGATGCTGTAATTGGCTAGGAACCTCTTGACAGATAACGCTGAATGAGCTGGCGCATTGTCTTGGGAGAGAACCCATGATTTGTCCTTCCTTCCACATTCCGTGGCGTTTTTTCCTTACTCTCTGACGTAATTTAAAAACTACCTCAAGGTAGTAATATTGATTAATTGTTTGACCTTCAGGAACCCAGTAAAGGTGCACAATCCCATGGATATCAAAAAATCAATCATCATTGCTTTAAATTTTGACTTGCTCATTCGAGCTTTTTTGGTTCTTGGTGAAGTTCGGCTCTTCCAGTGCATGGATTGGCGCTTTGTTTCCGGATCATAAGTAAAAAACCATGTTTCATCACATGTTATTATCTTCTAACTGTTCCCTACGGTGACATCTGCATTAAAAGGGACAAATTTGAGTCTGTGGAAGCTGTAAAAGAGAAAGCGGCACGTGTCCTGAAGGAGCTGACAGAAGATGACTTCCAACACTGTTTAGAACAATAGAAAATTTGCATGGAACATTGTAGGGATAGAGTGTATATTGAAGGTGAGAATAAGTGATTATGTATAAAATTAATATTAAATTTTTTACAACGTCAGTCTCATTATTTAATAGCTACACTTCGTATTTTGTCATTGAAAGTTGTACATAATATCATTCACCCAGCGTTTCGTAATATCAATTCATTTTAAGCGTTCATAATGCCACTGTTATCTATCGAGAAAATGTCTAACATTTAGTTATAGAAGTTTCCCAATTATCTGTCGAAGCATGAGTAGTTTATGAATATCGTATCTATTTTAACCAATCGGCTTATCTATTTATTTTATAAACTTATTATCCCATTTACGCTGGTTATTTTGAATTTAAGTTGTTATAATTCATATTTAAATGAATATTTATGATTTTGATCGAAGTAAACTTATTAGCCAGTATCATTATACAATAATAGAATAAACTAGTGGGTGGTTTGAACAGAGATTTCGTTTCATATTTTATGTGTTTCTGTGCCTACTATATTTTATATTCATTCCTTTATTGAAAAACTATTTAGAGCATAAATTTAGTTAGTAGAATTAATAATAAATAATTAATATAAAGGATGACCATAACAGGCAGGTGGAGTGTTTAATTTTTGCACTCGATCTGCTAGTTCCAGGACTACAAAAAATAGTTCTGTTTCTTATCATGCGGTCGACCAATTACATGACTGAAGCATTTTAGAAAAGAACAGGTAGAAGTGTAAAAGACACTTTTCACAGTTATCTCCTCTGAGAGTAATGAATTTCATTATACAGACAGATTCTGTGGTGAACAAAGAGAAGGTGTCATTTTCAGGGAGGAAGTAAATGCTTTTCAGATGGCCAGGTATGCTGATAAGCATACTTTTCCACTCCGTGAGGAAGGCGTAGTAAACCACATCACTCCTTGGTTTACTTAGTAAAACCTCTAGAGGTTCAAACCAGCCTTTTGACTGTTGATCTAAACAACAGAAATGTGTAATAATTTTTTTCATGTAACTGTATCGACTTAAAACTACATATACTAATATTTTCATAACATTTTTCGACCATTTCTTGTACAAGAAAAGGAGTTTTAGTAGGTAAATTTTGTTTTCCTTAGGTTAGGAATAAGTGTAATAGGGCTTTGAACTAAAAAATCTGGTGTGAAACACTCACACAACTTTCTCTTGCCAATGCAAATAATTAACAATAAACCTAACATTAGAATTAAAACATTAGAAATGAACAAAAACTAACCTCAAAAACATAACCTTATTTTAATCATGAGTGAATGACGCAAAATGAAAATCGTACTCAGTTTCGCTTAAAAATACGGAAAATCACCCTTTCTCTCTAAACTAGGCTCTGTAGAGAAAAATGCTCTAAATAAAAGCTGTAGATCTTTTAATTTTCTATAAATTTAATTATATACACTTTTGTCGTAAAATGCATACTAAGACCGAAATGTTAAAAAAATCGATTTTTCACACGTTTTCGTGAGAAAAAAACAGAAAATCGCTAATTACCGCTAAACTAAGCGTTATACAAAAAAATGTTTGAAATAAAAGTTGTAGAATTTTACATTCTCTACAACTTTTATTATATAACGTTTTGCGCTAAAATGCATATTAAAGCCGCAATCTTAAAAAGAAAATGTTTTTACGTAAAAACAGCCTCACGCAGAATTTCAGCAAACATGGCGCCTACCCTATCTTGTAGAGAATAAAAAATTGAGTAAACCAGGCGATTTTTAAAAAAATCGTAGGACCAGTTTTTGAGAAAATCGCAAAAAAGTGAAAAATTATACGAATAAACTACTACTTCCGGTTGACCGATTTTGATGAAAATGTTCGTGTCGGGTCCGGTAGTGGTATGTAACTTAAGTTTCAAGTTTCAAGTTCATACGATGTTCCGTTCTTGAGATATTCTGTTCACACACAGACACACACACACACACAGACACACACAGAGACACACACACAGACCAATCGCTAAAAACATGTTTTTTGGGTTCAGGGGGTCTGAAAACGTATAGATCCGGTGAAAACTCAATTTCGAAAAATCGACTGAAAACAATACTTTCCTTCCTATATATTCATATAGGCAAGAGAAAGTAAAAAAAAACTAGTAAAGTAATTAGTGAAAATGTGGAATTGTTTTCATCTACTGTGAGTTATATCCATTCAACAACAACCACTACTGTATACTTTGAGGTCAATTTACCAAAAATGGGTTATTTTCAGATTCACTGTTTCTTTTTGAGACTTTGGTGACAGGTTTCGGTGACGAAACTTTGCAGACATGTAGGCTATTTCTAGTATAGCTCTACAAAGTGACGAAACAGTTTTTTTGTTAATATTTTTATGTATAATTTTAGAATTATTCTCAGAAATTCCCATCAAAGGGATTGAAAAAATTGTTAATATTTGAAGATTTTTATTAAAAACAAGTGATGAAAATGATAAAAAGTGGTCCATCAAATTTTGAAGGAAAGCGTACTCTTGCAAATAAAAAAATTTTTAAGATCTATTTGGAACCAGAACTTTGAAAAAGAACATCAACAAATACACAAAATTTAACTTTGTAGTACTAGGCTCTTCCGACTCCCCTTAATGCCAGGGCATCTGTTCCTTCTTAGCATCTGATCCTTCAGATGCTAAATTAAATGTAATTTAAAATGGAAATCTTTTTTCTCTCAGTCTGAACCTGAGTTCTTCTGCTTGATATCACATTTGAGATTGTATTACCAACCACAATTCTAAAATAACCAAAATTTTATTTTCATTTAAAGTATGATTCAACCAGTTCAACTTCAAACCAAGTCAGTAACAATTTCTGATAGGCAGCAGTGGATATTCAGGTGAAGTAGGAGATGAGCGCCTTTACCTATGCACTGGATCAAATCCACATTTATTTCCCTCACAAAATAAGTATATCTGTTACAATTGTTTTTTTGTTTTACAATTTTAATGAAAAAGTCTCATGTAAAAAAGTACATAAATTATTGTATCTATTTAGAGCAGTTTCTAATGTTTTAAATAGCCCTTGTAATGGCCTTAACATATGTAATAAATGGCCAAGTGAAGAGTTAGATGGGTGGTTGGCACTACTCTTTTAGCACGAGTGGGTTACCATGACAACAGAGATGTTATCGACAAATATGCATGCCTAGCTCTTTTCACCCGTCCTGAACGAAGTGATTGTGGTGGGTCGACCAGCCTACTGCTCCTGAATGTTCTACGTGTACATTCGTTGAATTGTATTTGCGGTGTCACACAGTTTTATATTTGTGTATTTTACATTTTTTTTACTCTTGGGAGTCTCGCGAATACTTATTAGTACACTAGTTTTTCTCAAGTTTTTTTAACTCTTTTGCTATTTTTGAAGCCACAAGTTGCCACTGCTGATAAATATGTTTAAAAAAATTTACAAACAAATTTTTATTTTTGTAATTTGTTTTCAGGAGGGGGAGAACGTCTCCAACAAAGGCAGGAACAGGAGTAAGTCCAAATGGAAGCCCTGCAGCACCACTGTCAGCTCGTGGAAGTGATGCTTCTCGTATATTCCAAGGAATAGATGGGCGGCTTGCTAAATTTCAAAGGCAAAAGAAGGCTGCAAAAACTCTTGGGATTGTTGTTGGTGGATTTTTATTATGCTGGTTTCCATTCTTCATAATTCTACCTCTAGGTAAATAATTTTTCTAAGAATCAACAACTAAAATATTGAGTACGATTTTATTACAGTGTGTTTTCCTATTTTAAAAATATTTAATTTTCCACTGACCTGTTACAGCTGCTACATCACTTGTATTTTTACCTTTTTTATGTAATTTTACTTCCTACTGAAATGTTGCGGTGGATCCACCATTGTTGTTGTTCAGGCCATCAGCCGAAAAACTGGTTTAAACCAGTGGCGGATTTAGCCGGACCTCTGGCACAGAAGCCAGTAATGCTAACCATCTACCAAAGAGCCTTTCAAATTCAATATTATAAATATATTTTTTTGGGGCTTCCAAACTCCCCTACACTCCGCCGTCTCCGTAATGGTGCAGTATACTGCACCATTTTAACTTAACATAGTCATTCTTTCTTTACCAGAAAACAGTCATCCGCCGAGCCCAACGTACACCATATAGATACGAATAGCATAAAAATACATAAAAGAACATAAAGATCACGCAATATTTACAGCCTTCTTTCACAGTATCCTGTATAGTTTTTCTTTAATTTTACCATCTCTGTAAAACAGATCTATCTCTCCATTTATTTAATTTGCTGTAGCTATACATCTGTTGATTGGAGCTATTTTACTTCTTGTGGCTCCAGCAAACAGCCATTTGTAAATATTAATAATGGTGAATCCAGAAAAATGTGTTAGTATAAAAATATATTATAAAAAATATGAAGAAAATTGTGCAACATAGTGCAGATTAGCAAAAATAGTAGCATGTTGCCATTTAAATAATGTTGTACTTGTTTAGATCATCAGCCAAGAGGCTGGTTTGAACCTCCAGAGGCTTTGCTAACTAAAACGAGAAGCGAGGTGGTTTACAATTGCGTTCCTCACTGAGTGAAAAACTATGCTTATCAGCATGCTAGGCCCTCTAAAAATCATCTACTTTCCACCCTGCAAACAACACCCTCACTTCATTCAACACAAGGTCTGGCTGTATAATGAAATTCATTACTCTCAGAGAAGATAACTCTGACTAGTGTCTTGTACACCCCTACCTCTTCTTTTCTTTAATGCTTCAGTCATATAATTGGCTGAACATCTGATAAGAAACAGAAATATTTTTTGTAGACCTGGCAGATCTAGCAGATGGAGTGCAAATAATTTAATACTATACCAGATTGTTATGGACAATTTAAATAAGGTAAAAAAAAATATAAGATTATTAATGCTTTCATATTCTGTTCCAGATGCAGCATGTTCTTCGTGCAATTTATCAGGTACAGCATTTAACCTAGCATTTTGGCTAGGTTACTTCAACAGTTGTCTGAATCCAGTCATTTATGCATGTTCATCTCGAGAATTACGACGTGCATTTCTCGGTCTTTTATGTTGTACTCAGGTTCAACCTAATAGCCATAATCGAAACTCTTCAGTCTATTTTAAAAGAGTTTTATAACAATAAATTAATACAATTTATATAAAATAGAACTTAACACAAGATTTGTTATTTGTTACGTGTATTTGATGTTATTTTTAATAAAATTATTTAATGTTTGTAAATATAACTTAAAATAATATTGTATAATAAATTTTGAACAAAATTTCTCATTGGTCATTTATTTTCTTAATTCCTAGTTCAATCATCGACAATATATCTATGTCATTGAAACATTATTGATTCACTGAGCAACAGTATGCCTACGATTCTAGGTAATTAGAGATTGACTGTAAATATTTCACACAAACGTGAAAATACTTTTTTTTTATAACTGCATTCAGGAGAATCCAAGAGGAAGTATATTAAATGTCAAGATAGAACTGATGTGTCTAAATTTTAACTTTATTTTAAATCATTCCTTACAAAAAATTTATTACCACAGCAAACTTGCTTACTTCAATAAGCATGTATATCAAATAATAGACAATTTGCCTCAATGTTTTATTAGAAGTTTATTATACATTTTTTATCCAAAGCTATTTAGAAAAGGAATTTGTGTACTCAGCTAAAATGTCAATCAAGTATTTTTTTAAACTTTTTTTTTAAATCCCTAATGTGTGTACGTTGCAATCTGTTCAATTTAGAACAATAAGCAACCCTATGATCCAATGAAATGAGGATGATGTGTATGACGTCTAAATGAGGTGTAGTCTTGTGCAGACTCAGGTCGACCATTCCTGAGAGAGTATGGTTAATTGAACCCCAACCATCAAAGTATACCGGTAACCACTGCCTAGCATTCAAATCCGTATAAAAGTAACTACCTTTACTAGGATTTGAACCAGGAACCATCATCTCCAAAAATCAGCTGTTAAACAGCTGATTTTGGTGACAACTTTACCTCTAGACCAACCCGGTGGGTTAAATCAAGTATTGTTAGCTGTTTTTTTTTGTGTAAACTTAACTTAGGAATGGTAGGAAATGGTATGCCATACATAGCACAATAATGCTGCTGCTTTTCATATTTACTTGGATATAACAGCTTATTTTATAATTTTTCATTAACTTAGCATTAACCAAGCACTTTTTTTTAACTTAATTTTTCTTAATACACAACTGTTCATAATAGACAGGGTGTAGTGTTAAATTATTTGCACTCAATCTGTGCCAAGACTACAAAAAATAGTTAAGTTTCTTATCACATGGTCAGCCAATTTAATGACTGAATTATTTAAGAACAGAAGAGGTTAGAGGTGTAAAAGACACTAGTCAGAGTTATCTGTTCTGAAAGTAATGAATTTCATTATTCAGTCAGACCTGTGGTGAATGAAATGAAGTTGTCATTTGCAGGGTGGAAATACGTCCTTTTCAGAAGGCCTGGCGAGCCGATAAGCATACTTTTCAACTCAGTGAAGAAGGGCAAACTACCTCACTCATTGTTTTACTTGGTAAAACTTTTAAAGGTTCAAACCAGCCTTTCGGGTGATGACATAAACAAGAACACAACTGTACATATAAGCAACTAGTGTATAGGTTTATTTAAAATAGTAACAATAAATTAACACTTTGGAAAGAGCAACACTTAGTAGGAAGCCTTCAAATGTAAAAATTCAATGAAACATACAGTTTAAATAAGCATATCTCAACTCCATTGCAGTTTCAAACATCTATGTGGATAACCATTTACAAAGCTTTTTACAGCCTATTTGAATGTATGGAAGCCATATAATATATTTTTCCCCAAAGCCCTCAGTATTAAACAGACTATAACATTTCCAATTAAAGCTGTTATGGATTATGGCCAATGCCCCAAAGTACGTATCCAACAGAACCTTATATATTGACCTAAACCATTCCTTACATACACGATGTTTTCTTATGTTTATATTAACAATTTAAAGAATGACTACCTAACAATACCAACAGACAAATGAGAGGACTAAATTCACCAACAAGTACTTAAAAATTAGAAATAAGGCAACACAAAAAGAGTAAGGTAATTAAATACGCATATATTTCAATATTATAGCCTAATTGATACAAAAATAATACAATTTTTTAAAAATTAAGGCATTGTTTAAGAGTGTTTTGTACAGAATTGTGCAATTATGTTATTAAAGTTTTATACAGAAATCACAAAAATAATCTTAACAATTTATTACTTTTATAATTTACTCGTAAAACGCATATATTAAAATAAGATAGTATTGGCAATTCATACACACGACTAGATTATTGCTTAATATTTCATAAAAAAATATATATTTATTTTTTAGTCTTTAGGACTAGACATTATGTATTAAAATTAAAACAAATCACTGCACTTCCAGACAAATACATTACCAACAAAAGAAGACTGTCAAAAAATAAATAAAATGTGTTGTCATTTTCAACCGTTTGAATCATTAGTTTCTATTGTTTCTTCAGGACCCGATTCAGGAGCATGTTCTTCTCCTAATGGGTTTTCATTTTCTTCAGTTACTGGAGATGGTTCTTGATTATCTTCAGTTGTTATTTCTGGTTCATCGGATGGTACTTGTTCATCTCCAGTAGTTATTTCTGGCTCATTGGCTGTTGATTGATCTTCATTAGTATCTGCTGGCATTTCTTCAACACTATTTTCTTTTTTAACTAAAGATTCTGATGAAGGCGGGTCACATGCAACAGGAGGCACACAGATAACATCACACAGAATATGAACACCACATAAATCTAAGGCACAAATTGTAATCGTTATTTCTTCATGCAGATCAATAGGATGAAGCAATGTTTTTCTAACAGATGGATCACGAATTCTTTCAATCAATTCATCATTTACGTAAATCTAAAAACAGAATAATAAATTCACATAAATAAATTATTTGTCCTAATTTGTTGTTGTTGTTTAGGTCATCAGCCTAAAGGCTGGTTTGAACCTGTAGAGGTTTTACTAAGTAAAACGAGGAGTGAGGCGGTTTACCATGCCTTTCTCACTGAGTGGAGAAGTACGCTTATCAGCATGCCGGGCCCTCTGAAAAGCACATATTTTCCACTCTGCAAATGACACCTTCACTTCATTCACTACAGGGTCTGGCTGTATAGTGAAATTCATTACTTTCAGAGGAGATAACTCTGACTAGTGCCTTTTACACCTCTACCTCTTCTGTTCTTAAACGATTCAGTCATTTAATTGGCTGACCATGTGATAAGAAACAGATCTATTTATTTTAGCCCTGCAATGAACAGATTGAGCGTAAATAATTTGACACTCCACCTGTCCTAATTTATCATTGTTAAATAAAAAAATATACTCATAACAGGCAGGTGGATTGTGTTAAATTATTTGCACTCGATCTCCTAGTTCCAGGGCTATAAAAAGTAGTTCTGTTTCTTATCTCATAGTCAGCCAATTATATGACTGAACCATATAAGAACAGAAGAGGTAGTGTAAAAGACAGTTATCTTCTCTGAGAGTAATAAATTTTATTTTACAGCCAGATCCTGTGGTGAATGAAGTGAAGGTGTCATTTGCAGGGTGGAAAGCAGATGCTTTTCAGAGGGCCTGGCTTGCTGATAAGCATACTTTTCCACTCAGTGAAGAAGGTATTGGTGAACCACGTCACTTCTCGTTTTACTTAGTAAAGCCTCTAGTGGTTCAAATCAGCCTTTCGGCAGATGTAAACTAAACAACACATAAAAAAATATTCAGTGTTTTCATTATATTTTTAACTCTCCAGGCAAATGCGTAAGATTTTAATGGTTGGATTATCAAATCCATATTATGGACTCTTAGTCGACCACTGTTTTATATTTGTGTTGTTTTTTTATACAGAACTAGCAACCTTCTGCTAGCTGTTCTTCACAACAAATGAAACTTAAAGCTTTTAATTTCTTACACAACCTTATACATTGAAAACCAAATCACGACTGAACAAATAAAACCAGTTAATACTGGAAACTGGAATTTTTTTACATCATTATGAATCACCAGTGAAAGGGCAGAAACATGACCTGTGAATAACTGAATGTGTGATATAACTTGTATGCTAGCTCATGGTATCTGTGTCACTGGTATATACTAACACAGCACTATGTACCTCATCCAGTTTATGGTGTACAATCAGTTTACTCTTATTCAGTGCTGAATGCAGTACGCAGAGAGAGTTAAATCACTTATCCTAATGAAGAGAGACCACAAAGGCCAGTAAGACTAGCTTTACAAGAAAAAATAGGTAAAGTATATTTCTGTAAACATATTACTGTCTCTTTGATTTCTTAAAGGTTTACAAAACTTTCTATGTAAAAATCTGATGTGTCATTATTTTTTTGGCTATCTGTTCCATGAATAATTTTTGAAAAAAGTAAAGAAGAAAGGATGATGTCGTATTGTACGACAGTGCTGTACCTACTGGATATATGACAGTATAACATGATACACAGTAGCCTACATTATAATAGGCTACTGTTAAAGCATCACAAGTTTTCATCTTGTAACTAGTATTATTCAGCTAAATGTATTTTATTAAATTTAAATGCAAATTCCTGTAAAATTAACTTTTGCAAGTTAAGATGGATTTTTCTTAGCTCCCAAAAAAGTAGAAGACTGAAATTTTTATGGGAAGTACCGTTTACCTAGAGCACTTTAAATTGAAGATATTATTTTAAAATAATTAAAGCTCTGTTGCAGTTGTTGAGAAAAGTGCACCAACGTCATTGAATAAGATAGGTGTACCAAACTCTCTTTAAATGCCATACGAAAGTAAAGCAAAAAAAACCTATTTCTGTGTAAAGAAAAACTAGACACTAGAAAAAATTTGGGTATAAACATGTTGTAGTGTGTTTCTGTCTAAAGAAGTACCCATAAAGTTTTCCAATTCCATCTTATTTTTATTGATTTCTTTTGTTTCTGGTTTAACTGAATTTTAAATTTTCACTTCTGGCTCTAATTAGTCTGTATATAGTCAAGGTAGTGGTTATTTTTCATTTTTTTTCAATTAGGTTTTCTGATATAATGGAGCTTACAATCAAATTTCTTAAACTTTAGTAAATTAAGGTATTGAAATCAACTATTATAATATTATTATTGATAATACTGTTTTATGTAAAACCATCTCACAAAATAAATAGATAGTACTAATTCTGACTTAACTTACATCAAATCCACTGATTTCTAAATCCTTAGGTGCTGTCCAACTCAAAAGTAAAGAGTCATATGAGGTGGCACCTATTATCTTTAAATTGAGAGGATGTTTAGAATCATCCTAGAAACAAAACATAAAAGCAATAAAAATATTATAGATGTTTCAGTTGCAAACTTTACAAATTATATTTTAGAGGTTATATTGCATTATTATTATACTAGGTTCTGTAATTCTTACTAACATGTATTTTTAACATTTTTTTCAGAAAGTTGAATAAGTTATTAAAAATGTTGATAAACTTTCCATACAATAATTTTCCATTTTAAATTTTGGTATTGATATTTGCTGACAACAATACTAAGTAACTGGCTATTTCTTAAAGAAGTAAGGGTGCCCATCTCTTTCCATGTCGTTCAATACGATATTGTCCAATTGGCTTGTAAGTAAACACTTGTTTGGGTGTTTGGTCATCTGGCATCACAAAGAAATTACTATACCATTCTTATCTTTGTTTCTGAAGAGTTGATATTTTATCACCACTGGCACTTGACTAATATCTTAATTTCTTTTATGATCCACCGTTCGATACTCTTAGTATGGCCTTTATTCTGTTTATAACTTCTGAGACTGCCCTTAACAGACAGGTGGAGTGTCAATTTATTTACACTCAATCTGTCCATTGCAGGGCTACAATAAATAGTTCTGTTTCTTATCACATGGTCAGCCAATTAAATGACTGAATCATTTAAGAACAGAAGAGGTAGAGGTGCAAAAGACACTAATCAGAGTTGTCTCCTCTGAAAGTAATGAATTTCATTATACAGCCAGACCCTGTGGTGAATGAAGTGAAGGTGTCATTTGCAGAGTGGAAAATCTGTGCTTTTCAGAGGGCCTGGCATGCTGATAATCATAATTTTTCACTCAGTGAGGAAGGCAATGGTGAACCACCTCACTCCTTGTTTTACTTAGTAAAACCTCTAGAGGTTCAAACCAGCCTTTCGGCTGATGACCTGAACAACAACTTCTGAGAAGTCACAGTCCAACATTCAGAACCATACAATAAAACTGACAAAACCAAAGTGGTCTCTTTTTGCGGTTTCAGATTTCATTTTAGTTATGACCTTTACCCACTGACTCTAATCTTGTCTACCGATCCGATCTTGGAACATATTGTATGCTCTCTGTATTAAATGAATATTCTTTATTTTTCTTCCAAACTACAGTGTCAATTCATATGAATTTTTTCATTGTACGCTGTTCAATTTAAGCACTTTTCTTATGAAACCACGATTGCAGGCATTCTTTATTTCATGAGGAAAATGTTTGAGCATTTGATTGAAAAATACACTTATTATCAAATGCAATTAGCGGGAAGATAAATCATATTTATCTTTATTATAGACAAAGAAATAAAATCATTTAACACAAAATATGCATATGTTTCAAGTTCAGATTGGAGTTTTTCGGTGAACGCATAAATCAATTAAAATTCAAAATAGAGTTCAAACTTACATCAAGAGTTATTTTCGAAAATTAAAACAACACACGAGGCGTTCCGGACCAGAAGGGCGAACTCAACATAGGGTCATTTTTTGTTTTTATTTTATTTGGTATCTTTGGGTTACAAACTTCAATGTTATAGGTATATTTTGTTGAGTTCGCCTTTCTAATTACATAAAAAGAGAAGTAGAAAAAATCAGAGAGTTTACTTTGAACGATAGTTGCGCGGACCAGAAGGGCGAACTCAACAGCAAGGCGTCAGTCTTGTCACCTCTGCGCTACTGATCCCACCCCTTTTATACCCTTTCCCCTTACTATTTAGCAAAAAAGCAACGGAATACTGGTCAACAGTACATATCTCGTTGTATCAATAGTGTTGTGGTTTCCAGGAAGATTGGTGAGTGTTGTTCTTGCGGCTGCTTCGAAAATGTTGGTGTTAATAATATTACTTCTGTTTTTAATGATTTTGGGCCTTTGAAAATTACGATTTGCAAAATGCCTACCTCTACAAACTTCTTCATAGTACTGATTGTAAGAGAAGTTATGTAAAAGGTAGGCCTAGTCGAACTTTGCGAAGAATAATATATACGATTATTATAGGCACACGATGTTTACGATGTTTGCCGGACAGCGTTTTATGGGATTCATGGGATTAGTGAGAAATGTGTCCGTACAGTCTTAGATAAGATAAAAGTTACTAGTAGTGTAGACACTGACCAATGAGGAAAACACGGGAAATAAAAATTTATTACGAATACAGTAATTAAAACATGAATTTTTGTTGAGTTCGCCCTAGGATCAAAAAGTTTAATTTGCGTTTTTCTCAAAACTACCCTTTGTTGAGTTCGCCCTTCTGGTCTGCAACGCCTCACATTATTGTATGATTAACTATATTCTCTTTTAGTCACTAATGATTTTGCCTATTCGTATGTTCACAATCATTTTTGAAATAAATATTATGATTTTGAATATTAGGAGGTGCGTCCGAAAAGTAAGTACCATTTCGTTCCCACTTTAGCGCTATTGTCAGCACTCCACACATACATTCTGCTTTCCCTAGTTCATTAGCTCCTGACGCCATTAGATTTATTAATCTTGTGTTCATGTCTACTGTGGTCATTTACAATGTTTAATGAATAAACCTGCTGACTATGAGATTCAATCTGTTATCCAGTTTTTGAGTGCAAGGAACGTTAAGACAGCCAAAGTTCTTCACCAGATCACAGACATTTACAGTGAAAGTGCAATGAGTGATGGAATGATGCAAAAGTGGGTTAGGCATTTCAAAGAATGAACGAGAGATGCCCAGACGAACCATCAAGTGGGTGGCTTTCTGTAGTCAATGATAAGTCGGTCAGAAGAGTGAATGAGAAAATTAAAGATAACAGATGATTCACAATGACAACGCATTTCAGATGAATTTCCACAAGTTTTGAGAACTGTTTTGGATGAGATTGTGAGCTGAACATTTGGGTTATCATAAACTGTTTCTTTCCTGTTTGTTCCCAAAAATGCTCATAAAAATGCACAAAACAAAGTAATTTGACAGTGTTATAAAATTTCTTACCCAATACACTTGACTACCACAGTCCTTGAGACGCTGTATGGTCTGACTACTACTTGTTCCTGCACAAGGAACATGAGCTTGGTAATAAGCGCTTTGAATGTGATGACAACGCAAAAAAAACTGTAAAATTACGACTGTCTTCACTGGTGGGATGTTTCTTTGAGAAAGGTTTAGTTAAGTAGGTCACCCCTTACAAGTGCCTGAACAATGGTGGAAACTACTACGTAGAAAAGTAGTTTAACCCTTATAGTACCAGGAGAATATTGTGAGTTCCAACTGAAAAATGCCAGGTATTTTTCGCTAGGTACTGCTGAAAAATGCCAGCCTATTTTTGTGCGATTTGTAGGTTTCTATAGATCTATCTATGGCTATTTTTCTAACATATCTTAATGATTTTTTTTTGTTTTCTTTATAATGAATTTTGATCTCTTATGACATTGACCTCATAACATATTCCTTAATAATTTAAAAAATGAAAAGTTCTACTTAATTACACATATTACACTATTTTAAAAAATCACTAAGACAATTTAATTGTGTACAATGTCACCAAAAATCATTAAGTATTGTAAAATATAAAAATACTGCGATAAAAGTTTTGAAAATTCAATTTTTCTTTTCTTTAATCAATATGAAGTTTTTCAATCAATATTAATCAATTGCTCTCTTAACAAAATCTACTTTTTACAGTTTATTATATGCGTTATTCATAAAAATTGAACGAAAAATAAAAATTCTGTGAATTTTTTAGTTAACGTACTAATAAAGGACACCAACATTTTTTGGTTGAACTGCTGACGTCCTAATATTAGGATGCTGGCACTGTAAGGGTTAAGATATTATTTTCCGGGTAAAAATAAAATTGTCTTGAAAAAATATTATTTTAATATTTTTTTCAATACGGTACTTATTTTCCAGATACGCTTCGTAGTTACCCTCTTTGAAAGATATTACTAAAATACACAATTTTAACAATGATTTGTCAAACTAGTTTTAACAATTTATTACACTTACATCATCATTATCACCAATATCATCTGGTTTGTAGTAAACAAATCCACCAAGGTAGTCCATAAGTAAGGCACAATCGAAATCAACATATCGTTTAGATGGATAAGAAGCGATACATTCAGTAAGGCAATTATTCCAACAAAATCCTTTTTCAGCGAGGCATACTAATTGATCAGCAAGGCACTGAATTAATTGATCCTTGGATGTTATTTTAGATTGTAATATTTTTACAGTTGTCAATAAAGAAGTTATAGTAGGTTCTATACAATTATCCTTGTTTTTATCTTCTTTACTCTGCAATAAAAAAATAAATTGTTTGAGCAATATTGCTAATCTCTATTTTAAATAATAACCTAAATTAGATGGATTATTTGTTTTAATTTTGACTACAAAAATGAATAATTGTAACTAGAAAAAAAATATTATTAACCCTTAAGGACTTGCTTCAGGAATTTCAGTCCTGTATTTTGATATTTCCATGTCATTAAGTTGGCAGAATTCCACCAGCTTCACAGTACTGTCCTAAAATTCCTTTATTTGATGTTGGTCATAGCTTTGCCATTAACATTGTTGTATTTGACATCAAATGATCAAGCCCCAGGGCGAGTTCTCATGTAGCTAAGCATAATTTTATCTACTATTTATTATTATTTTATACCTTATAAAAAAGGTATATTTTATACCTATACTTCTTTCTCTTTTCGGTTTTTATGTTAATATAAGTTATTTTAATTAATGTAAATAAATAATATTTTGGATTCTTTCTGCTATATTTAAGTCATTCACTGCACGTACATCTGAATAATAGTAAGCTATATCTCTTAGTAACTTTTTTTATATGATGGTTAAATAACTTTTAAGCCATGAAAGTTAAAATTAAACTATTTATTTTTACTTCATGTTATTGCTGTTAAAGACAGATTTAAACATCAAACGAGAAGATAACATTTCAAAGGTTCTTCATGAACCTTTAAAGGATGATGAAGAAGAAATCACAAAAAAGGATTTCCTTAGCAAGATGGACCAACCGATCAATAAAATTTGTTGTAATTTGTTAATTTTTTGTTTGTTTGTTATTTTAAGTTAATTTTATGTATCATTGAATCAAAATATAACATATTAAACCTCATTATACTTAATTAACTTTTTAAAAATAAATTTGTAAAATATTTCATTTAAACAATCATATAAAATTTAAAAATACAAATTCTCTTAGTAAAAAATACATATTATATAAAACATAATTACAAATTAAATTAAGTCTAATTAGGATTAGCCACTCAATACCATAATGCAAAAAGCCTTAACACAAGTTCCAATGTTTCAATGCAAGATGTGAATCTAAAAAAAATTAAATATTTAACATTGTTAGCTTATAAAGGAACTACAAGACTCTTAAATTTGTTCAATTTTAATAATTAACCCTGCTTCCAAATGTAAACACTTAAAATATCACAGTAATTCATGAAAATTACAGCTGAATTAAGTTTAGCAGAAAAAAATATTCAATGATTGAACACAAACATATTTTGAAAGTTGTAGGTAATGTCGTATTATGCCTGAGTGTAAAGTAAAAAAAACTAAGTGATGATAAATACATACCTTACGAGCACGTTTTGGTTTACTACCTGAAAACAAACCAAAAATCAATATTATTCATTAACATCAGTCTAAGATAATGACTTCAATTTATCTAACTTCTCTTAATCTGATTTAGATAATAACCTACAATTGACTGGTCTAATTGTTATTGAGGATTGCTTCATGTATCCCACCAATGAACAATGTGTGGCACCTATTCTGACACACTAGCACTTGGTTTCTCTGAATTGGCTTATATTTTTACTTTCTCTTACCTATATGAATATATAGGAAGGAAAATATTGTTTTCATGTCGATTTTTCAAAATCAAGTCTTCACCTGATTAACACATTTTCAGAACTCCTCAACCCAAAAAACATGTTTTTAGCGATTGGTCTGTGTGTGTTTTCGTGTGCGTGTTTGCGTTGGTGTGTGAACAGATTATCTAAAGAATGGAACATTGCATGAAGTTGAAACTTGAAACTTAAGTTAGATACTACTAGAGGACCCAACAAGAACATTTTTACCAAAATCAGTCAACCGCAGTAGTAGTTTATTCGTGTCATTTTTCACTTTTTTGCGATTTTTTCAAAAACGGCTCCTTCAATTTTTAAAGAATCGCCTCATTTACTGTAGTTTCTGTTCTAGAGGATAAAGTAGGTGCCATGTCTGCTAAAATTCTTGGGGAGGCTGTTCTCTCGTAAAAAAATGTTTTTTTAAGATTGCAGTTTATACGCTAACAAGATAGGGTACTACTGAAATTATTGGAGGGCTAGCTCTTGTGGTAATTTTTTTAAGGCTGTGACCTTAATATGTATTTTAGGGTAAGAGTGCAAATAATTAAAACAACCTTTATTTCAAGCATTTCTCTACTATACTTAGTTTAGCATTAATTAGTGATTTTCTGTATTTCGCTCATCAAAATCAGTAAAAACACTGGATTTTTGAGGTAGTTACCTTTATATGCTCTTTACAACAAAACGTGTTACATATCTAAGTTACCGGAATTATAAAAAATATCTACTTTTGTTTCAAGCACATTTTTTCCACAGAGCCTAGTTTAGCATGAATAACTGATTTTTTGTAATTTTATGTCCTACAGAAGTTCATTATCATTTTGAGTCATTCACTGATGTTTCACTGATGATTAAAATGAGGTTATGGCCGCCTCCATAGCATAGTGGTTAGCGCATAGGCCTGCCACATGGAGGTCCTGGGTTCGATTCCCGGCCAGTGTCTGGAAATTTTCACGTGTCAAATCCCAAAGTTAATGTTACATAATCCACCATGGTCGCTAATGACCAAGCTTGTAGATGCGACTAAATAAATATAAAAAAGTTTGGTTGTTTTTCATTTTACATTGTTTGCCAATGATTAAACATAAGTTACACATTTCATTATTTACGTTAACATGGAAAAGACATGTGAGTGTTTCACACCAGATTTTTTATATACTTCATTAATACCTACTTGAAGATTGTTTTTCATCTTCACCGACATCAGATGTAGCAGAATGGTATTCGTCAACTGAACTAACACTACCACTTGACTGGAAAACAAGAAACAATTTTTTAATTTAAAGAAATTGTATTCCCATTTGTTGAAAGCAGTTTAATCTATGATTTTTTTTTAAACCATGAGTCAATATTAATTGAAATTGTGGATATAAAAAGTCCTGTTTACTTGATTAAGATGAATTGTCAAGTTTGTTGGATTTATGCAAACATTTTCCATTGTTTCCTGTAGTATATTACTCATATGATTATACTCAGTGCTTCCTATTCTTAATTCTATCTTCTGCTATTTATTCAGTCAACAAGGAAGGTCGGTTGACCTTTATATCTCTCATATTATGTGAAAAATGTATTTAAACAATGTTTCTTAAACTTTTTATGTTTGTCATTTCCTTGTCCAACTCTCCAGTCATTTCCTACAATTTTTTGAAAATTGTTCAACAAATTCTGGTGAGTGTAATTTCATTGCTATATATTTTCAAGACTAAAAATTATTGTAATATAGACATGTTTAGGTGTAGAATATGGAATACCATTAAGTTTTCTAATTTTTTCTTGCCAGATGCTGAAGTAGGAAAATCCACTAAGAAAAAACTAGTAGTAAACAAACAAAAACCAGAAACCTTAATGGTATTTTCCCTATAATTACTCAAACTATTAAATTGTAATCTTTCAAAATGTTTCTATAACAATTGTGTGTCTATATTGTAATAAATATTTTAATCTTTGAAAATTTCAAATAAAATAAAAATAAATTATACGTACAAAATTTTGTAAAATAATTTTTTTAAAATAGTAGAAAATGGCTGAAGAGTCACACAAAGTAATGGGCAACAAAAAAAACTTTAAATAATTTTGTTAAAATATATAAATGTTCCTCACACAGCAAAATACTTTTGTACAGAATTTAAAAGTCCACAATCACAACACAAGACAAATAATTTATTGCATGTCGCAAATTACGACACTAAATTATTTGAACAAAACCTACTCATGCAGGTAGAAAATATAAATTGATATAAGCCTTAAAAAAGTTGTTGTAATTAAATTTGTTTAAAAAAAAGATTGATGAAACATTTAGCAGTGTACAAAATAATTTTATTCCTTTGTAAATAGTTTTTGGTTGAAAAATACGAATATAACCTTCTAAGTAAATGCTGAGGGAAATTGTGTATTATTTCATTAAAATAGTTGGACGACACATTTATTGAAGTAAGTAATAGTAAATTGTGGTAATAAATGAATTGGTAAGCCATGAATTTAACACAGTGTTACAATTTAAATTTATCAAAGGACAAACATATAATATATAAGATAAACATAAAACGTATAAGTGAAAACTGAACTGACAGGATTTAGCAGACAATATAGTAATTTTAAGAATAAGGGCTCAGTATTTGCCATGTTCTGCACTGAATCGGTTAAACATTCAAATATCTTCACAAATATTTCTTAATATTTTTTGAAGAATAACTTAATTTAACACGTAGATGTATCCGCTAATTTATTGAGAAAACTGTTTTCTCTAATAATAATAATAATAATAAATGTTATTACTAATATAGTTGTATAAGTGTAATGTACTAAAAATACTTTAATTACATACCTGCAAACTTTTACAGCAATCTTTTCCTGAAAACAATAAACAAATAAATGTGAGCAAGCAGTAATATCATTTAACGCATGATTTACTCTCTTTTCTTTACTCAACTCGATAAGAGTTAAAATATTGATTAATTTTTACTAAACAATAATTTTGACTTGATTTATAAACATTGGCATCAGGGACATAACCAGGAATATGGTTTGGGGGGGCCAAATCTGAGAATTTTTTGTTTTACACCCCAAATATTATACACATTAAGGTGATAGATGAAAATAACTGGTGAAAACTGCAAGACCTGACTGGAAATTGAACCCAGGACTTACGTCATATGTTGGTTTAGAGAAATTTAGATTTTTGGTGAGGGGGAGGAGCTTCTCATATCCCCTCTCGGACTGCACACTTGATTGGTGTGTATAGCCTAATTTACATAAGCATGGTGATGTTATTTTCTACAATTTTTCCTATTTGTTAATCCCTAATGTAAGTTTGTTAAATTTTATAAAGAATAAGCAACCCTATGACAAGATGATGATGATACATATGACGTTTAAATGCGGTGTAGTTTGGTACAGGCTCAGTTCAACCATTCCTAAGGGAGTATGGTTAATTAAACCCCAACCATCAAAGTACACCAATAACTACTGTCTAGTATTTAAATTCATGTAAAAGTAACTACCTTTTCTAGAATTTGATCCATGGAACCTTTGTCTCCAAAAATCAGGTTTTAAACAGCTGACTCACAGTGACGACTTAACTGCTAGACCAACCTGGTAAATTATTTCTAAAATAACACTAAAATACTAAAACACCATGGAATTGTCATCGCCACCCCATCTAATTAATCATTTTACTGTGTTGGCAGCCTTCAATAGTTCTCCCGGCCCTTGTTGGCGTGGTAGGCCCTTTGGCGGCATACCGACAAACCTTTTGGCTGCACACCGACAGAGGCCTTTGTCATCAAGGCCAAGCCAGTCACCGCCCTCTACCACAGCGCTCTTGGCACCTGTATAAAGAGCGCTACACTGAGCCGAGGGATTCAATTCCGATCCAGACACAGAGAGATTCAATACCGATCCAGACAGCAGACAAGACATCTAACATCGGCAACATGGCTACCGGACTCCAGCGAAGACTAATCGATGACCCCACAAGAGAGAAGATGATGCTCGCCGACCCGTCACCGTAAGCTGTCGACCGGACCGTCATCGCCCGCTGACACTAGCATGCCTACAGCGGTCCCTCGACCGAGACTTATGCCCACCGGACCCGACGAAGGAGCCGTCGACGCAGTACTGCGAGGGAAGAAGATGATGTCTCTGCTGGACGACGACATGCCGTGTCGTCCCAGCTCCTCGACCGCCACGACTATGACCAACGCTTCCCATCAAGATGACCACCACTTAAATGGCCCTTATCAGGGCCACCAAAAATTAAAGGTTTTAACTTGCCACTTAATGTCGCCATCCGGTAACAGAATGTATAAAATGAAAGATGGCTGTACATAAGAAGTTGCATAATGAAGCAGTTTAATCATGTTGGGCAGTTTGTGTACAAATTGTTTTGGTTTGTAAGTAAGAATTAATAAACTATTCGATTGTCATTAACCATATTTCTTTTTATTTTTAGTCTTGATAAAGTTTTAAAACATTTTGTAATAAATTTAGTCTTTCAATAAGTTACGTAGTTTATGGTAATTTTCTGGTTGCCATAACCATACCCCTAATAATTAGTAAAATAATCATTTCAAATGAGGCTACAAGTCATTTACCAAAAATTTAGTAGCCTATGAAAGGTATACTCATATCCTTTTAGTCTACAACAGGAAAATATGATAGGGTTTTTATTATAAGATTATTCAAATAATGCTTACCTCTCATTGTTCTACTACTGTGTGAAGGTCGTAAATTTGTTTTAGAATAATTATGTGCTGGTTTTAACTGTAACACAATTAAAAAAAAAGTTTTGTTAAGAAGATTGATTGAATGTAAACGTTAAGACAGACTAAAAGTAATAAATTATTCTCAATCCAAAATTATTTTAGTGTTTTTGTTTCAATTTCTGAATATTGACTCTGGGATGCATCAGATTGAGTCAATTATAATGATTATAATTAAATTATCATTATTATAATATAATAATTATTAATGTATATAGGGACACTCATTAATATATATTATATATATTTATATATTAGGAGAAAAAAGCCTACAGTGAACAAATACTGAGAATGTAGGTTCAAAAAGAGCTTCTAGAAATGTCTAAATCACCTCATGAGGTCTAAAATTGGCCCTTTAAAGAAAAAAACTTATCCCACTGTTCTGTGAACTATTTGTGTACTACTTCATTGTTGCCAAATTTCTTGCTGCATAAAAAGTGTTTGTGTGGGTCAAAAACAAGTGAAAATCAGATGGGGTGAGGTCTAGGCTGTAAGTAGAATGTGGCAACACCTTTTAACACAGCTTGCTAAGTGTTTCTCTTGTACTGTGAATGGTGTGGAGGCATGTGTTATCATGGAAGAGAGTCACACCTTTTGAGAGAGCGCCCTTACATGTTTGCCATATGGCATATCTCAGAACTTTCTGTTGAAGTATGTTAGTATTCAATTCATGGAAAGTTGTTCTTTTACATAGTTACAAAAATTGAACCAGAAGACAGTCAAAATCACTTCACTGGCTGATGCGTAAGTTTTGAATTTCTTTGGCAGGTAAATCTGGATGTTCCACTTACTTATGCACATTAATGCAATTTAAACTATTTTTTTTATACTGTTTCAACATTCTTGAGTGAATTTCTGCCAGTTCTACACATCTAGATTGCAAAAATCTTATCACTGAAGGTTGTGATAAATATTTCAAATGTAGCTAACATTTTGAAATAAAGAAAAGAAGTTATTTTTATATTAATTTAAATTAAACATATGATTAACAGGGTTTTAAAGGTTACCAACTTGACCCTTAAAAAGTTTCATTGCCATTGAATGAACTGTTTTCCTCTACATTAATTTGTCTTTTTAATTATTGAACGTCCCACACACTTATGCTAGGATTAGATAATAATAATTTCCTGGTACATGACTAATACAAAGTGATGGCTCATGTAAATTTATTACATTTTCTGTTTACAGGAATATCAAACAATTTTAATTCTATACCTATTAAAAATGATTAAAAAATAATTGTTCTATGGTACTCATTTGACAAACAGAGTATACTTACTATTTTTGAACAAGGAGGTTTCTTTGGAAAAACTGAAAGATAAAATTATTTGACATTAGTACATATTTGATGAACAGAACATAAATATTATATAACAAATTAATTAAACATTTTAGTTAAGGAAATAATGCAGCATGCTTGCTCCGATATATAAAATGATCATTAATAAAAACATATTATTTAAATACTTATTCGGTTAACGTCTCAAATAACAAAATAATTTTCATAATTATCTTCTTTCTTTAAGGATCTTGTCTCTGGAACTGTTCCCACAACCATCTTATAAGAGATCTGTTAACATTTCACTTGGCTTATGCTGAACTGCCATTACAGGAAACCAGATAGAACACATCCTACCTAGATACTTAAACTACCATTCCTTATAAACTTTAACCCTTTCACTCGTGGCAGAAATAATTAATTCCTTCTTTATTCTACATTCAGAATATTGTATAGCAGTGTATAGTCTATCTATAAATTTTTAAAAACGTATTTCTGCTAATTAGATTTTGTTATTTGCTGGCTTTAAAATTGTCCATAAGCTTGCAGAAAAGTAGACAGCCAACATATTAAAGGATCTCAGATATGTATCTTACCTCACTTTAGTTCTTAAAATCCAGAATATACAAGAACGGTTTTTTAACCTCCAATAGGCCATAAATAAAAGACAAGTGAATGTAGAAATGTTTTATTGGTAAAAGTTATGCTAAAAGTTACATTTATGGCTACTTTTTGGCATAATCATCTTGACAATGGAAGCATTTGTCCTATTTCTGGACAAGCTTTTCAATACCCTCTTCATAAAATATTGCTGCCAATGAACTTAAATGGGTCTTGACATTTTGTTAAAGCTCCTGATTTGTTTAGCTGCCCTCCTAGCAGTTTCTTTACTTCAGGAAAAAGATGGATGTCATTTGGTGCTAGGTCAGGACTGATGGCAGATGATCAAAACTGTCCCAATGAAATTGCGTAAGGAGCCATTTAGTTGCACCAGCACTGTGAGGACGGTGTTGTCGTGAATCAGCACAGTTCCAGAAATTAGCATTCCTTTTCTTTTATTTTTAATGGCTCTCCACAAACTTCATAAGGTTTCACAATAAACAGTTGTATTAATCGTGGTTTCTGGCTGCATGAACTCCACAAGAAACACAACGAGGAGTTTCAAGGCAACATCAAGACTCCTTTAAAATCATTGGTGGCGAAATTTTATGAAGAGGGAATTGCAATCCTTGTCTACAGGTACAACAAATACCTCCATCATCAAGGTGATTATGTCGGAAAGTAATTAAAAGTGTGTTTAACTTTTAAGTTATAAAACAATTTTTTTATATTCATTTGCTTTTATATACGGCCAATCGGAGGTTGAGAAAAACCGGTCCTTGTTTGTTTTACTGTACTTTAGTTTTTAAATTCAGTACATAGTTCTGCCAGTACAAGAAGAACTTTACCACTTACGAGATATCACATCCTCATTATGCATTTCATGAAGAATGTATTAAAATAAGATATATTAATTAATCCTATCAATTCCACTTGCCAAATATTCATTCTAATATAATGTCATTTAAACTAACCATAAAAGATCTCTGAAGATTTGACACTACAAGTAAAAAGCTAATAGATTTAATTTAAAATTAATTTCCATCTATTGGCGATACGATACGTAGAGAAACTGTTCCAGTAGATGAAGAGTATTGTCCATATAACAGGCAGGTGGAGTGTTAAATTATTTTGCACACTATCTGATAGTTCCAGGACTACAAAAAATAGTTCTGTTTCTTATCATATGATCTGCCAATTATAACACTGAAGCATTTAAGAACAGAAGAGTTAGAGATGTAAAAGACACTAATCAGAGTTATCTCCTCTAAGAGTAATGAACTTCATCATTATATAGCCAGACCACGTGGTGAATAAAGTGAAGGTGTCATTTGCAGGGTGTAAAATAGATGCTATTCAGAGGCCTGGCATGCATGCTGATAAGCTTACTTTTCCACTCAGTGAGGAAGGCGGGGTAAACCACTTCACTCCCCTTTGATTTTTAATTTATTAAAGCCTCTAGAGGTTCAAACCAGCCTTTCGGCTGATGACCTAAACAACAACATATTGAATAGGTAATACTAATGTACCATTTAAAACCATTGTAAAGTCGCTGTCAAATATTATGACCATAGTCGTAGTTAGATGTCCATGAACACGATGGTTGCAGGTGAACTTTTAAATTTAGTTGTTTAATTTTATTTATTTTTACTAATTTGATATTAATATTATTTCATTATCTTACTATAGTAATTAAAATACTAATAAATGAATACAATATAGTTACCTTGAATTTCTTCAGGATCTCTGCATTTTCGTTCAGAAAGTTGTAAAACATTCTTCTGTAAATATGAAAAAAATTCATAAAATTAGTAAATAATGTAAAAAATTCATACCTTGTACAATATAAATTTATTTGAATATTTTATGTACTTCATTTTGTACACTTTACTAAGTGAATAGATAACCTGTTGTTACAAATTACGACAAAATTTTAATTAAATTACTTCTTTTATCGGCAATTTGACAACTTCTTAAGAGAGATAATTAACACTGACATTAAATAATTGTTAATAAAAATTTGCTGTTTTTGTGGCTAACACTACAGATATGCTTTTTTTATGTCAATTGGTAAATTTGGCACTTTGATTGCTGAATGTTCAATGAAGGGAATCAAGTTAGTTTCTGCAGCTATTTGACCATTTGTATTGTTCTGTTACGGTAAATATTTCTGAATCGTGATAGAACAATTCTTTTAGTTTTTCAGAACTCTTGATTTGTCTTGTTATAGTTTCTTTATGAGTTATTGTATTAAATTATGAAATCATGTAATTTTGATCACCAAAATTTAATATTATAGTCTGTACTGTAACATAAAAAAAATGTAACAACTTTTTTTACCACTTATTGTGCAACTCAATATTGTGGTTGAAGACTCCCAAATTAGACTAAGTTAAGAATACTTATGCAATAGTAACATTGTTTTGTTTCTCATTTCAAATTTGCGAATGTACATTATGCAATTACAGCAAATCAGATTATCTGATCTAGGCTTAATTTGAAAAAAAATAAATTTTTTTTTGCATTGTAGGCTAAAAATGTAATTTTTATTTGAGACTAAGGGTATTATGAGTTAGAAGCAGTTTTTTAAAGAGTTCTTTCACAGTCTCATTTAGAAAATATGCCATGTATGCACGCAAAGAGATATTTAAAGTTTAATTTTGGGTAACAACATTATAAAATTCCTGCATGTAGAAAACACATTCATTCTAATATAATGGTCCACCAAATTTTTAATAAAAATAGTTCATAATGAAATTTCATACTAACAAAAAAATCTTACTTATCTAATAGTTTTAGTTTAATATGAAACCCAAAAATTCCTGTCAGTTAAGGAACTAAAAAACATCAAAATATAACCATTATCAGTTAAATAAGCTAATTGTGGAAAAATACTATTTGTAAGTAATAAAATCTTACTTACAATTTTATACCATATTGTAAAGTATGGACACAAAGATCGCAGATGTAACCAGAACATACATAGTTTAGAGGTATCGTTAGGCTACATATCAAGTAAAATTAATGAAATATTAATTTCAAATTAAGAAGTTTTTTAACCCTAATGTGTATAATGTGGGTGAGTACATTGCAATCTGTTCAATTTAGAACAATAAGAAACCCCATGACCCAATGAGGTGAAGATGATATTGTACAAACTTAGGCTGACTTGTACAGACCAATTTAAGACTACTTCATACTTTAAAAATCTGGTGTGAAACACTCACACAACTTTCTCTTGCCAATGCAAATATTTAACAATATAACCTAACATTAGTAATAAAACAAAAGAAATAAACAAAAAACTAACCTCTAAAAATATAACCTTATTTTAATCATGACTGAAAGACGCAAAATGAAAATCGAACTCAGTTCGGCTTAAAAATACGGAAAATCATTCTTTCACACTAAACTAGGCTCTGTAGAGAAAAATGCTTGAAATAAAAGTTGTAGATCTTTTTATTTCCTATGAAATTAATTCTATACACTTTTATCCTAAAATGCACACTAAGGCCGAAATCTTAAAAAATTAGATTTTTCACACGTTTTCGTGAGTAAAAACCAGAAAATCGCTAACTACTGCTAAACTAAGCGTTATACAAAAAAATATTTGGAATAAGAGTTGTAGGTTTTTAAATTCTCTACAACTTTTATAATATAAGTTTTTGCGCTAAAATTTATAAAGAAGCCGTAATCTTAAAAAAACTATTTCTTTACGTGAAAACAGCCTCACCGAGAATTTCAGCAAACATGACGCCTACCCTATCTTGTAGAGCATAAAAAAATGAGTAAACCAGGCGATTTAAAAAAAATCGTAGGACCAGTAGTCAAAAGAGTGAAAAATTATACGAATAAACTACTACTTCCGGTTGACCGATTTTGATGAAAATGTTCGTGTCGGGTCCGGTAGTGGTATGTAACTTAAGTTTCAAGTTTCAAGTACGTACGATGTTTCGTTCTTGAGATATTCTATTCACACACACACACACACACACACACGCACACGCACACACAGACCAATCGCTAAAAACATGTTTTTTGGGTTCAGGGGGTCTGAAAACGTATAGATCCGGTGAAAACTCGAAAACAATACTTTCCTTCCAATATATTCATAAAGGCAAGAGAAAGTAAAAATAATTATTCACACTTAAATCACTGTAAACCATATATATCTGTGATTTCATTCTCAAAACAACTTTAAGTGGATTATCTAAAAACCTTAACCTCCTCTGCCACAATTACCAATACACATTACATTTATAATAATAATATTAGAAATACCATTAATATTCTATTAGCTATTTACATCTGCGCTATGAACGTGCTTATCACTAACATCAGTAGGATTTCAATAAGTTTGAGTTGGCAATTTATCAAAACTGTTGGTAAACAAACTTTATGAATATGGCAATCGAAAGGCTAATCGCCAAATTGATACTCAGCATTATTACATTTAATCAAAACAAACACTTGTCAGTAACCCAATGGTGGGTAGAAATGTATTAGAAAACAATAATAAAATATAGAAAATCAAAAGCCGTAATAAGTGGACAGAAAGAAAATTCATTCAAATTAACTTATATGTTAATAAAAGTTCCAATACAATTTAAAAAAAATCAAATTAGAAAAAGAAAAGTTAATTTCACTTAGAACAATTCATTTTTACATGGATTCTGAAAGTAAGATCACGGAACTAATATGGAGTCTTTCCCAATTAATGCGGCGATTTCAAATTTTTCTGTCACAATTTTTAAGGACTTGGCTTGGCGGAGATATTTTGATTTTCTACTCCTAAAAGTCAATAAATATTTTTAAAGGGTCAGTGAACAGCTAAGCATCTATTTAGTGAATTTTCAACGAATGGAGTCATAAAAAAAATATTCTATTTCTGCAATGTCGGGAATTGGGAAAAAATAACGACAGATGACGCCAAATCTGCACATGGAAAGCAAAATTTTAAATAAACATTGATGAAATTAAATACAGTGATATGAAATTTTTGGTCACATTTTTAAGGCAAGGACTTGGCTAGGTGGAGATATTTTGGTTTTCTATGCCTGAAATTCAATGAAAACTTTGTATCATCAAAGCGTCAGCAAACAGTTAACAATTACCAGATTTTCAAGAATGGTATAATTTATTGAATTCATTAAAAAATAAGAAAACTCCAGTAAAACTGCACCAATTAGTCTTTATGAAGGCCTCTAAGTATGCCATCTGTTCAGTAAATCTTCAAAGAATGGTATTATTAAAAAAAAACCTTAATATTCTTTTTTCTAATAAATGGGAAATTTGGAATAAATAACGACAGATTTTGCCCATAACAAGCAGGTGGAGAGTTAAATTATTTGCACTCGATTTTCTAGTTCCAGGGCTACAAAAATAGTTTTGTTTCTTATCAAATGGTCAGTCAATTATATGACTGAAGCATTTAAGAACAGAAGAGGTACAGGTGTGAAAGACACTAGTCACAGTTATCTCCTCTGAGAGTAATGAATTTCATCATACAGCCAAACCCGGTGGTAAATGAAGTGAAGGTGTCATTAGCAGGGTGCAAAGTAGATGTATTACAGAAGGTCGGGGATACTGATAAGTATACTTTTCCGCTTAATGAGGAAGGCAGAGGTAAACCACCTCACTCACTCCTCATTTTACTTAGTAAAGCATTTATAGAGGTTCAAACCTGCCTTTCTGGCTTCACCACCTTAACAACAATGACAGGTTGTGGTAAATCTACATGTGGACAGCAAATTTTTAAAAACTCATCAAAAACTCTAATCCTTTTAAAATATAGACTATTACACATTGTATAAAAAATGAAATTATATTTTATTTTAAAGGTATATACTAATTAAAAAAGCACTATAATGATAAAAAAATACTGAAAAAAGTCTAAAATATAGTTATTTACAAATAAAATTTCAGTCATTTTTAAATTAAGTGTTTTGAATTTCATTATCTGACATTAAAATTCATTCAGAATTTTTAAAATTAATATTAACTGAATAAATATAAGTTAAAATATATATAAAAAAGAACAAAAAAATGACAAATAATCTTTCTTTATTCCTCCATTATAAAAATGAAAATTATACAAAACATTAGGCTATAGTCTAATAAAGCAAAGGGAAATATTACGGTTCAATTTTTTTAAATAAAATTGTAAACATTTAATATAATTTTTTACACAGGTAGGAACTTCAATGGATACCATTTCTCTTTTCACGCTATTATAGAACATCTGGAAAATTAGTATAAGAATAAATAAATTAAAAATTTTACAAATATTTAATATTTACTTATTCGAATGTTGTTTTTTTTCTAGTACAGTTAGAAAAATTTACTTTTTATGTCAATTAAAGTCTGTTAACAATTAGTTCCTTACCTTGGGACAAGGACAAGGACAAGGCACCTGAAGAACAAGAAGTTAAGTGCAATCGACAAGACTCAAATGCCCGTGATCGTAGACAATGTCCCTTGAGAACAAGGCACCTGAGGAAGTTAAGTTTTGAAACTTTTATATGTTTTATTGTTTGTAGTTAAGTGAAAAATATACTTCATAAATTTTGTGAATCTCAAGTAAACGATTTTGTAAAGTAAAATTGATGCAAAGATAAAATATTCAAACTTTGTAGGGTCAAGTACAATTTTTTTGCAGTATCCTTTTTGTTGCAATTGGATGCAACCTCCTCTGACTTGCACCTTTACTACAAGGAATAGGCGACAAGTTGAACAGTGGTACACAACTACCACTGAAAAATTTTTAAAAATATTTTTATTTCTGTCATATCTACATCTTGGACATTAGTGACAGCTATGGGATATGGAACAGTAGGTTTTGACTTGTAATAATTTTCAGAAGCCGGATATCAAACCTGGGACCTTCTGCTATTAACCAGAACATTTTAAGTTCACTTAAATTAATAAAGATATAATTTTTAATTGTTGTATTAATAAAGTAAGTTGAAGGATATCAAATTTTGAGTTAAGTAACACCAATACTTTACATACTGTAACATAAAAATCAAATTACACTACTTAAATAAATGTATTTCATATTACTGATCATAATTGCATCTTAATTTCAGATGCGAGAGTTATGTTTCTTAACAAATTCTTAATAAATACCTCGCAATGAGTCATTTTACAATGATTCTTGAGCATCTTGAAAGACCTCAGCCTCCTCATCTGTTGTTTCTGATTGAGGTTTTGAATCAGACTGGTGACTTGAATCAGATTTATGTTTCGAATCAGATTGGTGACTTGAACCAGATTTGTGACTTGAACCAGATTGGTGACTTGAACCAGATTTGTGACTTGAACCAGATTTGTGACTTGAATCTGATTTATGTTTTGAATCATATTGACTTGAAGCAGAAGATAATCTTGGTTTTTTTGCAATAATATTATCTAAATCGTAAGAGTAACGAGATGTCATTCCAGTTCCTTTTCTGGGTTTACAGGGTTTTCGTTTCTGAAAACAAATTGGTTTCTCATTATCAATTGAACACCTTAAACAATGTTATATTATTTCTAAAAAAGCATCATTTAATTATGTTTAACTTATAATAATATAGGTAGTATAATAAAAAAAAATTAATTAAGCAACATTTTTTTAATAATCCTTTGATTAGTACTTATTTTGATAAATGGTCAATAATTTAAAAACACAAATAATGAAAATTATTTTAATATAATGAATGAAACATAAAATGAGCAATAATTTCATTCACAAAAAAGTGTAAAATTTATTTGGAAAGAATTTCATTTAAAAACTTAACACAAACAAACAGCACGTAAAATCGCCTTACAAATATAACAGTTCAAAAAGTAATATTTTTTTATAAATACAGTACATCTAATTACTCTATTCTGATTGATAATGCTAGTATGATGTATTGGAAAACTAGTTAAGTACGAGTATTTTAAGGAAATATTTATAAAATTTCAGTCATTTTTAAATATGCTAATAATATGTGATGGGAAATCAACTTTTTGAATTTTAAATGAAATGAAGAATAAGATCAATTTAAAATGTTGTATAGTACATTTGTTTTAGGAAGAAGCTTGTAAGGGGAGGGCGAGTAGGTAGAGTAGGGATAGTTTCAAAGGGGCAAGTGTTGTCTCCTTCTCACTTAATCATCATTCCCTCTCTTTCTAACTGTATACTACTGTTACAACTACGAGGTGCTTTCCCCACCACTAAACAGAACAGCTCAGCAGCACAGAGCGTTGGAGGGAGAGCTTCTAGCTAGAACAAATGACCTGTACATGAAATTGAGCTATGTATTTAAGTTTACAATGGGTTTTCTCAATAATTGTATGAAGAAAAGTTCTATTCTAAATGAAATAAATTTCACTAACCTTTACAGCTGTCTTGATCCTTATTATACAGTTTACTCTTACAGTGAAAAGGTTAGTGACATTTATACTATATTAAAATAGAATTGATTTCAAGCTGCAGGATGCATTATAAAGATTTATTTTTGAAAAAAGTGAACACTGGAATGTAAAAAATATTAATTGAAATAAAATTTTTAATAACTATTGTTAAAATTATTTCTATTAATTGTAGATAAAAATACATTATTTTTATAATTAATATTATTTTATTAAAAATGACACAATATAATTTCATAAATATTGTATTTACTTCCTAATAATAAGCTGTAAAAAGAAATGACAAATTATTTAAGTTTGAGTAAACTATATTTTTTATTAATGTTATAATAATATTTACATAAATATAAATAGTCCACTAATTTTAAATTTATAAAGCATAGATCTATAACCAAAAAAAGACATTAGTTTTCAACATTATTAATGTACTGTATTATTCAGTTCAGAGGTTTCTGGAGGTCATAAGTGTATTTCCTACTAAGTGTTTGATGCATGCGGCTGACAGTAGCTCATGTGTGGTCACATCAATTTGAGAGTAGTATATTGCTTGAGTCCCAGCTCTGTGTAGTTGGAGGGAATGTAGTGCGTTATTATAGTAGTGGGAGAATGAATGAGTGTCAGTAGAGTTTCACTACTGCTGCATTTTTAGTGGTAGCATGTTCTAACTAGACTAAAAAAATATTCTTATCATCCGGCACATTAATTTAACAAATACCTACCGGGTTATTAACTTGGTTGGATTCATAATATTTAACTTACCAATTTATATTAAAATGTGTAAATAAATAAATGTAATAAATACAAACAAATATGTTAAATATGGAAAGTTTGAAAACGAATGTTTTGTAACAGAGTAATGCAATGATCGTTCTCCCAGCATGCATCACTCATTCAATATACTTCACCTGTACACTTCACCCTGCAACTATTTTGAGCTTGGAACCGCACAATAGATGCAGCCGCACAGGAGAAAGTATAGTTTTCAGTTGGGGAAGATGATGAAAAGATGGTGGAAATTGTATCAAAATTTCCTATAATTTATGATTTATTCTCACCTCTATACAAAATTCAAACAGTGAAAGGGACATGCCTGGAAGGAATTAGCTGAATTTGTCGAGAGAACAGATAGAGAAAGGGACTATCTATTAATTTTGTAAATACATTTTATTATTTTTGTGTGTTTATAAAAATACAATAACAATAATGTTTACAATTTTAATAACATAGTAAAAGCATGTATAAATTGAAAGGATGTAACATAAAACTCTACTCTAGCCTAGAAATTTGATAACCTTGCCAGGATCTTATCCTAGCAGGCACTTACCTAGCTGTTAAAGTATTCCAAAACACGAATCTCTCACAGGAAACCTATCAGTACGTGCAAAACTGCTACTCCTTGCTAGAGATATAAAATTTTCAGTTGGTTATGGTTCACAGTGAAGGTCAGTATTTTTCTCCAAAAATGCATCTCTAAGTTACGTTTACAGCAAGCAAACAATTATTAAATCATGATTACTGATTGATAAGTGTTTCAAAACAACGGTTCGTTAATCCTTGTTTTGAAAATAGTATGTTGGTCAGCATTTCCCTCACCTTGTAAATATTATACCAAATCACACGTCCTCATTATTATCACCTTTTAGTACCAAGACCACACATCAACTAAACTAAAACTCTAGGAAACATCAACTAAACTAAAACTCTAGGAAACTAACTGTGCGTCAGGTGCATGCATCAAACACTTAATAGGAATTGCACTTTAACACTGTCTTAAAAAGAGTGTAACCATTAAGAAAATTAAATTGCAGATTTAACTGTATTAGATCATCAATCATAACCTAAAACTAATTTGATACCAGAAGTAAATTATGACCAAGAAGTAGTTTTAATGACCCATCTTTTATTTTTTTCACATCTGTTCTTTTACGTTTGTAAACATAACTGAAAAAGCTGCCTTCTAACATAAGATTAGATATTATAACTCTAAATAGCAGTATATAAGTTTCTCACAAAATATGCGTCAGTTTTTGTTTTGTATGTGACATATTTTAAAAACATAAAATTATTTCTTATGTAACAAACTAAAAAAATTGAAAAAAATACTCTTTATCATGCATTTCAATCTTACGTAAATCCTAACATAAAATGATTTCATTTACACAACAAACTAAACAAACAAAACTGAACAAACTAAAACAAACTAAAAAATTGAAAAAAATACTCTATCATGCATTTCAATCATTCCAACCATATTACAATAAAGGCTTCACATTATTGCTGCAAATATAAGTTTCATTATATCAGTACCTAACCATCCTTTTCATACCTACATAACTAACTGAACTTAAAATGTTTCATTAATCCTTTTAAGTTCAGTTTCTTAGGCCTTTCCTTTACTCACTTATCTTTGCATCTTACCATCAAACGATGAATTTGTAACATCTCATCATAACATACCTTTCCTGCATTTACGTTCAGAAACTTAGCTCTTTTCCTCTGATTCTCTCTCAGTAATACCTGATTAATTGACTTTTTTTTGTGCAGCTGATCTTCTCCATTGCTTTCCGTATCTTCTAATCTTGCTTCTTCCTATTTTCCGAATATTCATTTAGTTTACTTACATGTGCAGTAAAATAAACCTAAAAATAATTATTAATACTGAACACACAAACAAAAAAATATCACTGATAATATAACATTAAAACCTGATAGTACTTACTGGTTCTTATATTTAATAGGAACTCTAGATGATTCTATAGTAATTTATTGTTCAGAAGATCCAATCAAACAATTTTCACTAACCTACAAAAACAAAAATAAAAAAATAAACACAGTTCTGTACAAACGCTGGCTCTTCTTTGGAATGGAAATTAACAAGGACAGAATCAGGATAATTCAAGGATGAGTAGATGAAATCATTAGGAGTAATTAGAAACTTGAATAAATGAAATGGAAATACGAGAAGGAAAAATTAAAAATGAGTTTGTTTAAAAATGAAGTGGGCCTATAGGCCTACTATGAACACTAAAACTAATAAATACCTACATTTTATTGGTTATTTGTATATTTTTAAATTTATTTTTAGTCCCTTAGACAGCTTGATTATTAGCCACTACTTTAAGTTATGGAACAGTGGGTTTCTACATGAACAAATTTCCAGACCCTACCCAGGAATCAAACCCTGGACCCTATGCTTTACACAGCCTAGCATGCTAATCAATTCACCAGAGAGGCAGTCAAATTTGTTCGTTTTGTCATCAGTCTCTCGACTGGTTTGATACGGTTCTCCAAGCTGTTCTATCTTGCACAAGTCGTTTCATATCTACATACCTGCAGCATCTGACATCTTTTGTGTTTTCCTTTAAGTATTCTAACCTTTGCCTCCCCTTACAATTCACTCTCTCGATTATTAATACAGCAATACCTGGATGTCTTAATATAAGCCCCACTAGCTTATCCCTACTTTTGGTACGATGCTTCCATATACTAGCCTACTTCTTTCATCCACTCGCCAAAAAAACCTCTAAACTATTATTTTGTTCACCCACCTAATCATTAACATTTTTCTATAACACCACATATCAAAAGCTTCTATCATCCTCATCCTTTCCACAGCCCCTACCACCCTTATTTCACTCTCATATAATGCTACACTCCAAACATAGCGTTTTAAGAATCTTTTTCTAATCTGTACATCAACGTTTGCAGTCAGTAAGCTGTTTTTCATTTCAAAGGCCCTTCAGCTTTAGCAATCCTACTTTTGATATCACTTTTGTGCTGCTACCATCCTTTGAATTTAGGCCTACTCCTTTGATAGCAGAATTACCCAACTTCCTGTATGTTTTTGTTGCCTACTTTTAAATTTTGGCCTTGCACAGTATGTAAAGTATGTCAGTCCTCGCTGACAGTACATAAATTTTTCTTTTTAACCCGACATTTCCCTTGTAGTATTACATAAACAGTTCCGAGGGAGGTGGAGGGTTGTTTGCTGATGTTGGATCAAGTGGCCAGGCGGTGGGTTTTTGGTTGGTAAGGCGGTTGCGGCCTCCTTGGGGCTGGACATGGATGCCTCAATTGAGTCCAACACTACTTACCTTATCATGAGGGAGTGAACATGAGTTTTTCTCGCCGCCTCGGATAAAAAAAAAAAATTTTAATTTTGGTTGGCGAGATAGTTAAGGATGTAAAAGTGAAAGTTGCAGCTGGAATGTTGTTCGTCAGATTGCAGAACTTATAAAAAAAACCTGCCTGGGAGGAAAGAAATCTATGACAATTAAGTCAAGAAGTGGTTACGTGAAGATAAAGTCAATGAAATTACAAACAGTGACAACATAGAAATGGTGTGCAATGGAGGTGACAAAATCTCTTAAGAGGATGATAACAAGCATATAATGAGTCACTCTGAGCCATTCAAGACTATTGAATCTGAGATCAGTTATGTTCAACGTCAAAACAAAACAAGATGTGAAATGGAAGTGATGTAATTAAGAAGGTTCAGCAGTGTGAACTTCAAAAAACTTTAGCAGTGTGTGAAGCAGGCAAAAATCACAAGATTTTCAAGTAGATATAGTAGGCTATGTATTGATATGCTACAGGCATAATTGTAAGTAAACATTTTTAACAAACTTTACACTTTGTATTTTAAAGAGTACCTACAGTGTACAAATACAAATGCTAAGCCAATAGAAACATTCAACAACAAACGTGTTCATTATTTTTGTGGCCCTCTAGTGATTTATAAAATATAACCTTGTGATATCTAGATTGGCCGATCGCCATATTAGTCCAGATGTGACACAGGTTGTACTGTGTGTACAAACAATCATTTTCTATTTGTTTTTTTAGAATTTTTCATACTTACTTTCATATGATTTTTTTTGCAAAGCTGTGATTTTATTATTATTATTATAAATGGATTTAAATACTTTTCAAATATTAGTTTAAACTAAACTTCCTAATTATATTCTAATGTTTCTTAAGTATTATCTTAATTTATTGATTTTTATTGAACATATATAATTAAAAATAATGAGAACATTAATATACAAAAGGTAAGTTGTAGTGATATTGACAGCAGAAAAGTAATCAAAAAATTGACTTTATAAAACTGAACTTTTTGTAAACATGATTGATAATAATTAAAGAGGTGGTAACAAAATATGACCAATGAACATCACAATTTAGCTTGGGGAAATGACCTTGAGTATTGTAATAAAATATTTAGAGATAAATCTGACAATCGCACAAAAGCTCATATTTCTGTAATTTTAATTATAGTGAAGAGGATGATGAACCCACCTCACTCCTGGATTTCCCTAGTAAAAACTTCAGGGATTTCAAATGATTATTTTTAGCTGTTAACGTAAAATAAAACATCAAGAAAGCTATTTCAGTTTTAAGATTGCCAACTGGATTACAGTACTAAATAAAAATTGTCATTAACATTATGGGATATAGAAAATGTTCTCACTCAATAATTTTAATGTTTTTTTAAAATCACTGCTATCAAGCCAACTAGTTTATTTTATTAATACAAAACTTATACTATGTTTCAGCATTCACAAGCTTATGGTTATTGAATAATTATAAGTATGAAAGGAAATTATTAAAATTTTATGTACAATGTTACATTATAGTTTCTGTTAGTGTTGGTGATAATAAAACATAAATTTCACTTTAAGGTGATCAGTATAAAGTTATATAACCTGCACATAAGTAAAGTTGAGTAGAGTGAGTTATAGTAATTAAAAAATTAATTTTTTTCCATTCATGGTTAAAATGAATCCCTTGCACTGAATTACCAATACTACCTACCTTTGTTAAGACTGTCGCTTAAGGGTAAAGTTTTGTATTATACTCCCATAATACAAGAAGATTTGTTAAACCTACGAACATGTGCATAGAGACAACTGATTGTAATGAACCAAAATGGAAGTATGAGGTATTGTCTTTAAAATACTAATTGAAACTAAAGAAAAAAAATTAAGAATCTCTAATACTTAATTTTTCTAATTAATATAGATATCAGACCCGTGAAAAAGGTTATAATAAGTTAGATTAGAAAACAAAGTCAGGTTAGGTTAAAGGTTGATAATATGTCATTAGTCTCTCTGTCAGCTAACCTGAAATTATTGTTTTGTTACATTAAAACAAATTTAAACAGAATAATATTGTAACAAAATGTTAAAGAATAAACATAAAATGAAAGATTTTCACCATTAACCATCAAAGAAAATATAATAATGAAAAACCAAGAGAATAACACACTGAAGATTTTATAAATAAATGAATTATTTCATGAAATGAAAGAAGATAAAAAAATGGGTAAAATGAAGAACTTACAGAAGTCTAAGTATAAAGTAAAATTAACCTCTTTACTAACTCACCTACATAACAATTAGAATATTTTAAGGACACACACAAATTACTGGAAGTGCCAAAACTAATATTTTTTAAACATGCCAAACAATCGTCCTTACTGTGGAATGTTTGATGGATGAACTCAGTCTTAAAGTTGAGGAAGTAGTCTCACTCGTGTTTTCGGTTAACAAGTTTTGTTCGTTAATACTCTGTAAATGAAAAAATTGTGAATTAGAAAATACACAGTTTTATAGTAAAATATCAAACAGGTAGTTCATCGTAAGACAGTTGGAGTGTTAAATTATTTTCACTTGATCTGCCAGTTCCAGGGTTACAAAAATAGTTCTTTTTGTATCACTTGGTCAGCCAATTATGTGACTGAAGGATTTAAGAACAGAAGAGGTGGAGGTGTAAAAAAGACTAGTCAGAGCTATCCTCTGAGATTAATAAATTTCATATTTCATTATACAGCCAAAAATAGTGTCATTCAATTATTATCATTTTTTTAATTCAATTCAATAATAATTTAATTCAATTATCAATTATTATTATTATTCAATCAATATACAAAAGTAGTGTCATTCAATTCCTCTTAAGGTACGATTTCGATCCTCGCCACTGTGGCAACACGCTACCGCGTCCAATGCATCGTGCTGCCGTAGCAGCAGCATTATGCTTTCGAGTATTCCTGCTAGTGGCAGCTGCTAGACCAGTTGATCATAGAATGTGATACAATATACTACTCCTCCGACATACAACTTACAACATGTCGATTGTAAAAAAATGAGATTATGTTTACAAGCAGAAGAAGAAGAGGATGATAAGATATCAATGTTGGAGCTATTACGGAAACGCAAAACTGTATATAAAATATACATAACCTGCGAAGAGGGAGGTTGATTTCAGATACTTATCGAGCGGCACTTGAAATGTGATGAAGACCTGTTTAAAAAAATACTGTAGGCTAAATTACTCCCAATTCGAAATGGTGTTAAGTTTGGTGGCTGACGATTCAAAGAAGAAAAATTTTCTCCAATCTCTTTCCATATATTTTCCCTGAGTACAGCATCTTTATAACCCGCCGTACTAGCTTCATAAATAATTGGATGTTTGCAGACAACTTCAACCAGCTTTTCATCATCACACACCGAAAAAGTTAACATGATTGTCTGTATCGCTCGTTAGTTCTACTACACGCTGCTGCTGCCAGAGGCGCGGCCTGACGGCTGGACAGCTTGAGCAGCGCAGCTCATGCAGTGCCGCATGTGCTGCTGCGGTAGATATCGGAAACATCCCTATAACAAATGAATTGAACCAGTAGTTTGCAGCCACTGCTACGGCAGCGCAATGCAATGACAGCGGCAGCGTGCAGCCATGGCAGCGAGGATCGAAATCGTACCTTTAAAGAGTAGTTACAGAAACCTCTAATAGTTTTTGCCATAAATCAAAGGTTAGCCTTTTTAAAAATTGCCACCGGTCATGAGATGCATTGTCTCATGAAAGGATTTTTCATACCAGTAAGTTAGAAAAATTTCTGTATATTGTAATGATTTTCAAACAGCATACTAAATAATTGAACAGTGTTTTTATATACCCCTCACACAATTAATGCTATTGTAACAAAAATATTATTTTGAGAAAAATTCAATAAAAGCTCAAAGGCTCCCATCCGCTTGTGAATTATTTAATTTTGTTTATATTTTACTGCAGCAATTCTACATCACCTACAGATTTAAATTTAAACATAATATATTAGTAATTAAAATATATTATAACTAAACCAACAGAATACATGGAAAAAATAAACACTTAAGGGGGTTTTGATGAGGTTTGTAGATGTCATTTATAAAAAAAGTCACTTGCACAGGGCACTTCTTACTAACTGATGTGGGGCTGTTTACATGCGACTTGTTACAAGTGACATCTAGAAGCCAGTTCTACTCGCATTGTCTTCAGTTGTTGTTCTAGTAACCCTTGAACTACGGCTGGATTGATCAGCTCTGAACTGTGTGAAATATTTGAGTATCTACTGCTTTACACAACTCAGAGCTCATCAAGTTGTAATATTGGAATGGTATTTACATGGATTTTACACTCTTCCGTCTCTCACTTCATCAATGCCAGATCCCTCTGGTTTTTATTAGCGTAATCTTGGTGTTATGAGTTCCACAATATCTTGTATCTTTCAAACAGTTCTGAAAATTGTATTATTTAGTCTGAACTCCACGTAAGAGCATTACTCTTCTTTGTAGAGTCACACGTACTAGACATTACAACCTCAAAAGCTCGCAATCAACCAGACTGATTGAAGAACTGCAAACAACTGAACTAGAACCAGTGGCGTGTAGGAAGCTAGGAGCTGTTTAGATGGAGAGAGTAGCAAGTCACTTGTGGCCACATGATTAGAGAAGCGGGACAGTAGTAAAGTACAAGCTGCTTCCATTTTTCGAGCAGACCTAGAAAAGTTGGTCACTTGTAACATACCACTGCCTACTGTTTTATTACCACGCTTGTTGGTGTTTACACAAGGAAAGTTGCAGGCTTGTAACATGTCGTTTTCAAAATCCACTTATAAAAATATAAAAATGCCTCGTCTATACCCCCTTTACCAATGTTTAAAGCCCTTTCATGTAACTCATAATCTGTAGTAATGCATTTTGACATTTATTATGAATGTTGTCAGCATTCAGTTGTGCTAAAAGTTTAATTTCTGAGATAATTTCTTAAAATTTTACCTTAATTTAGTTATAACTTAACATTAATTACTTTGTAAAATTTAACTTACCTCTTCAAAATGGTTCTTTGATTCCTCGTGAGAAGATTTGGAAGACGTAACCACCTCTGTTGCTTCACAGTCAACGTGGGGATCATCATCCATTGCCTTTTCTTCTGAAAGTCTTAAAGACAGAGGTTCATCTCCATCTAAAAGTCCTTCAGAATCATTTTCTAAATCTGATATCCTTTCATTAACTGACAGATCATGAGAATTATTATTATTATTATTATTTATATATTTATGGCTAGTGTCTGATAATTCAGCCAAGGAACTTCTATAAGGAAAATCTAATGTATTTTGTACATATATTTCATTTGAACTATCATCACCTGAGGATTCACTAGATATACTATTGAATTGATTATCATCTAATAATAAACCAGCCTTAATTTTTTCATTCAATTTCTTTAATGTCATACGACAACGTGTTTTATGTTTTCTTTCTGATTTTGAACGTTTATTTTTACTACATAACATTATTTGTGAATTTTCTGCTTCTTCTAGTTCTTCTTTTGCACTTTTTGGTAACATTGCTGGTTTTTGTTTTAATAATCTTATATCTCTTTCTTTATCTTCTATTTCTTTTGTCAGTTTTATTAACAACCGTTCTCTTCCATCCTGTTCTTCTAGATATTTATCTCTTAATTCAGTTAATGCAATCTGTAAAAAAACCAATAGCAATTCATTTATATTATTGTCTACATAAACAGTAGTTAAAAATATTAAATTTAACAATTAACAGTATAAAATTATTCTTCATTAGGTAGAATTATATACTGAAACTTTATTTTTATAAATAGAGAACTTAAACATAAAAATTTTAAAACAACTTATACTTAATAAATTTAACTGATAAAGGTTTAAGGAAAAATGAAAGGATTACCTGGATTTTGAGAGTCACAAGGAAGGAGAAGTTCATGCAGGTGATATCTTGATATCCTCATGCAATTTATTTGATATATAAAAATGTAACAAATATATTTATTAAACTTTTTAAATTATGAAAAATGCTGTTAAATGTATTTATATTAAAAATAAATTTGTATATATTATAAAATGTACAAATATTTTATCTATTCTAATAGTATAAAGACAAAGTGTGTTTTTTGTGCAGGCTAATTTCCAAAACTACAGAATGAATTTTCATGAAATTTTGATAGCATATTCGTATTTATATTCACAGTAACAATTTCTTTTTAAATTTTCAAAATTGTTAATCCTAAGGACCCTAATGACGATTTTCATAAATATGTGTGTGTGTGTGTGTGTGTGTGTGTGTGTGTGTGTGTGTGCGTGCGTGTGTGTGTGTGTGCACGCGTGCGTGCGTGCGTGTGTGTACGTATTGCTGTTGAAGTAGATGAAGGGTATTGATGATGGCGAGAGACATACGCAGAAGGAAATGATCATGATCAAAACATTGTGTGTGTGTGTGTGTGGGTGCATGCACATGTAGTTGGGGTATACAGTCGACTAGCAGCTACACAATCTCATACATTTTTATTAAAAAAAAAATTGATTATACATGCTTCATGCGCGAAGCCATGCGGGGTATGCTAGTTCTCCAATACGTGTATGTTGCAACCTATTCAATTACATACAATTAGCAACACCAAGGCCCAATATTCTGGGACTTTCTTGATGGTGAGCTTAGAAATTTCAACTCATAGAATAGGTGAGCACTAGTCAGTCTGTAAAGAGTATCAGTGTTCAAAAACTTTTACTGGAAAGTTAAAAAAGTCTTTTGCTGATCAGAGTTGTGTGTTTTATTATTTTAAAGTAACAAATTAAACACAAATGTGATGGTGAATCTGTGGCAAGTTTGAAAAGGATTAAAACACTAATATCCATAAAATTACATCAATAACATGAGTTAATAGCAATGTGGTTTGTTTCTGATGTAAATCGTGGGAGAAATTGTTTACATTAAAATTATATTTATATTTAAAAATCTTTACATCAAACCCAGGGAATTTGGTTCAGAATTCAATTGCTTTACCATGTCAAAACCTTAAGATGATTGAATAAAAGTTAATAAATATTTTATTTTAAATTTAATTCATACATACTAAACACATGAACAATTTATAGAATTCAACACAATTTATTAATCAATGTGTTTCAAAAAATTTCATTAAATTGATTTTTATAACAATCAAGATATTTTTTGATTTTTAACTCAATGGGGAATAATTTAAAAATGACTGAAATTTTTACTATATTAGATATTCTAAAAAATACTTTACTTAACTAATTAAGACTAAGCACATTAAACATTAAAATTTATATAATTTTAAAAATAAATGTAATTTAATAAAAGGTTCAAAAGGTACCTGGAAGATTATATAGGGAAAACCAAAATAATTGGTAAATATTAAGGAATAGATAAAAGAATATTATTTGGAGATCCATGCATGGTCACATCAGGATGGAAAAAGGCTTATTTTGTTAAATGGTAATATTATTCTACTAACCTCTAAAGTTTGAACTTCTTCACGAAGTTCACTTATAGTACATTCATTTTCTAATACTTCCTTATTTAATTTACTTATTTTCCTATTTAATCCACTCACCTGGAAAATAAGAAAATCAATTACTACAATTATAAAATTTATTAACACATTCAGAGCAATGGCATATAATACTCCTATTCTCAATTCTCTTTTCTGCTATATTCTGACCAGAAGGAGGTCGATACACTTTTATGTCCCTTATTTATGAGAAACGTATTTTAACAATATTTTTTAAGCTCAGAGCCTTTGCTGTTTCTTTACGTGATTTTCCAATCATTTTCTACAATTTTTTACTAATTTTGGTAAGTATAATTTATTGTTATTGCTGCATTATTTTCTAGATTAAATTTTTATATTATAGACAAAACAACTGTAACAGAAATATTATGAAAGATTAAAATTTAGCAGTTTATTTGCAGTTAAAGGCAGAAAAGCATTAAAGTTTCTATTTTTCTTGCTAGATACTCATGTAGGTAATTGACTGAGTAACACTAGCAAGAAAAATATAAACTTTGATGTCATTCTGTCTATAATTATGCGTTAACTGTTAAATTTTAATTAATAATACATTTTTGTATAAAATTGTTTGTTGATATCATTAACTAAATCAAGGAAAATATAGCAATAAAAATAATAACATATATATATAAAAATTAGTAAAAAGAAAAATTGTAGAAAATGACTGGAGAATCTCACAAGAAAATGGGAAAAGCACGGAGCTTAAGAAATATTGTTAAAATGTGTTTCTCATATAAAAGAGACGTATAATTGAACCAACCTTCCTTGCGGACAAAATATAGCAGACAATAGAACTGAGATTATATTATAACTTGCACAATGAACATTCATGGGGAGAAGAAAATCCTCATGAAGTAGTGGAACAGAACTTTTAATACCGATTTAGTACCAAAGTCTGGTGTGGCCTTTTGCCCAATCAGCTAATTAGACCGTTCATATTGTGTTCGACGTGCCACATTGGATCTCAACCACAATATATAGTAGCCTCTGCACTGAATGCGTTAAGTTACTTTTACACTAGTAGACAAGTTAAAAAATCTTCACTACTTATTGTATTGTGATGAGTTCAGGATGTATAGTATGTGATATGGGGCATAAACTATCGAATGTGCAAACACTGGTAGTATGAGAGCAAAGGCACCTACCTGTCTGATGCTATTATGCTCAATTCTACCCAACATGTGGACATCAAGAAAAGTGCTGTGTGGAATGTATTGCAGAAGTTTGAAATCTTTTAGAAATATATGAAATGATTTACGTTTTATTTTTAAGATTAATTAATGTGCTATTGAGCGAATTTTTTAAATTTTTATTAGTCATATCCGAAATTATACATTAGTGTCAATGAAAATCACATCACGCCTGAACTTTCTAGAGTTGAAAAAAAGGGAAAAGAAATATTCGATTCAGGAAATTAAAAAAGCAACACAAGTATAAATCTCATAATCCTAAATTGACTGCAACAGAAAATAGTAAATACAATAGTCATTTATAAATAAATTTTAGCAGTTTTAATCTAAATGACTGAATGGAAACACCGTTCTGAATTTCAATTTTTAATTTAAGAAGGTGGTACCATCGAAACGCATGCGAGTTTTTTAAACTTGAAAAGCAACCTAAGGTAATTTTTTTTTTTTAGGTTTAACGTTTGATGGTTTAAACTAAGGTAAGGTGATAAATTTCATCTATTCTGTGAAGAACAATAGTCTATAATTATGTGTATTTTTTTAATACAGATTGTAAATAATTTTATCTTCTCTGGAAAAAATTTTTAAATCTTTGCAGTCAGTTTAAATAACTAAAGAGTTGGCATTAGTGAAAAAATACTCTAATTCATTAATTTTTTAACTTACCATATCACGATTTTCAAGACTAAAGAGTATAAAACCTGCTAATGTACAAACACATTACTTTTCTTTTAAAAAAAAATCACAACTCTTATTTTAGCTTTAGTGACTTTGGTAGCAGCTGCAGAAATACGTATGGGAATGAAACAATTATTGAAAAGGTTGATTTTAAAACATGCTAAGTTGTTATTTTGGTATTTTTAGTTGATAAAATTCTGAACGTGTAAATCTGTCAGCTGACATGATCATATTTTACAAACTGTAATCTGTTGTTCAGTTATGAAAGTGTTGAAAGTTCAATTCTTTCCGAAACAGTCATAATACCAGTGTTATAAGCATAACATGATGCTGGAAAAATCAGGCAATATCATCAGATGGTGGAAAGACAAGAAACATTGTACGGAGCAGAAATACTGACAACTTATCTTGGACAGTAGTATCAATAAAATAATGAGAATAGAAAGGAGAGTAGTTTGGAACATCGTAGGACCTAAGAAAGAAAAAGACGATTACAACAGACCCTATTCCAACAAAGAGATATATAAAAAAAACTGAAAACATAATTCATGTAATGAGAAAAAGGAGACTCATATTTGTTGGATATGTGGCAAGAATGAACGATAGCAGATTGACAAAGCAAATTTTTGATAAAATAATAAATCTCAAAACCAAACCAGCATCGTTTGCAGTAATATTGAATGACCTTAAAGATGGAAAAATTGACACAGAAAACATACAGAATAGAGAAAAATTAAAAAAAAAAACCAGATTGATCTTCAAGGGAGAGAACAAAAGATAAGACGTGAACCCCACAACATTGAACGACTCTAGAAGGAAATATTCAAAAGAATGAAAAGATTATGGGAGAAAAGGAAATGTGAACAAAATTTGAAGATGTAATTAAAATATTAATTTGGCATGCTTTCCCTAAAGGGTTATTCGGGGGTAAAAAGTAAATTTATTTTGTAAAGTTAAAATTAATTTTTCCTAAAATGGTCATAGTGTTCTACCTTTTGGCACAGTATTTGGTTATAAAAAAAGAGAATACAAAAATCGCTAACTAAATATATGAGAACCACAGGAGAACTGTTACAATTTGTAAAACCATGTTACCCTAAATATTTTTGGAAAGGACTGGAGATTGATGAACCTTATAAAAGACGCTGCAATTTTTAATGTGAGAAAAAGTACTCATGAGTAAAATAGGGTGCATGGGTGATATTGCCAAGAATATGTAAGAAGGAGGGATGGTGGTGAACTTATTGTCTTGATAAAACTAGTGTGAAGTAAAATTATCAGCTTAAGTTTTAAATATTGTAAATAGATTACAAAAATGTTGTTTAGCAGGAGAACTATTGGTAAAGCCAAAATTGATTAATTGAAAAATGTGCGTTTTTGATTTCATTTGTTTTTGAATCAACTCTTCAATTATATGAGTGATATTAAAATTTACGAGTATTTGTTTTTGGAATATCAAATCAAGTTAAAGTATACATGAGAAACCATGTTTACTTAAATGATAAAAACATACAATTCATCTTAATTTAAAAAATATTTTCTATCTGTGACATTCTATTATACAATACCTCAACAGAGTAATCAGCTGCATCATTTTTCCTACTCCTTTCAAGAAATTCTACTTCTTTCCTGAGTTCTTCAGTTATTCTTTTTTGATCAGAAAGTTGTTGCCTTAAACGTGGTTCAGTACAGTTTTTTATGAAATTTAATTCTTCTGAAGTGCCTGCCAATTCACTACAAAGTCTATGTTCTTCTTTTTCAAAAAGTTTTTTATCTAATTCTCTTTCAGCTAATTTAAATTTTAGGTCTTTTATTTCAGTTTCTAAGCAGTATATACGATTATTAAGTTGTTGACTCATATTTTTCTCTCTTGATAATCTCAATAATCGTGCTTCAACATCTTCAAGTTCTTTTTGTTTTTCTTCCAGTTTACTCTCATTACACTGAATGCGATCTTTGTATTGTTGTTCCATCGATGCCCACATTTCATCGGCTTGTTGTAATGTTTCTTTGTAATAGCTTTCTTTTAATTCTAAATGTTTAATTTTATCCTCTAATTCATCTTTTTCTTCTTTCAGTTTTTGAAGTTGTGAGCATAAATCTTCTTTTCCGTCCTGAGAACGTCCTACTACATTTGTCTTCTGTGATAGCACTGTGGATTCATTGAGATCAGAAGGCAGTCCTGCAGAATCCTGTATTTCACTACATTGTTCACGTGAATCTTTATTTTGTACAGATTGACTTGATTTAAGATTTCGTATTTTTGCTTCTAAATCGTCTCGTTCACATTTCAGTGATTTCAATTGCGAAGCTATTGCTCTACCTGTCTGAGCTGATTCTTTCCTCTCCATAGATAATTTAGGCTTATGACAGGAAATTGAAGAATGGTAAGAACTTTGAGAAGGAGATCGACCTGGAGGAGTTGTTGTTCTACCCATTTCTGCTTTTGAATGTTGTAATAAGAATTCTTCCTCAAATTGTGCAGTACGATCTAAATCCTCAAAAGTGCTTTTTAAATGTTCCTCTACAGGTTTCAATTCATTTAAACATCCTTCAATGTCATCATCATTTATAACACTACTATTGCTAGCTTTGTTCTTCATATTTGAAGATCTTGATTTCTCCAAACGTTCACAATCTTTGTATAAATCACTTTTTAAATTCACAAGATTACTGTATAACTCTTTCACTCGTCCATTACTTTTAAGTTTGTTCGATCTATTACTTTGATTACTTGTTTTCGAACTCTGAGGCAACATTCTCGAAGAATGGCTACCACAACTATGATTTTTTTTATCCATTTTATTATTTATTGTTTGTTCAGTTTTCCATGTATTATAAACAATTAAAGCAGGTATAGTTCCTTCTAACATTTGATTTTTACATCGCGCTTCCACTTCCTTTTCTTCTAGTTCAAAGTTACGTTGTTCGTAACACTGAACAAGAGCTTCCATTTGAGATGCATGTTGACGTGCTTCTATACGTTTCTTTTCTTCTTCAGCAAGACAACTTTTCACATTTGCCAACGATCTGGCATTTTGTTGCAATTGAACTTGAAGATCACTCTTCTTTTCACCTAGGGCACTTAATTTAACTTCCAGTCTGTAACAGAAATACAACATGGTGTAAGACACTTAAATGACTTTCTCTTGCAAATAAACCGTTTTAGATATTTAGACTAATATTTGTGAGAAGTGTATGTAATATTTATTTCACAAATTCGACATGAAAACATAACTTTCTTTGCCTGTATTTCAAGTCTGTAGGGTAAAAGAAAGTAATAATGGTAACCATATCCTAAATTTAATAATCTTTTTTGTTTTACATCCAACTGTTTTGTAAATTACTGCTAATGCAGTATAATAGATGAAAATGATTGATGAAAAATGTCTAACCTTACAGAGAATCGAACCTAGGACTTATTATTTATTGTTTGTTCAGTTTTCCATGTATTATAAACAATTAAAGCAGGTATAGTTTCTTCTAACATTTAATTTCCTTCTAAAATGGCGTAGAAACCAGTTGGCTTCTATGTTTAATTATGTGAATTGATGGAACAAGGAGATTCAACTGTGGAAGCCCTGGCTAGAAAATTGAGGTAGAAAGATTCAGAAACATGAGAGAAAAATTACTCAAAAGTGATGGGAGGAATAAACTGGCAAGAAGGATGCAGAATAGGAATTTGTGGAGTCAAACAAGGGGGGGGGGCATTTATTCAACACTGGATGGTGACAAAATCTGATAAAGAAGAAGAACACAAACTTGAAATTACAAAAGAGACTGCTACACATTTGTAAAACTAAATATTATTTAATTTAAATTAAAGACAAATCAGATTAAGAAAACAATGAAAACCTACCAATTTTCTCATAGGTAATTAAATTTTTCATTAATTTTCATAACATTGACGTGTCTGTTATCTGTTAATGTAGTGATGTTATACTTTTTTAAATTAATTTAGATTTAGATGAAAATTGTTTTAAATATGTTTAATTATTGCTAGGTTACAAATAATATTTTACTATTTCTGTAATGATGCAAGCAAGCGTTCTTTCGTTTTTAGTTTTATTTTAAGTCATATCAACATCTAGGTCATTAGTCACTATTATTGGTTACTTTAAAAGTAGGTTTTAACATGTATCTAATAATTTTGAGATACTAGTTGGGAATTGAACCTGGCACCTTTTGTTTTGTTGTCCAGCATGGTAACATCTTCTTTTTTTTATTTATTTAAAGTCGCATCAACTGCTTGGTCATTAGCGACTACGGTGGATTATGTACCATTTACTGTGTGATTTGACATGTGAAAATTTTCAGACCAGGAATCGAACCCAGGACCTCCTTGTGGCAGACCAATGCACTAACCACTATGCTACGGAGGCGACCAACATCTTTCTTTCATCATTCATAGTTTTTGATAAATTTTATTTAATATTAATGGAATTGCTTCTTATATAAGTTTCCCTCGATCCTCCAGGTAAATTCTAGAACAGTTTCATTTGCTTGCCATGGAATAGCTTACTTTTCCTTTACCTTACTTCCACAATTCTATCGTTTGGCTTATTGAATTAAAAAATTTTCATAATTTGTACGATGTAGTTTGATTTATTTAATAATGTTTCTTATACATTTTAAACTTCAAGATAAGAAAACACTTTTAGAATATTTTTATCTGGAGTATTTTACAATGTAACTGAAACGTAGGTGTCGGGAAAACAGGATAAAACCTTGGATGCAATGAAAATGTGGCTATGGAGGTAAAAGCAAAAGGTCAACTAGACCAAAATTCCCAGAAAACTTTATTATGAGATGGATAATTATGTTTTACTGGGAAACAGATGCAAAAGAGAATTCATTGCAAGCTTTAAGAAAAGAAAAGCTAAATTTTTGATAATGATTAAACTGGAGATAATTTTTATGGGTATAACAATAGTATGGTTAAAATAGTACACTACTAGGATAAGAAGTTAGATCTGACAAAAGTAATACAATGTATAACTTCTAGTTCTAGTATGTATACTTCTAGTATAACCTATGATACACAAACATGGGTGTTCATTAAGGAGAACATTAATTTTAACTAGCAAAAACACCTCATACCATGGGAAGACTTTTGATCGAGATAACACTCCGAAAAATTAAACCAGTAAACATAATAAATATTAAGTTAGTGATATCTACAAAAAAATTATTCAGCAGATATCAGAATAAAAATTATTCATTTAAGGGTTAGAAGATAGAATGTTATTTTATTTTTTTAGGGTTTTTGTACATTTATTGCTGCCTCCCTTCTCTCAATCTTCACGTCCACTTGTCCTAATCAATCACATCCTCCTCTTGAAGTCTACTCTTTTCCTCATCTCATAAGGACCGCTGGGGTCTGACTCTCTTTTACCTTTCCACTGTCTGTTAGGTGCTCTATCCATTCGCTTCACTTACATGTCCATACTGTATAAACGGTTTTTCCTCAATATAACTTAAAACATTGCTTTATATCTCCATTTTTTTAAAATCTTCTGGTAACTTGGTAAAATCTTGTCAACTTCACCTCCAGAATTACATCTTGGTCTAATTTTTCTTACCCCTATTTCTTTTATTTACCACTCAACTCCCAGCCTTAAAAGTTATTTTACTGCATACTATCGTGTTAAATGTACTTCTTTTCATATATTTTTGTGAAGCATTCATTCATCCTATAATATTGAGTTAAGTTGCCTTATTAATGTTTTGGCTTGCCAAAAATTTGTACTTTGAATAAAATACTTGGCATTTTCAATCTCAAAGAACGGAAGCTTGGAAAATGGAATAGTTTTAATTAAAAATGGAAACCATGGCAAGAAGAAGAGGGTAAGGATGATCGCTGCTGTGATTAGAAGATGACATGAAGAGAATGGTGGGATTTTACTGGAAACAGAATACAAGAAACAGGGAAACATTAAGAATTTTGGAGTAGGCTTATGCTCAATGCTGTATAAATTGGGTTATCTAATTAAATTTAAGTTGCTGGATAAAAGAGAATAGGAAAGCCTGAGAAATCAAGAATGAAAATGTAATATTATATATTTTATCAACTTAAATTGAAATAAAAGTGCTGAAATTTGACTTTTACTTACTTTTGGCATCGTAGTCTTGTATCATTTTCAGCTTCCTCAAATTCACATTTTTCTTCCTCTAATCTTCTATTTAAATCTTCTAAATAAGCGCACCTTTCTTTTAAATGTTTGAGCTGTGCTGATAACAATATTTCTTTTTCTAATCTTGAATTTAGTCTTCTAATTTGTTCATCACCACTGCTTTCATAAATTGCTAGTTTATTTTCTAATATTTCTACCCTATCTCTATAAAATAATAATTCTTTTAAATCAGAACTTTGACACTGATCGTCCTCTCCAGGGGACCTCAGTAAACGTTTATTACCACCTTGTTCTTCAATTCTTTCACGGATTTGTTTTAATTTACGTATTTCTAAACTGAGATCACCTCCTGGTCCCACTTCCAATTTTTCTGGACTCCAGTCGGTTTGAGTCCATCGACAGCAATATTCTGGTGATTCTTCAAATATGCCACTTTCTTGTAAACAATCTGCATCTTTTAACAATCTTTTAATCGGTAATTCTTCCTTAGTTCTACCATTCGTTTGCGTTAAATCTGTAAATGGCAGAACTGTGGCTATTATTCTACTTTGTGATTTTGTTGATTCTGAGGCTAGTGCTGGTATTTCTGAGATAGATTTTGTCTGAAAAAAAATAAAAAAAATCTTGTGAGAAACACTTACACGACTTTCTCTTGCCAATGCAAATAATAAACAATACAACCTCAAAAAACATAACTTATTTTAATCATGAGAAAATGATGCAAAATGAAAATCAATCTCAGTTTGGCTTCAAAATATGGAAAATCACTCTTTCATGCTAAATTAGTCTCTGTAGAGAAAAACGCTCTGAATAAAAGTTGTAGATTTATTAATTTTCTATAAATTTGATTATTACACTATAGTCGAAAATGCATACTAAGGCTGAAATCTTAAAAAATCAATTTTTTTTAAATTTTCATGACAAAAAACCAGAAAATTACTGATTACCGCTAAACTAAGCATTATACAAAAAAATATTTGAAATAAAATTTGTAGGATTTTTAAATCTCTACAACTTTTAATTTATACATTTTTGTGCTGAAATGCATATTAAAGCCGCAATCTTAAAAAAAAACAATTTTTTTATGTGAAAACAGCTTCTCCAAGAATTTCAGCAGACATGACGCCTACCCTATCTTGTAAAGCATAAAAAATTTAGTAAACGAGGGATTTTTTAAAAAAAATCGTAAGAGCCGTTTTTGAGGAAATTGCAAAAAATGAAAAATGACATGAATAAACTACTACTTCTGGCTGACTGATTTTGATGAAAATGTTAGTGAAGTGTCCGGTGGTGGTAGCTAACTAAAGTTTCAAGTTTCAACTTTGTACGATGTTCCTTCTTGAGATATTTTGTTCACACATACACACACACACACACACACACGCGCGCACACACACACGCACACGCACACACATACACACATACGCGCGCACACACACACACACACAGACCGATCGATAAAAACATGTTTTTTTTTTTGGTTCAGGGGGTCTGAAAACGTGTAGATCCGGTGAAAACTTAATTTCGTAAAATCGACATGAAAACAACACTTTGCTTCCTATATTCATATTGGCAAGAGAAAGTAAAAATGTAACACTAAAAATATATATACAGTATATAAAGACAATAATTTTTTTAGTTCGTCACATCAACAGCTTTATCATTAAAGCTGTCAATGCATCACCCACTTCTGTGGGTTATTGCATAACCGAGTATTTTACCTTGTATTTTTTATAAGAATAGGTCAAGAGGTTGCTGTGATTAGAAAAAAGCACCTTTGAGCCAAGTAGCCTAAATCAAGGTAATACACACAACACAATGTGTCAAGGTGACAGCACAATGTACCCTTTGGGTCAAAGGGAAAATGTTCTCAACCTGCTGATTAATAAGTCAATAAAAATTGTAATGTATTGCAGATCCTAGCTGTGAATCTTACCTAGGGTCTTCTTCTTTGAAGTCTAGTGCTCTAACCATTGCACCACAGTGCAGAATACATTTATATACGTATAATACATTTATCTATCAATAACTAGTTGTAGTGAATTAAAAAATACATTTTTGTGGATCATGATTACGCATAATTGAAAATTACAAATATTCTACAATAATTATCTATTTTGGATAAACTTATCTAAAAGTTCTTATAATTATATTTTTAGTGCAACTGATACATCTGTAATTCACATGACGATATTGGTTTTATATAAGAACGTATACATAAGATTCTATAGCATCAATGGATGTATAGTACATAAAAATTAGTTTTATAAAGTTCAAATTAAATTCTTAAAATTTGGAGGAAATACAAAAGTTGAGATTTGTTTTTTATCTTTGTTTATTTAACGTCGCATCAACTACAGTGGTAATTAGCGACAACATTGGGTTGCAACTGTGAAGGATGAAATGATTTTTTTTGTAACATATGAAAATATGCCATTCCTGAGTGGGACTCGAACCTAAGACCGGATGATGAGAGGTGAGCATGTTACCAACTACGCTAATTTGGCCAGCAAAAGTTCAGATTTACTTCCACTTTTTGGCAGGGGTCCTACGGATTCACCACTTCCCATATCCTACAGTCCATTGTCTTCCTCCCTTCTCAGTCATTCTTTCTGAGATTCTTCATAAGCGTAGTGCCTTGCATTTTCTGTAGCTATATTTTCCAAGGGTGACTTCTTCTCCTATTTTCTGGATGGAACAGGAACGATCTTTGAGTCATCAGTCCACTGCTATTCATCATACATGCCAATAACATACTAACTGTCTGGTCTCTATTCTGTCAACTATAACCTCTTGGGACCTAAGGTATTTTTTTTGGTTGCATATGTGAGGTGGAAAGTGAAAAGGGACCTCTTGTTAGAAGAAAAATGAGTAGTTAGGGTCGATATATTTGGGTGTTTTGTAGATTAATACAGTTTACTTTAACAGGTTGTTTTTTTTAATGTAATTACTGCTGTAGAAATAACTACACAATAAAAAAAATATCTATTCAAAAAAATCAAGATATTTGGTAAAGAAGAATGCTGAGACCTTCCGATGCGTATCCTGAGCCTGAGTCAGACCTACTGAACTCAGTTGCAGAACACTAAATAAAAGTGAAATTAAAAGAACGTTCAGCAATGTCATATATCAACATTTTTAAAAACAATTATTATAATTTCTATGTGCAATTTGTTCTTAAATATATAAAATTTAGAAAAAGTTAAGCAGGGCCTAATAGTTTAAAATGCAATTAGCATCAATTTTTTTTCGAAACCTTTTAATCTGCTGTAACTTACATAAATTTTGAGAGGAAAGTATGAATTTTGCACCAAATCAGTCAAAATTTAAAGAAAATTTTAAAGCTCAAAATATACATTTTCGAAAAGAGGTCGCTTTCCGAATTCCGGCTCACATATACTGAGACCCAACACTATAGTATACTATACTTGAAGATTACTTTAGTTTTGAGTCCTGACATATCAGTAGTGATATGCATTGGTAGAGACCTGTACTATACCTGTATGGTGCAAGGATTGAGTCCTGAGAAATTTTTTTCACTTGTAGATGTAGTTGAAGCAATGTCTGCCATTTTGATAGGGATAAACAGAATACAAGGGAAACATCATTTGTAGTTCAATAAAGACCCAAACGATGGAGTGCACTGGTAAAAAGTCAAATGTAGTGTACTATACCATTGGTCTCAACCAAAGCACCGTCAAAGTGAGTGTTGGTCGGTGGCAGCGAGAGGTGAATTAGGCTACGGTTCCCTTCCACATCCCACTGACAGAATGTAAATTTTTTTAACCCGACATTTCCCTTGTAGTATTATATAAACAGTTCTGAGGGAGGTGGAGGGTTGTTTGCTGATGTTGGATCAAGTGGCCAGGCGGCGGGTTTTGGTTGGTAAGGCGGTTGCGGCCTCCTTGGGGCTGGACGAGGACGCCTCAATTGAGTTCAACACTACTTCCCCCATCGTGAGGGAGTGAACATGAGTTTTTCTCACTGCCTCGGTTTAAAAAAAAAGAAAACCACAATTGTTATTTTTTTCATTAGGACTCAAAGCCAGGCACCATGTAAAAAGCTGCTGGGTCTCAATCAATGCAACTATACTGTCAGGTCTCAAGAGGATAATATCCTGATAACTGATCTGTTGCCTTATGACATCTCTCACAAGCTTCACTTCACTCTGAAGACCCTGTACAATCTGAGCAACAACTCCATCACTAAAGCCTCCAGCTTTTGTTTATTCCAGGAGCTCATTTGCCAGCATTCAGCACCATATAGTTATGAGCTGAAATACAGATTTAGCCTCTAACTTTTTCATTCTCATTTGTGTTTTATGGGACCTAATAAAAAACATTTTGTCTATTAAATACACTTAAAAAACTTTTGAGGACGTAACGTTTCGTTCATAATTCAAAAACTGTTAATTTTTTAAACAAACTAATTCAAATTTTATTAAGTGTGTTAATTATTTTGGTTGTGTATTTATTGGATTAGAATAATATAATATTTTACCAAATCTGGAGACATGGTAGCGAGTGTTGCTTCAAGTCTGGCTTCGTAATGTCTAAGAAGAGCTAAACCTTGTTGGATACTAATTCTGTCAGAAATGTTTTCCATACTTTGACACAGAAGTGATAGTTTACTCTTGATATCTCTATTACTTGGTTCCTGCAACAACAAAAAGTAACAATCACTGTAATTTTTCTGCTTCTACAAATTTTTTAGTAGCCTTAACAAAACTTAACTAAAATTTATTTACTTATAATTTATTTGTATTGCTTATTTTTATTTATTTATTTAATTATTCATACATAAATGCTAGTAAATATTTTACACGTAAATTCCTATCTACATTTAATAATTCCGTTTCTCAGCAAAGGGAAGTGTTGTCCATTTGGTGATAGCTGCATTTATTAGCTTCTAATACTAAACAAATCAATCAAATTGTAATAACAGGTGTTTCAGAAAAGATGCAACTAAAACAACTCATCAACACATCGTCTACAAACTTTTAGATGATGTGAATGTAGATGTAGAACCTTTTCGTTCATGTATTTTTCATTATTTTTATTGTCAATATTTATTATCATTAACTTATTGGCAAGAAAAAGTTGTGTGAGTTTTTTACACCAGATTTTGGTCTTTATTTTTCCTCAAATCAAAACAGACTGAAAATAATAATACATATAACTACAATAAAAAAGAAACTACCTTGTATTACTGCATCAAAATAATTTATATTCAAAAAGCATAATAAAATTAATATTAAAATAATTGTAATTTTTTTATTTAACTGAATTATACAAATAACTAATTTTAATCAGGGGATCAGTCTTTTAAGTGTGGGTTACAAGATTTATTCAAGGATTGTGGGCAACCGTATGAGGGTCATAGCGGAGGCACTTTTGGGTGAAGAACAGAATGGTTTCAGGAGTGGTTGCTCATGTACAGATAATGTCTTTACAGTGAAGAGATTAATTAATTGAGAAACGATGGGAATTCACTTTTGAGATGCATATGGCCTTTATAGATTTTGTAAATGCTTTCGACAGGATTGACCGCAATACTTTTTGGTAAATCTTGAGGGAATGGGGTTATCCTTCTCGTTTAATAAAAGTGGTTAAGACTCTGTATAAAGGTACGCAAATAGTGATAAATACAGGTATAAAATGTTTAGATAAAATACTCGTAGATCAAAGGTTGAGACAAGGGTGCAGTCTATCACCTACTTTGTTTAATATATATATATTGACTAAGTTTTAAAAAAGTGGAAAAGTGTGGTTAGTCCTGGGGTTAGAATAAGTACTGACGATTACCTCAATCCATTGCTATTTGCGGATGACATGTGGATCATACAGGAGAGTGAAGATGAGCTTCAAAAAGCAGTTTATGTTTTAAATTATTTATGTAAAAAGTATAATTTACGAGTTTTGGTTACTAAACCAAAGATTATGGTATTCATAGAAAAGTATCCCACTTGTTCGAAGATTGTTTTAGACAATTTAGTATTAGATCAAGTCTCTCACTATAACTGTCTGGGCTGCAATGTCAGCTTTGATAGGGGCTTGGATGTCGAAAATAAAATAAGTAAATTTCAAGCTATTTGTGATACCATTAACAGGACACTGGGTAACAGAGCTAGAACAGAGACAGTAGTGAAGTTCTACAAGGTAATGGCAGCCCCAGTCCTTCTTTATGGAAGTGACTCATGGGTTACCACAAAACGCCAAGAAAGTAGAATCCAAGCAGCTGAAATGAGGTTTTTAAGAAGGGTGAAGGGCTGCTCGAGGCTGGATCTAATACATTATGAGGAAATTAGATCCAAGTTGGGTGTATTTAGCTTGAATGAAAAAGTGGAGGAGTTCCGGATCAATGGAGGTAACATTTTGAATGGCTGCCAGAAGAGGGAATACCTCTAAAAGTGATGGCATCTGTTCCAGTTGGAAGAAGGGAGGTGGGAAGACCTCGAAGAAGATGGCAGTGTTTGTGTAGACCTACAGGATGGTTTGTGTGTTCGGAACAGGCTTATGCCTAATCCTTGATAGTAAGAAGAAGAAGAAGACTAATTTTATACTTCTGATACAAAATTCATTTATCAAATTTTTTGGTATGAAATCGATATAATTTTAATATGAGAAGCTCCAGATGGGAAGAGAGATTTTGGTAGACCCAAGAAGAGATGAATATAAATAGATTGTGACTTCGGAACAAGCCTTATTTGGAAGAAACCTTTTAATATAAATCTACATAAATAAATTCAAGTGAAATTTAAAAAAAAGAGTTAAGTTGGACCATTGATTTTTTAAAAATATAATAATAAATTATCAAAAGATTATTTGTCCTTTATTGCACGCTCGTTGAATTAATAATAATATTAAAATAAATTAATAATCTTATTTTAGATATAAACATTTCAGACATAAAATAAATCACAAACCACGTAAAATCATAACTCGATTACACACAGAGCTACGTTACTTTGTTTAATGAAACAGACAAGATGATAAAAACAAAGTAGTAGAATACAGTCACGGATAGATTGTTACTAATCCCTGAAAGTACTACAACATTTTCCCACGCTCCTTGGCAATGATCCAGAGGATCGTCATCACCGGCTTTATAATCCTTGGCTGGATAAATTAAGTGCGCAGCAACTTACCGACGACTACATGACGTCATCAGGCGTGACAAGATTTGACCTACTCCGACTCCCGCGTAACCAAATCAGGATTGACCACACAGCTGGCATTACAATCAGTGGGTACTTACTCTACCCTTACTATTACGTACCTGATAAAAATTATTATATATAACACGCACCATGGTTTTTATAACCATGAACAAAACCATAGCAAAAGAACTATCTTTTATGTATTTCACATAAACTTAATTTTGAAAACTTAATTTCTTAGAGTAAGCCTAATCGTAAAGTTGATTAATTCAATAACTAAAAGCACAACATCTTTTCTTTTCAACCGTTAAAAATAAAACCGTTTAATTTTACAAGAAAATTTTTAAAAATTATGAAATTTATTTTAGGTAACATAATTTTATAAAAACGATCATACACGAATTAGAAAGAGCAAGGACAAAAAAAATATAAAGAAGGGCACATGAGCTAATCCACAAATGAAAATTTTTCCAAATCATTGAACCGGTAACGAAATGTAATTAAAAAGAAAAGAATATTCATCCGCGGTCATTAAAATGTATATTAAATTTATATTAACACATTAAATGTATACAGAAACCCATGCATAAGGCGATTTTGGTTTTTGGGATTCAGTTAAGTGACACAGCATCAACTGTAAACATCGACATTTTTGAACGATTTCAGTTGATATAGCCTAGCGAATCATATTAGATTACCAATGCCGATGTAGAGTTCCTAGAAATTTGGATGTGAAAACGGTTCGTGAAGAAATACGTAGTTTCAATAATTACATAAAATGTCTAAAAGATAATCATCTATCGTAAAATCTGTTAGACAACAGCAACAAACGTTTTACCATACTGGATCTGCCAGGACGATTCTGATAGTGTGATTTTAATTTGTAAATAGTATCGTTTGTTAATATTTTTTAGATTATTGATGTAGGGAGGAGACATATAGAGATCAGCGGGATCGCCCTTTCCCACAGTGAATCAATCCTGTCCCAATCTCAGTAGGTAAGGTAGGCACACTAATTTCCTGAGCTGGTGATCAAAGAGATGAATAAAAGTGAGAGAGTGAGTGTTGGTCAGTGACAGAGAGAGGGGAATGAGGCTACGGTTCCCTTCCACGTCCCGCTGACAGTATGTAAATTTTTTTTAACCCGACATTTCCCATGTAGTATTATATAAACAGTCCCGAGGGTGGTGAAGGGTTCTTTGTTGATGCCGGATCAAGTGGCCAGGCGAAGGGTTTTTGGTTGGTAGGCGGTTGCGGCCTCCTTGGGACTGGACGAGGACGCCTCAATTGAGTCCAACACTATTTCCCCTTCCCTCATCGCGAGGGAGTGAACATGAGTTTTTCTCGCCGCCTCGGATAATACAAAAAAGAAAAAAATAGAAGAATATTGACGTGTTTGAGTGTGAATGTTAAACACAAACAAATAAACATTTCCAATAACCTTCAGGAAAGCACCAAATATGTAATAGGTATATTAATTTAATTCATTGTAAATAATTATTAAAATATAATGTCACATTCGATTTTTGCATAAATAGTTATGTAAACCTTCCAAAAATGAAGTAGATCGTACCATTTTATAAGAAATAGATTTAACCTAATTATTCTTTTAAAACATTCAGTTCTTCTCCGGTCATATTTCTCCTCTTCCACTGATAGTTCGTACCAATGCCTACAAAATTCCTGATTTTTGTATTAATTGGTTTTATTTATACTTTCGTGATTTGATGTTAAACGAGTGATCTTTTACGAGAAGTTAAACGCGTTAAGTTTAGTTTGCCGTGAAGTACAACGTATAGGCTTTTCGATTTAAGATGAGTTAAGAAGACAATAAATGTCATATTTGTAAAAAAATTAATGAATTCTTGAAATATTCTACAAATCCGATCAACATTCTGTTATAAACCTTTCAAAATGGAACTGACAGTTTCACAGAAATAACATAAGAAAAAGTTACATAAGAAATAAAATTCACAATAAGATTTATGTTGAACTAACCTAGTACAGGCGTATAAATATTTTAAAACGATATTTTTATAAATATATCAACGTTATTCAAATTATAGTATAAAAATATTACGACCACACCTTTGATTTAATATTTTTTTCCAATAAGGGATAGGCTCAGTTTGTCCATTGTTACATCATTTGAGTTTTTTTTAAAGAGCACACCTTTCCGTTTAAGAAATAACAATTTGCTAATGTATCATTAATCCGTTTCAAAAGAATAATAAATAAGAATGACAATGAAATTTATTCCGTCTTGGTTCTTTATTTTTTTTTATTGTGCTTTTAAATGACTCAGACTCTTATGGGATAACGAAAATGAAATCAATGAGTATATTAATTAAGGTTTCACTAATGTGTGGGTCTAGTATAAATTCATTGGTAATTTATTATGTACTTTAGTGATTATACATAAAGGCAGAATCTACTTATCACAAAACTTCCTGAACCAATAGGCCTAGAAACTTGAAATTTTTATATTCAAGTACCACAAATTATTTCATTTGGATCGTAACTGCCTCGTTACGTCAGGATTTTGGAAAAAATACTTCTATACGAAAAAATAAAATAAGCTTTAACTAATTTATAAAGACGTTTGTTCAGAATACTCACTGCAATATGAAGTCATAGTGCTACTTATTTTTACTCATAATATAATACTTTATTATTGCAATAAAATACTCTAGCCTACAATAAAATTATAGCACTTCAAACATTACATTGATCAGAATGTTTTAAGAAGAAAGTTTCAAAAAATAGAAATGAAAGAGAGATTTTAAGTCCTCCAAAAAATCTGTGGTGTTAAGAAAAATTAAAATTGAGAATATAGGTTGAGAAGTAATAAAGTATGCCCATAACAGGCAGGTGGAGTGTTAATTTTTTTGCAATCGATCTGTTAGTCTCAAAAAATGGTCAGTGGAAAATAAAATTTATGGTTTATCGAAACAATGGAAAATGATGAGGAAAACGATAAACATCAACGATAAAGAGAAAATATTAAACACGAGAAAAATCATTCAACATAGTTCTTAATAAGGTAAAACAATAAAGAAGAAGAAATAAAAATTAGTCTATTACTAGAAGATTAGATGGTATAATTTATAGTAAATTAATTATTCAAATTCTTATTCAAAGTTAACAATCAAAAGGTTAGAAGCGAATTCGATTACAGAGGAATATCTGGTAAATTCTAAATACTATTACAACGAAACAAAACAGGAAATGCAAAAAAATTAAGATTCATTAAATCGAATCTATGAGATATTAAAAGACGGATATCCGGTTTGGAGGGCCAACAAATTACGCAAACGAAATGGAGTTCAACAATAATACATTGAAATGAAATGATTTAATTTTTAATTGTTTAACAACCTGATGAACAAGCATAATGATAAGTCTTCATGGAATTTTTACCCTAATCGTAATCTTTTAAAATTTGGAAAAACAGAATAAATTGATAATCCGACATATCGATACCTTATCTATTATATAAAAGGACAACCATGTCCAGGGTGATTCATTTATAGATCAACGCACAGCCGAAACTACTGACGCTACAGACTTGAAATTTGGATGTTAGCTTTCTTATGTTGTGCAAGCGCGCACTAAGAAAGGATTTTTCAAAATTTTGATTTTAAAGGGCAGAAATAGCAAAAATTCCCCCCACTGATGCGAGGATGAAAAAACAACGCGAAGCGCTACGCTTACTGCTGGTTCTCCAACCCACATTTACCCCCTCCATAGGCATATTCCATAGCATCCAGTATTACAACGTAAACAGCAGATCAATTACAAAACTATAGCTATTTTCCCAGAAGTTGAATTGACTTCAACACCGATTTTAATCTATGTTTTACTTTTGTCACTCCGGATGTTGTACTGTACATAGTGTTTAATCTTTTAACCTAACACTGGATTTACATTTTAGACAGAATTAATTCCAGAATTGTTGTAATTAGCATAATAAGTGTTATGTTTTTTTATGCTTTATAGTATTATTACTTATTATGCAAGATACGAATGTTATTGCTTAAGTCACACAAAGTATTTGACTGACATTGTAAAAATGATTTTTGCAACCGAACAATTAAAATTTAATTAAAAAAAATTGTCTCAACCAATTCAGTAAAATGCATAGGATAAAGTTATTTTCTTAAATCTAACTTAAGTTTAAATAAAACAACAGTTATTTATGTAAATTCAGGAAATATGCTAATCTCTCTCTTTTTCATTTTTTCACCATAAGGGTCGATTAACACACATCCGTCACGTCACGTCTCAGTTCTGTCATTCCGAGAAGTATCAGTCACAGAAAAAATATTCTTTCTTGAAAAATTAATGACATTGTCTACACTGAGCACCGGCACCGTCCCGAATCCGGTGCGTCAGTCTTGTCGCCGTCACCGAACCGTCAAAACGATATTTTTTTCTCGACGATATTTTATTTTTTACGGACGTGTTTGTCTCTGTAAAATGACTGAATGGAGTTTGACGGAAGGAAAACTGACGTACATGTGTGAATACTGTCATCATTTTTGACTTCGAGCGGCCGTACCGGTTCCGTTTCGGAATGGTGACGCGATTGATGTGTGTGAATTGTTCTTTATACGTAATTCCAAAAAAATTATATTTGTGACTTAGCAAATAGGTTATTAGCAGATTATAAATCAGTTATTAGCAAATTAAAATACAGAATCATAGCCTTAAAATTGCATGGGCGAAGCCACGACGGGGCGCTATCTATTATATAAAAAGAGATGTCCTGATTTATAGATCATTTTAAGTTTTCTAAACTGTTGTTAAGAAAGGATTTTGCAAAATTTTTATTTTAAATGGTAGAATTCGCAAAAATACCTTCCCATAGAAATACAGAGAGTATACTTAAACAGCTGATTCTTTGTTTACGTTTGCGTGGGCGAAGCCACGGGAAATCAACGTGCGAATCAACGCACAGCCGAAACTACTGACGCTAGAGACTTGAAATTTGGAAGTTAGCTTTGTTATGTTGTGTAAGCGCGCACTAAGAAAGGATTTTGCAAAATTTTGATTTTAAAGGGAAGAAATTGCCAAAATTCCCCCCACTGATGCGAGGATGCGAGTCAGCGCGAAGCGCTACGCTTATGTTCTGGTTTTTCTCCGACACACATTTACCCCCCTCCATAGGCATATTCCGTTGCATCCAGTATATACATTCTTATCGTACGTTTTTATTTTTTTTACCATAAGGGTCGATTTACACACATCCGTCCACGTCACGTCTCAGTTCCGTAATTCCGAGAAGATAAGTGTCAGTCACAGAAAAATATTCTTTCTTGAAAAATTAATGACATTGTCTACACTGAGCACCAGCACCGTCCCAAAACCGGCGCGTCAGTATTGTCGCCGTCACCGAACCGTCAAAACGATATTTTTTCTCGACGATATTTTGTTTTTTACGGACGTATTTGTCTCTATGTAAAATGACTGAATGGAGTTTGACGAAAGGAAAACTGACGTACATGTGTGAATACTGTCATCATTTTTGACTTCGAGTGGCCGTACCGGTTCCGTTTCGGAACGGTGACGGTGACGTGTGAATCGTTCTTTATACGTAATCCAAAAAAAATTATATTTGTGACTTAAGTTATTAGCAAATTAAAATATAGAATCATAGCCTTAAAATTGCATGGGCGAAGCCACGACGGGGAGCTATCTATTATATAAAAGAGATGTCCTGATTTATAGACCAACTTAAGTTTTCTAAACTGTCGCTAAGGAAGGATTTCGAAAATTTTTTATTTTAAATGGTAGAATTCGCAAAACACTCCCATAAGAAATACAGAGAGTATACTTAAACAGCTGATTCTTCGTTTACGTTTGCGTGGGCGAAGCCACGCGGGACCCGCTAGTTATAATTATATATACCATAAATCCTCCGTCAATGTATCACTACTGTGACTTCTAAATTACGATATCACATTTTTAAGTTGCACATGTAAAAACACTAAACACTTACGAAAGGAATTCAGTATCAAACTTCACCAAAGATACTACTTAACCAGAACACATACTAAATTTTCTCGATGTCCTTGGAAAAAACATATCATATGGTAAAAAATTTACTTCCCATTTCCACAATTCATTTTGGTCACTAAAACTGACTCCATAAACATCTACCGTTTTGTTGCATCTATGTGATAAATATAGGTAGGCCTACTGTTTACAGTTTAACATTTTGTATACTTTATTATTGTTATTTACAAACGTAAGTACATAAAATTAGTAAATTTAATGATTTATTTTTTTGATGGTGGGTGAAAATACGACGTGAATGACTTAAAATAGAACAGTAGTCTACTCAGTATTAAGCATTAATACTACGGGTAATTTTTTTAAATTTTTTTTTAAACTTAATTTAATTTAAATTTAAAAAATTAAATTAAAATTTACTTTTTAAATTTTAAAGTATGTTGGTTTTTGTTTTGCAGCGTGTGGGGTGTTTGTATTAACGTTCGTGTTTAATATACTTTAATAAAAGGGGATTCAGATGGAATGCTCATTGTGTTCGTTTGTAGATAGAGATGTTTAATTTCTGTTTTGTTCTGTTTAGGTAATAGGCTGTGGGATTTGATAATGCCGCTCTGGATGACGATTGTGGCACTGAAGAAAGTGCTGGGTAGGCTTTCAGCCTACAGTAAATATACCAATGATGCTGAGGCATTTGCCGATGACTTAGCCCAATCAGTGTAATTTTGCACGAAAGTAACTGAAGGCATTAAGAAATTTTTCTGGTAAAGATCTATGGTCTAGGTACAGCAGGAGATGGTTAAGCTCCGGAAAGTCCAAAGATGGGTCCTTCATACATCAACTAAAGACAACTAAAGTACGTCTCTACTGCATTTTCTATGAGGCATACGTAGGGGATTGACGAGTAAATGTGATTTATGTAGAGGTTACGTATTACTAATTTTTATTTTGTAAGATTGACAAAATGTTGCCGTTAACATATGGCATATGTAAGTCGTTATGTAACGTGTCATTAGTTACGTACAACGGGTGCGTCTGCACCCTTGTAATCTGTATGCACTTGGAATGAAATTATTGCGATGTAGGCTAATCAAAGCTTTATACTTTCAATGCGGTCACTAATGACCTACGTTTTGAAGCGACAATTTTGAATAAATAAAAGAGGAAATAAAAATAAAGATGAGGGTGAAAAGTGATATTTTGAGGGATATTAAGGTAAAGAAATTGATACAGTATGGTGTAGAATAGCAGTCTATGATTCACTACATCGTTGATCGAAGGTCAAGTTTAGAAGTTAATCGTTAAAGAATTTTAAACAAAATCATTAAATAATCATCAGAATAAATAATTTCCAATTATTATCCAAATATTCTTAATCAAAATTAAATTTATTTAACTAAAGTTTTAGATCTGCCTATAACAAACAGGTGGAGTGTCAAATTATTTACACTCAATCGGTTTGTTGCAGAGCTAAAATAGATATTTGTTTCTTATCACATGGTCAGCCAATTAAATGACTGAATGAATCATTAAAGAACAGAAAAGGTAGAGGTGTAAAAGACATTAATCAGAGTTATTTTCTCTGAAAGTAATTAATTTCATTATACAGCCAGACCCCGTGGTGAATGAAGTGAAGGTGTCATTTGCAGAGTGGAAAATATGTGGTTTTCAGAGGGCCTGGCATGCTGGTAAGCGTACTTTTCCACTTAGTGAGGAAGGCAATGGTAAACCACGGCACTCCTCATTTTACTTAGTAAAACCTCTACAGGTTCAAACCAGCTTTTCGGCTGATGACCTAAACAATAACAAATTTTTAGAAAAAAATATCAGAAACATAAATAATTATTCCAGAAGTCAAAGATTCAAATTTATTAGAGATGGAGTCATAAAACAAAAGAAGATATAATTTTGAATAAATAATTTGAACAGATTAACAAATAATAAAAAGGAAATTAGAAGAACATCAAGATAAATTTGAATTATAAACCTAAATGAAACAACTTAATGATTTTTAAGACAAGCAGATCAAATTCTAACATAATTATAATAAGTAATATAAAACTGATGGCAAACAATGTCTCGACGCCCTATTTGATTCCCAATCAATGGATGAACAAGGACTCAACTGGTAGGCAGCAAAAAAATAAGAAGAAAATCATAACTATATACATTCCTAATAATATTTGAGCTCATTAATAATTAATAGTCAATTACAAAAAAAAAATTATATAAATATATTGCAATATTTATATTAAATTAAAAATATTAACTTAAGTAGAATAATATATAAAGTGTCATTAATAATTATAAAACTATTTTAGGAAAATCAAGTAAATTTTGTAATATGAATTTTTGTTTAATTTAATTTCAAAATGTCATTTCATTAAAATCAATTTAATTTAATTTTAAATCTCTTTATTTCATTTTAATTTTAGTTTATGTAACCGAATTAATTATTTCAGCGTTACAATGGGCATGTAAGAAGGGTGGAAGGATGCAAATGGATAGCACGGGTGACAGATTGGAGTCCTGTGGGAAAGGGGAACAGAGGAAACCCTGAAAGTTCCTAACATATAAGGTGCCCATGCAAAGGAGAGGACTTTGGGGTGGATAAATCGGGATAAATACAGGCAGAGGTTAAAGAGAGAGAGTGAGTGTGTGTGTGTGTGTGTGTGTGTGTGTGTTTGTGCGCGCGTGTAAAAAGAGAGTGTGAGAGGGAAGGGAAAAGAGGGAGACAGAGTGAGAGGGTGAGAGAGAAGGCGACAACCGTAGGAAACCCTTACAAATAATATTTTGCTACAACAGGTAATGGAATAAGAAGTACAGGTAATGATTTGAAATAGGCTAATTTTTAATAAGGTCCAAACAGAATACTTCGAGTAAGGGTATTGTACCTCTATGAAACATATCTACAAACCTATCCGCTGTATCATTTTGTTAACCTCGTCCTACTTTGAAACAATAGCTAGTAGTACGCAGTAGGGCTATATTATATATATATATATATATGTCATACAATTCTCACTTTATTCAATTAAATTCGACTTGCAATTATCGCAACCGTGTTGCATTCTATAATCTATTATTAAACTTCATAATAACTAACTTTAGATATATTGTAAATTTATTTTGTAACAAAGTTTTGCAATTATGTATAACACTTTAATTATTTCAGTATTAAGATTAAATCGAATTGTTTCTGTGCTGTCATTATTATTCATTATTACAAGTATTATTATTATTATTTCAGGTATGTATTAAAGAGACCCGAATAGTTCAACATAAGTTACGTTCACCTTACAACGCTTGTCGTGTCCACCTGTGGCACTGAATAACGTTTATGTTCCAGAAAAAAATACGTTATCTTGTCACTCGTTAAAAGTCTTATCTTGTCTTGCAAACATCGCCTGTGTAAAAAGCGCTTAGATATTAAAATAAATGTCATAGGGAAGCTACTCTTTAGCTTAATTAACCCTCGTTCAAAATTAAGTTACTCTAAAATTTTTGTTTTACACAACCTTTTTACGATCAATCTGAACATAGGTACTCAGTTGTTTAAAACAGCAACGAGTTTAAGAGACTAATGTAAAGTCGTTTAAGACTTCTTCGAAATTCCTACCGCCAGAAAACGGGCCACCTCATTCTGTTGTAATTATCGTGATCAATTAAATAACGCAAATACTAATTAATTAACCGTGATCTACTACAAGTAATTACTACCCAATCGTACGAACTTTAAAGCGGAAGTACAAGGTTCATCCGATTCGAAAAGCAAATAATTTTATATTTCTTATCGAAGGAAACACACCTACTTTTAAATTTAACTTTAATATCACAAACGGTGTGCCATTTAGTGTATTGTACCGTAACAAAAATAAAAAATAAATATATCAATATCTTTAAAATAAAAGTCTGCCGAAAAAGGCTGTCTCTATGGCATAGTGGTTAGCGCACTATAGCCTACTAACCGGAGGTTCCGGGTTCGATTACCGGTTAGGGTCTGGGAACTGTGCAAGTCAAAGTCCACCGTTCCATTTCCATAACTCACCGTAGTCGCTAATGACGAAGCTGTTAATGCAACTTTAAATTATCTAAATATTGAACAAATTACTTTAATAGCCAAGAAAACTTTTAAAATATTTTTTAATACATAGTAATTAAATTTTTCTCTCAACCAACCACACGAGATTTTTGAGTAGAGGCGTAACTTGTAAACAAATTTATTGTTAAAAACAAGACAAATTAAAATATACTGGAGCTTTGATAATTCAAACCATACTAGCCTGAACAACGGAAAATTCATTTAATTCGTATCCTACGTGTTTAATTTTGCACGCAAAACATACGATTTTTTGTATATAAATAACAAAATAACTCACAGAAAGCTCATTATATATTACGTCCAGGATGGAAAAAATATTTTTAGAGAAAAATATTTAAAAACATACAAACATCCTGGGAATCAAACTTTTAGATACTTTTATTACAAGAAATTCAATTTCATGAATCAAATAGCAGCGATGGCTAAAACGTAAACACCCAACAGACATAATATAAGTGATCAGAAAGTGCAATGAAGAGTAAAGAATGACGCATTTACAAAACTTTCTTGTTATCACAACTTTGTATATATAAAATACGTTATGATATAAATTAACTTTTTTGTTTTTTTATTTATGCATCAGCAGCTTGGTCATTAGTGACTACAGTGGGTTAAGGAACTAGAAGGATGGGATTTGACACGTAATAGTTTCCAAAATCTAGCCGGGAGTTGAACCCGGGATTTCCGCTCAGTAGGCCAGCGCGCTAACCATTATGCCATGGAAGCAGCCAATTAAATTTATTGTTAAGTAAATTCCGATGTGAACTGCCTCTACATATCATTTCTTTTGTAATTTTTCACATCTGCTTATTTTCAGTTGAATTATTCACGGATTTTACTGTTTATAAAAAAAGTCTGGAGGACATAAAAGAGAAACTACAGGTTGTTAGCGTACATGAGAGAATCATAAAGTACAAGGAAAGATGGAAGGAACATCTAAACAGAATGACAGACGGAAGAATATCGAAGCAGATGTGGAAATATAAACCACAAGGCAGAAGAGCTCTGGGTAGACTGAGGAAAAGATGGAGTTGAAGAGAGTGATGTCGGAACAGGCCAAGCCCTAAACCGTGAAGAGAAGAAGAAGAAGAAGATCAAAAAAGTCTGGTTTTTAAACAAAAAATACTATTTTATCATCAGTCATTATTCATACGAAACACGGTAAGAAAATTTTCAGTATATTGAGAAGAAATCATTTAGCTACTGAATTAATTACTCGAGTTTAATAATTCAAATCATACTAGCCTGAACAACGGAAAATTCATTTAATTCGTATTATTTAGTATTAAAGTAATATTATTATTAAAGATAACTGGTTCCAACTGAATACAACTTTCATTCAAAATCAGCCATGACCATTATGAAACCCAATTCTTACAGGTTTAATGTTTTTTAGTAGGTTTATAATATTTTTATAAGTCAAAGTAAAAAGAAAAATCAAAAATTATGTTTTTGTTTTGTAATAGCCTTAATAGTTTTGTAAAACCTTACAATTTTTGTAGTCACAAGTTGAATTTGTAAATATAATTTATGAATAACTTTGCTATAAGTGGAGCTTTGGTTCAACAACAGAAATTTTTAACTCACCACTGATGAGGTGATGATATAACAAAATAACTCATAAAAACTCAACATACCTTACATATAAGATGAAACAAAATGGTTTTGTTTAAAACAAAACAAAAATTACATTAAAAAGTTATTAATTAACCGCCAAAATTACATTAAAAAGTTATTAATTAACCATTACAAATAACAAAAAAAATACAAATTACAAATTACAAAAAAAATACAAATTACAAAAATTACATTAAAAAGTTATTAATTAACCGCCAAGTAAGAATTATCATTAAGCGGTATAGTTATTATGGGCGTTGGTTAGAAAAAGTAATTAATTGTTTTTTAGTTTAGTAACACGTCCTGTGGTTTAACAAGGATCGTAAAAGAGTAAATTATATTGTTTTCCTAGAAAAAAGTTTACTGTCTGTAAAACATTGGGCATATGGTGCACATGGCGTCAGACTGGCAAATAATAAAATTAAACTACATGTGGTAATAATATTTTACAAGAGTCCACCAAAACATGGAATAGAATTACATCCTTCCTTTCGATCTGATTATTTTAATGTTGCATGTACTTTTTTGTTTTTTAACTAAAAATTATAGTACACGGAAAAAATAGGAATATGTATCATCATGGTAACAATGAATTTAACATTTTTTATAAATTTCCAGATCCGAGTGGGAGTTGAATTCAGGAACAACCATATGACATGAGTGACATGCTCGGAGAACACCACCCACCGACAAATGTCTGACATTTTATTTATTTGTTTTCTATTAATTAATTTTCACCCTTCAAATGACATCTTCACTTCATTCGCTCCAGGGTATGGCTGTATAATGAAATGGATTAATCTCAGAGGTGATACATCTTTTACATCTCTAACTCTTCTGTTCTTAAATGCTTCAGTCATATAATTAGCTGACCATGTGATAAAAAACAGAATTATTTTTGTAGCCCTGGAACTAGCTGATCGAGTACAAAATAAAATTTAACACTCCATCTGCCTATTATGGGCAATTATTTTTCAGGGCGGAAAGAAGATTTTTTTCGGAGGGTCTGACAAGCTAATAAGCATATGCTACGTTTCCACTCAGTGAGGAAGGCGATAGTAAACCACCTCACTCCTCGTTTTACTTAGTAAAGCCCGTTGAGGTTTAAACCAGCCTTTAGGCTGATGACCTAAAGAACAACATTAAAATTAATTAATTTATTAGTATTTTGTTTTATTTATATAATGATTCCAAACCAGCAGATTTCAGTTCCAATTCTTTTTTAATCGCTTTTGAACGTTGTTTGATAAATTATGGGAAGAGATTTTGGAGATCAGTTTGAATAAGCGAAAAGACTGTTGCAGAAGTTTTGATGAAGTGAAATGGAAAATGGTCCGTTACTAGATGAAGTTTGACATCGTTATGTAAAGTAGTGTTAAAAAAATAAAAAGTTGAATAACATTCATAATGTATTCGATTAAAACCTCTGAATCCAACCTATCACTGAAATTTCAGCACATCCATAAATATGACCGGCGCGGCTTACCCACAAATTGGTCTGAAAACGGAATTGTATATTGTTAGGTATTTTGAAAAGAAGAAATTGAAAGCTGTCTTAAAAATTTCCGAAAATCCTTCTGCAATTAATTTTTTTTACAAAACCGACGACATTTACAGACAAAAGCGTCTTTTCTTTTAAAAAAAAAATAATTAAATACAAAGTTTTTATTTATAAGATTCTTTTAATCGCATCAACATCTGGTTATTGGTGACTACTTTGGCGTATGATACAATGGGTTTTGGTGCTTAATAATTTCCAACCATAGCCGGGAATCGAACCGGAACCTTTTTAATGCACACTACTGAGTATTGTATTCATACTTTTTTCAATATTAAAATTGATACATTATTATCCTTTTTGCTTAAACTTTTATTTTGAAGGTCTAACTGATTACAAAAATATAAAATTTAAAAATATATTTTAAGCTATGTTGTGTTAACTAAATTTTCACGGAAAGAATTACATTTTACTGAACACCGACACATATTAAATAAAATAAAATAACAGAAAATATTGGGAAACGATTTACCATTTATCAAAATCCCTTCAGTAAATCAAGTTGTCGTATGTCTGTTAATTTTAATAATTTAACTAAAATATATTATTATATTTTTTATAAACTATGTATTTCTTAATGGTAAAAATAAATAAAGTTCGCCTGGAGTAAACATGTAGTAAATGTAAAACTTGAAAATGTTAGTCTGATGTCAAGGTTTAACTTAATTTAGAACACTTTAATGTGTTTATATAAACTCATTCCGTCTGTTTACTTCACATATAGCCTACGAAACGAAAAAATGAAAGTTATTAGCATAGTATACTTTGTACTTCATTTAAGTGCCCTCTTGAAAGCAGTTCAATCTTTAAGCACTTCAACTATTGACCTTGAATATCATTCTTTCAGTTCACATTCAGTTTGAAAAAAGTATTAATATTATTTTTACCATTTGATTACACAACAATGGTCTGTTTAACCATAACCAGTTCCTTTATAGATTATGCGATATATTTATAAATATCAGTTATGTTATCCTTGAACTGAGATTTTCAAATTAATAATCTATAATTTATCGTTCGCTAACGATCGACTCGTTTTTTTCTACTGTTGTTAACCGTGGGAAATATTTTCTTGTATAAAATATAGACAAAACTTTGAGCTTCAGAGATCCGTATACGTTATGAATGAATTATGTAAGAAATATATTTAATTTCAAGTTACTTGTAAATATCCCACCAGGTCTAAAATTAAAATTGTGGTAGATGATGTAGTGATGGAACAAGTATCACAGTGAAATTATTTAGGTTGTGACATCGGATTTGATCAAGATTTGCACATATAGAAGAACGTTGGAAAATTCTGAACCAGTGTGCGGAAGTGTTAGCAGAAATCTAGGCAGGAAAACAAGGAAAGAAACCAAAAAAATATTTTACAAGGTGGTGGCTGCCCCAGTACTTCTCTATGGTAGTAAGGTGTGGGTTAGTCCAAAACCACAAGGGAGTAGAGTGTAGGCGGCAAAGTGCGATTCCTGCGGAGAACAAAGGGTTGAAATCGTAGGGACCAACTGAGAAAAATTAAAATGTGAGAACAGAACTGGAAGTTTAAAACTTGAATGGGATGATTGCAGATTATCGAAATCGATGGAGGGAGCACGTAGAGAGAATGTCTGAAGAAATTATCCCCCACAACGTTTAGAAATACAAGCTGAGGAGAGTAGAGATGTTTGGAAGCCAAGCAAGAGACGGTAATAATTCAATAAAATTTTGTCGCTGTTATGAGTCGGAACAGGCAGCAGCCTAATTCTTGACTGTGAGAATAATAATAATAATAATAATAATAATAAATTTGTGTAACGTTTGTTATAAAATTTTGAAAAACCAGACTATTTGAATTTATATTGTGTTAAATATTTACTTAACCCACCGAGTTGGTCTAGAGGTAAAGTTGTCGCCAAAATCAGCTGTTTAACAGCTGATTTTCGGAGACAAAGGTTCCTGGTTCAAATCCTAGCAAAAAGTAGTTAATTTAATACGGATTTGAATGCTAGACAGTGGTTACCGGTGTACTTTGATGGTTGGGGTTCAATTAACCATACTCTCTCAGGAATGGTCGGCCTGAGCCTGTGCAAGACTACACCTCATTTACACGTCATACATATCATCCTAATCTAATTGGGTCATGGGGTTGCTTATTGTTCTGAATTGAACAGATTGCAACGTACACATACTAGGAATTAAAAAAAAATTACTGGGTGTATTTGTACACAAAATCATCAATTGCTGAATCCAATACGGACAACTTAAATGTTTGGTTTGAAATCGATTTATTGTATTAACGATACGTCATCGTAAATCGAATGTCGAAATTGGATGTTCCTTTTCACCGTTTTGAACGGAACTAATAGAAAGTATCTGATACTTTTCATAAACATCGTGTAGTTCATGATGCATCCAATACTAATATTCGATTAAACAATCCGTTTGAAAAATATACAAAATTCATCCTTGGAGTAATTCATTATAAACGATTTACATTTTTGTCTACATTTATTTAAGAATATTTTGTTTTTAGGTTTTTTGTTAATTTTATAAAGCTTATTTGTGCTAATTCAGAAAAAAAGATTTTTTACGACGGAAACCTGAGTCGAACATATCGGGTACAAACAAAATAATATAACCAACAAGGGATATTTAATTATTACTCATACAAAAAGAAAATGGTGGACGGATAAAGAAAATTTATGAGAGATACTATACAGTACTTATAATGCACTTACCATGGCAAGTTCATGAAAATCAGTTTCTGAAATGTCTTCACTTGTTGGCAATGATAATACTCCTGAATCGCTGATGTCGTCGACTTCACGATCACCACGACTTTCAGGACTTCGACTGGGACTTGATGGCGTCTGTAAACAATAAAAAATAATTAAATTATTTTCTCTAATCTAATATCTAATATTTTTTTCTAATAATATAGTTTCTAGGGTACCAGGGAAAAAGTGTAGACTACAAGTCACAAAATGGTAAATATTAGGTAATTCAGCAAAAGTAGGATTTTTACACTTAAATATGATATACGGGAGGCTCGTTTTCTTGCAAAGAAAAGCCAGAGGTCGTCGATAAGTTTCAGATTTTGAGGTGCACTCTCCCAGTGATGATTTTAGATAGCTGAGGCATCTGCTCTTCTGAACTGAAGAGGAGGGTTCTACTTCGTATAACCATAGTTCTAAAACCATATGGAGTAATCTGTACAACCTTTTTTACTTCGAAGGAACTATCCAAAAGAAAACTACCCTATAGTGAAAGAATTCTTAGAATGTGTGCTCCAAAGAGAGCTTTCAGAATGTCGTTACATAACATGTTTATAATGGTTCTAAAAGAAAAAGAAAATAAGTCATAAATATTTTTTTTTTAATCTCTAATATGTGTATGTTGCAACCTACTCAATTCAGAACAATACGCAACCCCATGACCCAATGAGATGAGTATGATGTGTATGACGTGTACATAAGATGTAATCTTGTACAGACTCAGGTCAACCATTCCTGAGAAGTTGTGGTTAATTGAGCCCCAACCATCAGAATACAACGGTAACCACTGTCTAGTTCTATTCAAATCCGTATAAAAGTAACTACATTTACATTGATTTGAACCAGGAACCTTCGGCTCCAAAAAATAGCTGTTAAACAGCTGATTCGCGGCGGCGACTTTACCACTAGACCAACCCGGTGGGTAAAAAAATTAAATAAATAAAATATTTTATTGTTTTCTAGAGGATTAATTGTTTGACTAATATTTTTTCCCCTAGCACCCTAGATTTATCAATTTACTTTTATGTCGTAAAATATCTGTAAGTGACTTAACAATGAATAAAACCTAGCGTTGTCATAAGAAAATAATTTTATTTTGTAACAACTAATATTCTGAGAATTTGCAATACAGAAAGTAAAAACCTTACACTATCAATTACACTAAAAATAAGTAAATATAACACATTGTAGGTACCACACATTGTGAAAACACCTCACGCATTATATCTTCTATAAAAAAGGAAAGCATTAATTTGTTTTTATCTACTATAACTAAGCCTGGCTTCAGATTCATTTGTCTGGTGTACCAAATGGGTTTAAAGATAGAGAAGGATCTGTACACATTACGAGAAAAAGAAGAAGAGTACAAGAAAAATGATTTATAATTGGAAACGATCAGAAAAAATCTACGGTAACTGTTTAAAATGAATGACAAAACAAATGTTTCTGACGTTAAAAAATAATAATAAAAAGAAAACAGGTGACGAATAAATGATTTAGAAAAAATAGTAAAAATGGTCAGCCAATTAAATGACTGAATCATTTAAGAACAGAAGAGGTAGAGGTGTAAAAGACACTAATCAGAGTTATCTCGTCTGAAAGTAATTGATTTCATTATACAGCCAGGCCCTGTGGTGAATGAAGTGAAAGTGTCATTTGCAGAGTGGAAAATATGTGCTTTTCAGAGGGCCCGGCATGCTGATAAGTGTACTTTTACACTCAGTGAGGAAGGCATGGTAAACCACCTCACTCCTCGTTTTGCTTAGTAAAACCTCTACAGGTTCAAACCAGCCTTTTGGCTGATGACCTGAACAAGAACAGTAAAGAGTATTGAAAAATTGGAATAAGCCGAAAAAACGTAATGTTTTCTGTAAAATTCAGATTACTGATTTAATACGTACTTCAAGGGCATTCACGAAAAACAAAAGTAGAAAACAAGATGAATGGAAGGAAGGAGAAAATGTGGTTTGAATTCCCATAGAAAATGGTTAAAGGATGGTTGATTTTTAACATGTTTAAAGTAGGTATATTATCCAATAAATTAGTCCTTATGTATCTGGGCTCTTTGCAGTAAAGGCTTATCCATTAAAAGTTTTAATGGTTCTAATACAATTTGTTATTCTACCGAAATATATATATGACGAAGCAACACATAAATTATAACACTTGTATTTGGTGAAAAATAGGAAGTTCAAATATTAATTAACAAGGGTCAAGTGAGAGAACTCTCCTGAAGAGCAAACCTAATAAAATAAAACGAGCAACAGTATACTTTCAATTAACCAAAGAATAATTGAAGTAAACTGTTTTTCATTGGTACAACTCGTTCAACTGTTGCAACATTTCCTTCACTATAGTACATCTGTAAATTGCTTAAATTTTTTCAGGAAAATACAATTTTTTAACCGTTTTATTCATTTGTTAATATAATTATTCAATGTCCCAATCTTCATTTTGTCGTTCGTTTCCTTTGTTATTCATCTTGGTCCATCTTGACATTTTTTCGTCACTCATTTTCATTATCATCATTATCCACCATCTGCATTAGCAGAAATTGCATAACAGTCTGACGTAAAACAAAAAAAAAACATTCCTCAGTGATGTGACTTATGCGGATGTGAATAGAACTGACTAAAGAAATATTTGTACGTTGAGCTGCAGAATAAAATAAAAAACAAATCTACAAGAACACAAAATTTTTAACGAAAAATTATGATTAAATTGGATGAACGTAACAACGTAGGACAAGTATTAACGAACAGAAGAAGCACAAATGGTATGAAACACCAACGGAAACCTACCCAGGAAACACTGATGGGCAGAACTGTCAACAAAGCTCAAAACGACGTTTGGGAAAGAAAAATTTGAAGAAGATTTAAAACTTTAATTTGAAATATTACGTTTTACAACATCTTAGTGTAGTGTAAATTAGTGATTTTCTGTATTTTTCTCATCAAAGTCAGTAAAAAAATGGGGTTTTTAGATTTCTGCCTTAGTAAGCATTTTACGACAAAAGTGTAGTACTATAATCAAAGTTATAGAAAATTAAAAACCTACAACTTTTATTTTAAGCAGATTTTTTACAGAGCTCAGTTTAACAACAATTAGTTATTTTTAAGTTGAAAAGAGGTTTATTTTCATTTATAATTATTAAAATTAGGTTATGTTTTTCATTTTACATTGTTTACTCATGATTTAACACAGGTTGTATTTTTCATTTATACTGGCAAAAGATGTCGTGTGAGTGTTTTCCACTAGATTTTGGTATTATAAAATCAATTATGATAGTATTTTTCTAACGTCATCGATTAGCCTCCTGAAGAATACGATCGCAAAATAAAATTTTTAAAATTTTATCAGCGTTACTACTTTCGTATTGATTTAATGTCACTTTAAAACAACAGTTTTTTTTGTAAAAATGGTATATCTTCATTCATGAATCAACTTTTTACTCCACATTAATCCCGAACTTTTAGAATCAGTCTTGTTATTTTGGGTAACCAGGATCTTATAGTACTAGAAAATGTTAATAACAATTGAAAATTATTATCGAGCACATAATAATAATTAATACTGTATGTAAGTCACTGCTAAGGGATTAAGAAACAAGGATATTGTTCAATATATTATATGAAGCTGTGTAAAACAATACCTGGATTGTAAACAAGGATAGCATAAATTTTATATCATTTAAAACGCGGATTATAATCTGTAAACAAATAACACAACACTTTTCAACGAATTTCTTCAAAAACTTAAAGAAATATAATATTTATACACTTTTTTTACACAACACAATAAACGGTAATTTTAATTGACAACAATGAAAAAGAAAACACACCAGAGTAATAAATAGTAATAATATTGTTGTAACTCGAGCGAGAGTTCCAGACTCACTGGAACTATGCAAGTCGACAAACGACAACTAGTCGAGGCGACCCTCAAGAGTGTGGGAGTGCCCACGGTTTATGCAACTTCTAATACAAAATATAGGTCAACAATTTTGTAAAGTTACAGGTGTCCTCGTATTTGTAATACACCGGCCACATTTGTGTCCACTTAAGGATATGGTTAACGTGAGTGAAATTATTAAATTATATGGTCATACAATTAAAACTAAGTAGTTAAAACTGTTTATAAATCCAGTTATATAATGAAACAGGAAATAGTAACAAAAATATATATTTGTATTCACTTACGAATACAAAATAATCAAAATACAATACATAATTTAAACTGTATTGGGAGAAATTAAAGTTTTAAATTATTGCAATAATAGTTTCTACTGAAGTTATTAAACTAAATAACCTAATAATATTAAATTTATCGTTAAAACTGTTAAATTTATTAGAGCTTTTGGTGACTACATTTTACTAAACCACAGTGCCATTTTAATTTCGTTTATTTGTTGTTCAAATATTTTATAAGAAGTTTAATAGGTTGATATAAAATTGGAATCTTAACAATTTCATTGCCCATAACGGGCGGTGGAGTGTTAAATTAATTGCACTCGATCTGTTAGTTCCAGGGCTACAAAAAATAGTTTTGTTTCTTATCACATGGTCAGCCAATTAAATGACTGAATCATTTAAGAACAGAAGAGGTAGAGGTGTAAAAGACACTAATCAGAGTTATCTCCTCTGAACGTAAAGAATTTCATTATACAGCCAGACCCTGGGTGAATGAAGTGAAGGTGTTATTTGCAGGTTGGAAAGTGGGTACTTTTCGGAGGGCCTGGCATGCTGATAAGCATACTCTTTCAACTTAGTGAGGAAGGCAATAGTAAACCACCTCACTCCTCGTTTTTACTTAGTAAAACCTCTAGAGGTTCAAACCAGCCTTTCGGCTGTTGACCTAAAAAAAAAAAATTATTTCTAATAGCCTTGAATTTATTAGAGTAAATTTGTCACGTCTGTCCGCAATTTGTTCAGAAGATTTTCTTATATTTAAGTTCAACATTTTGAAATTATCAAAAAGTTTCAGATTACAGTATTAGAGTTTTATTTGAAATGATAACTAATTCAGCCAAAATTGTGAAATTTCTTAGTATTTTTATGTACGTACAGTGAATGAAGAAATCAAAAGAATAAAGCAGAAAATTTTTCTTAATCGTGTAGAAAGTAATTTAAAATCCACTGTCTATTAAATCTACCATTAACGAAGATTTAACGTGTTTGTTTTTTTAATTATTACTTTTTTTGCTCATTTAATTGTTTTCTATTACTGCTACTACTAATAATCATTGTCATCTCATAATTGGCGTCATTATAATCTCCATCATAGTCATCATCATCTTCAACTACTCCAAATTTCAAGATATTTACAAACAGTGTGAAGGTAAGTTTGTTTTTGCTCAGAGTTAAGTATTTTTAAAAACAACACTACTACTTGTGTTTTAAATTTTAATTCTAAGAACGTTATTGAATCATCTTCTTGTTATTTTATCATCTTTGCTTAAATTTTATAATTACATTAAAAAAACTGATTGCAATAGAATTACACTTTGAAAAATGTCTGACTGTTTTTCAATTGCTGCTAAAGCAGGAGATAAAGGATTATGGAGAAAGAGATATTAATGAAAATAAACGATGGAAAATTGCCAGACCTGACCGGAAATCGAGTCCAGGACTACTGGCGTAGAAACCAGTTGCGTTTATCACTACACCACAGACCCTTTAAACACACGAGATGTTTAAAGAGGAAAAATACGTATTTAAGAACACAAACAGAGTAATTAACATTTTAACAGCAATATCTTCAAATTAATATTTTATTTAAGTTAAATTCATGAAATTTAATTGGTAAATAAAATTAATTTTCAAATCGAAATTAAATTAAAAATCAATCTGATCTAAAAGAGAGAAACTAAGCTTGTGCCTATTAACAAATGGCTGAAATACTGAGGATTTTTCATAATTTTACAATTTATTTGCAGAAAAAATTATGTTTTTTTAACTTTTAAATAAACATTTAACTAGTAGAAGCCGACTATTTTGAAATTTCAACATATTTCAATAATGAAAGTTACCAACATCTAATGAAGCATTCAGTGAATACTATTCAGTAACTCAGGAAGTCTGTATTTTGGACCAATTTTTAATTAAAAAATATTATTACAATTTTTTAGTTCATACTTTATACTGTATTTAAAATATGTAATGAAATATTACATAAAACATGGTCCATGTTTTAAAAACATAATAAAATAATTTAAAGTTTTAATTTACTAAAATATTCCAACGTAACAAATGCGGATATGAATATTTATCAAAGATCAAATAAGAGTACGATGAACTTCCTGTAGTTATATTTACTCTAAACAATTAAGCGCAAAATTTTTTTAAAGTAAATGTACATAAAAACTAATAGAAAGTTAATGGAAGTTCCAAAAATACTTTAAAGAGTTTAATTAACGGACCTTACGCCTTATAAAATGACATTATGTTTTTAAAATATACATTTTTTTTACAAAAGTACTTTCTTCTTTGCAAATAACGGCTGAATGTAATTAAATCCAATATGGCTTAAGATAAGAAAAATACTGCTTGCATATTATTTATGTACAGTTACAGACAACATCCTTTTTAAAAAGAATGAACTCAAAAAGAAATAACACAGTCTTGGTTTAGATAAAAAAATAAATAGTACTAATTAGGATTTTCCCTAGTAATAAAATGACCAAATGAATATAGTTGCAAAAATTCCGGTTTTAGTTAATTTAAAATTATGTGGAATTAAATTACAAGTTGGTATATTATTTAGGAGAAAGTTTGGCCCTGATTTTGGAAATAAATAGTCATTAAATAGAAAGATTTATTACCTAGTTTATACTAGATTTTTTTTCTAGTCTTATAAACAATCATTTTTAAGTAAAGAACTATAATAAAATAACGATTGATATTTTACTAATTGAATTCATATCTCATATTATAATTTTTGACTAAGAAACAATTTTATTTAACTAAAAAAATTGGGACACTGAAATGTATAATTTAATATTTGAAAAAAATTAGATCACTGAAACAACATTAACTCTTTAAAAAAAATCAGAGATATTATTCATCATCATCATCATCACCCAAACACAGATAGGCCTAAAGCCTGTTCCGGCACCCATCTTCGTAGCGGTCTTCCTCTATCACGTCTACCCCGTGGGGCATAACTCTAATTGACGAGTAGAAATCACTAAAGTTGTTTATTATTTAATTTTCTATAACTTTAATTATACAATTTTGTCATACAATGTATACTAAGGCCGTAATCTTTAAAAATTCCATTATTTACTGATTTTGATGAGAAAAATAGAGAAAATCACAAATTGACGCTGGACTAAGTGTTGTAGAAAAACATACTTGAAATAAAATTTGGAGGTTTCTTAATTTCCCACAACTTTAGTTACATAACTTTTTCCCTAAAATGCGTAAAGGTCGCATTGAAAAAAAAATTTACTACGAGAGCCCAATTTCGCAATTTTAGGCTAACAATAAATGAACTTCCTTTATTATTTATTAAACCCAGATCCTGAAAGACCCTAGACTGTGTTACAATATGTGTTGCTGGTGTGCTCTAACACAGTTGAATTTTTTGCAAAAATAAGAAATCAATATTTCAAAAATCGTACTTTAAAATTTACCAAAATTTTTCAGAAGAAATTTTACTTTTATAATTATTCGCTTTTAGTGATTTATTGTTATAAATAAATAAAAGTTGTTATGTAGCATATCTACTGGGTTGATCTAGAGGTAAAGTCATGGCCGCTAGTCAGCTGTTTAACAGCTGATTTTCGGAGACGAAGGTCTCTATTTTTTTTTTTTTTTTTTTTGGTTTAACGTCCGATTTTCAAATTAACTGACTGTTTAACTGACTGTTTTGCAAATTGCTGCTAATGCAGACGGTGAAGGATGAAATTAATTTTTTGTAACGCATGAAAAAGTGCCATGCCCGAGTGGGATACGAACCCAAGACCGCGTGATGAGAACAACGAAGGTCTCTAGGAGACGATACAAATCCTTGTTAAAGTAAATACTTTTATACAGATTTGAATACTAGACTGTGGTTACTGGTGTACAGTTGCTTCTAATTATGTACCTAGATAGTAACTTTTCAATTTTTCGGATATTTTAGATTTTTTAAAATAACTTCTCTGTCTGAAATTAAAAATACGCCTCTACAATTTAATTTAATTGTTTTTATTATGAATTTTAATTTATTTTTGATTGTAATTGATAGTAAAATGTTAAATAAAATTTGTTAATAAAGAATGTATTTATCTCGCATAAAGTATTTTACATTATTAATATTTTATTTAAGAATACAGTTTTCTGTAAAAGAATAAAGTTAACAATATTTAATATAGTTTAATAGTTTTGAATGTAAAATCTTTACATTGGTAACTGCAAATTCTTGTAGTACGTGATATAATATAAATCGATTACTATTACAGCTGGTATGGCATATACAGCTGATTTGGTAATTCACAAAATTATGAAAATTTCCCTTTAGCGATAACAAATGCAATATAATAATAATAATAATAATAATAATAATAATAATAATAATAATAATAAAAAGTTTCAATCTTTAACCACTTTATACGTTCCCTATTTAAATAAAACTGTCTTAATAAATTGAACCTACTCTACTTTGATGGTTGGGGTTAAATTAACCATACATACTTCTTAGGAATGGTCGTCCTAGATCTGCACAAGACTACACCTCATTTATACGTCATACAAATCATCCTCACTTCATTGGGTCATGGGATTGCTTATTGTTCTGAATTGAACAGATTACAACTTACAGGCATTACGGATTTAAAAAATGTAGCAATAAGTTAAAACAGACTAATATAACAATTAAGTTACAAAAAATCTGACATTTGAACCAGGAACCTTAAGTAATAATATTATAACATTGCCAAATAATTATCCCATAAATTTTATAATTTTTTTCCATACTGAAATAAAGCTGAACAGATAATCTTTTTCACAACACGGTAACTTTCCCGTTACTAATTTTAATACGTCACGTAACAATAACAATAAAGAAATCACTGTGTTAATAATGAGAAGTTCAACGGGAAATATGAGTAGGTAACTAATCTGTGTATGGAATATTCATAAAAATAATGGTTAATTTTGTAAATGTCATGGCCATAACATTAATTTACAATAAAATAACATTATGCCTATTACAATAACGCACAATACTATTTGAATAACAGTATTACATTATTATATACAAGATAAAAATAAATAAATACAAAAATTTGTTTATGTGTTACCGTTTACAATCAACGAAAATTTATTATTCAGTAAATAAAAAATAAACTATATTCCAATGTATTTATACGGTATAATCATATCCTAAGGGATAAACGATTAAAATGCATATCTATTTTAAAATAGGTTGTATGATAGTTTAACAGGAAAATAGAGCAACATTGTTGCAAATGTATACAAAGACTTTAAAAAGATTTTATCTTTGTTAAGTTAAATGACCATAAATTATTATATTTCCAAAGGGGATCATAGTATATTAAAATAATGATCTATGGTATAACTGTATTTATTTTAAGGTAATGTAGCTAAGAAAATGTGGTAGTTTGTATTTTATAGCCTAAATAATAAAAAGATTGATTTCATGAAAAACGTGATTTTTTTAGATCAAATAGGAATTTAGCTTTAAACTAAATAGTTTTAGATAGATTTAAAGAACAAATATAAAATAGCATCCACTAGACGAATTGGTAATTAACGTTAGTTACACTTGAATACCATGGTTTAAAACTTAAACCTCAAGGCCAAAATACAGTAGACTTTCGATAATCAGGCACGTTCGGGACTTTTCCGGAACCGGATTACCGGATCGTCGGGTGGTACTATAGGTAATAAGTTAATCATAATCCATACAGCGAATACGGCTGCAACATGATGTTAGAATGCAATAATACAGTACTGTATTTTTTACCAGGAAAGTAAGGATAAACGGTTTAACTTACAAACCACTGTGCAATATTGAAAAAAAACTTATTTTGTATTATATAATATATTTTTAATACAGTACAGTACAGGAATACACCGACATAACTACAGAAGGCCTACAGTGAACTTTTAATTGAAATACAGTACAGTATATTAGAGTTTAGTTAAACCCTCCGGCAATTTGAAAATTTACGTCATATTTAAAAAAAACATCTACTACTAGACCGGGCTAGGTCTGATCAAGTTCTGTTGAATGAGAAATTACTATCTTTCTAAAACTCTGTAAATTAAGAATTATATGAAATAAATCTTCATTAAAATAATTGTCAATATTGTTGTATTTAAAAACAATTAATTTGTAGGTAAGCCCCGTTTTAAATTATTCATAAATACTTTATTTAAATAGTGCAGCAACGTTTTACATGAAAAATGTATTATCCTTGAGGAGAATGTTTTTATTTTATAAGATGTCAAATAAATGCTATTATTTAGATAAAACATTTATAAAAAAAACAAAAAAAAAACAGAGTCCGCCATTTATCTAAAGTTCTACCTCCCATATGTTTACCTTTATGCCCTTCACCTACCTTTTTTGGCTTTACCTTCGAACACTTTCTACGAATAGAAACATAACCTCTATTTAGGATGAACAACTTTGTTTAGGTAAATTAATGAACACAGCTGAGGGGTTTGGGTATTCCGTGAGGGTTACTTAATCCATTTTTCATCTATTTTAACAGCTGCTTTTGTTGGCTTAAGGTAGACGTAATGGGAATATTTTTTACTGTGAGATAAACAAACAATACGGAAATTCTATCAAATATATTTTCAACCAGTTTAATTTTATAAGTGATGTAAAAAGAGACAAAATAGTATAAAAACATACCTTGAAGTGCAAACTACTTGGTGCAGAATCAATTTCAAGTAGGCGGAATTCCAGTAAATCGTTTTGTTCTCGCAATTCGTGATTTTCACTAATTAATTCAGCTTGTCGTGCGGTCAGTTCTTGGATTTGAGCAGCTAAAGCCAAGTTAATTGGATTTTCTGAACGGTTTTGTTGTATTGAAGCTTCTAAATCAGCGCGAGCTTTTTGTTCAGCTCTTAATTTTGCAGCTAGCGCTTGATGGGCTCGCTGTAATTCCTGATGTTCTGCTACAATAACCTGGTATAATGTCTCAACTCCAACAGCCTGTGAAAAATTAATTAAAGTTTATTACATTTTTTATTACAGCTATTTAAATTTTTCTCTTTAATACTGTATTTACGACTATAAAAATTATACAATAGTAAATGCGATGATAATGATTGTATAAAAATGACATGTTAAATATGAGAGGAGTAGGCCTCCATTCGTGCTTCCTCAAGAATTGGTATTAACAATCTTCTGATTTTTGAATAAAATTTAATTAATAAATTAGCAGATTACTCCAACGTCATTTTAGGCGCCTTGCGGTAATGTCAGGTAGATGTAAGATGGAAAACGAACTTACAAGTAAAATATCGTATTCTTGTGACTTATTGTTAAAGCGTTTGTATTGTTGTTTATAAAATTTTGGACGAAAGGTATTTGTAAATCTATGTACAAGGTTTTGTTACTAACATAACGGGGTGTTTGTATTACAAGGTGTAATGTTTTTAACTGAAATCCCCTGAAATCCCTGAATGTGTTGTAAATTAGTATAGTTAATGTTTGGTTGAATCGTAAGTTTGGAAGCCGTAAATACATATAGATTACAAAAGAGAACAAGATCACTTACATGATGAGATGTATGAACAGTAGTTTCTGTTTTGATCAACTACCAAAGATAAAACAAACGCGATAACTTAATCATAAATGTAACATTTCACATCTCGATATTTTAAAGTAACATCTGTTCAGTTTACCTAACTTGCAGAATATACCACAAACGAATGCACAGATGCAGCTACTCATTATGAGAAGGAAGAATCATTTCAAAGAAATTGAAGTTAACTTTTTATGATCACCGTAACATTGAGATAAATTATATATTGAAACCAGTATAAATGTTTATATTAATACGGTAGCTAAGTTATAATTTAAATCACTTTGTTCAACATAACCTTCTACGTAAAGCAATTAGAAAATAATGTACAACTTAAAGCACAAGTCTACTTAATAACAGAACTACTAAATCAATTACTTAATGTAAATCTATTAAAACCATTTTACAACCTTGAAAAGAACTACCTTTTGTGTTTTATTTTGACAAGAAAGTTTTTTTTAATGATGATTCAATTTTAATGGTTTAATATGTTAGACCTATATATATATATATTATATTTAATTTAAAGCACTATCGGATGTTTGATCATTAGCGACTACTGTTTAGTTAGGAATTCACTTGCTTTGATGGTATGTATTTTTGGTTCTGATGTATGGTGTTGCAGCTTCAAATTTTAACAGTGATTACACGAAGCGACTTGAGGCGTTGATGGTATAGAAGGATTGAAAGTTTATTGGATGGAAAAGTCTGCAACTCGGAGATACTCCTTCGATTGGATAAGAGCATTTAAAAAAGGAAACTAGAATACTTTGAACATCTGATGAAAACTCGGAAAAACAAATTACTACAGGATATCATTCCAGGAAAAATTGGGGAAATGTGGTCCTACAGGTCGAAGAAACTTTGTGGTTACAGAATCTACGCAACTGGATTAATGCATATATGAGTGCAGATTTTAAGCTGTCAGTGAGATGAAATTGCTGTCATGATATAGGTGCAAACAGAGTCGTTACGGGACTGGTTCTGAATTATGTTAACAGTGTTTTGCGTACATTTGGTAGCAAGTGGTTGTGGTCAGGTAAATTGTTTTGACTGTTGAGTGATAATTTCTTATTTATAGTCAAATTTAGTTTAAGCTTCAAGTTTTGAAATTAATTTAATTTACCTAATATTAATTCGTTATTAATCTAAATTTAATAATTAATTGTAATTATTAATCGTGTCAATAAATAAATTGTTCAAAGAACGTATGGTTTTAGTTATTATACCCAGATCCCGAACGAAACTAGGTTTAGGTTTTACAAAATCACTTAATACGCAACATAAAAAATTCACCAAATCTAACAGGAATCGCATAAAGATGACTGAAACGCCTATGGAGTATAAACATGATACATTGCATAAAAGTAACTTATTAATAAAAATTTAAATTTAATGCAATTTTAATTCTCTAGAACGCTGTTACTTGTACCCTCTTGTAAGTTATTAACGCCATTTTTAAAAAATTAATTACTTATTATGATAATTTTCTGGGTGTCTTTCCACAGGTTGATAAATCAAAATAAATAAATTTATAAAATTAACATATATGAAATATTTACTAAAAATTATATAACATTTTTTTAAAATATACTTGGAAAGTTTGAATAGTTCCAGCAAAATACCACAATCAGCAATATTGTTTTTATACATTTTTCTGATATCTTTATAAAAAATTAATTAATCTTTTTGTTGAATTCAGTTGGCAATACATTTCGATAATTTTTTTTATCAGATCAGCAAAATTACAATCTGTTCTGTTATAAAGGAACAAGAACAATAAGTAATAAGGTTAACATAGAAAAGACAAATTCACAACAATATTATACATTAATAATAATTGTTACAGGTAACCTTTTTGTAATTTTAAAAATTAATTGTGAGTTGATTCAAAATTGAAAAAAAATTTATACACATACACATAAAAATATCGAAAATAAAAAGTTAATTGTGTTCGAATCTGTTAAGTAAATCTAACTCATTGTATCTGTTAAGTCTTGTAAACAAACGTATAGTCACTGTTGTCCAGTACGTTTATCGCGAGATGATTTGGATGTCCGTTTAGTCTTTGTTCGTATGTTTCGCTAAATCGTGTATCCTGTCTTACTGAGTTAAGTCATATAATGTTATAGATATATTTGTACCATGGTATCCTAAGAGATGATCGTAAAAATTTTGTTTGAAAACATTCTAAAATATCAATATTGGTATTTTTTGTTGTCCCCCAGAGTTGTATCCCGTTCGTTCACACCGGCTTGAATATTGTCTTGTATAACATTTTGGTAATGTATTTCATTTTGTTAATGAACAACCTAAAGAACAGATGAGTGGTAAAAGTGATGAGTAAACCAAGTTTATTACTTAAGGGCTTTATCAGTTTAAAATAAATGCGTCTGGCTATTCATTTTTGGAGATGCGATATGTAGAGCAACATCATTCAATAGAGCTTTTGTATTTTGAATACAAGGGTCTGAATTATCAAGATTTGTTTATATGGATTTAAAACGTATATGTATCATACATAAGTTTTAAACTAAAAGATGGTTGACTTGATCAATTTAATCAATTAATTGATCACTTTTATAACAAAGTTAATTAATCCTTCATAAACATAATTACAATACAGATTAAAAATAAACAATTTAAAATCTCTGAATGATTTATTTAAAAGTAATATCCATAAAACAATAAATAGATAACGATAAATCATTTCTGTATAATAAGAGAATAAAAAAAACAATAGTCTAACGCTTGTTTTATATCTACTTTCTTTTGACCTAGAAAAGCGGCACAACAAAACTGAAAGTGGTTGGGCAACCTTGCGCTTAACCATATGATAGGGTCAAAGCTATAATAATAAAGGTACAATACAGAAAAAAAATAATTTAAAAATTTCCAGCCATCAAACTAGTTCAACGCTAATGAGTTGTGTAATTTAGAAATAAAAATACTAATAACTAAACCTTTAAGAATAATTTACTCGTATTGTTTGAAAGTTTAAGTATTGCTTTCTTATAATGCTCGCATTATATGAAACGGATTCATAAAATGGTTTTAAATTATTAAAATACTATTACATAAATGGAGATGAATTATTACTGTAATAACATTAAGTAATTCTATAATTAAATATTAATTATTATATACTATTACGACATTAAGAATTTTATGTATAAGCTTAAACTTAAGAATTTATTTATGGATTTTACGGTCTGATGCTTTCTTGTAAGTTTCTGTCTGGTCATCATGCATATCTTTTTTAATTATTCAAAAACTAAGTTATATACAATATAGTAAGAACCAACCAAAAAAAATTCTATGTTTTTGAATAAACAAATGACGAGAAAAAACACAAAAATTTCTTTAGAGTGAATACATCCCTGTGGATAATTCAAGAGTTGAACAATAAAATTAAAATTAATAATATTAGAGAACAAACATAACAAAATAATATAGAATACATAAAAGAAATAGGGTAGAAATTAAAAAAAAAAAAACATTAACTAATAAACAAAATGAAATCTCTAAAATATTATTTAAATGAAAAATGTGAACAATGTAAAAATAAATTATTTACAAAAGCGAAATTTTAAAATTTTATAAAATCTGTACAATAAAACATAGGTATAAACATTTATATAATTAACTCGCGAAAAAATTCTCCAAAGTGGCTGGCCGTAATAAAGCAAGATATGCAAGAACTTAAAATTGCAGAACAAGATCTTTTAGAAAAATCTGAACAGCTTAAGTTGTTTGAAGATGAAGACACAAGATTCGTCGAAAAACTCGAGATCCATCCTCAGTGATTTGTCCCGATAAAATTAAACGGATCAGATCCCAAATATGAGAAAATTATTGGGAAAAACGTAAGAATCCTAAAACTAAACTAAGAAGGATTTCTAAATTTGATTCAAGTGGTCCAATGAAACCGTAAAAGCAAAAAAAAAACATAATATGGAAATTTTTTAAGCATTATATATTTTTTGCAATTAGATCAGTAGATCTCAACTCCATTTTCTTTGTAAGCAGTGACTTGTTAAATTTCATTTTGACATTTGCTGTATTAGAGGATTGATATGGACTGTTAATTTTCTGTTATTAACCTACAACGTTATTCCTAAAACTTTACCAATAATATTCTAAAGGAAAAGCATTCTATTATAAAAGTTACACTCTATTTTATCTAAAAAAATATTGGAAAAGTAAGTTTAATCTTTAGTTAATTTAAATAAATATTGAACTAAAATATTAACTGACCGCCTCCGTAGCGTAGCGGTTGCGCGACAGCCTACAACGCGGAGGTCCCGGGTTCGATTCCTGGCTAAATTCTGGAAATTATTACAAGTCGAAAACCCACCAGTCCATAGATATACCCACCGTAGTCACTAATAACCAAGCTATTGATGCGACATTAAATAAACAAGAAAAAAAATAGCTGATGAACTGCAGACCGATATTAGGTCTATCTGGTGTCAAATACAGGATGATTCACGATGATATGCAGAAACTTTGGGAGCCCATTGTACATGTAAAAATAATGAAAAAAGTTTACATAAACATGGGTCCGGAAATGCTTCGTTACCGAGTTACGGCTAGCGAAAGATTTCGCCCAGATTTAGCTCACCAGGTGAAATGAGGTCTTCCTGAAATTCTGGTAAGGTAGATTAAGGGGCGAATGCAATCGTTTCTTATGGTTTTTGACCTGATAAATTGAATAAAACAGGTCCCAGAACTGTAAGTTAAATAGTTTTTAAGAAAACCAGTGTCAAATGCAAAAAATGAAGTGGAAAACACATTTTTTCGTGTTTGGGCAAGAATAACTTTGTTATTTCACCAAGAAACAGTTAAAATTTTTGAATAAAACATGTAGAAAATTTTATTCTGAACAAACCGGTGTAAATAAAGTGCACAGAAAGCGAATAGTTTTTGAGAAAACCAGTTTCAAATGCAAAAAATGTAGTGAAAAAAACACATTTTCATCTTAGTTTTTCCGGTTAATTTTACTTTGTACTCTTATGAATAAAAATTCATTTAATCAAACATCTATTCGCTTTCTGTGTACTTAATTTACACCGATTTGTTCAGAATAAAATTTTATACATGTTTTATTCAAAAATTTTAACTGCTTCTTGGTGAAATAACAAAGTTATTCTTGCCCAAAGATGAAAAAATGTGTTTTTCACTCCATTTTTTGCATTTGACACTGGTTTTCTTAAAAACTATTTAACTTACAGTTCTGGGACCTGTTTTATTCAATTTATCAGATCAAAAACCATAAGAAATGATTGAATTCGCCCCTTAATCTACCTTACCAGAATTCCAGGAAGACCTCATTTCACCTGGTGAGCTGAAATCCAGGCGAAAATTTCGCTAGCCGTAACTCGGAAACGAAGCATTTCCGGACCCATGTTTATATAAACTTTTTTATTATTTTTACATGTACAATGAGCTCCTAAAGTTTCTGCATATCTTCGTGAATCACCCTGTATAACTAAAATATTAGAACACGTTAAGAAATATTTGCTTGGTTATTTTCTTTTGATTTAAACAACACAATAATCTATTTTGGAAGAGAATAATAAATAGACTTGTTAATTTTATATCGTTTAGTGTTAAGAAGCTCCTCAATGGAAGAACTTCTTAGTATTTGGGTTAGTATTTTGTGTTGTACGTTCATGTTATCGTTAGAATAACTCTGTAGGATGTCTTTTTTTCAGTCTTCGGGTCTTCGGGTCTGAAGGTATCTAAATTGTAAAAAAATGAGATAGACAGATGATTTGCATATGATTCAAGTTTTCTTTTTCTATTTTGTACTGAATGTGTATAATAATAATTTCGTGTTGAACTGTAGGAACGTGTAAATCTCTTTCAGAATGTTGTTTGTAATATAATAAGATGATGCTGTGATTTTTTTTACAGTTTTTTTATTTTTTTTGTTACCTTTGTCCAGCTATTTATCGTTATATCTGTTTCTTGAACTGTTGAATTTTCAGCTGGATTTGTTTCTGCAATCGCCTGAAATTAATAAAAAACCAAAAACAATAATAATACTCTTACAATACGATTCTCTGTATCCAACACGGTAAAAATTTACACATATTAAGTGTTCAAAAGGAATAGTTTTAAATTTTGATAAATCACAATATTTAGATTAATATTATGAGAATGGTTTAAGTCAATAAGAAACCAAATAAAAACGTTGTCGGCCAAATTGGATGAAGTTAATGACAACCACATAATAACCGAGGCAGGATTTAATGGTCTTGAGGTAATATTTGTAATTAATAATTGATCAGACAAATTAAGAATTTTGGATATTTTATTTTGTAAAATTCCTTTCTCAGCATGTTCCATGTTGCTTTTGATTTTGCTAGACCGTGTAAGATGGGATTATGCCGCAGGTATTCTTGTTTTGAAGAGAATGGAAAACAATACTGCTGAAAAATGATTAAAAAACCCCGGTGAAAAACATTTCAGATGTTTTAAAAGAAATAGAGCCTTAAACTTTGTCAATGTAGCCATACTAACTACACACTTTCCTAGATTTCAATCTTGCTATGTTAGCACTTAACTTATTATTATTGTACACATATTACTGATGTCTGAAAATTTTCATATCCGAAATGGGCTCAGCCCGGTTTTTTAAAAATAAGTGATTCCAATGTAATAATTAAAGTTAAAACTTTATGTAATTAAATTAAAAGTGATGAATCGTTCATACCATAAGACAAAACCTTATGCATAATTGAAATTGAATTAAAGTAAAATCCAGTTAAGTAACGAAGGCTTTTTACAAAAGCGAGAGATTTAAAATATTAAAAAAATGAGTGTTTATGAATAAATAATAAAAAACAAAAATTTTTAATGATAAACACATCAGACGCCTGATTACTAATTTTGGCAACCCGCAATACAGACCATCATAGTATGTTGCATAGTTACATCGTAAGGCGATTAATACAGTTAAAATATTATTATCGAAGTAGATTTATAACATTAGATATTTTTGTAAAGTAAGTTGATGTTTTTATGATCCAATCAATCGGTTATGCATCGTGTCGGTAGGCGTGGCTTCTAGTTTATATCCCGTTTCCCTACTTGAGTTCTCAATATTAATTTCATATGACTCGCCTTAAAATATGATAAAATTACAGTTTCTTAAAAGATTTATATAATTTTCTATTCGATATTTTATTTAAAACCTTAAAGGGTTCGGTGAATCAAACATTTGGCGTAGGGACGTGTTGACGGGCCATGAAACAAGATGGCCTCCCGGTCACTAGTCCAGGATTTTACAACTTATTTCTTCAGTCTTTAAAAATTATTATAAATTAATAAGTAAAATATGTCTTTTAGTACGCGTTTCAATATATTTTCGATATAGACCTACAAAATTAGGTATTGGGCTTACAAAATTTAAAATGGAATGTCTGGTAGTCTGGATCATTCAATGCTGTCCCGTGTTGGCAGGAGGTGGCAAGTATATTACCTTCCAGTCTGCTGTGTATTGTTGTGTTATCTGAGTAGAAACGATTTTTACATAAAGAAACTGGTATAAAATACGTGATTCAATAGAATTTTCTTAAAAGATTTGTAAAATTTGTTATTTGTTTCCGAGTAAACAACTTGAGTGTTTTGATGCCTCGTGTTAGCAGGCCGTAAAAGCCAAAATGGCCTCTCGGTAACTTTTCCGGGAACTAGTTACTAACTTAACTTCAACAATCTTTACAATTATTTTTAAATAAATAATTTCTCAAAATTCATTTTTAATGAAGTGCGGAAAATACAATTAACTGAGATACTTACAGTGGATAACGTTTCATTCTCTTGTTTGTTTTCACTTCCGTTTAATTCATTACTATTTTCTTTTTCCTCTGGCTCTTTTTCATGTGTATCAGTTTCTTTATTAGTTGAGTTCTGTAAGAAAACAAAGAAAAATTGTACATTAATGTTTGGTATAGTAATACACAAAAGTTGAACTGAATACCAAAAGCACAATAATTAAATTTGTGAATTTTTAACTTTTCAATATCTATGTTTTTCCTAATCTAATAGAAAATTGAGACAATAATTAGAAAAATTTTGAAAACACTATGTTTGGAGTGTAGCGTCATTTAATGGGCCCAAACTGCGGCTGTAGAAAGGAAGAGTATAGAAGGTTTTGAAATATGGTATTATTGGAAAATTTTAAAGATTAGGTGGGTGTATAAAATAAGTAATTCAGCGGTTCTTAGACGAGCCGATGAAAGAAGTTTACGGAAACATCTTACCAGAAAAAGGATAGGCTAGGGGGGCATATCTTAAGACATCCAGGTATTGCTCTATCAATAATGGAGGATAAGATTGAGGGAGTGAATTGTAGAGGAAGGCAAATGTTAGAATATTTAAAGCAAATTACAAAAGATGTAGGGTGTTGCTGGTATGTGGAAATGAAACGATTTGCGCAAGATAGATAGAAGCTTGGATAACTACATCAAACCAGTTGAGAATGATGAAAAAAAAAATCTGTTTACATTTTCCAGGACGTTTTATTTCACAAAATTTAAATACAATGAAAAAGATTTTATTACAATAATTTTAAATGGGTGTCAAACCAGTTGCAGTTGGTCTTTGTGAAGAACGACCGAAATGATGCTGAACTTTTAAACATTTCGATAGAGATAACAACAGAAAATCACGTCCTTATATCCATTTTGACTTCTAAAGTTTTAAGTTCTAAACTACTTTAATTTTTTTAGTAAATTAAAATGGATTTACCAATATTAACATAGGTATCGAACCTGGGGCTGTAAACAGAAAAACTTTTGGTAAACTGACTGGTGTCAAAAAGACTTTGTCCTGAGGTGAATGTTAGGTCATACATACATACATACATACATACATATGATCATTTCAGAAAGAACAGCACGGAATAGATTTAAAATAATAACCACTACAAGGTTCAAAAGAATTCTTATAGAAAATTAAAAAACCATAGATGGTATAATGAAAAAAATTTAAACAATACAAGCGCAATAATGCAGGCTGTATCATTTGATAGGTTCATTAAAATATGTTTCACTACGTATGACAAAATCTTAAGTTTTTTCATTCATTTTATGACTTCTACAGAAACATAATTTTACGCAAGGAAAAACATTCTAACATAACATAAATTTTCACCATTCCCATAATTATTCTACCTCGTAAAAACAATATTCGGAAATTTTTATTACTTTAAATATGAAATATTTTACGAACGCGCTTAAGTAGTTTTTAATATTTTTATAATTATTATCAATAAAAAATAACAATGTTTTCCTGGTTAATTAAATATATTAACCACATCATTAATCTGTACAGAATTGTGTGCATAAGTGCAAACAATTTTTAAATCTCCATTCAGAATTAAAAATAAGAAGACTTCTGTTGCAAGTGCAACAAATGTAGTAATAATTTTTCATATTTTTGTATCTGCCGTATAAAATTTGTTATACGTCTTGACAAATCAGAAAAGGTCACCGTTACGATTGACCCTACATTTTATTTAATTCACTTTTACTTATTTTATCTACATAATATGTACAATACAAATAACTGGCGAATGAAATGAAGAATATGAGTAATAACTAATATTATGTTTTGAACATCATTAATATTAGAAAACCGAAGGATATTTACTGATAAGACTCTTAACTGTAACTAATGGATGATTAAACAATACAGATTTGTACATTTACTAAACATTATTGCCTTTACAGAAATTTTATACATTAAAATTTTATGAAAACCTGACTTGAATAGATGTAATATCCTTGAAACTTTGTAGTTCTGTGGTGTTTAACTGTAGATAGGGTACGGATATCATAGGATTAACAATCAGTATCACAATAATCTTTTGTGATTTATTCTGTATTAATTTTAGATAATATTAATACTCTGAATAGATGGTGTTGGGAGAATAATAAAATTGTTTAAAAACAACCAACTAAATCAAATTAAACTAAAGAAATCGTGCAAAAGCTTAAATATTTTCAACAGTTATTGGCACATTAATTTAGATGAATTGCGACATGATTCTACCTGGCCTAATGGCAATAAAGAACGAAAATGATATTACAGCAATTGAACAGAATGTTAATAGAATTGAGGCTGATGAGATACAATTGGTCTCATCATTAGGTACCAACATTTAGGCCTAACAGCCTAACAGTCCAACAACCTAACAGGCTGCGGTTTAATTATCTACTTTTTATTACCCACAATTCTTTCTATCTAATCCGACACAAATCTCTCTTTCATCAGACAATCATAGTTAACACAACAGTACTATTGTTTCAGTGAGTGCTGTAAAAATTAAGTAGAATAGTAGTATTTTATTCTCAAGTAAATCTTCTTGAAATTGAGACACAAATTAAAACCTTTCTCTTTGAATTACTCTGATTTATTTATAATTACATTTGTAATTATTGTAAATTACAGAAAAGGTAATAAGAAATTAGATTAGACATTATTAATTACATTGTTGTTATAAAATTCCAGACAGATTAAGTATAATCCTTGTTCAATTAACCACAGAAATTTTTAAATAATTATTTCCTGACCACCTTAGTGGATTAGTCGGTGGAGTATTTAACTATTACGTAGAACTCCCCGTTTTATAATCCTGGATAAAGTCTGGAAAAAAACCTATATTATTATTTTATCAAAATGGTGATAATTTTAGTTAAAAAGTCTGTTAAGCTTATCAATCGGAAAATTACAAATTTTTGAGTAGCGTATTCTATCATGAAATTAATTTAACAGAAACTTATATAGATGATAAACGATAAAAATCACTTATTATTTTAAATATTTTTTTTTAACGAAAAGATATAGGTTATATCTAAAATTTAAATATATATTTTTAAAGTTATAATTATTTACTTGTACAAGTAGAATAAACGAGCCATTTATAAATTGCACCGTAGGTTCAGACAAAGCCTTTAAAATCATAATAATTCCTTAGCACTAAATTTTTTTACCAATTTATCAGAAATCTCACGAAGAATATTGAAACGCCGATGGAATAGAAACATGTACATATTAATAGCCTACAACATGCTAGAATTAAAAAATAATTTAATATAATATTAATATTCTGAAGTACTACCATTGATTGGTGTTCTCCATTAGTCCACTGTCATTTTTTATTCATTTTTTTTCTTATAGGCCTACGTTAATACATAATTCTGACCAATTTTGGTACTTGTTTTGGGACAATTACAAAACTTATTAAGATAAATTAACAAAAATCGTACACGAATTTTTGTATTTTAAATAACATTTTTAAAAATATTAAAGAAATTAATTAATACATAAAAATGTAAGTTTTTATCATTATGATCTTTATTTTACGCAGGTAATATTGTGACGTTTATCCTTGTTATTTTTTTCAGGATCTAATTATTTTTAAATAAAAAACTTCTTTTTAATTTATAATAAATATTTATTAACAAATTGAGTGTTCTAATACAATAAAAATATTACAGCTATAACAACCAGAGATTTGCAATAAACTACCTAACCTACTAATTTAAGATTAAAACAGAATGTTTTAAAAGATGAACAAAATTTAGCTGAAAAGATAATTATATAACCATTATTTAAATATGATAAAATAAATAACGAAGTTTTACTGCCTGAAAATATTGTAGGCTAGATTATTGGTTTGTCACAAAGAATCTGTTTTCATCAAATTAAATTAAATAATTATAAAATTATAATTAAATTTATAATGTTATTGATTATTTCAGTAGCATTGTTCGTAGTTAATTAATAAATATTTTTTATCAACTTAATTTAAACGGGATTATTAGTTGATAAACAAGTAAGAAGTTAAATTAAAAATAACATGTAATACAACATTATTTAATTAATTGATTATTAATAAATAAAAATATATCCTGTATTATATCAGCAAGTTGTTACATATTTGGATTAAATTAGACATTTATTTAGCATGTAACATGTCCGTAGATATGATGAACACTTATATGTTGTCAGGTTGGTATTTATGTTACTATCCTGGACGTAGGATTTTTAACAGTTTTATAAACTTAGGATGATCCGTGGGAATGAATACACATCTTAATTAGAATGTTGATTTTTGTTTATAATTAAGGATATAAATATTACTTTAAAATTATTTAATGGTTTCCTTAAATTAATTTTAGCCTATCTTCTTAAAATAGAGTTTACGGAAGGCTATGGTTTAATTATTTAATTGCTAATCTCTTTTAATTTAATGTGATTTTTGTTTTATTATATTAAATTCTTGAAATTTAGTTCAACTGAGTTCTTCAACTGGAATAGAATCAGTCTTCAAAGAACGTACCTTTCACACAATTTAGTTATTAACTGTTTTATTTAATCAATTAATTTTAACAAAACTATCACTTAAAAAAAAATTCACCGGAAATTAAGTCTGTAGCTAGTTTAAATAGGATTTTTTCGAGAATTTTTGCAAGAAATCCAGTTTTCTGGAAGATGATATGAAGCTCATTGATTTAAGTTCGATGCGTATTTGCTTTTCCTCCACAATTTACTTTTTTAACTTTATAAAATATTTATTCACAATTATACAAAACGCTCACAACAAGTGAAACGATAGAAAACATAAAAACATGACTTTTCTTAAGGACTTTGAGGAGAAAATTACTCATCAGTACCTGTAACTTGAATGGAATATTTTTTTAATTATTTTTTTAGATATAAACGGATTATTTAATTTATTATAGCTTTCTGTGCCGTAACAGGTAGGCGAAGTCTTAAATTATTTTCACTCGATCAGCTAGTTCTGTTTCTTATCACATGGTCAGCTAATTAAATGACTTAAGCATTAAAGAACAGAATAGATAGAGGTGTAAAAGATACTAGTCAAGAGTTGTCTCCTCTGAGAGTAATGAATTTCATAATTGTACTACCAGACCTCGTGGTATGAAGAGAAGGTGTCACTTGCCGGGTGGAAAGTAGATGCTTTTTAGAGGGCCTGGCATGCTGATATGGATTCTTTTCCACTCAGTAAAGAGGGGAATTCTAAACCACCTCACTCCTCAGTTTACTTAGAAAAGCCTCTAGAGGTTTAAACCAGCCTCGGCTGATGACCTGAACAAAAACATAGCTTTCTACAAATAATTTCATTCATTCAAATTTAAATTTATTTAATCCTATTAAATAACTAGGTCTACATGAGACAATAGTTCATTTGGCAAAGTGTAGGAATTTTTAATTAAGGAATTTATTAAGCTTTCGTACGAAATCATTTCTGATTGACAGACTACAAAGTCTAGATTAAGTAAAATTTCACAGTCAGAGAGTATAACAAAGCGAAATAGAGTACATAATTACTACATCAATGCTGAGCAATTTTGAGTCCTTTTGGGCTGATAACTCGTGGAGCGTGTTTTATGTAGGGCCTACATTTTATATTACTAACGTTTTTATAGACTTATTTTATTTACGACCTATAGATGGATTTTTGTTTGTAAATAACATAGAAGTAAACAATTCAAAGTTTTTTAAGGTTATTTTCGCCTGTTATAATAATTGTACTTATTGTTTGAATTTTTCCATTTACCTTTACGTTTTTACGCGTAATTTCTTATGTAATTTTAAACTACATATAATACACTTTTAAAGTAAATCTAAAAGTGTAAGCTATTTAAATCGATCTCTGCAAAGATACTAAACTCACGAGATACTAAGCTCATTTCAATTTTTGCGGTTCAATTTTTCAGTTTCTGGAGTCCTTTCCTGAACTTCCTTCCTTGAACTTTCTAGTATGTTTCCTTCCTTGAATTTTCTCTAGTATTCCCTCAATCCATCCGATCTTCTCTGCCGTTCCTTGTCAGAATACACAACTTTCTGTCGTTTCGTCGGTTTCTGTTGTTCAAGTCTTGTGGTTTAAATTACATTTTATAACATACATTTACATAAAATTTTATGTTTATATAAAGTTAGTCACTCAAACTTAGCAACTCGTCGCGTAATACGCCGTTTATATGAAGTCCATAAACCGCAACAAATATTCATTTCTAAAGAGGTTACGTAATATTTTATAATCAAGTTCGTAGTTTCCGACCCCAAAACCCCATTAAAAGATATTTTCGAGACATTTTAATCACAAAGTTTACTATATTGTAGTAAACTCAAATTCTACATAAACTTATATTATAAGCTCATGTAAAAAATATACTTTACGCATTCTGTATGCGTTTCTCAAATCTTTATCGGTAGCTAATGATCTCACTATAAATATTTTTTTCAATATAAAGGAAGCTATATCAAAAATGTACATCTTTATATCTCTACCCTTAAAAGTGGTAACTTTTGACTAATTTTTCTCGACTATTTTACTACAAAATATATTCTTTTCTTGACAGAATTCAAAATATTTTTTTGACGTATGTTATTTAGGTCATCAGCCGAATGGCTGGTTTGAACCTCTAGAGGCTTTACTAAGTAAAACAACGAGTGAAGTGGTTTACCAATACCTTCGTCAATGATTGAGAAAGTATGATAATCAGCATTCCCGGCCCTCTGAGAAACATATACTACTTTCCACCCTGGAAATTACACCTTCACTTCATTCACCTCAGGGCCTTGCTGTATAATGAAATAATGAAATTTATTACTCTCAGATGAGATAACTCTGACTAGTGTCTTTTACACCTCTACCTCTTTTATTCTTAAATGCTTCAGCCTAAAACTATTTTTTTGCAGCCCTGGAACTACTAGTGATCCATTGCATATAATTCAACACCACCTCCCTCTTATGGGCAATTTTGATGTATATCCGAAATATAAAATATTTTCAATTTATTGTAATTTTATCTGAATGTTACGTAGATACCTACGGCAAAATGATCGAAAATATTTCTCACAAAATCAACTAAATATATATAAGACATTATCTTCCAACTTTAACTCCATTACTTAAAAGTGTAATGCTGTACAATAAAATAAAAAATTCACCTGGTAGTATAACTTTTGCAACCATTAAGTCATCGTCCAGACGTTAAAATACATCAACTGTTATAAAAATAATTCAATATAACAAACTGAAAATCCAGATAAACCTTTTATTTTTTATTACAGTTTATTAGATTAATTAACTTGGGAAACTTAATGCATATCAAACTTAGAATCCACATTAGATTTTTATCTTGAATGCGTCGAAAAAATAACAACCTTAAATCGTAAAAAGTGTTTGTATTACAAACGAATCGTTGTACTAAAAGGTTTAAAGTTACATTTTAATCGTTTGAGAATGTTATGAAATATTAAAACACATTAAGAAAGTTTCTTTGTTATTTATAAAGAATGATAATAAAATCTCTTTTCATGGTTATTCTACACGCTTAACATTTATGGTTATTTTTTTTCAAAAACAACCGTCAAAGATACCAGCCTACTTATATTATTTTGTCTTTAGTGTTCTTGTGAATAAGTATGAGTAATATACCTATGATGAGTGAAATGTGTAGCAAGAATAATATAGAAAAATATTCTTCATTCTTTTTGTACCGCAAAGGAGAAGAGTAAGGCTAATGGTTTGGCCTTGAATTGGAGGATCAGGCACGGGCGGTGTATTCCATTCTTTAAGCTTGTTGATATCACTACACTCTCATTGGCCAGGTCAACATCCTCAACGTGATCACTGCTTTTCTTTATTTTTTACTTTTTTATTTCCGCTCGGTTTTAAATGAATATTATACATTCTTTCAGACGTCAGAATAATTATGATTATACAGAAGTTAAAATTTATCGATATTTTTATCTGTTTCATTTACACATAGTAAGAAATGGAAAAATAATTTTCATTTCATAAAATATTACATAAATCCGTGGCCAATTTTTTATTTATAAAACAATAATAAAACCAGTATGGACGTACAGAATTGAACTATGAGGTTCAGCAAGCTCATTTAGCATTGATATCTTCCAGCATCTACAATCGAAGATCCTAGAATTATTATTGACACCCCTTGGTTCATGATCAATAACGTAATCCACCATGACTTATATACAAACACTGTTCAAGAACTCATTGTAAATAGTAGTCATATAAGTTAAAAATCTGGTGTGAAACACTCACACAACTTTCCCTTGCAAATGCAAATAATTAACAATATAATCTAACATTCGTAATAAAATATTAGAAAGAAACAAAATAAACTAACCTCAATAAACATAACCTAAAAGTACTGTGTAACCTAAGTACTGTAGATTTATACTTTATTATAGTATAATACCATACCGAAACATATATTGTATCAGTGTAGTCACCAATGTTGTACGGGTTATTACAATTAAAAAAAATCTGGTGTGAAACACTCACACAACTTTCTCTTGCCAATGCAAATAATTAACAATAAACCTAACATTAGTAATAAAACATAAGAAATAAATAAAAAACTAACCTCAACAAACATAACCTAATTTTAATCATGAGTGATAGTCGCAAAATAAAAATCAACCTCAGTTTGGCTTAAAAATACGGGAAATCACTCTTTCACGCTAAACTAGGCTCTATAGGGAAAAATGCTTTAAATAAAAATTGTAGATCTTATAATTTCCTATAAATTTTATTATATACATTTTTGTCGTAAAATAAATAATAGACAAGGCTGAAATCTTTAAAAAATCGATTTTTCACCCGTTTTCGTAAGAAAAAAATAAAATTGCTAATTACCGCTAAACTAAACATTAGGCCCTATACAAAAAAATATTTTAAATAAAAGTTGTAGGATTTTAAATTCTCTACAACTTTTATTATACACTTTTGCGCTAAAATGCATATTTAAGTCGCAATATTTAAAAAACAATTTTTTACAAAAAACACAGCCTCACCAAGAATTTCAGCAGAAATGGCGCCTACCCTATCTTTTAGAGCATACACATTTTAGTAAATAAGGCGATTTTTAAAAAACATCGTAGAACCAGTTTTTAAGACAATTGCAAAAAAGTGAAAAATTACACGAATAAAGTACTACTTCCGGTTGACCGATTTTGATGAAAATGTTCGTATCGGGTCCGGTAGTGGTGTCTAACTTACGTTTCAAGTTTCAAGTTCGTACGGTGTTCCGTTCTTGAGATATTCTGTTCACTCACACACACACACACACACAGACCAATCGCTAAAAAAACATGTTTTTTGGGTTCAGGGGGTTTGAAAACGTGTAGATCCGGTGAAAACTCGATTTCAAAAAATTGACATGAAAACAATAGTTTCCTTCCTATATATTCATAAAGGCAAGAGAAAGTAAAAATATAACCGGTGAAAAAAAGAATTTACTGGTTTTTTCTAAAGATAATACGGAATAAATCTAATGTGGAATAATATGGAAGATAATATGGAATTTGTACTGAAATAAAAGGTTTCAGCGCAGTCTGAGAATGTATTAAGGAAAGTAAATAAATAAACGAGACAAATAAATGAAGAGGAAAAATATTTTATCCTATAAAAATGAATTTTTTAGAGGATAAAGTTGACAACAATGGGGATATTGTTACTATCTTTCCAATTATTGTAATTAATTTAAACATCAACTAATTTTTCATTTTGAATGTCTAGTTCTAGTTCTCTTACTTAAAACGTGCATTCAGGAAGAGAAATGTTCAGTGATAAGACTTTTCTTATTCACCGGTATAAAACAGGTGTACATTTGCCCAAGAACATTATAGTAAAATAATTTGTGATGTAACGTGAATTCACTATTTTGAGCTCTAATCCAAACGGCAAAGTCTAAGAGGAAAATGAAAAAGAATCAAAACTCAAAAGCGTTTGCCGGTGAAGTAATATTGACGGTCTTCTAGGATTTGTCCAGTTTTTTTGTGACTATTTAGAAGGACAACGAAGGCCTACCGTGAATATGGAATTCCATTCTAACAAGCTCCAACAAAAATTGAGACGCAGGATAACAGAAAAACTTAAGAGTGTTTTTTTCAAAAAATCTGATTCTTTTGCATGAAAACACACGCGCTCCACGCCGCTCAGAAAATGAGCAAAACGCTCAAGAAGTTGAGCTGGAGAAGTCACATCCTCCTTACAACCCAGACTTAACCCAGTCCGGTTTTTATTTGTTCCACCCGCTATAAAACGTTTAATGTCAATGAAAATGTGTAAAAACTTTCTATTTGTTTTGAGAAGTTATAGTTAAAACTTTACATCATTAGAATCGTTTGAATTTCATAGAGAATGGGTGGTTTGAAAACTAATTTATATGTCAAAATTTACTGGTTTTGAAAATAAATATATTTTTAATTAGATGTTTTTTGATATGAAAAAATGTTTTTTTTTTATTATTTTTCCTTCGTAGATTGATTGTTGTTTCTTTTTCCATTAATTTTTTCCAAATATTTAAAATTGTTAACGAATTTAATTTTCCCGAATTTCGTCCTGAGAGATTTCGGTATGCTTTTTTCAGAAAGATTGTTTCTATTTTCTTGAAGAAAAAAATTTCAAACCAACCTGTTCAACAGTTTCTTTAAATAATACAGCTTTACTGATACAGGTGAAAAAGAAATATAATGACTATTTATTACTTAAATATTACAGTACAATAAAAATGTGACAAAAATTTATTAAATCACGTACTGAATTCATAAAGAATATCAAATAAATATTACAGATTCTTTTAAAGAAATGACCCTTGTCGTTTGTAAAATAAGTTATTTTATTACCAATGCTATACTTACAAGTGAAGAATCATCAGACAGACGGTAAGATGAAACTGATGGAAAATAATAATGTATGATTGGAACTAAGCAAAACACGAATGACCCCTTTCGTGACTCTTCTTTGCTTGTTGCCCATCATAAAATATAGAAAAATTACTTCCACAAAATAAAAGAAGAGACTTTTAATAAATTACAAAACGATGAGATACAGTATTTTGATTATGGGATCGGTTTGATATTTTTAGGAGTAGTACGGTTGAAATAAAGAAGACATTTTTATTATGTAACTTTTTATTAACGGTAGAATATTATTATAATTTGAATAACTTATGAGTTATTTAATAAAAAAAAATATGATGTAATAATTTCAATCTATTTTGTATTAATTTTTTTATTTTCTGTTAAGGCTTGCATAGGCAAGGCTATCATGATGCAATAAATTTTTTTTTTTTTTTTTTTTTTTTTTTTGACTTTATTAGGAAAATTCACAACTGTATATAATAACAACGAGTGAATGAGGTGATTAAGAAATGGAATAAAATGCGCTTTAAGACTTAGAGGAGATCACGACTCAACAGTGGGCTCCAGCTGGAAATGTCCTGTGGATGGATTAGATAATAGTGTATACTATCGGAAATTACTTATTACAAAATGATGTCCCTACTCCATCGTCGGTGTAGACGTCTGCGGGGATTCCCGGGAAGGTATGGTAGGTATAGGTTGCGTACAAGTTCGTTGCTATGATGTGATAATTTCATACGGAATCTTGTGTAAATTTTACGAAATAAGTCGTTCACGTATGGAATATTGAGGTCATTGTGCAAACAGTAAAAATATTAAAATTGTAAAATTAAAATTTTGCTGTAATTGTCAATTCAATAAATTTTGGATACATTTAATAATTTTTTTTTTACATTTAATAATTTTATTTAGAAATTTACCTACGTGTTTTGAAAGTAGTTAATTGTACTTAATTGTGCGAGACAGTGCTCTAGAAAATACAAAAATTGTGTTAATTTTTTATTTTGACAAACGACTAAATTGGAAACACATACATACAGAACAAAAGGAAACAGTTAAACACAATATTGAAACACTTTTATTGAATAATTGGATCAACAACTTTTAGCCAATCAACTTTTATTGGATCTCAATAACAAATTTCTAACTTACAAATCAATCCTTAAACCAATTTGGGTGTATGGAATCAAATTATGGGGCTCAGAAAGCCATTCCGACATTGAAATCCTGTAACGGTTCTAATCGAAATTACTTAAGACAATCACAGAATCACCATGGTATATATCGAACAACATATTACACAGAGATCTACACGACAGTTAAACAAATAATCAACACATATAGTGCAAAATAATAATAATAATAATAATTTATTTCCATTCAAACATAAGTACAATACAACCTTTTGTAACAAAACACAAAATTAAACAATTAAAAAAACAAAACCATAGGCATAGAGTTTGACAATTTAACAAATACGTAAAATAAAATACACGTTATCCTTAACATAAAATGGAAATTAGTTACCTCCAAAGGTTAATTTAGCAAGCATACGAATATAAGAGGGAATATTAAAATAGACGGTGTACCCCTGGAAAGAGTTAAGCAGTATACTTACCTAGGCAGCAATGTAAACGAGGATTGGGATCACTCGCAAGAAATTAAGATACGCATAGAAGAAGCCAGAGTGGCCTTCAACAATATGCGAAAAATTTTCAAAACTCACGACCTTACACTTGCTATCAAAATGCGTCTCCTTCGATGTTATGTGTTCACTGTACTGTTCTACAGCGTGGAAGCTTGGACGCTCACAGAGGCCTCAGCCAGGAGGCTTGAAGCCTTTGAAATGTGGCTTTATCGAAGAATGTTACGCGTATCATGGAGGGACAGAGTCACCAATGTAGAAATTCTTCGAAGGATGAATAAAGATAAAGAGGTTCTTGACATCGTGAAAGTGCGAAAGCTCCAATACCTGGAACACATTATGCGCAGTGAGAACCGTTACGTGTTGCTTCAAAAGATTCTGCAGGGAAAGGTGTATGGTGCGAGAGGTCCCGGTAGAAGAAGGATTTCATGGTTGAAAAATCTAAGAACGTGGTTCAACCAGCCGACGACCCAACTTTTCAAAGCAGCTGTTTCCAAAGTCAGAATAGTCATTATGATAGCCAACATCCTAACCGGATAGGAACCATAAGAAGAAGAAGAAGAAAGGTTAATCCTATCCTGGAGGTTACCATCACTGAATAATAAACTTAAAAACGAAACGAGAAACAAAACATGACAAGAAGTGCAAAAAATACACAAAACTACAATAAATAATTTTCTGCCTACTTCAAAAGTTCAAATACCAAATGAACCTCGAATGACACTCGAATAACCTAACCATCTCACTTTTAGGTAATTGAAACGACACACGCTGGCTGAAACGAAGACATTCTACGGATTTATTTTAAACGACAAGACAGCACATAATATATTAAATCCACGAAGTTTCCTCATCGAACGGGTTTTTCAATCATGAGATACAAAAAAGAAAACTCATCTATTTGTTATTCTGCTTAAGAATCGATGATAAATTTTACAGTAATATAAAAAATTAATTTACAGCAAAATTTACGAATAACTTGAACTACTTTTGGTTCTTGATGAAATACATCATATAAGTTCAAAGTTCCGACAAACTCTCGAGCGACATTAGAACTACTGCGAATTACGACTGCTTGATAATTCTGCTGATGCTGACGTTTTAATTTATAGTGATTAGGATATTATTTATTAATTTTTTCAACTCGATCAACATAAATTAAAAAAAAATAACTAGTAAAATAAAATCATTACCAATTTTTTTGACTTTTATTAATTTCAATTTTTTTGACTTGTAATTTAAATGTTTTAGAACTATTGCTGTTTCGATCAAGATTGAACCTCCGCTCCAAGATTTTAACATTCAAATCCCTTTTAAGACCAATCTGGAGTTATGGTGTCCAGCTCTTTGGAATAGCGGCAGTAGTGGCAGAGTAATTTAAAGTCGATCCAAGCCTTTCAATCAAAATTCTTAAGACTTACTTCTGGCGCTCCTTTTTATGTAAGTAATTAAACCCTCCACGACGATTTCAAAATTCCGACAGTAAAGGAGCTAACCGAGTCCTTGTAAATGTACAGTACCGTAATAAAAATTAAAGCCAAAAATATGCTGTTTGTAAATTAAGTTCTATTTTGAGGAGTGCAAAGGTTTCTTTTTAATTTTTTTTTTGTTCTTTGAAGTCGCATCAACAGCTTGATTGATAACGGCTACGGTGGGTTGTATGACTGGAACAGTACGTTTTGACTTGTAAAAATCTTCAGACCCTAGCCGGGAATCGAACCCGGGACCTCCGCGTTGTAGGTTAGCGTACTACCAGTACGCTACGGAGACGACCTTACGGTTTTTGTACTGTGGATAAAATTTACTAATAGTTTCAAAGTTTAACTGATACTAAATAACATTATGAACATACAAAAATTCAAAAATTATATCCCTATACCTGAAAACATTAATAGTATTTGTAGTTATTTATTTCACAAAATTTAGCTTCACGTTTACCTAAATTACTGAGTAATGTTAAAACTAAAACAGTGTATCATACGAACAAGTGTACATAAAAATCAAGCGTTAAAAACAACAGATCCATTCGTTGAACTACAATGTGAATTACAATAAATATCATTAAGTGTTAGGAGACACGAGCGAATCCAATTCGGCGTAATACTGTGTAATGTAAGGAGAAGCAACTTACATAAATACTGTGCAAGGAAATAAATTTATAGTTGCTCAAAAAAACCATAACTTTTTCTCGGTCTACTTTGTGTATATATTTGGAGCGAAAGTGTAAATATTAAACGTTGTTAATACTAATTCATAAAAAAAATAACAAGTCAACTTTTTTATTTTAGAGCAAATATTCACAATCCATTCATATTTAGAGCAAAGAGTACATTTTTAATAAAATTACTTGAAAACGAGAGAATAACTGTCTAAAAGCATTCTAAATATTTTTACAAAATGTATTGGCCTACCTGTATTTTGTTAATCAATTAACAATATTGTTGTCCGTTTTTGTCGCCCAGTGGTTAGAGAACTAGATTAGGATAGTTACATTGGCTTCTGTTTTGCTCACTGAAAAAAGGAGGGTCCAGGTTTGATTCCCGGCTAAGATCTGGTGTTATTACAAATTAAAACCCACCGATTCTGCACTATAACACTTAGCATTCGCTAACAATCAAATTCGTAGATGAACTTTAAATAAACTAAAAAAAAGTAATAGTCATTGTAGGTAAGATTGAGGGTTTATGAAATTTTCAGTTTAGTTAACGTTCATCCGTAAAGAAGATATTTTCAAAGGGTACCCAGCAGTGCCTCAGGGCGTCACCATAAGCTTGCCAGTGAGCATCAATGAGCAACCCTCTCTAATAAAATAAAGTTTCCAGACAGTATTATGTTTTATTGATTTTTTGCAATTATTAAATGCAATATTTCTGTCAAGGAAACTAATAATGTTTGTTTCACTTATTAATTTATTTTTCAAGTTTTACAGCTTTATTGATTTTAATCATATAGAATTTATCAGTACAGATATTGTATAGAGAGGGACACTGCGCGGGCCTAAAACATTTGGGGTTTACCGAAGTAAGAGAAGGTGAAAAGAAGGTTCTATTAATAAACCTTTAACATAGTAACTTTCTACTGGAAAATAATAATATCTCTACAGATTCAATACTCTAACTTTAAAATAATTACTAGCTAAAACTGAATGGGTCTTAGTTAATTTTTACAGTAAAAAACAATTACTTTAGCAAGATAAAATATTTTTAAATGTCAGAACTACTTATGATTAAATTATTTTGTTTACAGAACATAAAATTAACAATAAAAAAAAATATTAGTTTTCTTATACCACAGTTATAATTTTTAATAAAATTGCATAATAATCGGATTGAAAGTACAGTATTATTTTATTCTATATAAACACTTTATTTTATTAACAATAAACAAAGGTTACAGACATACATAAAGTAATATTGTACGGGAAATTTTAAAATAATTTTGTCTGGTAGCTAAGCAGGCTCTTGTATTTACGCTTATGAATGAGAAATGAACAATTGATTATTAAACAGTGTTTCCCATAACCTTAAAAATTAAGTAATAAAACAGTAAATAATTACCGGGTAAGTTTAAATAATAAACATTTTTTACGCTAGGCATATTTTACGTCCTTGAATGATTATGTAATATGTTTGTCATTCCGAAACGTAAATGTTCTTTTTTGAGTGTCATTTTCTCAATGAACATTCGTAAATATCTCGATCATTTTATCCACTATAGGTTCGAAGATCTATTAAAGTGATGCCAGTTCATTATTTAAGGTTTCTGAGCAGGAAATTTTGTCTTTGATCCGAAACCTATTTTGCTTCGTCGATTTTACTTGTAGCCCGAGCGTTAATAATTAATATTTTCCTAACTCTTCCGCAATATGTCCAAAGTTAGGAATTTTTTATTACCAGTATTCATATAACATGGTGCTTTCAGGAAACTCGGAGCATTTGTCGATTGCACCTCAATTCAAAAGCATTCAAGTAACTCGCCAATTAGCTAGGTCCTCCAAAAAGCACCTAATTTTTACCCTGCAAATGACAACTGCATATCATTTACCACAGGATCTAGCAGTATTGTGAAATTCCTTACTCTCAGAGGATATAACTATGACTGCTGGCTTTTACACCTCTACCTCTTCTGTTCATAAATAGTTTAGTTATATAAATAGCTGACTATGTATGAAGAAGTAGAACTATATGGAGTTTTTTCTGTTATTCCCCTCTCAGCATAGTTTTTCAATTTTGTGGATATTTTGTATTTAGGTATTCCTACAGTATTTTTAATGATAAAGACGGGAAACATATTAAAAAAAAAATCATATATCAATATTTTTCAAGTTAACGTTCCTGAGTTTTTTCTTTTTCAATTTAACCTTAAACTACTTATTGACATTTATTAAATTATCAAATAATATGTAATTTAATTATGTTAAATTAATTTAATGATTTCATGTACTCTATGAGTTATACAGTATTTCATTATAACATACAGTAACAATATTGAGAAAAAACAATAAATATTTACTCTACCTATTTTTAACTTGAAGAATATTAGTGTAGGATTTTTTAAAATATTTTTTCCGTTTTTATCGTTAAAATACTGTAAGATTGCATACAAAATATTCACGAAATGTAAAAATTGTGCTGGGGGTGGGATAACAGAAAAGACCCCTATTTCTTGTAGCCCTGAAACCAGCAGATCAAGTGCAATCAATTTAACACTCCACTTGCATGTTATGGGTAAAACTCCCCTTAAGAAATAAGAATTCAAAGTTCACGAGATATAAAATAGAAGAAATAACCTACAGAATTTTAAATAGTTAACAATGACTCCAGTTATTTTAAGTTTTAACGTACAAGTAGTGCAGACTCAATCGCTAGGTAGTCATAAATATAATAATAAAAGTTTTGAAACGAAAAAGGAGCTAACAGATTGCACTCCACTATTAACTAAATGTAAAAAGAATATGGTAAAAGTAATTACATTAATGTATAACAGAGTTCGTGTTGACGCCAGTCATATCTCTAACTTTTATATTGATACGTAAAAGCATAATAAAGTAGAATGAGAACTGACCACCTCACATGCAATTGTGACCATTACGAAGAACAAGAAAAATAACAAAATACATAATAATATAGCTAACCTTTTTAACACGTCTTCGTTTCTTTATCTAATTTTTATTACAGAATTACATTTCGTTATTCGTAGCAGTAACTAAAAGAAAGGAAGCCATCAAGATATTTTTTATGTTTTATTATTAGTTCTTAAAAATGAAAATAAATAAATAAAACGAATCCTTTTAAAAATTATATTCGACTTTATGCACGGACAGACCAATTAATATTTTTATTTTATTGTACATTATGATGGATATTAAGTTTCATGTAGTATCATTTAAATTATTTTATGGAATGAAATAAAAAGTCCACTTTGGAATACCGATATTATCATAAACCATAGTGCAGTTGATGCAAAGGTTTCATCAGTGATAATTAATTTTTCTCTTATGTGAAAGATTTTTATTGAGTTATAAAAACCTGAAAAATAATTTTTCCTTAAAAAGCCAAGGTACTCAGTTAAGACCTGAGACACATCATTATTACTTTCTCTTGCCCTGTATGAATATATAGAGAAGAAAATTACTGTTTCATGACAATTTTTCGAAACATACATTTTTAGGCCGCTTGACGTAAAAAACATATTTCTAGAGATTTGTCTTTGTGAATAAAATAACTTAAGAACGGATTCGGACGAAGTAGAAACTTTTTTTTTTTTTTTTTTTTTTTTTTTCTCTTTAATTATTTATTTGCAACTGTAAAATTTTACAATAAGCAAATGAGCTGGTTTTAACATAGGAAAATTTACAATAACAAAGATTAGACCCAGTGGCTAATCTTTGTAGGTGCCACGAGTCATTGTCTTATAAGAGCAGGTCTCTATTCCATGAACGGCGAAGTCGTCGGCGAGGATTTCCAGGAAGAGTACGAGATGATAAGTTTTTGATGTATGGATTTTGATGGTTTTGAAGTTTTCCGAAGAATCTTCTGTAGCAGTTGTATGCCATATCTTTTATGTGTGTTATTTTGAGGTCGTCATGTAGTATTCTGTTGTTAATGTAGAATGGAGCATTGGTGATGAGTCGTAATAATTTTGATTGAAATGCCTGTAGTTTTCTGATATTACTTGGCTTTGCTGTTCCGTAGATTTCAATTCCATAAGTCCAAATTGGCCGAATGAATGATTTATAAATGAGTAATTTTGAACGTAACGGTAATCGGGAATGGCGTCCTATGAGGTGGTATAATTGTTTTACTTTTTTATCCAAAGTCAGTCGTGTATTGTGGATGTGTGTTTGCCAGGTTAGTCGTCTGTCCATCGTGATGCCTAGGTATTTTACTGTGTTCTTTTGTGGAATGGGTTCGTTGTTGAGGAATACCGTAGGACTTTCTCCTTTACATAATGAGAATCTTATATGTACTGACTTATTAGTGTTTATTTTTAATCTCCACTTTTTCAGCCAATTTTCAATTGTGTTGAGAAAGTGTTGTAAGTTGGTACTGGCCTGCGTTAAATCATGGGATGAAGTCAAGATAGCAGTATCGTCAGCGTATGTTGCTACCGTTATTCTTGGATCAGATGGTAAGTCCGCAGTGTAAATTGTATACAGTAGTGGTGAGAGTATAGAACCTTGTGGAACTCCTGCACCTATATTTTGGTAGTCAGAAACTGATGATCCTTGCCTCACTACAAAGAAACGATCTTCTAGGAAGCTTTTCAGTACGTGATAATACGTATCCGGGAGGAATCTTTTCAATTTATATAACAGACCTGGATGCCAAACTTTGTCAAAGGCTGCTTGAACATCTAGGAAGACAGCGGTGGTAAATTTCTTCTCCTCCAGCGCAACAGCTAGCTGGTCCGTCAATCGATGTAACTGATGAATCGTTGAGTGCCTGCTTCTGAAACCAAACTGATGGTGTGGTATTATGTTATTTTCGTTGCAAATCGGCAATAAGCGGGCTAGTAATAATTTTTCGAATAATTTGGATAAAGTTGGGAGTAAGCTTATTGGCCGATACGAAGATGGAGTACTTGGTGGTTTATTTGGCTTCAGAAATAGGACGACGTGAGACAGTTTCCACTGAATCGGGAAGTGCGTCGTTCTGAGGATGGAATTGAATATTTGAGTTATAAGGGTATATCCACATAATGGTAAGTTCTGAAGAATCTCCGCCGTTATTAAATCGTACCCCGGACTCTTTCTTGATGGTAGTTGTTGGACAGCCGCCTGCACTTCCCTTCTTGTGAAGTTTTCCGGAGGCAATGACAAATTCAATGGTGAAGACAAGAAATTTTCTACATCTGAGGTGAAACCAGGTAAAGAATTGTCATTGGGCTGAAATACGCGCGCTAGATGATCGGAAAACATGTCGGCCTTCTCTTTGTCTGATTTAGCCCATGATCCATCGGGGTGTTTAAGTGGGTGCGACTGCATTTGGTAACGCAAAAGACGCTGCGTTGCAGTCCAGAGGCTTCCATCTCTTTCTGTCAGGTTGGCGACATTTTCATTGAACCTTTCCGTCTTGATGTTCCATATAGCTGTCTTCAATTCGTTAGTCATGTAATTCAAGTTTCTCTTGTCCGAAGGAAGTTTGGTACGCTGCCAAATGCGTCTTGCTCTCCTTTTTTCCCTGACAAGTTCTTTTATATAGTTCGGATAACAGTGTTCCTTTTTTGGAGTTGGTCTACGGGGTTGTGTAGAGTTCCAAGCTGCATATTGTATTGTTACTGTCAAATGTTCCACTGCTTCTTCCACCTCTCTTGCTGTGCGAAGAGGCAAGTCCAGCCGTATATTGTTCTCTATGTTACTGCTGAACAAGTCCCAGTTAACTGTTCCATCTATCAAACACTGTCTCACCGGTGCTTCCAAAACTGTGCCCGACAGGGTGCAGAGAACTGGCGAATGGTCGGATGAAAGATCGTCAAGTGATTCCGTTTTTGTGTAGAATCTCGAGAGGCCCTTGGATACGAAAAAGTCCAGAAGATCGGGATGTTTAGTAGAAACTTGGAAATTAAATTAGATACTACTAGGCAACTAGTTGATCTACTGTAAGAGTACTCCGTGCGAGGCAAGCGCCTGTAGGTTGTAAACGAAAATTTTCACTATAGTTCAGCCGCTCTAAGTTTGCTCCTACTGTCAACAAACCAAAACCAGCTACTACAGGGTGCACGCTAGAGTCAGTGACTTTAAGGATGTCGTATTCCTATTAAGTTAACTATTTTTTAAATTATAAGTTCTTAAAGTACTAAAAACATCAGTCGTGATATGATGTAGGCCTAACAATTTAATTTATAAAAATACTTTTAAAAGTATTTTGTATTTAAATACTTTTGAAAGTATTTTGTTGTTACTTTTTAATCAGCGTGTACACATTTTGATATAATGCGCATGCTCAGTGACGTCATTATTTGTTTACATTAGGAGCAAACTTAGAGAGGCTGGACTGTAGTTGGCGCTTATCTACCTCTTCGCCTGACAATTATCTTGCACTACGTTTCATCATAAAAATATCTACATCCAGCTAAAATAAACATTATCCTTTAAGCGTTTTCATTTATATCGTTCAGATTACTTTCAATTATTGTAGCTTCATAAAGCGACTCCTTAATCAATTATTTTAACCATTACATTTAACAAAACAATTTTTTTCTACTTTTTAACGGTTTACCGCTTTTGTTTCAAAAACTCAACACATTCACTAACACACATTAACAAAACACAGCTTACAAAACTTTTCAACTTCAGTCTACGAAGAAAATAGAAACGAACCGATACAATACCAAAAGATAACTGATGAACTAAACATGAGTTAAACGGGAAAGTGCAAAAAGTTGTATTAAACTAGTCACAGGCATTAATTTTTTCTTTGTTTATTTAACGTCGCATCAACTACTGTGGTCATTAGCGACGACGTTGGGTTGTAACTGTGAATGATGAAATGATTTTTTGTAACGTATGAAAATGTCATCTCTGAGTGGGATTCGAACCCAAGACCGCATGATGAGAGGCGAGCATGTTACCAACATTAATTTTAATGATATGAAATAAACAATCTGAAATGATAAACAACGAATCACTGGAATTGTATACTCTCATGTTATAATTTAAGCGCATTAGTCTTATATAAATTGTGACCAAAAAGTAACTGAGTCTATAATAAAAACCTACTAACCATAAATAATAATGTAATAATAGTAAAAAATGTAACAAAAATAACAATGTAGAAGTAACAATAGTAAGAGTTTTTGTTATTAATGGTAAACTAATGTTTATTTATAAAACATATTCTAACAAATGAATTGAGTGTGTTTTTATTATATTAAGCTTAGAGCGAATTAGTGTTGTATGGAATTTTTTTTTATTATTATTTATTTAACGTCGCATCAACTGCAAGGTCATTAGCGACGACGTTGGGGTGTAACTGTGTGTAATGAGGATGAAATGAATTTTTTTGTAACGTATAAAAATATGCCATGCCTGAGTGGGATTCGAACCCAGGACCGCATGATGAGAGGCGAGCACGTTACCAACTGCGCCAATGCGGCCGGCGGTATGGAATTTTGTTTTTGATCGAACTGTGCGTATTTTAATTATTACGCATGCTCACTTGTATTGCTGGTTGCCTACGTCGGAGTACTCTTAGCGTAGACAGACTCTAGACACAAACATTTTTATCAAAATCAGTCAACCGGAAGTATAATAATTTATTCCTGAGATTTTTTAACTTTTTGCGGTTTTCTAGAAAAATGGCTTTCAAGATTTTTAAAAATCGAATCATTAACTACATTTTTATTTTACACAATATAGATTTAACACCAAGTCTACTGGATATTCTTGGGGAGGCTGTGCTCTCATGGTAATTTTTTTAAAGACTGCATATGTGTATGTAATTAAAGTACCTAATAGCCTAGTAAGAAATTAAAAACCCTACAACTTTTATTTCAAACATTGTTTTTTTCTACAACCCTTAGTTTAGCGTCAATTAGTGATTTTCTGTTTTGTTTTATTCAAAATCAGTAAAACTTGGGATTTCTTACGATTGCGGCCTTAATATCCAATTTATAACAAAATTGTATATAGGCCTAATAAAAAATATAAAAAATTATAAAACTTACAACTTTCAAGTATTTTTTCTAAAGAGCCTAGTTTAGCGACATTTAGTGATTTTCGTATTTTTATGTCCATCGGAGGTTGGTTTTCATTTGCGTCATTCAGTCATCTTTAAAATTAGGTTATATTTATAATTTTACATTGTTTAGTGATGATTAAACATATGTTATTTTTTCAATAGTTACATTGCCAAGAAAAAGTCGTGTGAGTGTTTCATATCAGATTTGTTTTATCCACATTTACAAAGTATACATACAACCAAAAACTTTTCTGTGTTTTGTAGCAGAGTGAATATTAAATTATCACAAAGTATACGCTATTTAAAAATTTAAATAATATTACAAAAACAATTCCGCATAAATTAAACAAGAGCAACATTTTTGCCAATCTTGAACTTGCCGAAGAATTATTATCAACATTATTTGTATTTTTTCCTAGTAACACTTTAGTAGGACATATGCCAACTAGTATAACTGCAAACGTACACTTGCACCAAAACAATTTGTTTCTCACTTTCACGGCCTCATGACACACAAACAAAATCTTTAATAAATTTCTGACGTTTTTATAAATTATAACTTATTTATAACTTTCTTCCGTTTCATAAACGTAAGAAAATAATTTATGATTATCAATTTTACACAACTGAAGATACCAATAGAAGTGTTTTAAAACTTGTGAATTGATATCTTAAATCGTGCAATGTAACGACTGCAAAATTATAATGAACAAAAACAATGACGCCACGTTTTGAAGTTGTTTTGCGTGTTATTATTAAGTATAGTACTTACATATTAATGGGAGGTGAAGGACACCATATTGTTTTTAGATTATTGCTAATCTTCGTTGTCATTGGGGTTTTTTTTAGTTTATTGTTCTAATTTAAGTCCTTCGGTTCGTCGTTTATCAGTTGTTATCATATAACATGGATAGGTTATTTAGAGTTTGCCCAAAAGGCAAGCAAATCTTTTAAATTTTTCACTGGCATGAAATTCTACCTGATGTCATATAATATAATGGTTATAATACAGTGATGCTGTATAGCGGCTATGCATAGGGGCTGAAGTAAGATTAATTTCAAAACTTATCGTAATAGCAATTTAAAAACTTAACTAACAATAATTTAGCTTACAACCTACAAAATTTAATTCAACTTTATTCAGTTATTCAGATATATTTTGACGCAAATTATTAGCGTAAGATATTCGTAAAACCTGGTCAGGTACAAAAAATAAAAATAACAAAAACCAAATTATTGTTAATAAAAGGTTTTTTTGTTTTTAGGTCAAGAGCTGAAAGGCTGAATTGAACCTCTAGAGGTTTTAATAAGTAAAAACGAGGAGTGAGGTAGTTTACTGTCGCCTTCCTCACATAGTTGAAATAGTATGCTAATTCGCATGCCAGGCCCTCCGAGCAGCACCAACTTTCCACCCTGCAAATCACACCTTCACTTCATTCACCACAGGGTCTGGTTGTATAGTGAAATTCATTACTCTCAGAGAAGATAACTCTGACTCGTGTCTTTTACACCTCTACCTCTTCTGTTCTTAAATAGTTCAGTCATATAATAGACTGACTTTGTGATAAGAAACATAACTATTTTTTGTAGCCTTGGAACCAACAGATCGAGTGCAATTAATTTAACACTCCACCTGCCCGTTATGGGTATTACAAAACGTGTTTCGGATAAACAAGGTTTCAATTTATGTACACAATTAAAAAAAAACATTCAGTCGCATCAGCAGCTTCGTTATTAGTGACTACAATGGGTTTAAAAACTGGAACTGTGGGTTTTGACACGCAATAATTTCCAGACCGTAGCCGGAAATCGAACCCTGGACCTACGCTTAATAGTCTAGCAAACTAACCACTATGCCACGGAGGCGGTATCAATTAAAATTTCATTTTAATGCATCATTCATTCAGTATAACATTAAATTTTTTGTAGCAAATCTTTGAGGTAAACGATATAACTTACATCTCCAGAAATCACCATATAAGCATAAGAGAAACGGTAAACAAAGAAGAACAAAGCTAATTGACTTCAAACTGATCGTTGGATATTCCAGATGAATAACAAATGACATTTCCGCCAAGGTTTATACCGTATAACTAATCAATACTATCATTAAAATTTTGTAAAATAAATTTTTCAATTAACTTACAGTATATCAAAGAAAATTTATTTAAATTATATTATTTATTTATTTAAATGACAATATTAACTTCTATTCAATATCATACTAGGTACAAACAATATTTTATTATGACCGCATATGGATAATTTATTGCACAATATTATTGCTGTAAGGAGATATTGTACAGATCAAAAGAAGGACATCGATTATATTTACACAGCCACAATGATATTATCGTCTGTTATGAATTATATGCATTACCTACATTTACAACATGTAGGCCTACCTTGAAAATAATTTAAAAGAACAAACCAAACCCACATGTAAATCGTAAAATGTATTGTAGGCATACAAAATTATGTGCAATAATATCTATAAACGGTGAACATAAAATTTTTTTACATAAGAAACGTCACATAATTATTAAACACAAGTAGCTAATATGGTTTTGTCATTATTTAAGTAATTTTCTAAAATGCCATATGTGTTGAGTTTGTTTATTATTAAAAAAGCAAAACAGAATCAAGACCGTTTTAAAATTCACTATGAATAATTGATTTTTAGAGTTTATTATTTCAACAAACTTTTAACAAGATGTAGCAAAATTTCCAGTTGTGTCTCAGTTAAGGGGAGACTGTATAATGGTTTTCACTGAAATTTCGATTTTTGGTTTTTATGTTATTCAATAGTTCAGACCTAGATCTACCAGAAGAAACATTAAATAACGTCAAACAATTATTTTAATGGAAAAAATTAAGATTTTAACAGGTTTACCAAAAAAAAAAAAAATATCTAGTCAACAAGAACGAATATTTTTCATATTTTTATACCAGTCGTTTCAGAGCAAAGGAAATTTTACGTTTTTAAAAAATCTGCATTATTGTTTTTAATATTCTCAGCTTCTGGTCCAGCTTTCTAACCAACTGTTGATAGGAGATTTACTCATTTGTATACATTTTGTTTTTTTTTATTTTTACCTTTTTCCGTAAATTTAGAATTTTAACATTTAGGAACGTTTTTCTCGGAAATTATTAAACCTACCAGGCTGAAATTTTCACCATTTACTTATCTTGTACATACACATATACCGACATTTTTATGACTTCCCTCAGATGCTCCAAAAATTAGAAGTATGCAATAAACGTAGGAAAAATTGTAAAGACTCTATGTTATTTATATTTTTTTAAATTTTATGGTCCAACGATTAAATTGAAAAAAAATTAGTATTTAAAGAAACCTGACAACTATAAGTGTGTAAAGTTTCATTTCCCTATCTTTTACTAATCCTATGAAAAATGTACCTAAAAAGAGAAAATTTAACATTGGTGGTATACAAATTACAGTCTCGTCTTAAAAGCTTTTTCAGTAACGGATAATTTCCCTGTATATTGTCATGCATTCAACTTAAAGTGTCCCGTGGTTATAAGGTTTTGGTTGCAAGATAATGCTACATGTGAGCGGGGAGAAACGATTTGACTTGTAAGTCATCAAGATCATTAGATATTAACTCTAAGATTTATCTGATAAATGTTGAAAAATAAAAGACTGAAGTAATTTCTCAAAAGTATAAAGTAATGACTTTTGTAAAATAATTCCCGGTAAAATCAAAAATAGAAATTAATAGTATATTTTAAAATCGTTGAAGGGCTGTACCTAGGAGGATAGGCTAAGGAATGCGGAACTACGTAATGAGATGGGCATTTTAGATTAGATAAATGAAAATTAACACAGGTGCAGCCATTTCGAACGAATGAGGAAGGACCGTTCGCCCCGTTTTCCCCACGAGTACAAACCCACCGGTAAAAGGAGTTTTGGACGCCCGAGAAATGTAACAGGCTGAGCTGCTGAATCCATGAAGTGAAGAAGTTAAAAAATAAATATCATTCGTCATCTCTTTTATTCCAAAATTGAAGGTTTGTATCTAAAAATCTAAAACAAGAGAGTTTGCTACAATAACTAAAGTCTTGTTCAAAAATACGTGTAGAACATTTTTATGATCGGTTAGTCATTTTCTAACTACCCATTGGTGTATTGGTTACCCCAACTGACTTCTATACCGGGAGTCTCGGATTTTATTACCGGTTAGGTCTGGCATTTTTTCATCACTCATTTAAATCTATCACCTTCATCGTCTGTGTTAACCTTAATGTGCATAACAGTCAAAAGTGATAAAATAAATAGAAAAAACATAGTCATGATCTGACCAATAAAAAAAACACATAACGAAACCCATTGTTTATGAAATTTCATGTTCACCATAGAATTTAAAGTTCGTATCATAAAATATTAAGTATTATTCTAAGAAAGATAGAAAGCACAATTATTTTCAGATTAGGAATTAAGTAACTTCAAATAAAACTTACCATAAAATAATCGGTTTTCCAGTACAACAGAAATTTCTCACGTTCATTAAATTGACAGAAAACAATGAACTGTATTTAGCTCTTAATTATACGCGACAACTGTACTACTTTTAGCTAAAAATCACTGAATTCTTTAAGGAAAGGTTTAATGTTGTACACAATTAAAAATAATGTGATAATTATCTTTAAATATTTCCCAAGATTAACCAACAGGATTTCTAAAGTGAAAAGACTTTTTTACAACAGTAATTTATAAATAGTTATAAACAATAACAGGTCAGTATTATATAGTTTCAATTTAAACAATCAAAGACAAAACATTTACCTAGATGTAAAATTGTAATTTAAATATTAGTTACAAATTGTTAATATTGTTAACAACTACAATATTAACTAATGATAATATTTTCCAGCAAACTTACAGGACGACCTCAGGGGAAGCAACAGGAAATACATGATATGGTTGGTCAAATCCGGAAGTGAACATAATTAGTTACAATGATTGATTTCGTTTGGATAGAAATAAAAAACACATAGATTCAATACATTACATTAATGTAATGTAATGCTATGTTGTCCAGTTCATTTAATGAACTGGGCAAGATAATGTACGTACCTAGGTTACATGACCAGCTTTCTGAATAGTAGTATAAATATTACTACTAAAATCAATAAGCACTATCTTATATAATGAATTGTAAAATATGAAATTTTAAATTATTATTGTAAATTTTCAACAGATGATAATTAAAAAAAGACGTGAAACAATTATATGACTTTCTCTTGCTAATGCAAATGATGAAAAATATAATCTATTTTTAATCATGAATAATGTAAAATTTAAAACAACCTAATTGTAATCTCGAATGAATGTTAAATTAAATGTATGTATTTATTTAGATATCATTTTGACGAGCAATATATGGATGTAAAATAAAAAAATACGTAAAAATAAAACGTAGTATTTTTTAAAATTCTCTATGGCTGTAATTACACATGCTTTTGTCCTAAAATGCATATCAAGGTCGTAATATTCCTATTTTTTACCGATTTTAATGACGAAAATACGAGAAATCACTGACTTACGCTAAAATAAATAGGTACATTGCTATAGAAGAGAATGTTTGGAATTTAAGAGTTGTAGGGTTTTACATTTTATAAAAAAGCTTAAATTATGTACACTTTTGCTCTAAAACGTAAATTAAGATCGTAATATTAAGAATACAGATTGTTTAACGAGAGCACAACCCCATGAATACCAATATACACATACCAATATTACCCTACCGTGTAGAGTGCAAAAAATGTAGTAAATGAGGCGATTTTAAAGAAAATTGTGTAAGCCATTTTTGAGAGAACATCAAAAAAGGGAGAAATAGCACGAATAAACACTACTTCCAGTTTTTTTTTCGAACAGGCCTTCAATGGACCACGCTAATATCAATCTAGTTTGGCGGCTCCCTCCTTCTCCTCCAATACTGCTTCATTTTCTCGCTGTGTTGCACTCTTCGTTCCTCCATCCAGCGCATGTTTTCTCTAATCTTCCTGACACTCACAAGTGACTCTATTGATTGAATCCGCCCTCTAAACCTTATTCTATCCTTGCAGTCTTCTATCTTTATGTTTATTCTATTGAGGTCTTCTTTTACTTGTTTTATGTATAGCGGTGGATTCTTATAGTTCCAGAATTTATCATAAAGTTGTTTATTCAATCTACTGGGATCCATCCGCATCATGTGTCCTATGAATTTTAATCTTTTCTTCCGAATTGCCGTCTCAAGATTTTCAAAAGTTTTAAAACCGCCACCGTTCTTTATTTTGTATATATCTTCATTTGACTTCAATCTATATCCATTGTCTGTTTTATTTGGGCCATGTATCGTTCTGAAGATTCTCCTTTCTATTCTCAAAAACTGTTAAAGATTTGGTACATTTGATGTTTCAGTTCCATAAAGTACTTCCAGTTTATAGACTTTGATGATAATATTCGTGTTGGATGATCCCCTTATGGTAGGCTACCTAACTTAAGTCCCATGTTTTACTTTTTTACAATTTTTCGTTTTGTATAATTCACTTCTCACACAGAGACCAATCAGTAAAATATTGTTGTTTCGGGATCAGCGAACCTGAAAACTTGTATTACCGTTGAAAACTCGACTTCAAAAGAACGACATAAAAACAGTACTTTACTTTGCTATATGTCATATAGGGTAAGAGAAAGTAAAAATATTACTAATAGGGTACTATTGAATAAAACATTAACCTAGTGGTAACATGTAGTAACCCGCACATTGGAAATTACGGTTGACCTACCAGATAATGTAATCATCTCATTTAAATTAGCAGAACATCTCATTTTTATTTCCATTGATTACAGCAAGAAGTAGCAAACATTTTCCCGATTTTCCGAAATTTATGTCAATAAAAATCTTTTTGTAAAAATGTGTTCTATAGTTATTACAGATAAGGTCAGAACGCTTACAGAAACGGAAGATTAAGATAAAGATAATTATATAAATTTAGAAATTATAAATTGGGTACGAATTTGTAACTAAAAACGTAAATATTTTAATTTTAGTAAGATAATAATGACGTAATTTGTCTTATACGGTCCTTAGGCTACCCGGTCAGCCCAATCACTCAGCTCCTGTAATTCTTTCGGAGCTGTCAAGTAACACTGATTGGGCTAGCGACATTGTAACGTAACTAGCTAAAAGTCATTTTTATAAATTGATAACATTTGATTTAGTTCATGAAACTCTGCCAAAAGAAAATACTTTAGTAAAGGCATTAAAAAAGGGTGTCACCCGTTTCCATAGCTCAGTGGTTAAAGCATTAGATCTCATTGAAAACTGCAAATCGAAAGGTCTCGGGTTTGACACTCGGGTTTGATTACGTATCATAAACAACCATAGTAGCTAATAACCAAAGTAATGATACAAAATGGATAATCTAAATAAAAAAAATAGATAGTTGCTTGCATATAGTCTATGAAAATAATATCCGGAAAATATTATTTCAAGAAATTACTGTACTAAAAAATATGTAAAGTGAAGAAACTTTGCCGACTCCCCTTCAAGGAAAGAAAACAACTCAACAATATCATAACAGGGAAAATAGCGGGTCGCCAGAGCAAAAAATATGAAACTGGTATGTATCAGATCGAAAAAGACAGCAGCAAGCTAAACTCCGTAGCTCGTTCTTCAAAGACATGAATATGGAATGACTCAAGTGCTCCAATCGGGGCGAAAACTAAAGAAGAAATAATATACAAGAAAAACTGTTTGGTATGTATTTCAAAAACAAAAATTTTCAACTGAAAATATAATATATATTGTTGTACATATTTTACTAGCGATAAAACATTGCTATAAATAGAAATATTACAAAAAAATAAAAAGTGAATAACATTTAGTAATTAATCATTAACAAACAACCCGTTTATATCTTCATGGTATATAATTACAATAATTAAGTGTTGTAACATAATGATGTTATATCATGATTTATGTAAAAATTACATAAAACTTCTCGGGTTTTGTGTAGTACCGTTATGTTAAAAAAATAACTGTTTCACAAACAATTTATTAGTAGAGTTATAAAATATTGTAAAACTTATAAATAAATGTACAACGACCTTCATTATTTGTGTACAAAAATAATTATTTTCATCGCAAACGCAATTACTCTAAATAATACATAAACATAACGGAAAATTTAATAACGCACAGAACAGTTAGAAAGAATTTATCAACATACATGATATAGGTACTGATCGACAGAATAATTTTATTCTGATATGAGTTAATTACAACAGGCCCTTGATAACCACTGCTATGAGTAATTATAACTGAACACAAAATTTACAAGAAGTCGCATGTCTTCAATTTGACTCATAAAACACTCTTAATCCAACGGGATGTTGAACTACATGTAAACAATTAGCAAAAATCTGATGTGATACATTTACACGACTTTCCCTTACGAATTCTCTTAAAAATTATAACCCGTTTTTTTATTTATCTTTTATAACTTTATTTGCTAAGATTTAATAAGTATATACTAAGATACGATACAACGAGCAAATTTGATAAAAGTATGACAAGAAAAAGTAATGAAAAACAACAGTGATACCCATTAGTATTTTTTCTATGAGATTATGTTCATAATCCATGAATAATAAATAACAAAATTACAAGAAATGAAGAAAGATAAAGAAAAAAAAAGAAAATAATCACGTTATAAAAGATCTCGGGTCCATTGCCGTTTCAACCTGCGTTGCGGACTCCTTGGTAGTGATGCAACCTATAGTTTGGTGATCAATTCGTTGAGGTGATCATGCAGTTTTCTGTGGAAAACGCTGTATCTGGACTAAACTACTTCACTTATAAACAAAATATTAAGGTCATCGTGTAGAATTTTGTTGTTAACATAAAATGATGCGCTGGTAATTAATAGTAGGAATTTTGACTGAAAGGCTTATCATTTTTGTATAGGTTACTCAGTTTAGTTGTGCCATAAATTTGTAGCCCATAGGTCCATATTGGTTTGAAATAAACTTTGTGTAGTAATAGTTTAGATTTTATAGTCAGTGAAAAGCGACATCTAAGTAGTCGAAATAGTTCTTTCAGTTTAGAGTTCAAAGTTATGTTTACCTATGTTTAATCATAAGTAAAAAATGTATAAAATGTAACATAAACTAATTTTAAAAATCCCTTTCATGAGATGACAGATCTCATGGCTGGTTGTAATTTTGAAAAAAGGCTTACCTTTGACCTATGGCAAAAACCATTAGTGATTTCAGTATCTACTCTTTAAGAGGAATCGAATGACACTATTTTTTTGGGCTACTTTCGGTCAAAACTGGAATTTCAAACCTAATCTTAGACTCGATAACTTTTTTATGTAGATTACAAACCCGTAAACGCTTGTTGCTACTCTTGTAATTTCTGATGTTGATTTCTTGACTTCCGGTTTTGGGCCACTTTCAGTAAAAACCGGAACTTCAAACCTAATTTAGACCCACTAACTTTTTATGTAGATTACATATACGAAAACTGTTTGTAGCTATCTCTTATAGTTTCTGACATCTAGGCGTGACGGAAGGACGGACGGACAAAAGAAAATGACAATGACATTTTTTTTAAAATTGCCACCAAACATTAGTGAATGACATTAAATGAAAAATTGTATCTGCTTAAATATTTTGATGATACAAATAACTAATTGACGCCATAGTAGAAAAAAAACTACTATCTTTAAACTACGCTTCTGCTTTTTAAGCCGTATTACACCACAATCTTAAAAAATAACGTTTTACTACGAGACCACAACCCTCACCCACAAAATGAGCAGACGTGCCGTTTAGTTTATCTTGGGGAGCACACAAAATGTAAATTAAATACACTTTTGATTATAATAAGCGTGCTGGGTACCCTTAAGATATCTAACTTAAGTTCAAAGTTTCAACTTCGTACAATATTCCGGACTTGAGATATTTTGTTCACACACACACACACACACACACACACACACATACAAATGCAACAGTCACTTAAAACACGTTTTTTGGGAGGCTCATGGGATTTGAAAACGTGTATTTCCGGTGAAAATTCAATTCCGAAAACAATCTATTCATATAGAGCAAGAGTATGGTACGCAGTTCATGGGAACAGAACATACCTAATGCGCACAAAGAGGTCTTTTACTTGCTTGTCTGAAAATAGTTATTTGTTTGAATATAACCGAATTAAAGACTATTATTAATTTCATTATTCGAATCATCTCTTATCCCACTTATTAAAATTATTGAGGTATCTTATTATATTATTCGCTACTTACCGAATTATCACAGCTTGATTGCTGGTCGGATAAGTCGTTCGAATTAGTTTCCTTAGCCAGGTCACACCGCGCTCGTGCCTAAAACAAAAAAAAACCTTCATAAATGCATGTAAATAAAATTATAAATCACATTACAACAATTTTAAAAGAAATAGATTTTTTTAAATTTTATAATTATTTAGCTACACTTAAGCCCCTTATCAAAAAATAATGTATCATAGTTCAAGATTAGTCTAAAAATGATTAATTAATAGGTGGTTTATTTTTGTATAGGTTGTCATCATTGTTAAGAAATTGTGTTCTGTATGGGGCGAGTGTGTTAAACAAGGATAATAAATTGCGATAAATGAGATATCTTTCAGGAAATCGAATGTAGTACAACTCGTACATTTTGCTGAGAGCCGCGGAACAGACATGCGCACTAGCAGCCGAAAGTTTCGTTCCTCGTCTTTCCCATCCCCATCACGTACAGTCACGTAGGCATACGTAAACAATTCTGTGCTGAATCATGCACAGCATCAGTATTTACAAAACCCCTTGATTGTTTCCGAAGTTGACTTATGGAAGTTGACCCATGATGTCAACTTAGTAATAGCGTCTGTTTTGTAAACTATATTTTTAGTTACCCGTGGTGGGTTACTAAAGAATATTGCACGCATACTTAAAGCACAATTTTAATTGTAATCGGTTTAACGTTTATGACTACTGTCTGTCTATAACTCGATGGCATCCCCGCACAGAGGAGCAGAATCGACCCGTTACTAGCCTTCTCAATAACATTTCATTATGTACTACTACTAACTAGTACACTGAACTTGATATATAATGAAATGTTTTTGAGAAGGCTAGTAGCGGGCCGATTCTGCTCCTTTTTGCAGGAGGTCATCAAGTTATAGACAGATAGTACTTTTCTTTGGATGTGATATATTTGTCGAATAGTGAATTTGTTTATCTATATTTATATTTACGAAATAATACGTATATTAGCCATTATAAATGTGCATAATTAGTACAATATTATGTTATACTTCAGGTACAATAATACAAAAATGTAATTAATATCAAATAAGAATTATAAAAATAGAAGGCCTAGGTACTAAGTTCCGCGTAACCAATAAATTCAAGTAACGCATGGGGTCTAGTTTAGCACGACCCATACTGTACTGCATGCAGTGGTGTGACTCGCAATATCTTGTTTACGGCTATCAGCAAAATGCATAAGCTATAGAAATGTTTGTTTTTATTTTGAATTTTTCTAAGAGGAAAGTACAGTATATCGGCGAAGGGTGTTGAATGTTTGGGAAAATGTTAGACCGCAGGTATAAAACAGTTAGCACCTTTGTAATTGGCCAGTCAATATCTGAACTTATCAACGAGCAGCTTCAGACCGTTCTAAATAGTGTCATTAGATCTGAACAAAAATAAGCAAAAGATTGATGTTTACTAGGGCGATCTCGATACCCATTATGAACTCTACACATATTTCTTTTCCTGATTTGAAAGTAAATTTTGCGAAATTTATAGTATCCTAATATATCTAAATTTTAGATTCGAGTACATTACTGTTTAAACTACAATAACCTTTTTTACACGTGGACTATTGTACGAATACAGCGTTATCCGTTATACGTTTTTTTATGGTAGATAAGATTAATTAGCGGACATTGAAGAGTAAAAAACAAAAGATTAAACAATACACCTATAGATTAAGGTTAGTGCAAATGGAATATTTCAAAGAGATATGCTTGTATAAAATAACAGATTATTATTTAATCATAGGCTTTTTAATAATCCTAATATAAATAATAATTAAAAAAAGGAACAACAGAAATTTTTGTTTTATAGTGTCAGCGTTTTACCACTTTCTCATTAGACTTTCCCATTTATTTTTAATTTTCAATGGGTAAAGAATGCTAATTTGGATGGACCATTGTATCGGATAGTTGTATTAAAGAGCCTCAGGCCTATAATCAACTGAATGCTGTTTTGCATCAATGAAATGAAACGTGTGGACGTGCTTAATAATTAAATATTGTTTTCAGCTAAAATCAGTTACGCCCTCCAAATATTTTCTTAATTATTTTTATCTCACAAATAAACAAAAAAATTAAGCGTATATCATAGAAACTTATTTTTTCTTTATATTTTTCGTTTTAATAAAAGTTGCCCGTATTGTTTAATAAAAAATCTGAGTGAAGGGTATTACAATAATATTACCCTTTATTTTATTTTCTGCCCTTCAACTTAACACATTTAATTTAATCATTAAATAATATTAATGATTAAATTGTGAAAAGGCTAACTGCAGTAATTAACATACTAATGAGTGGTATCCTCCTTTCACGTGTAACGTTATTTTTAAATATATTATATACATATTTGCTGGTTGTTCAAAACCGCACCAGTTGTAAATAAAAATAAACAAAGTGAAAAAAATTCACACACTTATAATTCAAACTATTTTTGTCAACTCAACCCTAAAAATTAGTTTTATCAGCCTCCTTCTCGTTGGTGTTTCTTTTCAGAATGTATGAGTATATTGTTGTGTTATAAGAAGTAAGAAGTAACAGAGATAATTAAACTAAAAAAATTAGTTTTATTGTTCAAACATTTTTTAATAACCCAAGCTTCTCATAATAACCCCCTAATCTGAAAGTTTTTCCTTAAAAACCTCACTCAAACCAGTATAGATGTACGGATGCTAAATTGATGGCTTAGCTAAACCCGCAGGTCTGGCTAAACTACAATATTTTAAATCAAAACTGTTGAAGGCAGCTGTGAGTGTTTCCTAATATATTTCTAATCACACTGAACACAAATCTTAATATTCTTTACATAAATGAAACAATTAAACACCAATTTAATTCAAAATAAGAAAACGACCACTAAACAACGTTCTAAAAAGCCCAAATTTACAATGTGACCCCAATCATTGGCTCTGCAGAAGGTGGAACAGACATTTGGGATCAATTTTACGAGTCAATAGACTTTTCTGTTCTTAGTAAACAGATACAAAAAATTGGGTAATTCTTTTGTGTCTTTAATTTTTATTACGGTACTGTACAAAGAGCTGTACAATTTCCGTACATGTTATTTAATTTTACGGACGGTGAGAATTTGACTTTCAGGAGGAGGTAACCAGTGGCGCATTCTCCGTTTAGAACTACGGGTGCTGTTCATTATTCAGACCTTTTGGTCTGAATATGAATCTCCATTTTTTTTTTTTTTTAATTTATTTATTTAGAGGTGAATGGCATGGAACTCCTCGACTCCCCTTCAACATAAGGTGGAGAGAAAACATTGCTATCCACATTACATAAGAAAATTAATTGCTGAGAAGAGGCAAGCTAGAAGACAATGGCAAAACTCGAGACTACCTACTGATAAAACACGACTCAATCAACTTACGAATACCTTGAAATCTATCATACGTACAGTGAAAAATGAAAATCTAGAAAATCGTGTTAGGAACCTGAATACGAAAGATGGAAGTCTATGGAAAGAAACCGGTAAACTCCTACGCTATACTCCTCACTGCCCTCCTCTTCGGAAACTGGACAACACATGGGCAAAATCTGACAATGAAAAAGCCATCCTATTTGCTGAACACTTGGAAAAGACGTTCCAACCACATGGTGATACTTTACCAGCTTTTACAAAATTAATAGAAGATAAAGTATCTTCACCTTTACAGTTGTGTCTACCTCCACTCAATTTTACTGACCAAGAAATAAAGACTGCAATTACTCAATTGCCACTAAAAAAATCTCCTGGATATGATTTGATAACGGCTGAAGTACTACGTGAACTGCCACAAGCAGGAATAACTCTAATTACGCAAATTTTTAATGCTATTTTGCGGACCACCCACTTTCCTATACAGTGGAAATTTTCACAAGTTATCATGTTTCATAAAGAAAATAAACCAATCCACGAACCATCTTCTTACAGGCCCATCAGTTTACTTTCAACAGTTTCAAAATTATTCGAAAAACTTTTACTCCCAAGACTGCTTATATTTGTAGAAGACCAAGGTATAATCCCTAATCATCAATTTGGGTTCCGTCGACGGCACAGCACAATTCATCAACTACACAGAATCGTTGATCAAATTGCCTCTGGCTTTGAACAAAAAAAATATGTAAGTGCCGTCTTCTTTGATGTTTGCGCAGCGTTTGATAAAGTTTGGCATCAAGGTCTGCGATATAAATTAAGAAAATTCTTGCCAGATGCCTATTTCTTAATCATCAGCTCCTTTTTAACGGACAGATTTTTTCAAGTAAAACATAACACGGCTCTGTCTGACTACAAACAAATCGTCGCTGGTGTTCCACAAGGATCAATCTTGTCGCCACTGCTTTACAGCATCTATACATCAGATCTACCTGCATCTGCTAACACCACCTTAGCGACTTATGCTGACGATACAGTCATCCTTTCTTCTGATGTAAAGCCAGAAGCAGCAAGTAATAATTTACAAAGTCACATTAACTTTTTAAATTATTGGTTAAAAATCTGGAGGATCCAATTCAATGCTTCAAAATCAGTGCATGTCACCTTTTCTCTCTGGAAAGGCGAATGTCCTCAACTATTCCTCGACAATAAACCGATACCACAACGACAAAAAGTTAAATACCTTGGACTTCACTTTGACAAGAGACTCACCTGGGCGACTCATATAAAAACCAAAAGACTGACTTTGAACTCCAAATTGAAAGAACTATTTCGACTTCTTGGACGCCGCTCTTCACTGACTCTAAAATCTAAACTATTACTATACAAAGTTTATCTCAAACCAATATGGACCTATGGACTACAAATTTATGGCACAGCTAAGCCGAGCAATCTACAAAAATTACAAGCCTTTCAGTCAAAATGCCTACGTTTAATCACCTGCGCACCTTTTTATGTCAACAACAAAATTCTACATGACGACCTTAATATTCCGTTCATAAGTGAAGTAGTTAAGTCCAGCTACAGTGTTTTTCACAGAAAATTGCATGATCACCCCAACGAATTAATCACCAAACTATCGGATGCATCACTACCAGGAAATCCGCAGCGCAGGTTGAAACGTCAATGGGCCAGAGATCTTCTATAAAGTGATTTATTTTATTTTTCTTTCTTCTTTTTTTTCTTATGTTGTTATTTATCATTCATGTATCATGAACTTTATTTCATAGAACATATACCAATGGGTATCACTGTTCTTTTTCATTTATTTATTTTTATTTATTTTTTTTTTTATTTTTTTTTCCTTGTCATCCTTTGTTTACTGTCATCTAATTTGCTCGTTGTATCGTAGTATATAGTTGCAAATAAAGTTATTAAAGTTAAAAAAAAAAAAAAAAAAAAAAAAAAAAAAAAAAAAAATTTATTTAGAGTCGCATTAACAACTTGGTCATTAGCGACTACGGTGGATTGTGTAACATTAACTTTGGGATTTGACATGTGAAAATTTCCAGACCCTCGCCGGGAATCGAACCCGGGACCTCCGCGTGGCAGGCCAATGCGCTAACCACTACGCTACGGAGGCGGCCATTTTTGTTTTTGATGTCGCACAGTTGAGGTGTTCCTGCTGGTTGGTTGGGATAGTTATCAAATCATTCACGAAATTTATTATAGAAGGATGCGGTTAGTTCTTTACTATCAGAATTTTGAAATCGTCGTGGAGGATTTTATTACTTACATAAAAAGGAAAGTCAGAAGCAATTCTTAAAAATTTTGACAGAAAGACTTGGAGATACTTTCTTACTCTCTTTCTTACTCTCTGACGCTACTCCGCAGAGCTGGACACCATAAGCCCAGATTGGTCTCTAAAGTGTTTCTTAATTTGAAATTTTGAAACGATGTTCAATTATGATCTAGGGTTATTTAAGCAAAAGAATAGATTCTGGCGGCGGTTAAGTTCTAAATGTTTTGTACGCACATAATGCTTCCAAGTTAGTCGCTTGTCAAGCCACAAGTCAAAATATGGCATCACTTTTGACTGGGGGATGTGAATGTTATTCAGTACTACAAGTAGACATTTTGACGTCAAAAAATAAATGTTTTTAAACAACAATTTAATCAATGCCGTATGAGAATTGAACTGAACTTGAGGGTCTTAATGAGTGGTATTCTCCTCAAAAGTGGTAAAATGATGTGAAATAAGCTACAAATACGAGGTGTGGCTATTAAATAACGAGACTGACGTTGTAAAAACTTTAATTTTAATTTTATACATAATCCCTTATTGTCACCTTCAATATACACTCCTTTTCTATCCCTACAACGCTCCATGCAAATTTTCTATTGTTGGAAACAGTGCTGGAAGTCATCTTCTGTCACTTCCTTCAAGACATGTGCCGCTTTCTCTTTTACAGCTTCAACAGACTCAAATCTTATCCCTTTTAATGCAGATTTCACCTTAGGGATCAGGTAGAAGATAACAGCATGTGATGAACGTGGTTTTTTTACTTAAGATCCGGAAATGAAGCGCCAATCCATGCACTGGAAGAGCCAAACTTCACCGAGACCCAAAAAAGCTCGAATGAGCAAGTCAAAATTTAAAGCAATGATGATTGGTTTTTTTATATCCATGGGATTGTGTACCTTCACTGGGTTCCTGAAGGTCAAACAATTAATCAATATTACTACATTGAGGTACATTCTAAACTACGTCAAAGAGTAAGGAAAAACGCTCCGAAATGTGGAAGGACAAATCATGGGTTCTCCACCAAGACAATGCGCCAGCTCATTTCGCGTTATCTGTCAAGAGGTTTTTAGCCAAGTACAGCATCTCATTGTTAGAATATCCACCTTATTCACCAGATCTTGCACCATGTGACTTCTACCTGTTCTCTAAGGTGAAATCTGGATTAAAAAAGATAAGATTTGAGTCTGTGGAAGCTGTAACAGAGAAAGCGGCACGTGTCCTGTAGGAGCTGACAAAAGATGACTTCAAGCACCGTTTCCAACAATGGAAAATTTGCATGGAGCGTTGTAGGGATAGAGAATGAGTGTATATTCAAGGTGAATATAAGTGATTATGTATAAAATAAAACACAATTTGTTACGTCAGTCTCGTTATTTAATAGCCACACCTCGTATACTTACTGGTTGTGCAAAGCTGCACGGTTGCAGATTAAATAGAATGAAGTGAAAAACATGAAACATAACAAATCATGGTTTCTCACTTCTTTTTCATTCAGCTAATTAAAATTAACACTACTGAGTCTCTCGTATTAGAATCAAATTTTTATTTAATGAATATTTAACTACCAAAAGTTCAATATCTTCATAAATTTATAACACAGGAAGGCTTTAAATTGAAATAACTTATTAAGAAAATAAATAAATATTAATTTAAATACCAAACAGTTATCTAAATAATAAGCATTCTTATATTAAAATCAATTAACTCTTACGTTAAATTAAAAGTATCGTTTATGCAGTTAACTACATAACGTATTCAATAACAGAAAATTATAACTAATTAAAATCCGTAATGATGTGAAGTTAATTTCAATGTAACTTATTATATAATAATTATCCAACTACATAATTTATATCAATTACCCTTAAATTAATACAGGTATATTATACAATTAGTACTCTCATTCTCATATTTAAGTTTCTAAAAATGTAGTCATTAAAATCAAATTTAACAAATACGAGGCTAAATATAACCAGTAAATTATGTTCATTTAAGCAATGAATGTTAAGTTATAATCAAATATTTTGCAGTACACATTGAAATTTTAACTTTCTCTTGCCCTGTACAAATACATAGGGAAAGAAAGTATTGTTTTCATGTCAATTTTATACCGGAATACACGTTTTCAAGCCCTGTGAACCAAAAAAATATGTTCAGATTGGTGTGTATGTGAAGAGGGTGTAAACGAAACATCTCAAAAACGGAACAGTGTAAATGTTGAAACTTGGGACTTAAGGGGAGACTGTACTTTGTATCCCGCCAATGTTAAATTTGCAATTTTAAGGAAATTTTTTCATAGGATTGGTGAAAGATAGGAAAATTAAACATTACACACTTATAGTTCTAGGATAGTTTTAACTACTGACATTTTTTCAATTTAATCTGTTGAACCATAGAGTTTTTAAAAGAATAACGAATAACATAAAATTTTTAAAATTTGTTTCTGTGGTTTTTGCATATTACTAATTTTTTGAGCACATGAGGAAGTAAAAACAATGTCGGTGAATGAGCATGTACACGATATTTAGCTGATAAAAATTTCAGCGTGGTAGCTTATATGATTTCTGAGAAAAACGTACCTAAGTGTTAAAAATCTAAATTTACGGGAAAAGGCACGAATAAAAAACAAAATGTACACAAACAAGTTTAATTTCCCATCAACAGTTAGTTAGAAAGCTGCGCCAAGCAGCGGAGCATATTAAAAATAGTGGAGCAGATACTTTAAGAAAAAACTAAATATCGTTTTACACTAAAACGAGCAATATAAAAATATGAAAAATATTTGTTCTTGGTGATATGTTACAGTTAATTTTTTAGGGTAAACCTGATAAAACTTAAATTTTTTCATTGAAATAATTTTTTGTCGTAATTTAATATTTTGTGGTAGATCTAGGTTTAAACTATTGAAGAACAGAGAAAAAAGAAAATCAAAATTTTCAGTCAAAACCATCATGCAGTCTTCCCTTAAGTTAAGTATTAAATAAGGTTAAGTACTACTAGAAAGTTAAATACACGATCATTTTAATCGAAATTGGACAACGGCAGTAATAGTTTATTCGCTTTTACACTTATAATTTTTCACTTTTTTGAAATTTTTTCATAAAACTGCTCCTACGATTTTGTTTAAATCGCATCATTTACTAAACGTTTTATGCTCTAATAAATAGGGTAAGCGTTATGTCTGTTGAAATTTTTGGAAAGACTGTCCTTTCGAGGTTAAACTTTTTCTAAGATTGCGGCCTTAATGTGCATTTAAATACAAAAGTGTATATCTTTAAAATTGTAGAAAATTAAAAACCCTACATTTTTATTTCAAACATTTGTTTATACAAAACTTAGTTTAGTGCCAATTAGTGAAAAATCACGCGAATAATTTAAGTATTACTTCCGGTTGACCGATTTTGGTGAAAACGTTCATGTCGGGTCCTGTTGCAGTACCTAACTAAGTTTCAAGTTTTAACTTTATACAGCTATACTTTTATTGAGATATTTATTCACAAACAAACACACACACCTTGACCAATCTCTGAGAACAAGTTGTTTTTTGGGTTCAGTGGGCCTGAAAACTTGTACATCTGAAAAATCGACATGAAACAATACATTCCTTCCCTAAATCATATAGGTCAAGAGAAAGTAAGAACGGTATAAACTAATTTCCTAATTTTTAGTAACTGTACTAAATTGTTATAATAGGAAATACCTAGGTAGATTATTCAAGCGATCAAACGTAGACAGTACAATGAGTGCCAGATAAATAGAGCCTCGGCAGAATGAAGATAGAGTGATGCCATTGCTTTAACAGATGTACGAGGTTAAATAAGAAAGTAACAATATATCAAAATGTAGTTGTGGAAATTTGAAGAGGATTATAAATTACCAAAAAAGTTTTTGTAAGACTAAATATAGAGTAGTAAATTACAAAACCACGTTATCATTGTCCGCTCAAAATTGTTATTCATTTTTTAATGAAATCCAGAAATTTCAAATTTTTTTTTTTTTTTTTAACAGTAAGAATTATTTACAAACAGTTAAACAAAACTTTCAGTAAATGTGTTGATGATGAATAAAACTTGAAGAAGACAGCACTCAGCAGCGTTGCTTCCATGTCATCGTTTGGTTATAGTTGATGAAGGGTTTCTTCTTGGTCTTGGTGACGTACAATTTTTTTTTTCTTTTTATACGGATGAAGTGAATGAAGGTGTGAAAAGGAGCGAATGAAAACGTGATACTGATGATCTGTGTAACTGATGATAGAAAATTTATTAGATGATTAATTTTAGATTAATGAGAGTTAGCAAGATTTAGTTTATTAATAAATAAGAGTTGACAACCGCAATATAATTTTGTGTTTTTGATTTTCAAAGGATGGTTAAACATTTTTGATCAGGTGAAACGGAATGGAAGATCTAATATTCTCGCCTTCTTGAGTCTTTGGTGTTCAATATTGTCATCGAGAAGATTTATAGCCAAATGATTGGAATGAGTGTTCAACTTGGTTAAATACTTTTCACTCCGACTGCTAATTTCTTCTCCCACCGTAGGTATGCCCAGGTCATGATGGAGTACTTCATTAGGCACATACCAAGGTGCACAGCATATAAGTCGAAGAAACTTCGATTGGAATCTTTGTAATATTTCTACATTAGATGTACTTGCTGTGCCCCAGAGTTCAATTCCATAACTCCAAACTGGTTTTATCATCACCTTGTACAGTATCAATTTATTTTCCAAAGACAACTGTGATCGCCTCCCAACAAGCCAATATAGTTGTCGTAATTTGAGTCCAAGTTGTTTCCGTTTGGTCCATATATGTTTTCTCCACGTCAATCGCCTGTCTAGATAGATGCCCAAGTATCTCACATCATCTGAATGTGGAATTACGTTGTTGCGAAACGTTACTGGTGAACATGATTCTCGTTTCATCGTAAAGGTTACGTGTGCAGACTTCTGTTCATTTACTTTGATCCTCCATTTTTGGCACCAGTCTTGAATGTCATTTAGATGTTGCTGTAGTTTTTCAGAAGCGTGGACTGGGGAGGCATCAGATGCAATAATAGCAGTGTCATCGGCAAAAGTTGCTGTTGTTACATGTTCATTTACAGGAATATCTGCTGTAAATAGCGTATATAGAAAAGGACTTAAAATACTACCTTGAGGTACACCTGAACGAATTAGGTGCAAGGTCGATAACTCATCATCAAATTTCACTTGGAAAAAACGATCGGTTAAGAATGATTTTAGAATAGGAAAATAATTATGATCCAGGTTTAATTTAATTTTGTGTAGAAGAGCTAAATGCCATACCTTGTCAAAGGCCTGAGCTACGTCTAAGAAGACGGCTGAGCAAAATTCCTTTTTTTCTAAGGTATATCGAATTTGGTTAACTATCCGATGTACCTGTTCTATCGTAGAATGTTTTTCACGAAAACCGAATTGATGATCCGGGTAAACACTTTCTTCCAAAAAAGGTTTTAGACGATCAAGTAGTAATTTTTCAAAAACTTTTGATGTCACGGATAGAAGACTGATCGGTCTATATGACGTAATTTCGGTAGGTTCCTTGCCAGGTTTGAGAATCATGACTATTTGGGCAACTTTCCATTGAGATGGAAAGCAACCCGTCCTTAGAATTGCGTTGAAAATGAATGTCAGGAGTAAAATTCCCTTCCTTGGGAGTTGCTTTAACACCTCACCGGTAATTAGGTCATAGCCAGGGGCTTTTTTGGAACTCAGGCGCGTTTGGATTGTAGTTATCACTTCAGCCGGAGTGAAAGATTTGATAGGAGGTGATAGCTGAAATGGGGCTTCAAGATGTTCTAAAATGTCTTCTTCTAATTTTCGATCGATATCATCGTCGTGTGGACGGAAGACAGTGGACAGATATTCCGCAAACGCTTCCACTTTTTCTTTTGTGGTCCTAGCCCAATTTCCATCCGTTAGACGAAGAGGTGGAATTTGTTTCTTTGATCGTTTTATGTATCTTGTAGCTTTCCATAATGAATAGTCAGTAGCTGCCGTTGGAGATAATTGAACCAACCTGTCTTGGAAATAATGATTACGCAGGTCTAGAAGCGTGTACTTTAGATGTTGTGCTGCACGATTGAATCTTGTTTTGTCATCTGGGTGTCTGCTATGCTGCCAAGTTCGACGTAATCTTCGTTTGTAGTTTATCAATTCTCGAATGGTAGCAGGACAACTGTTGCTATGAGTGTTTTTGTTGGCGTCTGTAGTTGATTTCCATGCGGCATTTTGCACTACCGTATTAAAATGCTCAACCGCTTCCTCAATCTCGTCTTGCGATTTTAATGATACATTTAGAATTATATTTTCGGTAACCAGACGCTTAAAGGAGGCCCAATCTGTGTTTTTGTTACACAGAATAGGGAGTTTCTTCTTTTTTTGTAGTTTACAACCAACGCTGGCGATTATAGGAGTGTGATCTGAGGACAAATCCAGGACCGATTTTACTCGAATAGAATTTTGACTTATATTTTTGGTAACAAAAAAGTCGAGGAGATCCGGAATTCTGCGTCGATCGGTTGGCCAGTCGATTTCTACTGTTAATACATCAATTAAAAATATGTTGTTTTTATTTATAAATTGTATTAAATTCAATTAAATATGAGAAACTAACACTCCAACATCATCTCAATCTTATACACGAATGGTGTAAAACATGGAAAATAAAACTTAATACGACAAAATCCCTTCACGTAACTTTCACACTCCGTCATGGTGATTTCCCACCAGTATACATAGAAAATGAACCTCTCACAAAAACAGATACGGTCAAGTATCTCGGTCTGACTTTTGATAAACGACTAACTTGGAGTACACATATCAAACGGAAACGTTTATTACTGAATTCCCGACTTAAACTTCTATATTCCCTACTTCACAAACGATCAAAATTACCAATGGCACAAAAATTACGCATATATTGTTCTCTTTTGAAACCTATTTGGACCTACGGATCCCAAATTTACGGTTCAACCAAACCCTCTAACTTGCAACGAATTCAAGCATTCCAGTCAAAAACATTATGCCTTATAGCAAATGCACCTCTTTACGTTAGCAACAAAACCTTACATACAGATTTGAAAACACCACTTGTACAAAATTCCATTGAATACCTACACAAACGCTTTCACGACAAGTCACACGAACACGAGAACCCCCTGGTGCGTTCACTTTCCTCCGTCCATTTACCTGATAATCCCCCTAGACGCCTTAAAAGACGCTGGAGTAGAGACCTGCTAATTTGATATAAAAATTTCATTCTTGGGGAGGCACCAATGGCGGCCCTACCCCTCTCATGCCTATCATGTCATTTACATTATTATGATAATCATCACATTTGCTTGTTGTAACATTTTACAGTTGTAAATAAAGAATTAAAGAGAAAAAAATATATATGAGAAAGTATTTTGAAATGAAGGATTATAATATATTTGTGTAAAAAATTAACTAATATTTAAAAATTACATAATAAATTTCTACCAGACTAATTAAATTAAGTTAATTTATTAGAGTAAAAGAAATTACAGGTGTTAAATAATTAATTATTACGTTAATTGATGTATATAGATGTCAATGGACTGTTAACCGGTTTTGTTAAAAAGTAAATAGTTAAAAAATAAAATTTTTTTTAAAGTAAAAAAAGTATCATAAATCAGACGTTATTTATTAAGCAGTAGTAGATTAAAAGTAGTAGAAGTAGTAGACGTTTTTTGCAAGGATAAGAAATAAAATAAAATGGTATAACCATGTTGATGAAAGAAAGTATTAACCAGTGAAAATTTATAGGTTCCGGATTGATAAATATAGAAGTACAAGAGTATTACAATTTAAATAGGAGTAGACCTACATTTGATTCACATGTTAGGTAAGTTTATTGTATATAAAACAGTGGAAGTGCATTTCCTATTGGGTGACAACATCCAGACATATGTGACAGTACAATGCATTTAAAAAGAAACTGACAGCAGTCATGTCTGTCATTCGTCTCTGTGGTGTATTTATTTGTATTTTTTTGTGAAGTTCAGCTTATCATGTACATTTATGGAGGAAGAAGACAAGGGACAGGTGCCAGCTGTGAGTAGGTCGGTGCCCACTGGGTCAGCAAGTGCAGGCGAACCAACCTGTCCTACGTAAGTGGCCCGTTACATGGCCGGAGTTATAAGCTGTGCCTGGCCCATTGCTACTGGCAATACGATACACACTATCACAAATCCGACATTGATTAAGTGACGATTGATATGAAAATAGATAATACTTTATAAACATTGAACTACAGGGTGTATAAAAATTAGTTTTACTTTTTTACTTAAATTTATTATTAGTTTCATCAAATTATTCAAAGTTTTCAGTTAAAATACCTCATAGCTTCAACACCTGCACCGGGGTACAAGACATTCAACAACATTCGCAACGATGTACGAGTATTTATTTTAATAATCAAATCAAAAATTTAACATTTGACATTCTATAAAGGCTAATTATTATTTAATTGCGATACTAGCATACATATAACTTTATTTTTTCGTAAAATTAATATCTAAAAATACCGCAAACCCCTAACATAAAGGTAAAAAGATAAAATTTGTATTATACAGAATTGCTAACAACGTTGTAAATGTGCTATTAACATGCGTCTCTATCATCGTCATAGTTATCAACTTCAACAACTTAGTGTTTCAAGATGTTGATTCACAGTTCACAGAAAAAAAAATATACAAAATCATGTTTGATTTTGTACATATATATTTTTTTTCTTCACAGTATAGTCTTTTTGAACCACACTACTGGTTGTAGTTTATATTTTAATTCTAAGGACATTACTCAAATTTTCTCATATTGGCTTAAAGTTATTGTATTTATTTACTGATTGAAAAAGAAATACACTATTACAAAAAAATATGCGTCTTATATTAAAGTGTTTTTGCCTTTTAATTTTTATTACGGTAGGACTATTGTACAATGAGCTGCACAATTTCTGTAGTATATGGTGTTTAATTTAACAGGCGGTGGGGAATTTTACTTTCAGGAGAAGAGAGACCTAGTTGGTACATTCTTCGTTTAGAATTATGGGTGTTGTTCGTTATTCAAACTAAAACGTCTCTGCTCCAGTTTCGATTTAGACGTCGTTCAGTTGGGAATTTTCTTGTAGCTACGTCACGGGGTAGTTGGTTAGGCTCTATTAGTTCGCGAAATTTACTATAGGCTATAAGGACGCAGTTAGTTATTTTACTGTATGAGTTTTTAAATCGTCGTGGATAGTTTTATTTTTCATATAAAAAGAAGCGCCAGAAGGAAGTCTTAAGAATTTTGATTGAAGTACTTGATCGACTTTAAATTATTTTTTTCCGCTACTCCAAAGAGCTGGATATTGTAAATGAAGAAATTATGCTATATGTTAGGTATCTACTAATCTTCCACTTTTTGTACTTTTTTTAGGTGTTTTTTAACCCAAAATTGACTCGAAAATATTTCCTTGTTCACAAACGGAATAAATTCATTATTTTTACACATTCATAAATAAAGAAAAGACCATCACAATGAACGTTTATGATGTAAGGCTACGCCTAAAATTATTCCTTTTCTGTAAATCACCATCGTAGGTATTATCATTGTTTCTAACAATCCAATAAATATTTTAAAGCTGTTAAAAATAAATAAGCTGGTACGTATCCGCCTATGTTCATAAACGACTTAGAGATTCCATAATCACATCACGTTAAATATTAGAATATTAAATATTTAGGAGACTTGATAAACGCTTAATCTGGTCAAGCTACATCAAAATAAAACAGTAAACAATGACTAGAAAACAAAACTTTTGTACGTTCATACTGGAAAGCCATCTTAACTACCATTTTTTTTCTAACATCTGAGAATATTTACAATCAGTTTAAAAAACAAAAACTATAAGCAAATAACGGGTTCACATGACGAAGACAATACCCAGTAGTATTGCTTCGGAAACGAAAAAAAGTTTAAGTATAAGTTTTTAAAATATTAACAAGATAAAAGCTGAATAACATTAATAGAATCCATTATTACTATCATTAAAAAAGAATCTTTCTGCCTACAAATATTTATCTAAAACCTACTCTATTTGATCTTGTAAAAATTCTATTGACGCTTGTAAAATATAAGTATTGTTCCACTCTTTAATAGCAATTTCACTCTTATACAAGCAGCTCATTTTACTCATAATTACCACCAACTTTCTTTGGTACGTGCGAAACGAAACCTTACACAAAAATGTATGAAAACCTTAAGTTAATAACATTATTAAAAAGATAATAAACATTATCAGATGATTTTATAAAAAACTGACAAAAATGAACGACTTAATTAAATGACCTTCAACGATTTTGTTAATCATTTAAATCTTTCTACTTCTACTATTAATCATTGTCATCTCGTATTCGGTATCATTATTACCTCCATCTTGTTAATCGTCTTCTTCTGTTTCAACTGGTTTCAACTACTTCATATTTCAAGATATAAATGGAAAGTTTAAAGTCAAGTTTTTAGTTTCGTAATAATTTTTTGTTTATTTTAGTCATATTTTTGAAACACATGAATAAGTGTGTGTTATCATTCAGACTTTTATCGAATTTTCTTAAAGGTTATATTTACATTTAAAAAACTGATTGCAAAGGAATTATACTTAGTTAAAAAATTAATGCAAACACAACTACCTGACGTCTCTCAGAAAAGGTTAGAGAGAAAATAGAACAAAAATTAATTACTTGATAAACATAAATAATTAATCACGTTTAGAAAATTACAGTCACATAATTAAGAAATAAACTACAGTACACACGTATACATTCAAAAACATAAAAAAATATGAAGTGTCACAATGATTATATGAATATGATCATCTTCTTCTTCTTGTAATTCATACCACATTTTCAGAGTCAATTAATTACCCCATTTGCAGTTGTTTTAAGTAACGGAAACAGTAAAAAAAATATGTTAAAAAGTTATACAAAAGGAAAGTTGTAAAAATAATTTGAAAGCGCCACGTATTATTTTTTATTAAAGAACGAAACCTAATATCACTCCATTTAAATATCTCTAGAAATTAAATTAAGAAATTTAAAATGTAAGATGTCGTTATACAAGCTCATATCAATAAATCACAAAAGCAAACATTAAGTAAAACCATCTGTAGATACAAAAGTTCCACAACAAATGAATAATTCACACTATTTACAATCTTAAGTGAAAAGAAACATAATACTGTATTGGTTTGCGAAATCAATTAATTCATTTTGACCACAAAAACGGATTGTATGTTGAAAATCTGTGCCAAATTTCAAGGTTTTTTTAACATAGAAATCACTTATATAATAGCGTATAAACTAATGTAGACAAAATAATTACAGTTGTAACAATTAAAATGAAAAGAACACTTGGACAAATCACTTAATTTTTTAATAATAAAAATAAAATTAATTAGAGTACTTTAATGTATCAAAACTTACGAATGTATGTTACGAAATGAATTAATTTATTAATTAATTTTCTCCCAGAATAACACAAAGGAAGTAATAAAAATTGAAAAGATTGAATGAAAATTCTATAAGCAGGATTAAAAAGAAATAATATTATTAGCCGAAAGGTTTAATCAAAATACTAAATTAAGTTCATTGACCAATTGTACTGCATTTTGAGCCATGTTCTGCTTAGTTCATCAGTTTACCTTCAGGGCGTCCTGCTTCGCTTTCACCACCAAGTATGTTTTATAGTTGCCTTGGACTCTTCTAACAGTAATCTATCTGTTATATGTATTTTGTTTATCATTATATATTTGCCTTAACGGTTACTTAACTTTGGCCATGAAATGCTACTTTGGGTGTTGGTCAATGTTCATGCATTTTTATTTTTATTTTATTTTTGTTATTGTTTTACACAACTTGTCATCGGTATCTTCCGGGATATTATATTCACAATACAATCTCATAAGTTTTAGGTATCATTTGAAATATTTTTTGTTTGGAGTTTTGGACTCAAAACGGACTTTATATTTGTATATTGGTGATTAAAATAAATGATATAAAACCCAGGGATTGAAATGATTTTTCTAAGCATTATTAATAATATACACTTAACCACTTGAATGAGCAATCAAAGACCGAACGACTCCAAAAAATCGAAGAAGATTTCGCAGAACCTGCATCAACAAAAAGTATCAGGAAGATGAGCAGTGGTGAATTATACCCAACGAAGTTGTTTACAGGGAGCTTGAAACCATAACTGACACCATGCGTAAGAGAAGACTGGGATTCTTTGGTCATATCATGTGGATGCAAGACTCAAGACTCCTAAACCCACTGGTTAAGTACAACCTCAACTCCAAAAACACCACAACAGGATGCAGATGGATCAGAGAAATAAGAGAGGATCTGAAGGAAGTTGGCCTTACTCCAGACGATACAACAGATAAGAAAAAATAAAACAATAAAATCCAAAACAAATACACCCGCTTCACACTTACAAGAAGAAAACTCACAACACGGATTTTTTCAACTCCAGAAAGGGCACAAAGATCGGAACGTAGGAAGAAGTATTGGGAGGACCACAAGGCCCGAACAATCCCATCGAAGAGACTTGGTTAATGGACTGACTAAAGTGATCCTATGTGGTCATAAAATATATTTTAAAAAAATGTACAGTTAAATAAGTAAATATATTTTTTTTTAGCTTAATTAATATTATCGTAAATTTTTAAGGAAAACGCCATTCATTGCAAAACCCTCGCGTTTAAATATCATAACATTGATTGTTGCGTAAAAGTTTGACTGAGTTTTAGTGGAGCAAAATTGAATATTAAATGAGTAAAATAAAGATAGTTAATTTTATACGTTTTGAGTATTAGACAGTGGTTACCGGTGTACTTTGATAGTTGGGTTTTAATTAATCATACTTTGTCAGTAATGGTCGGCCTGATTCTGTACAAGACTACATCTCACTTATAACCTAAACGCCGTAATTATCATCCTCATCTCATTGAGTCATGAGGTTGCTTATTTTTCTTAATTGGACAACAGACTGTAACGTAATCATACTAGGAGTTAAAAAATTATTAAAAATAATAATACAGTCAATGCTCGATTTACCGAACGAATTGGGGGATACCGATGTCCGTTGTTGCAAAAGTTCATCAAATTTAAAGTCATTTGGTTATAAATGTGTTTCTATAATGTGTTAAAATAAACATTGATTTGCTTCTAACCTTAAATTCTTATCATAAATTTCAAAAAACTGTACCTTTCAAAAAGAACTTACCGCACAGGAAAAGAGAAACGTTTTTGCTGCACTTTGCATTTCTACTTCTTGAATATTAATTCCACGTGAACGTTGTTGTATATAAACCGTTTGAGAACGCAAACTTTCAAATCTGTATTGGTCCCCATTTTCATAAGATTTCATTCATTATCTAAATTATTTTCACGACTTACATTAAATGATAATTTAACGAGCTTTTCTTTTAATTTTATGAATATCTGAAACTGTTTTTTTCTTACTCCATACTCGTCGTACAAATTTGACACCCTTCTACAAGTCTCTAGTTTTCGTAGCAGTTCAAACTGTAGACGTTTACACTGATAACAGTGATGCCAACACAAAAAATATCTATCGTGCGTATAGTTACGTTTTTTTAACGACCGACTGTTCTGCAGTTACTGCTAATGCAGACGGTGAAGGAAGAAATGATTTTTTCGTATAGTTACGAATATAAAAAACTGTTATTGTTATTTTTCTTCATAAAAATTAACATTCCTTAAATTTTTGTAATTTTTAAACCTTTTCATTTGTTTAGGAGGCTAGTACGTTAAATCGAACATTAACTGTAATGATATTATTTAAAAAGTACTATAATAAAATTAGTTTAACAAATTGTATTTACTGAGAGAAAAGTCAGATGACCAGTAAATTCATTCTAAATCCTAAGGTGGGTGGTTCAAATCACTTACTAGTGGATTTTTATTATTTTAAAATTTTGACTTAAATCGTTAGTATGTCTGATAAATTATTCATTTGCAAGGATGCTGAGTTGTGGGGGGAATGGATAAAATTGGGAACGTACATGAAAGAGATTTAAGAATATTATTCTCTATATTTTTTGATTGAAAACTTTGTATTTAAGACATTCTAACAGGGTTTAGCTGAGCAACAGATCTGCCATAATTACCTTGATTGGGTTAAGTAAGGATTTATGAAAAATTACATTCAGATGAGGGTATAATTTTGACAGTTGAGACAAAAGAATGTTCAGGCCTACTATCTAAAGCTTTGCACTTCATGTTAACATGCACGTTACACGTAAGCCTTCTGTCTATTTAAATTGTCCCAGAGAGAAATTATTGCTAGATTTTTGTTATAGAAGAGTTATATTAAAATATGTTGGAATGTAAATTACGTAACCTTGTAATTTTCATAAAAAATTCATATATTTTAAATTAAATTAGGTAACCATATGGACATATTTAACACATATTTAAAAGTAATAAAACAATCATCACAGTAGACGTAAAGAATAAAAAATACAGATAAACGATTGTAGATGTAAACTTACACAATTTCTTTTTTTAAGAAGACACGAAAATGTCACAAACAAAACTAACTTCTAATAGAAAATTACTTGATTCACAACCACAGTGAGGTACAACAGTAATGAATTATCATTCATGCTTTGATTACGCGGTACAATGCTACGAAATAACCGTTCGTTGTTTGTTCTATCTCGATTAAAGAACAATGGAAACATATGTTAATACATTCCACTGACAATTGTTCGATGATCTAAAATGAATAGGTGATTCTTTATTATTTAAGATATTGTTATAAAAAAGTTGTGTGTTTAAATAAAAAAAATATTAAAAACAGTTATTATAAGCTGACTGAGGTTATCCTGAATTTATGAGTTTGAAATAATGACTTCTCGTGTCAATCTGATATATGAAAGAATAATAGGAGTTGGAAGTAAAACTAAATAGACATATTGTTAAAGAACGAAAGTCTTCTAATAAAAGTATAAAAAATTATTTCTATTTATTAAAAATTAAAAAAAATTGTTGTTTTAGAGTCAAGTAATTAATTCTGTTTCGATAGAGTAATTAGTTTCCAATAATGTTTTCATTTTGTAGTTTGTAATTTATCATTTAGCTTATAAAGAGAGTCACGTATTAAAATTTTTAAAAAACGTGGTTGCTTTGTTTTTTTGAAGCATGATGTAGTTTGAAATTTCCTCTACAAAATGGTGTAAATATTATAATTCTACGACGATAATTATAAATATTTTTTTCATTAACCTCTACAGCTGGTGCAACTTCTAACACCGAAACTAAATAATGGCTGTGTCCGAAATTTAGGTTTTTTACTACATTTGTATACTTTCTCAGGACCTACAAAGGATATTCGTGTAAATTTTTGTTTGTTTGAAAGATTCGTATTTGTGCTTATTCTGAGTGTTTGAAAATTTAAATGAGTTAAAAACTTCTCTTTTTTATTACATTTTAACATTATCATCACACGGTCTTTTAGAAAAAAAAATCACTTTATCAATTTAAACATTTTCTTAAGTTCAAAATGTACACAAAAGAAAGACAAAAAAATAGGTGTCTTTGGAACTTTTGTAGCTTTAATTTCTTTTAAAAGCCCCTTTCTTTTAAAAGTTTTTTAAAAGCCTTTGATGAGCTTGGCTACTTCTTTTTAAAATAGATTCTTTTTTAATAATCATGTTTTTTTATTTTTTATTATGTGATTTTATTTTTTCATGATTTTAGTTTTTTAATTTTTGCAGGGCTGAAATAAATAGTTCTGTTTCTTGTCACATGGTCAGCCAATTAAATGACTGAATCATTTAAGAACAGAAGAGGTAGAGGTGTAAGAGACACTAATTAAAGTTATCTCCTCTGAAAGTAATGAATTTCATTATACAGGTAGACCCTGTGGTGAATGAAGTGAAGGTGTCATTTGCAGAGTGGAAAATATATGCTTTTCAGAGGGCCCGGCATGCTGATAAGCGTACTTTTCCACTCAGTGAAGAAGGCGATGGTAAACCACCTCACTCCTTGTTTTACTTAGACCTCCACAGGTTCAAACCAGCCTTTCGGTTGATGACCTAAACAACAACAATCATGTTTTAATGAACATTCTATTTGCAAAGTCCTTGTGAACACCTAGTATTAAACAGTGTTCTCTTGCACGCTATGCTATTAGCTATAATTCAGTAATTAGTGGAAATTTTTAAAATTTGTTATCTCTAATTTCGTTTGGTCCATCCGTCCGTCACATACAGATATCAGTAACTACAAGATATAGCAACAAACGGTATTTGGATTCATAATCTACACAAAAATTTAGTGGGCCTGGGTTTGGTTTGAAGTTCCGGTTTTGGCCGGAAGTAGCCCTAAACTGAAAGTCAAAAAATCGAAGTTGGAATTTGGAAACAAAAATAGTGTCATTCGATTCCTCGTAAAGAGTATATACAGAAATCACTAATAATTTTTGCTATTAGTCAAAGATAAGCTTTTTTAGAAATTACCACCAGCCTTGAGATATGTCTTCTAATAAAAGGGTTTTTTATTGATTAATTTCATCTTATTCGCTAATAGTTAATGTTGCACAGTTGCAGATAAAATAAAGAAAAACTAAACACTACATTATATTTAATTAGGATGAAATGAAATTTAATCATTTAAATCTTGGTAAATCACATAACGAAGAAGAAACTTTCTTTAAAAAGTTCCTTAATTTTTCTTCAGCTTAAACAACAAGGTTACACGCTTCCAAAAGAAAATTGTGATTTTATTTTTTAGACTGTTACGGAGTTACATACCGTGACAGAGAGAACCTAGTACGAAAAAATAAAAGTCCTACCTTTTCTATAAACCATAAAATGTATAACTTTACGACAAAATATAAATCAATATAGCACAAGTTGATGAGCATAAACTATTTAAATAATATACCGGATAATATTTTCTTAGAAAGAAACATAAACAAAATTTTTAGTAGGTATGTCATTAAAAATTTCTCTCATTTATCTAATTGTAAAATGAGAAAGTAAAAACCTATTAAATCAAATATTAAAACAATAAAAGAACACAACATTTAAAACCAACATAAACATTTTACTATAAACAATGCCTTTTAAGAATAAAATAACAATATGGATTCTTTTTTGACATTATAATAAATTTTCGAAAGTGTTTTTAAGTATTTCACATTTCGGATGACAATAGGAACATTCATCGTCCCAGTTCCCTGGATTATCTCGTACATCATCTTCTTCAACACAATCCTAAAGGAAGGACCTTGTAGATTGCCGCCACCATTTCATTTGCATTCACTCCTTTGTTTACAGTGAGTAAGATACCGTTGTTCTGTTCTCGTAATTCTTTTTACAAAGTGCAAACTATCATGTGTGTATATAAATGAACAGTGCAATATGTGTATAAGTTACCTATTGTTTTTCTTTATAAAAACGTATTTTAAAATACACAAAGCTTTCTCTGTTTTACTTTTCTAAAAACGGAACACATTTATAACACATATTTATAATTTTGGTGACAACAGCCGGAAAGTATTACAGAATTCTATTATTCGTTATAGAATAATATCATTATGTGCCAAAAAAATTAAAATGTTAATATATTTTTATTTACCAAGGAGTGGGTATCAAAACAACGGCAATAATTAAGGAGATCCGGAAAGAAAAATTAAAAATTTTCACATTTTCGTGTATTTTGCAAATTATTAAAATTCAGAGTTTTCTGCATCCAACGATGTATAATTTGTTGGGGTTTTTGCAGTTTTTATTCTCCCCCAAAACAAGTAGTTAAAAATATGTTAAATCATTAAGTTCTTTTTTAAAAGTTACACGTTTGCGTAAACATCTCTATTTTTTGAATGACAACAGAAAAATTCATAATTTCTTTTATCTTTTACGGTATTTTTTGGTTTAAAATTTTAAGCTAATATCAGACCCTGAAGTTCATTTAACTGAATGTAAAAAATAACATAAATTGAACTATTAAAACGTCTCGTTTAGTTTTTTAATGTTTCCCGTGAATAGCAATTTTTGACATATAAGGTACATTTTCTCAGCCAACTGTAAACATTTTTGTTGAGAACGCGGTACCATCTTATTTTATGACCCAGATTGTTCTAAATTGTTGTTTAGGTCATCAGCTGAAAGGCTGGTGGAACCTCTAGAGGCTTTGCTAAGTAAAATGAGGAGTGTGTTGGTTTACAATCCCTTCCTCACTGAGTGGAGAAGTAGCATGTGCTTATCAGCATGAAAGACCCTTCGGAAACCATCTACTTTTCACCCTGCAAATGACACTTTCACTTCATTCACCACAGGGTCTGGCTGTAAAATGAAATTCATTACTGTGTGTCTTTTACACCTCTATCTCTTCTGTTCTTAAATGCTTCAGTTAATTGACTGTCCATGTGATAAGAAACAGAACTATATTTTATAACTCTGGAATTAGCAGATTGATTGTATATAATTAAACGCTTCACCTGCCTGTTATAAGAAAATTGTATAAGTAATTTTTGTTTTAAGTATTTAAGGTCTTGCATGAAAAGGTTGGTATGCAGCCTAAGTGAAATTATAGAATACTCTTGAAACATTTTTTTGACAATTCATATAGCATAATATCACCAAAATTTATGTCACATGACAGACAACTACATATATTTTCTAGATGAAAAGAATATAAATAACTTTTTGTAAATAAAAAAAGTTGAAGAGCATTTTATATTAAAATAAAACACGTTAAACTTTAAGCCATTATCAACAACATTAGATTAAATTTAAATAACAGATTTATGCCCATCAAATACTATTATAATAAACTTGTTAAGGGAAAGTTACAAAAAGTAAAAAAAAAAGTTTTTTATAGTACAGCAGATGGACGGAGCCTGTTTACTTTTCACTAGTTGATTCATTCATCAAATCAGCCCTACATTTATTCAGCAACCAACATTAACATATTAACCTAACCCACTTAATTACAGTATGTATGTTCACATGGAAGTAGTCAGCATCGAGCAGTCAGTGAATACGTTTTAAGTATGGTTAAGGAGATTGTTGTACTCGCCATGCTTGTACATTCTAACATGTCAAATTGCATGCCAATTAACCTCATTTGGTAATAAATACATTATTTTAAACAAGATAAGTACCTATATAAGTAATGTTAAATATTTATCGCTAAAAATATAAAAAAATAATATTTTAACCAGAAAACATATTTGTTGACAAAAGTACATTCATTGATTTTATATTTAAACCGGTTTCTAGATTTTATCTTATCTATTATTCTTTTTTTGGTTCAACCGTTCTTATATTAGATGAAAAAACACTAAAATATGTTTTTTCTTCAAATGAATTCACTTTGTATTCATTTTATTTTTTTGTAAACATTTTTGGAAAAGGAAATACAAAATTTAGCCTATATACACCATCTGTTAATTATTTTAATAATAAGTCATTTCGCCAATAAAAGGCAGGTGGAGTGTTAAATTATTTTCACTCGATCTGCTAGTTCCAGGGCTACAAAAAATAGTTTTATTTCTTATTACATAGTCAGTAAATTATATGATTGAAGCATTTAAGAACAGAAGAGGTTGAGGTGTAAAATATACCAGTCAGAGTTACCTCCTCTGAGAGTAATGAATTTCATTATATAGCCAGATTCTGTGGTTAATGAAGTAAATGTGTAATTTGCAGGATGGAAAGAAGATATTTTTACAGAGGGCCTGGTATGCTGATAAGCATATTTTTCCACTCAGTGAGGAAAGCAATTGAAAACCAACTTACTTTTCGTTTTACTAAGTAAAGTTTCTAGAGGTTCAAACCAGCCTTTCGGCTGATGTCCTAGACAACAACAATATAAAATAGTCAGTTTGTATAAAAAAAAGAGTATCAGGTTACAAAAACATAAAACAAAGTCAGTAGTTCTCATATTTATTATGTTTTAACTGTTTTGAAGATAATACATACGGTGAATCAGTAATGATTTCACTTTTAAACGTAAAATAGATGCATAGATGCTGAAATCCGGCACCGTTATTTTACATTTCGTACACACAGTGATACGTATATTATAGTCTCTTACAAAACAACATTATATTGGACGGGTAATATAATTATCTGTAGATCAGGCAGTAAGCCTAAAATAAGTATGCATACCCTTGGCGTTATATAAGCAATATGAGAATAAGAATAATAATATAAAATAAACACCACACCTACTTCTAATAACATATTGTACTCATGTATATGTCAAACTGAAGTATTCAGTCCTACTAATGCCAGATAAGAAATAAAAATACTTCGACTATGTCATCACGGATTAAGAAACTAATGCACTGTTTAAATGCTAAAATAGTCCCATATTATTAATCATAAAAGAAACATAAATTAGCATAAATTTGTACATAAACAATTCTAAATTATTGTTTTAATATTTTATTCTATTTTTAACCATTAGGTTACAAATGTGTTAAACTATCTGCCAATCCCCGCTTTGCCCGGGTATAATTTAGTTTTATTTAAATAATTTTTAAATTAAGTGTAGCATTATATGAGCGTGAAACGTGGGTGATAAGGACTGTAGAAAGGATGAGGATAGAAGCTTTTGATATGTGGTGTTATGAGAAAACGTTAAAGATTAGGCGAGTGGACAAAATAAGTAATTTAGAGGTTCTTAGGCGAGTGGATATAAAAAGAAGTAACTATATGTAAGCATCTTACCATAAGAAGGGATAGACTAGTGGGACATATCTTAAGATATTCAGGTATTGGTCGATCAATACTGGAGGGTAATATTTGAGGGAGTGAATTGTAGGGGGAGGCAAAGGTTAAAATATATAAAGCAAATTACAAAAGATGTAGGGTGTTACAGGTATATAGATATGAAACGACTTTCTCAAGATAGAACAGCTTGGAGAACTGCATCAAACCAGTCAACAGATTGGTGACAAAAAAATTTTAATTAGAGTTATAAATAAATCAGAAATAATATTTTCTGTTTTGAAAAATCTCATATAAGTATATTTTGGACACCTCCATCGAATTTCAGTCATCTTCTCGTACGAAACTATATAAACAAAACAAAAAAAAATTTAAGGTCTGAACACCGTATTTAACCCTTTACAGGTATATTTTTGCAATCGAAATCTAGTAATATTTTAGGTGCATTATAAGTAACATCTCCGCCGAGTTTCAGCCATTTACCTCGTCCGGAAGTAAATAAACAAAAAAAATTGATGAAGGGTTGAACCCCGTATTCAACACCTTACAGGTGTATTTTTGTAATTGTCAAGTGGTAATTTTGTAGATATATTATTGCAGTTAACATTTCTACCAAGTTTCAGCCATCTAGCTCGTTTGTAACGGAGTAAACTGAAAATAATAATTTATGGTTTAAGGAGAGATAGAATTCCAAAAAGAGTTCAGGAGTACACCGTGAGGGAAATAAAAGTTTGGGAAGAACTCTACAAAGCTGAGTATAATTTATTTTATTTACAGTTTTCTTCAAAAAAAAAAAACATTTTGATACCGGCTAAGTGGCACACTTCATGAAGAGAAGAACAAGAAAATTTGTAATTATATTTTTCAAAAATTAAGTTCTGATTTGTTTGAGTAGATATTAAATAATATTAGATTAAAATCAGTAAAATATTTTAGACGTTACCGATGAGAGTAGATCAAAACCAAAATTTAACCTTAAATCAAATAGTTATATTATTATGCATAAAAATCTCAACATTGAATATTTTAGTTGATTACATAACTCTACATATTTAAAAACGAATGAACAGAAAATAACAAATCGTAAATAATTTACAATTTTAAATTAGGGTTAAGTCAGTTCAAGAAACGGACAAGAATAAATTATTAGAATATTTCAACGGCTCATAAAATACAGTTGTAAAAAATGATATATGCGAATGAAAAAAAATATTTACATTTAATATTTTACAATATTATGAAAGTATAGAGTAGAAGTATCGTATATTTCTTTGTGTGTTAAACAGGTTGAGACATATTCAAATATTATTACTCTGACAAAGTAATATGAATTTACATTGTAATGAGTAATGTCAAAAAAAGAAAAATATGAGTTTTGTTTTTTCTTATTTTTGTCTCTATACCTTGAACCATCCCATTGGTAAAAAAAAAAAAAAAAAATAGCAACATAGCAATAGTAACGAATGCATTGAACCAGGATACGATAGAATGGAAGTCGGTTGAGTTGTTTGCTCAATATATTGGTGTGCATGTCTTAGTCTAGGAGTGTTCATTGACGTGCCCTTTAACTTGTGCTTAGCAACGATTCCAATAATTATTGTTTTATTCATTTGCATTCTATACAATACATCAAAAGCTTAGTATATTGACAAACCAGGAAACGTAAGAATTTTTTATTATCCGGACAGAAAAATTACAATCTGATCTGACATTCAAAAACAAGAATAATAAGAAATACAGATCACGCAGAAAAACATAAAACAATTATTATCCACTGATAAAATCGATGTTACAAATCAAATGAAAATTAAATAAATTTACATAGGATTTAAAATAAAAGAAACTTTTGTAATAAAACTCAAGTGTTAATCATTATCGAAAATATGCTACAAAAACATCTTGTCTATTAAGTTGTAAAAGTAGACTACAGTCAATGTTATCCAGTAAGTTTATTGCGAAATAAATCGGATGTCCGTTCAGTTTACATTCGTATGTTCTGTTGAATCATGTAATTTTCTGTCTTAGTGAATTATACACTATGCCGTTATAAATACATCTGTTTCCTGTGTACCATGGTACCATAAAAGTGTTTTCTGGAAACGTTCTATAATGTCAATATTAAAATTATTTTAGCCCCACGCTGAATCCCGTACGTCTAAACAGGCTTAAAAATTAGCTTGTACAACGTCATTTTTGAGTCATTTATTAGTTTTGAGCATCTCCTAGTTAAAAAAACATGTAACTCAGTTTTAAATTCAACTAACTTCGTTTCGTCAGAATGTGTCTAATGTTGTAAAACATTTATAACAAAATTATAATTGATTGATCGAACTGGTGAACAGATTTCCTCTAAATTAGTAGCGACAAAATATCGTGCTCGGTTTTTTTATTCGAAAGTTCCGAATTTGAATTCAAGTTTATTAAAAATGTTACAAACTTTCAAAAAGCAAAAAAAAAACAGTTCATGTTTACTTTTTGTAAATAAATTAATTAAATATTGAAATTTTTAAATTTCAAACTGCAAAATGGATCGTAAATGCAAAAAAACCTGGTACTACTAGTATTATTTGGTTTTACCAATTTTCCCGTATTGTGTCTTCAGGTGACGCGGGGTTGTTTTGATGTTCGTTATGTATGTATTTAGTTTTCCCTAAGAAAATCTGTAGTCCTGCTCTTTCTGTTTGTTCTTTTAAGCTCTACTAAAATCTCTGGTAAATCTTTAAATATGTTAAAATAAAATACATGTGGTTTTAAATATTATAAAAAGCTTAATATATTAAAATAAAATACATGTGTTTTTAAATATTATAAAGACCTGACGAAGTACGCCAAAAAAATTAGAAAGATTAAAGGAATTCTGGAGAAGAATCTAGGAAAGAAACGTCAGGAAATGTACTCAAAGACAACAAAAATCGAAATGAGATTTATCTTTTTTTATGAACTTATGTAGTCCTATGTGACTTTTAAAAAAGAAAAAAGCTGACGATGTGGTAAAGCTACGAAAGCGCTACTCAATATGTAAGTGTTTTTACTTTTTCTTTGACCGTTCTGGTAATTACTTACAACTTTACTCGTAATAAAAATTTAAAAAGTTCATTAAATATTGGATATATGCTACAATATTTAATAAATATAAATATATATACAAGATCGATCAATAAGAAATCACAACTTTTGAGATGACTTTATAAAGTATACAATAAATGTTATAATTTTTGTTATCTATAATTAATCCCATAAGTTTACTCAAGATTAGCTCGCTATTATCAACTTAAAAGCAATGGAAATATTGAAAAGAATAAGGATATCATATTGAGAAAAGAGTGATTCAATATGTTCATTCAATAAAATCAATATAATATTATAAATCATAATAAAAGAAAAATTACATACATAAGTAAAAATACGAACTATAAATTAAAAAAAAAACGGGTAATTTTATTATAATTTAACAACAGATATATAAAATAGTACATAACCACAGGCAGTACTATATTATAGAACTTAAGTAATAAAAATTTTACGTTAAGTGCTAAAATATATAATTCTATGAACTTACTTTAAAAAAATTCCTGAACATTAGGAAAAATATATAGTTATTAACAAACTAAAAGTAAATATAATTTCCATAAAAGAAAACTATTAATGTTTGCAAAATTTAAATAATTTTTAATATACCCTACTTGCTAATTGTTTTAATACGTAATATTGCTATTTCTTGACATGTTACAACACAACCTGTTTCCATAAACGTAAAATAAATAAAAATACTATTTCAATATCGGGGATGCATCATAAGTAACCCGTTTTATTTAATAGAATGAAATATTGGAAAGATGAATAAATATATTTATTGATTTATGTAGGTATTTATAAAACAGAATTTATTTGATTAGTAAAGCTTAATAAGCAAAATAAGTGAATTTCCTTATATGGTAATTCTCCATTTCTCTTTAAAAGCATGTAATAAATAAATCAAGAGATATTTTTCAAACAAATAGTACTGTGTTATTTAAAATGACCGAGTTTAATTTCACCGCAATAAATAAATACGATGTAATAAAAATTCATGATATTAATAAATGAAAACGACATTAAAATAAAATAACCAAATATGTAATTTTTATCACACATTTGAGAAAGGAGGACAGTGTATAAATAGTTATTGTTTAATCACTTCACTTTAACACACTTGTACAATTCTTATTTGGTTATATATTTTTATTTATCAGATATAATGATTTTAAAATAATAGTTATTCTTGTATGGAAAGAATATTGTAATATTATCAGTTACAAGATTCTGAGTAAATTTATGTAAATTTTTTATTATTTTATTTCAATTCTATTAAGGCAAAATAATTTAGAGAAACAGTATTACAATTTTTGTGTAATATTATTGTTTTATTCAATTTTTTTTGAATATAGTCGATTTAAAGAAATTAGAATCGATGTAGAAATAAAAAAGATGTTTAGTACTTCCATAAACGAAATGCGTATGTTTACTGCGCTCACATGCAGTAATGATATAATATATAATAATATTAATATAGTATTAATATTAATATTTTATTAATACTATATTTTATAGTCTGTTGTTGTTCTTAAGGTCATCAGCCAAAAGGCTGGTTTGAACTTCTAGAGGCTATGCTAAGTAAAACAAGGAGTGAGGTGGTTTTACAATCGCCTTCCTCACTAAATAGAAAACAATGCTTATCAGCATGCCAACCCCTTTAAAAAGCTTCTAATTTCCTCCTTCAAAATGACACCTTCTCTTCATTCACTAAAGGGTCTGGGTGTATAATGAAATGCATTACTCTCAGAGGAGATAATTTGAATTAGTATCTTTTGCACCTCTACCTCTTCTGTTATTAAATCCTTCAATCACACTTTCTGACCATGTGATACGAAACATAACTATGTTTTGTAACCCTGGAACTAGTAGATCGAGTGAAAATAATTTAACACTCCACCTGCCTATTGTGGGCAATATTTAGCCTATATTTTTGTTAAGCCTGTTCTTTATTTGTTCACGGTTCAAATGAAATTTACTAAACAGTGACGCTTCATTTTAATAAAAATGGCTGGATGTAGTACATTTTTCATTTTTAAGTATACTAATGTTTAATTTAAAATTGAGTAATATTATAATGATGTTAATGTTTTTTTAACAATGAGTAATTTTTTTTCAATAAATTTTCTTTAAAATGTAAATATAACTTTAAGCAAAGGTGGTAAAATATGAATAATAAGGTGCTTAAGATAAAATTATAAAAAAAAGTATGTTAAAACACACTATGAAAAATGATATGTTAAAAACACTATGTTTAAGAAACAAAGACTAAACACTGAACAATAAATAAATAAATAAAAATAATAAATAAACAATAACAATAAATAAAACAAAACTAAATTGGACTCTGAACTGAAGTAGTTGACGCTGAAGATGACGTTGACCATGAGAGAGATGATAATGGTGCAGAATATGAGATGACGATTATAATAGTAGAAGAAGCAAGAATTAAATAAGGTGAACGATTAACAAAATCGTCGAGGTAAGTCCAATGTTTTAAAACGTTTCAGTCTGTGAGTATCTTCGCTGTTGTCGAGGAGGATGAAGTTTAAAAAATTGGGCTAAAATTACATCAATTTATATGGTTCTTAGACAGAGCGTCTCAATTTTCTCTTAAAAATAAAGTTCTCTTATACCAAGCAATCCCCAAATCATCTTGGACTTACGGATCAGAGCTTTCGGTTTATCGAATATAGAAATTCTCAGCGCTTTCAATCAATATCCCTGAGACTTATCACTGCAGCTCCATGATATGTAACCAATTAAATATTGCTTAAAAATCTAAAGCTGCCCTTCATAAAAGAAGAAATTAAACAACGTAGCGAGAAACATTTTAAAAATTTACAAGAGCATCAAAATCATTTCCCAATCAATGGCAACGTAGCCTACATTTTTGTTTATCATATACTTTATTTGTTCACGTTTCAAGTGAAATTTAGAAACAAGTGGTAACACTTCATATTAATAAAAATTACTGGAAACTGTTAAAACCTTTTAGTAATTATGTTGGTCAATAACAATGGATTTATGTCAATCTATAAATAAATGCATATTACATTCTCTCTCTCTCTCTCTCTCTCATATTAGTAATTTAAATTTTTTTTTAATCTTTTCTACTTCAACTCCTAATCATCGGCATCTCATAATTGGCGTCGTTTTCATCTCTACCATCGTCATTGTCGTCTCCAAATTCAACACTTTGTGTTTCGGGATGTTGATTCACGGTTCGTCAAGTTTTATTTTGTATAGATATTTTTGTTTCTTCACAGTTTGGTCTTTTTCAAACACACTACTGAGTGTCGTTTGTGTTTTAATTCTAAGGACATTACTCAGATTTTCTCATATTTGCTTAAAGTTATTGTATTTATTAACTGATTGCAAAAGAAATACTAAAATGTTAAAAAAAAATATTCTCTGAAACGTCAGGCAGGCGATACTTTTTTGATTCTGTTCGTCAGTGTTTATTTAGAATCGTTAATTAAATTTGAAGTTCGTTGTTTAAACTATCATTTTGTATGTACCGTGGGGAGTTAACGGTAGTCTTAAGTATTTCAGACTAATTTAATTGCAATATATCTCATGAAATAATTTATCCGTACGTAGTTTAACACTAAATATAAAAGTAAATACATAATTACTGTTTCTATCACATTGATAACATGCAAAAAAATCCTGAAATATTTAGGTACTTTTGGAAAGTACGCAGAAATATAATTCATTTAAAGCTTATATTTACTGTCAAGATCATTATTATTTTTAACACATATCCATTTTTTTAGCTGTGAAGTGCTCAATTTTTGGCGCGAATTAACTTGATTTTTAACAAGGACACCCAGTGGTATTGGTTTATGCGTTTCTATACCAACTGGTCAATAATACAAAGTCATTCACCCAACCTGTGTTGACCATTCAAAAGTATTTCTATCAGCTGACTAACTAAACTAACTTGAAGGTCTTAGGAGATTTTTTTTAATACTTATCATAGATATTTTATTTTTAAAATCTCAATCTTTAACTACAGCAGAAGAAACTATTTTCTTATGTTATCTTGTAAAAAAACTGTGAAATAAATTTAGAATTTTATTTCCCGAAAATAAAATTCATATAGCTGCGGTGTAAATAACAGAATTAATTGTGGGAATTAGTTTAGAAAATAAAATGATATAAATTTAACTATTATCTGATGAAAATAAATACTAATGTTAAAAATCTGATAAAAAATTCAGAAAGAATTTTGTGTAAAATAATAAATTTAAAAAAATATTAGGTTAACAAAATAAAATATTAGACTTATCTAGTATTTGTAAACTTTCTTATGAAAATGTTTTGACGACATGGTGAAAACGACATAATATTGTCGTAAATGACATTAAAAAACCGGATTCAAGAACATTTCGCATAATGCACTCTTGTACACAAAATATAACTCAAACAAATTTAATATTTTAAATATTGTAATCAAGTGAATTCAGTATATTTCTTGCAAAATGTCGTCGGTTGCTTTAAGATAGAATTAATGATCTTGAAAGTACATAATAATATTTAGATAATATAAAAATAAACTTTAAAAATATGTATTAAATGGTGAAATAATTTTAACTTTCTCTTGTCCTTTATGAAAAGAAAAAATGGAATTGTTTTCATGCTGATTTTTTGAAATACATTTTCACCGGATATACGCTTTTAGTTACCCTCAAGAAAAAAAAAACAGAGGTTTTAACTGATTGCGGTATGCATGCGTGTGTGTGTGTGTGCGTGCGTGCGTGAGCACGTGTGTGAGTATGAATGCAATAACTCAAAAATGAAATTTTATATAAGGTTTAATATTAAATTTTTTTTCTCTATTTAGGAAATTCACAATCTGTTGGAAACAATCAGTGAATGTGATAACACAAGATTTGGAAAAAATTAACATGGTAAATAAACGTGAGTAGAGACACAGTCCAGTGACAGAACTCCGACGTGAATAGATAAATTTTACATTAAGTGCAGCATTTAGAACACTGTAATGGATAGTCAATTACAGTAATACGTTAATTGATGAGGTCCCGGCTCCATCGACGTTAAAGACGTCTTATTGGATTCTTTGGGAGAGTGCGTAGCCAGATTTGAGATCAATGGGTTATGGTGGTTCACAAGTTTCTTCCTAAATTTTGTGTAGAGTTTTAAGAAAACGTCATTTATGTAGGGTACATGTAGGTCTGAGTGTAGCGTTTTTTTGGTTACATAATAGGGGGCGTTAACTATCCTTCGTAAAAGCTTTGATTGGAATTTTAAAAATATAATTTCAACGTTTCCAAAAAAAGTCAAAGTTAATAGCATTTACTGGTAAATATCCTACCAGGTCTAAAATTGTGGTAATTCTTGTGGTGCTCGAATAAGTATCGCAGTGCAATTATTTAAGTTGTAACATCGGAGTTGATCAAGATTTGGATATAGGGAAGAAAGTTGCGAAATTCCAAGCAGTGTGCGGCAATATTAGCAGAACCCTAGGCAGGAAAACAAGAAAAGATATTCAGGTAAAATATTACAAGGTGATGTCTGCCCCAGTCCTATTCTATGGAAGTGAGTACGAATTAATTACCAGAACACAGGAGAGTAAAGTACAGGCGGCAGAGATGCAATTCCTGTAAAAAATAAAGGGTTGGAATCGTTGGGACCAAAACTAAGAAATGAGCATATAAGAACGGTACTGGACGTTTACAACCTGAATGGAAGATTGCAGAATGTCGAAATCGACGGAGGAAGCATTTAGTAAGAATGCCTGAGGGAAGATCTCCCTCAATGTTTTTGCAATACAGACCAAAAGGGAGGAGAGACGTTGAGAGGTCACGCACACGATGGCAATAATTTAAAAGTTTGTCGCTGTTGTAAGTCGGAACAGGCGGGAGCCTAATCCTTGATTGTTAGAAGAGAATACTTAGAATTTAAATTCCTAGTTAAGGAGAACCAACATTTTAATCAAAATCTGTCAACTAGAAGTAGTTGTATTTTACTATGCAATTTTCATTTCCTTACGATTTTTTAAAGATGACTCCTACCAATTTTCTTTAAAACCGCCTCATTTCGTCATCTTTTGGTCTAAAAGAAGAGGTAAACAGCAAGTCAGCTGACATTCGTTGTTTTGTTTCTGCTAGATTCGTTGATCTATTAGTTCCAGGGCTAAAAAATAGTTCTATTTCTTATCACATACTCACCCGATTATATGAGAAGCATTTAAGAACAGAAGAGGTAGAGGTTAAAATACATTAGTCAGAGTTATCTCCTCTAAGGGTAATGAATTTCATTATGCAACCAGATCCTACGGTGAATGAAGTGAAGGTGTCATTTTCAGAGTGAAAAGAAGATGCAATTCAGAAAGCCTGACATGCTGATAAGCATACTTTCACTCAGTGAGGGAAGCAGTGGTAAACCACCTCATTTTTCGTTTTACTAAGTAAAGCCTCTAGAGATTCATACCAGCCTTTCAGCAGATGACCTAAACAAGAATTATGAGTTATGTTTTCATTATTTATATCGGCAGAAGAAAGTTATTTGATTATTTCACAAAGAATTTGCTTTGTATGTTTGATGAACAACAGTAAATGATTTAATGGTTAGAGAAAACGAAATCGGTTACAAAATTGTGAGATCTTGAATAAACAGTAAAATATCATTACGAAGTGAACGATATTTATTTTTAACAGACTGTTATTTATTTAAACAAGTTAGCCTAAATGATGTTGCCAAAATACAAAGGTTATGATTACAGCTTAAGATAAACATGAGATTATACAGTTTGCAAAAAGCATCTCAAACATAAAATTCGTGACTGGTCGGCTTGTTTTAAAAAAGGAAATGTTTTCTCACAACTTTGAATATCTGATTCAAGACCGTTAATTTGTAAATAATGTAGCGTGAACGTGTTAGATCATGCTCGATTAATCGGTCGGTAGTTTCATTATGTAATTTTGACACGACTGTTACGAGTGTCAATCAATTTCCCACACAACTTCGGTGTATTTATAAAACTAAAAGTCATTTAAATTCAAAAATAGTACACACTAAAAATAAATATGTAAGTAAATATGCGTACAATGTTTAATTCTATTAGAAATCATCTCACGTTTTGATGAGGCCAATGATTGGCCAACGTAAGAGGCTCACGTTTGGGTGAGACGAGGAGGCCTAAACTTCAATCTTAATAATTTATTGATGTATTTAACTGATTCTTTTTTAATTGAATTTTGATTGACTTTTAAGAAAACATGTAAACTTATGTTGTAAACTTCAGAATATAGGCCTATAATCAATCAATATGAAATTTAACCAGCTAGCTATAAAACTGCAATACAACTAGTAAATGTGTCAAAAAATAATATTATAAATAAGCCGCAAGAAACTCTCACTAAAAAATACGTGGAAACCTAACTAATTCGGATACTATTTATATTTTGAATCCTCATCGTTTCGAAAAACTTTAAGTTTACCAAAATATTTCGGAAACCAATTAAAATTATTGAAAAAATCTAATGTTAACTGTCATAGGATTGTCTCTTGGAATGCAAATAAAGAAAAACAATGCCGGCCGTATTGGCGGAGTTCGTAACGTGCTCGCCTCTCATCATGCGGTCTTGGGTTTGAATCCCACTCAGGCATGGCTTATTTTCATACGTTACGAAACATCATTTCATTGTTCACAGTTACAATCCAACGTCGTCGCTTATGACCACTGTAGTTGATGCGACGTTAAATAAACAAAGACAAAAATAAAAACATACCTTTGTTCTATCATGAAAAAAGTGTAAAATGAGAAACAACCTAATTTTAATCAAAAGTGATTGACGCTAAATGAAACTTAACTTCTGTTGAACATAAGAAGTTTTGTTACAAAAATACGAAAAGTCACTGATTGACGCTAAAATCTGTAGAAGTTTTTTCAAATAACAATTGTAGGGCTTTTAGTTTTCTACAACTTTAGTTGTACTATATACGTTTGTCATTAAATCCATACTAAGATCAGTATATTAATTGCATGAATAAACTACCACTTCCGGTTGACCAATTTTTTTTAAATATTCGTGTCGAGTCCTTTTATGGTACCTAAATTTTGGTACATAAATTTCCAAGTTTGAATTTTATATAACATTCGGTTTTTGAGATATTTTGTTCACACACACTTATACAGACGTCAATCGGTAAAAATCGATTTCAAAAAGGTGACATGAAAACAATACTTTCTTTCGTTATGTTTCTTATACAGTAAAAGAAAATATACATATAGGATTTAAGGATTATACGAAATCTGTGACAATATAAAATTTAGATTAGAAAAGGTTTACGAGGTGATTTACTAAAATTATACCAGAAATTTTGGTACCAAAAAATAATTATCCAATAATATAAAACTTGGCAAATCTAAATATTATAAAAGTAAATCTGCGTATTAAAAAGCAGGTTGAAATGGCTGTGACGTTTATCATTCAAAAAAATAAATACCGTTAATTGAAACGAAAATAATTTTTCCAATCAGTAAAACAATAAAATATTTCACAAAGATTTAAGTATTAAAATTACAACAAAGCATAATCAACAATATTAACAAATGATTTAAATAATAAAAAAAACCCGTAGTAGCTAATTTTATTTGAAAAGAAAGTAGTTAACTGTAAATTTATCATAAATTTCAAATATGTAAATCCGCGATTTTCTAATATGCGGGTTAAAAATTGATGATTCTAGCTTAGTTTAATAAAAAATTTAATGCTAATAGCTCTGACACTTTGAGCGTAAAGAAGTAAAAATGTTTAGTCTACTTAATAAATAAAAATGTGAAATAACGGAAAATCTATTTGAGCTTTTTTAATCAAATTACTTCAATGTAATTAATCTAATTGATATAACGGTAGTTTCAAACTTTGAATGGTTATTAATTTTTACTTTCTTCTGCCCTATAGTAAATATAGAGAAGGAAACGTTTGTTTTTAAGTTTTTGAATCGAATTTCCACCGGAAATAAATGTTTTCAGGACCCCTGAACATAAAAAACACATGTTATTACCGATTGATCTGTGTGTGTATGTGTGTGAAATAAGCAAAATATCTAATGAACGGAATATCGTACGAACTTGAAACATGGAACTCAAGTTAATTACTACAAAGAGACTCATACGAAAATTTTCGTGAAAATGAATTAACCGGAAGTCGTAGTTTAATTGTGGAATTTTTCAATTTTTTGCAATTTTTTCAAAAACACCTAATAAAAATTTGTTTAAAATCTGTCGCCACCGGCTTTCAATAGCGCAGTCGTTTGAGAACATAGGACCGGCCGGGCCTCCGGCGGCGTAGTTCAGAATAATGTAAACATCGAAGGGGTGAGGAAGGGAGGTCGTCTTCGCCGCTGCCTAAAAGATTAGGAGCAGCCGCCGACGCAGCGACCACCTTTCACCGCTGCCTCCGAAGAGGAGCAGTCACCGGTGAAGTGAATCGGGGTCGTCTGTACCGCTGCCTAATCTAATAGGAGCGCGTCGCCGACGCAGCGTGCACCTTTTACCGCTGCCCCCGAAGGGGAGCAGTCGCCGGTGAAGCGAGGGTAGGGGATGGAGGTACAGATGACTGAAAGAATACTCTATGTTGAGATGTCAACTCTCCGTATCGATTCTCGCACTCAGAGAACATCGATACTGTCACCTTCTCCTTCTCGACTATTGCATCGCCAGTGCGTAGACACTATATGTTGCCACTTGGTACATGCGCTGTGAGAGGTATGACCGCTGGCGCATTCTATCGGCAGCAGCAACCCCATCACAGCGCCAACAGTGGGCAAAATATGAACTACGGACCGGCGTACAAGTAAAAACAGTATCAAATCGCCTCATTTAATAAAGTGCTCTATAAATTAGAGTAAGCGTTACGTCTGCTACAATATGTGAAGGGGGCTGTGCTATTGTTTTTTTTTGTTAAAAAAATTTGTTAAAACATTTTTTCTTTAAGATTGTGGTCTTCAAACGTATGTATTTTACGGCAAAATTGTATAAATAATCAAAGGTAAAAAAAATTTAAAAAAAACTACTACTTTTATTTCTAGCATTTTTTCCAACAGCGTCAATTTTTACTGTTCCTGTTGGAATTATTCTTTAACGTCAATTAGTGATTTTCCGTATTTTTCCTATTAAAATAAAGTTCGTCAGTTTGTTTTTCATTTAGCATTATTAAAATGTAAAAATTAAAAATTTAATATTAAAATAATACTTGCTGCTAACATTTAATATTTCAATAATCAACTTTAAATTTGGGTGTTCTCAAACTCAAAATGTTTAAAAGTGGTTACTTCTTTCTTAACGATTTTATAGTTTATTTCAAGACGTTGAAACAGCTACATAATTAGCGATACTTAAACTTGAGAAACACTAGGTTTAAACAGTTTTGAGTAGATATTGAGAACTTAATCGGGAATCGACCCTCCTTCCGCTTTGTAAGATAGAGCGCTAACAAGTAAGCCATTAAGATGGCCTTAAGTTTTTTTATTCACAAAAAGAATAATAAAATTACAAATAACGATCAAAATTAAAGCCAATAAAATTGTCGATAAGTAGGTCAATGTCTTTTTAAGGGATTGGTTATCTTATTTTAGTAGACTTAACAAACATGTAATCACAAATTCCTGAGAAAGGTTCTACAAATTACAATAATATTAAAAAAACAAAATTTCAGTTAATACAACTTTAAAAAAAATGTAATTATGCACTAAATTTTAAATTATACGCCAAACAATACTTAAAGCAAGTGATCTATACTAATATAATAAAGAAGAAACATCTGTTTGTTTGCTTGTTGCAAACAAAGTTTAGAGCTTCCAGATCAATATAGGTTATTTGGCAACTTTAAGTAACTTTAATTAAGTGACTTAACCAACTTAAACTGTGACGATGTCGCATGTTTTAGTTTATTGGGTGCATAGCACTTTTATTTTTTTTAAGTCCTCTGGATGGTGTATTTTTTGTGCTAGAAGCACAATTTAACTTTTATATTTCATAGGAAAACGTTAAGTATAACATTCGAATCCAAAAACATTAAAAATTCGGAAATATTAAAAATTTTTATTTTTGTACTGTACTTCATATATTTGTTTTCATTCGACAGGTAGTAAATGAGTCATAATTTCCAATTACTCTGCGTACCGCACCCACGTATCATTGTCTCTTATCTCAGTCATATATCAACTGTCTCTTTCTTTTCCATCGGTGTTCTTCTATGAATTCTATTCAATTCTCGTAAATCGCAGGGACAAACATTTAAAACGGTGGGGATCGATTTGAGACAAGAGTGCTTCCTTCTTTCATGGACAACTTTACGTCGGACTTTCTAGAGCTGGAAGTGCAGAAAAACAATTTATTTTGCTGCCTCGGGGCAGCGAAACCACAAATATTGTACATAGAGAGGTTTTAAAATAATTTAATGAGGCCTACATAGCTGCTGTGAAGCGAAGCGAGCAGGGGTTGCTAGTTTATAAAATAAAATATATTTTCCCTTATTCTAAAGGAGGGGTAAAATACTAATGTTAATGTATTTCAGTTAATGATATATTCTTTCAAATACTATCCCGTTAACAGTTTTATTGTTTTTATTAATCTATTCCCACAATATTCATATTCTGCAATTAACCCATTATAAGATCCAGTACGATATAATTTTAATCCTTAGTAACATTATACTGCTACAAATTGTAATAAAATATTTAAATTTTAAATTTATGTTAAAGAATGCATTAAACAACAACAATTATTTTTAAATGTTGCATTAAATTTATGGTGGAGATATTAAAAAAATAGATTAGTGAATGTATGGGATAATTATATGTAAAATTAATAATACATAATAATAAGAAACAATAGGAAATATCTGCAAATACTGAAAGTAGAATGTTGTAAATTACTGAAAAGAAATTAGGCTAATTATGTTGTACAGGCAATGTTTTATTCGAATAAAACCTTTCACAATAAAAACATCCTTCAGTAGAAAGTAATAAATTATATAATGATATACTAAGTTTAAAAAAAATGGTAAAAATTAATGTTTCCATCTTAGGATTATATATATTAAGATAAACAATATTTTTTATTAAAATATCAGGAAATTTGTTTCGCGAAAGAAAAACCAATTATTGTTAATTTAAATTATGAATAAATAAGAAAAAGTAGGTACTTGGTACCTGAAATCTCAACAAGAAATTTTAGATTATGTCCAAGTACAAAATACAAAAAATATTCTCCTTACTGACTTTATACGTATTTCAGTTGTAATTATATCAAAACCCACCGGTTTGGTCTAGAGGTAAAGTCGTCGCCAAAATCAGCTGTTTAACAGCTGATTTTCGAAGACAAAGGTTCCTGGTTCAAATCCTAGTAAAGGTAGTTACTTTTATACGGATTTGAATACTAGACAGTGGTTGCCGGTGTACTTTGATGGTTGGGTTCAATTAACCATACTCTCTCAGGAGTGGTCGACCTGGGTCTGTACAAGACTACACCTCATTTACACGTCACACACATCATCCTCATCTCATTGGGTCATGGGGTTGCTTATTGTTCTGAATTGAACAGATTGCAACGTACACATATTAGGAATTAAAAAAAATATATATATCAAACGCAAAAATAATCGCATTTATCATTTAACGTTTAATCTGTTAGAAAACAGCAACTGGATCTGTCAGAGCGATTTTGATATCGTAACTTTTTTTGTTTTTTTAAAGACGCATCAACTGCATGGTTATTAGCGACTACGGTTGGCTATGTACCGAGAAAAGTAGGTTTTGACATGTGAAAATTTTGAGATCTTAGTCGGAAATCGAGCCTGGGACCACCGCGTTGTAGGTTATCATGCTAACCACTATGCTAAGAAGGCGATGTGATTTTAATTCATAAATATAATATAGTGTTAACATTTTGTAGAAGATTGACATGTTTGAGTGTGAATGTTGTAAAAAATTGAATGAAAATATTTCCAAGAACGTTCGGTGCTCATACATTTTTAGATCATTTAACTATTACGAGTATTAGTAGTCATTTTTATTTTTCTAAAAAAGTTTTTTGTTTTTAGGTTTTTTTTAATATTACCTAATTTAATTAATTGTAAATAATTAATATTTATAATATGTATAATATGTTTTTTATGTTATAATTTGTTAATTTTCGACTGGGTTGTAATTTTTTCATGTGTTAATTATAAGCGGTATGTTGCATTTATTGTTAAATAACAGATTGTCCATTAACAAAAGTTAAGTTATTACAAAAATAAAGTTATATAAAAAAATAGTGACTTTTAATTAAATACAACCTCATCAAGACAAAAAAACGAGGCTTAAAATTCTGCGGACACCTATTCAGAATAGATGTTAAATAGTTAAAAAATAAAGTTTTGAGAGATAAACTATAAATGAAACTAAGGTTCGAATAAACAATTGAAGGAAGTCAGAAAGAGTATTGAGAGAATTGCTGAGTATTCATTGACAAATTTTTCAAACATTGATAAAATTTAGTATTGGTAGAAAGAAACGAGCAAGTTATTATTGTATTTTGTATGAGTTGTAGGACATTGAATAAAAATCGTTGACTTTAAAATTAATAATCTCGTTCTAATTTGAAATAGTCGTTCAGCAATAATTATTAATATTTTATTCTTATTAAAAATGTTGCTTCCAGAATATGAATTAACATTATGGCGTTGAGGGTTGGTGCAATAACGAATGCGTTTTTGTTGTTTAGGTCAATAGCCGAAAAACTGGTTTGAAATTCTAGAGGTTTTACTAAGTAAAACGAGGATAGAGGTGGTTTACCATTACCTTCGTCATTGAGTATAAGAGTAGCCTATGCTTATCAGCACGCCAGGCCCTCCGAAAAACATCTACTTTGCACTCTGCAAATGACACATTTACTTCATTAACCACAGGGTCTAGCTGTGTAATGAAATTCATTACTTTCAGAGGATATAACTCTGATTGTGTCATTTACACCTCCACCTTTACTGTTCTTAAATAGTTCAGTCATATAATTGGCTGACAACGTGATAAGAAACAGGACTATTTTTTGTTAATTGTATCGGCTGGTAAAGTAAAACATTTTAATCAAAAATTTTATAAACAAATGAAATTTTCTGTTTTATATTAATAACATATGAAGACACAAAATTATTAAAAAAAACAATGGGAACAAAAAATTAGTTTAACCTTAACATTTTTTAAAGTACAAAACATAAAATTGAGTTACGCTGTAACTGCATTTTACTCAATTTATTTCAATTACATCACAATTGACTTTACAGTGTAGTGTACAATACGGTATAAGTTGTACCGCAAGATCAAAGTTCAGGATATGTTCAGTAAGTGTTATGTTATTATTCCTTAACGGGATATAAACTAATAATATGAGAATTTTCATCTCACAATTCTCATATTCAATTTTTTTAAGGTTTTTATCTAAGTATAAAAATTCAATTCTACAGTTATGTATTCCAACAAGATGTTTGATTGGTCAAATAAAATTCCTTAAAGTATTAACACCTAAATTTAATGAAATATAAAAATAGTATTTATAAGAATGTTCTAGTTTTGTAAGCGGGAATATTTTGATCGGGAAGTAAAAGTTTTTTTTTAACAAAACATGCATTTTATTCTGATCAGGAGCTCTTAAATTATCTTACATAGAATGCTTTTTAAATGTAACCTGTGAAGAATTTAGACTTACAAAGTACAGCATTGTACGTATAGTGTAAATGACAAACCTACAATTGCAATGTACAATTGTAATAAAAATTAAATTTAATATACAAGTTATTTTTTCTTTTGTAGTGAATACTTTTATTAGATTGTAAAAAAAATTGTTTGTTAAATTAGATTTAAATGTACTGTATATACTTTACTAAGAATAATATACTACTTTTTTTTACAAAATAATTTATTGGAATTTTTTTTTGGTATTGCACATACGTATGAATATGTTTTGCATCCAAGAATATAAAATTAAAATATTAAAACAGCAGAAAATATATTTAGCTTGCTTCCGTTATCGAAAAATAATTTATCTTTTAAAACAACCCCAAATTAGAACCCCAAGAACAAATGTGATCTTTTCATAAACTTAAAAATCGGCGAGTATGAATTTGAAAAATGACACACAGTTGTGTTTTGCCCATATAGTACTGTTAACAAGTCATAGCACAACTGTTATTATAATGATTTACGTTTATTATTCTTTATAATTTCAATAATCTACACAATTTCGTATATTTAAGTACGTATCCAAGGTATGTTCAACAAGTTTTTTAAAAACGTTAACTGGAATCGTTTTAAAATTTAATTTTAGAATTGTAGAGATTTTTTAAATTGTATTCTATATGTCACACGGATTTTTAATTTTATTTGTGTATATTTACAATATATTTATTTTTAAGAAATTATTTTATAATATAAAAATAATAAAAAAATTTTAATATCTTTAGAATTATCAAGCAGAAATTAATAAATAAAATATATTTGAATAATCGAATCTTACAAGTAAACCCAGTACGTAAGCCTAAGTAGGGAAGATAAAATGAAATGAAAAGAAAGAAAAAATAAATATCTTTAATCTTGTGCAGTTGGCCATAAAATTGTAAAAGCAGCTGTAATACTTTTAATATACAGGTAATGCCTTATTATATATAGTTTAGTAATGAATAGTTGTTACAAAACGTACTGCAATTAGCAGTGTAGTTCAGTTGTACATTTACGCCTAGAACGGTGGTCAATTCCCTTCACACAGTAATTACTTCCATGCGATTCTGTACGAGTGAGAATGTAATACAATTGAAAAAAGACATCGATAGTGAGTCTAGAAAGATTATCACGTTTCAAGACTTCAACAACATTAAATAACTACATTTCTGAAGGTGTTAGTGCAATTGTTATTAAACGTCCGATATTCGTACTGAGTAAGAAAAGATTAGACTATTTTTCTCAAATTTTGAATAGTAAAGAATAAATTTTTAAAAAATAGACTCTTTGTAAATAATAAATACTTTATTAGACATTACGTAAGCATATTAACTGCCCATAACAGACAGGTGAAGTGTCAAATTATTTACACTCAATCTGTTCATTGCAGAGCTAATATAAATAGTTCTGTTTCTTATCACATGGTCAGCCAATTAAATGACTGAATCATTTAAGAACAGAAGAGGTAGAGGTGTAAAAGACACTAATCAGAGTTATCTCCTCTGGAAGTAATGAATTTCATTATACAGCCAAACCCTGTGGTGAATGAAATGAAGGTGTCATTTGCAGAGTGGAAAATATGTGCTTTTCAGAGGGCCCGGTATGCTCATATGCGTAATTTTCCACTCAGTGAGGAAGGCAATGGTAAACCACCTCACTCCTCGTTTTACTTAGTAAAACCTCTACAGGTTCAAACCAGCCTTTCGGCTGATGACCTAAACAACAACATGCATATTAAGAAATAATATTCTAAAGAATATTAAGCTAATTAAACAAAATAATATTGTTTTAAAAATGAAACTTAAAAATGTGATAACAATTCTTAAAAAAAATAAAAAAAATATTGAACGTTATGGTTAAATTTAATAACACACGTGCCACAGAAAACACGCTTAGACAGACAGTTGTAGCTTCTTGTAGGTTATTCTTGAACCCGGACTGCCTCAGGGATAAAGTAAACTATGTAACACTGATTACCATACAATAGGAAACAAGTATTTGTAGGCATAAATTATGATGGGCGAGTCTCTTTGTATGAATTAGACTTTTAATATCATAATGTAGATTTTTCTATAAATGATAATTGGGCTCGTAATATTATTGCCAATTACGAAAGTTATCCTTGGCATTGTACCTTACTGAATCATCTTCTAATAAATTTTTTTTTCAACCAAAAAAACATCATTTAAAGTTTAAATTTTTCCATATTAAACTAAAAGTATTTTGTAAAGTTTATGTAAATATAAAATGAATTTTTAACTAAGCTATGATTTTTTATACCCAGTTCATCAACATAGAAATACTGCAGAGTAATGTAGAAAATGCCTGAGATTGATCACTGAAATCCAATGGTATATGAAATGTTGCACAACGATTTAAATCTGCTCGTGTCATGTTGCACGTAGTATTTATGAGCGCTGGTGAAATATTGTGTCATCAAAGTTTTTTGGCATTACGACAGCAAACAATTAGTAATTTTACGCAGCTAAGCAGTAGTAAAATTGTATTAATTTTATTGTAATTTTTAATGAACTGGAGGAAATATTTTACCAGTAAGGGATTCGTATTTAACTACATCTTGCATTAAGAGCTTGGTTATGACCGTTTTTCACTCCTAACTACACTGTTTGTCATTTTTTAAATTTAATTTTATGCTTAAAAAATTTCAAAATCAACTAGATAACCATTCCAACCAACTAGCCCGTGATCTAGCTACAAGGAACTTCTCAACCAAGCGACCTCTAACGCGAAAATGAAATAAAGATCTCTTGGTCCAAGTAACGTACAATAACCATAGTTCTAAACAGAGAGTGTGCCACTGGGAACCTCTTCTCCTTAAAGTGAAGTTCCTCACCATTAGTTAAATTAAATATCATATATACTGAAATTGTGCAGCTTGATCTACAGTACCGTAATAAAAATTAGATACTAGAAAAAACTTACTAAAATTATTTTTTAATTACAAAAATACTTACTTAGCTTTATTTGAAAATATTATTTTATAGAAGTAAAATCCATATTAAAAACAACCAAATAGAAATCAGTTTGGATTTTACAAAATAGTAAGGTTATTCAGAATAGTAGGGTTATTCAGTAACCATATAGTCAAAAATTAAGATTAAAATTTATTACATATTTTTTTAAATAATTCATACGAACCGAAAACAATAACTACCTAAGTGAAATCTCAAAAACTAATCTTAATTTTACCAATTAAAATATTCTGTGTGCCTAACACAATACACTACTTAAAATGTCCGTTACTAAAAAAAAATACAGCAAATAAAAAATAAATTACATTGGTAATGACGAGATAATATTTAATGCATAATACATGTAAACATAACAAATTTACAAATAAAAATACTCATAAAATCAATTTCTGTTTTTTTAAAAATGTTCTTTCTCTTTCTTATTTATAAAGTGAATAACGAAATAAATAAACAGTGGTGTAGGTATACATGTAGAGAGGATACGCAGAGGAAGAAGAATATTGTAGGATGTGATAATAGTTGCGTTACGCTAAATGACCTAGCCTGTGGAAACAATACGTTACCTACAACGGGAAACACCGCATAAGATGGTATACTAAGAATAACCCGTTAAATACTATTAAGTGCACACACAAACGCAAATCCATGTATTCTACCTTATTTTGCACCTGTAATATTGTCCATTCTTTCAAAATTTATTTTAATAATCACTAGATAATTTTTATGTAGGCTTTGTTTGTTTTAAAATTTTAATAAAGAGATTAGTCGTTGTTCAGGTCATCAGCTGGAAGGCTGGTTTGAATCTCTAGTGGCTTTACTTTAAGTAAAATAAGAAGTGAGGTATTTACCATTGCCTTCTTCACTGCGCAGAAAAGTATCAGCTCTCTGAAAAAAATATTTAATTTCACCCAGCAAATGACACCTTCACTTCATACACCACAGGGTCTGGCTGTATAATGAAATCCATTACTCTCAAAATAGATAACTCTTGCTTAGTGTCTTTTACGCCTCTACATCTTTTGTTCTTAAATCCTTAAATCATATACTAATTGGGTGACCATGTGATAAGAAACAGAACTATTTTATTGTAGCCCTAGAACTAGCAGATTGAGTGCAAATAATTTAACACTCCATCTGTCTGTTATGGGAAAATTAGAGGGATCTGTAGCAAAATGTGTTAAATCTGAAATACTGTAGGATAGCAAAACAATAATTAGGTTAAACACCACATAAATGACAGATAAACTGCAGAAGGCATACAGAAGAATCAAAAGAATAATTTTCACCAAAAACAAACACGAAGTAGGTGAGGTGGACAATGGTGATTATTGCCTAAGGAGGTAGTTTACCGAGAATGAGAGTAGGTAATAGACACAAAACGAAAAAGAAGAGTTGCCTTTTTTGGTCACATATCAAGATTGCCGGAAACGAGGCTCATGAAACAACATATAAATTTTTTTTAATAAAACTAAGAATAACTGAAGCGCCTCTGGCCAAGAGATCTTCTTGGCCAACTGTAGGACTGTGGTGATGACTGCACGCTCCTTCAAGTAAATAAAGTTTTCGAACATTAGCTTCACATTTATAAATTGTTATATTAATTTAATAACAGATACTAAATCTCAATTAAAAGTGTCAAAAAAAGAACAACTGGTGCAAAGAAATACTGAATGATCTGGAGGAATTAAATATGGAAATGGAACAAGTTAAGGGTAGAGAAAAGAAGAGGATTCTGAAATACAGGAACAAGGGAATTAAACTCAAAACATTTGAATGACAACAATACACCATTATTTACGAATAAAAACCTGTCAGTTCGGAATGAATGAAAACGTTTTGGGAAGAGAACTAGAGGTTTTAAAGCTCGAGCTGACACTCTGAAGATTTAATTATGATATGTTATGTACAAATATTTACATTTTTTTTATATGTACCTTTTTATGCCATTTTATGTTATATTAATTCAACCGCTTCATGTGGGCGTAAAATAACAAAGGGACATGTAATCACTAACTTGCCACTTATTAAAATAGATCGTACTTACGATCCATTTTCTTAAAAACTATTTCAGTAAACCAACTGAAATTTTGAGGCTTACTAATACACACAATTTAGAAGTTCAGTTGTAATATTACTCATTTTTGTCTTATAGCAATACTATATGAATACAAGAGATTGACAACGTTTGCAAATATATTTCAATTTCATCTGTGTTTGAAAACCAAGTTATTTAGAAATATTTAATCATCTGACTACAGTAGTTAAGAATGAATGTTAATAGTATATGCTTAAAAAATTTAAGCTTTATCCTTAAATTATGTCTTTTAGATAATGAGTCATTTCTATAAAAGAAATTTCTGGAATATTGTGTCAGAATTTTGAACTTCGAAAAAAAAATCACTTTATAAATGTCACTAGAAATTTTTAAATGAAAAATTTCAAAAACAATTACCGTATCATATCGCACGGATACGATAAATAAATATTTTCTCGGTTTCATTTTAGGTTATCGATTAGCAGGAAATAAAAATATCACCTCAATATAATTTCTCACTTAAATAATTTAATTATATTTAATTCCACAATTTCAATAAAAAAAAAGTATAAAATACAAAAATTCAATTTGTAAGTTATTTAGTTCAATTATTTTTTACAATGATATGAAAATTAGTTGATGTCCTCCAAGGTTAATTAGTTGCAAACAAGTTTTTATTATAATAAAAGTAATTATTCCAATTATTCCTTCTTTGCAAATGTAGTAAGTAGAACGACATTCCAACAATATTTTCACATTTTAACATTTTTACTTTTCTTTAATTCTTTATTTTGTTAGTCTTTTGTTACTTTATTTATTGTAAATATAACTAATGCTTTATGATTACAAGTGTGGACAACTTAGGGGACTTAACCTAACTTACGTTTGGTCAATCTAACTAAGTAGTTAAGTTTCAATCCAACTAAGTTATAATAAGTTTACAAAAAGTCGCAGTAGCCTATATATGTATATACAATAATAATAATAATAATAATGTATAATACAAAAAGAATGTAAAAGAAAGAATACAAAAAGCTCGTAGAGGCCTGGGATTGGTGCAAAACCTTTATAATAAAAAATGTTTATCGCTAAATACCAAAATTAGACACTACAATACAGTAATTAAACCAGGAATGCTATATGCCAGCGAAACTTTATCACTAAACAGGAAAACAGTTATGGAAAATCTAAAGAAAGAAGAAAGAAGGATAATCAGGAATATTCTGGGACCAAGATGGACCAAAAATGGATATAGATTACAGAAAACGTCTAAAGTTGAAGAATATTCTAATGTAGAGACAGGCATGAGGAAAAGACGCCTTAAATTTTATGGCCATATAATGAGGCTTCCCGATCACAGACTAACAAAAAAAATAGTAAAATACGTAGCATCCCTCGTTAATGGAGGAGAATGGATCCGAAATGTTAAAAAAGACTTGGAAATGGCTAATATTGTGAAAGAAGACTTGGACACAAGAAACAATTTTAGGAGGAAGGTTGAGAAATGGGAAGTTAAACCAGAGACAAAAGCTCCGAGAACTGGAGTAAAATGGAGTGAAGAAAGAAAAGCTAAATTCTTGCAAGAAATGAAAAACTGCTGGGCAAATAAAAAGAACAAGTACCCCCAAAACTGAACCATCTTTACTTAGCGTCTTCCACTTTGGGAGTTTTACGACTAGTAATAATAATAATAATGTATATATACGAGATGTGGCTATTAAATAACGAGACTGACGTAAAATATTTTATTTTTATTTTATACAAAATCACTTATTGTCACCTTCAATATACAAAACCACTTATTGACACCTTCTATATACACTTCTTTTTATCCCTACAACGCTCCATGCGAATTTTCCATTGTTGGAAACAATGCTGGAAGTCATCTTCAGTCAGCTCCTTCAGGACACGTGCCGCTTTCTCTTTTACAGCTTCCACAGACTCAAATCTTGTCCCTTTTAATGCAGATTTCACCTCAGGGAACAGGTAGAAGTACATGGTGCAAGATCTGGTGAATAAGGTGGATGTCCTAACACTGTACTTGGCTAGGAATCTCTTGACAGATAACGCGGAATGAGCTGGCGCATTGTCTTGGTGGAGAACGCATGATTTGTCCTTCCACTATTTAGGGCATTTTGTCCTTGCTCTTTGACTTAGTTTAGGAAGTGCCTCAAGATAGTAATACTGATTAATTGTTTGACCATTAGGAACCCAGTTAAGGCACACAATACCATGGATATTAAAAAAAATCATCATTGCTTTAAATTTAGACTTGCTCATTCGAGCTTTTTTGGCTATCGGTGAAGTTCAGCTCTTTCAGCGCATGGACTGGCGCTTCGTTTCCGGATCATAAGTAAAAAACCACGTTTTATCACATGTCATACTCTTCTACCTGTTCCCTAAGGTGAAATCTGCAAGATTTGTGTCTGTGGAACCTATAAAAGAGAAAAGCGGCACGTGTCCTGAAGGAGCTGACAGATGATGACTTCAAGCACTGTTTCCAACAATGGAAAATTTGCATGGAGCGTTGTAGTGATAGAGAAGGAGTGTATATTGACCGATACACTTTCCTGTTGTGGGCACCAAATTTATTTATTATTCTGTTAAGAACGTATTATAGATATTTTGTAAATATTTTTTTTTTAAATAAATAGTTGACATGTCTAGTAGTACTTCCTTTAAGAATTTTTTGGATGTAAGTAAACAAATAATCAAAATAAAGAAATATAAAATACTAATTTTTTAAATTATAATATTTTATGGTAGTGAGATTTGAATTGAATTTAAATTAAATTTAAATTGATTTGAATGTTCTGTACCCTTGGCTATATTTAGACAGGCGGTTGACGTGGAACAAGCACGTCAACCAAAAGCGACAACTACTGACAAACATTTGTACAGGCTATTAGCGAAGCGGTCAAAATACTCCAAAACTCTCGACGTACAAGGCGATACTTCAACCGATCTGGATGTATGGTAGTGAAATTTATGGTGCAGCAAAGCCATCAGTAATTTCACGAACATAACGTTTTCAAAGGCAATTTTTACGACTGATAATAGAACACTACAAAATGACTTATTCGTTCCTTACATCAGCGACACATATCTAAAACTGTACCTTAGATTCAGAGACAAACTTCAAAATCATAACAATCTCTTAATATGCAATATGAATTCTGCAGACCTACCAGGAATCACACAAAGACGAATGAAACGCCGATGAAGTAGAGACGTGATACATTAACGCAACTATAACATTCATTACGTACACACAAATATAATTTAAAAATGAACACAAATATCATTATTCTGAGAGCTATCGCTGGGTGGTATGCTCCTCAAAACCATTAACGCGGTTAATTTTCTTAAATTTAGTTGTGAACGTTTTTGCTGGTTGTTTTATATAATTGCAAAAACGAAAAAAGAAACGTTATTTTGAACTGAATTTAAAATATTTATAAAGGAGATTTACGAGTAAGTTAATGATTAAATTATGGCATAGTTTTAATATTGTTATTGCTTAACAAGTAATAAGCAATTACCGGTGTGAATTCTGTGTTTTTTAAGGCCTGAGTACAAATAATTTTTATTTACAATATATTTCAAATAAAACAATAATAGATTGATATAAATTGTGCATAGTTTCGAATATCAGTATGCAGTAGTGGTACACATTAAAGAGTATACGATCATGACATTCGATGCATAATTAATTACAGTACTATATGCAGTATATTATTAGGGCGAGCCAAACAGGTTTTCGAAAGTTTATTGATTGCTAAGAAAGTAAGTGTATATACATAAAGGGTGATTCAAAAAGAGCGCCGGTTTTTAAACGGCTGGTAAATTTTTGTTTATCGGTTGGCAACATTGTTTGACCTCATTTCTATTTTGGAGAACATTCCGATTGACGATTCAGTTGTAGTTTCTCTTGTATGCACAGCGAGTGACAGTTTGGTGCGGCTTTTGGTCGGGCGGTGTCATCGGCCCTTACTTTTTTGAAAATCAAGAAGGACAAGCCGTGACAGTAAATGGAGACCGATACCGTACGATGATTAGGGAGTTTTTGTGGCGTCATTTGGATGGAATGGACATTAACGAGTTGTGGTTTCAGCAGGATGGTGCCACCTGTCACGCTGCACTAGAAACAATGTTGTTGCTCCGTGAACGGTTCCAGGATCGCATCATTTCTCGTAATTCCGACCATCAATGGCTACCAAGGTCGTGTGACTTGACGCCTTGTGACTTTCCTCTTTGGGGTCATCTGGTCATTGGTGTATGCCAATAAACCCCGAAACATCAATGACTTGAAGGAGGAAATTCGACGGGTTATCGGGCAAATGGAAGTCGAAACTTGTCGTGCAGTAATATCCAATTTCATGGACAGAGTTGATGCGTGCCAGCGCAGTAGAGGAGGACACATGCATGACATCATTTTTCATACGTAAAATCGGAAGGAAAGATGAACTTGTCAATGTATTTATTTTCAGTTTTTCAATAAAATAAATCTCTTAATTTGATATATCAAAACCGGCGCTCTTTTTGAATCACCCTATATATACACATATACACTACCTGTACCTAACTACAGGACTATTAACTGAAGCCAACAAGTCAGTTCACCATACCTCCGTAACATAGCCTATGTCTTTCTTTTTATAAACGGCATTTAGAATGCAAAAGTTTGTTTTGATTGGACGCCACCTACAAAACTGGAGGTAATTTCAATCGCCTGAATGCTTGATTAACTTTCTTATAACTTATTCAAAACAAATATCTAAGTTAGCCTTTTACGTTTTATTTATATGCATTACTTCTTATAAAAATACCTGACCATTTATGTTTAAACTATTATCTTTTGTACTGATTTTACTAACACATTAACTCAATTTTTTTTCGTAAAGTACCAATATTTAAACCACGTGACTGAAAGCTCTTTGTTAAAGCCTTGTATGGCAGGAGTTTTGAAATAAACCCAAAAACAATTGGATAAAACGAGTTAAGCGGTAAGCCGACTTGTAACTGTAGGACATCAACCCACTATGCACGACACATGGCAGATTAATGTAAACTGAAGCATAAACGACTTATTCCGGAGGACCTAGTTTCATTTAATGGCGCCAGAAACCAACGGCGGAACGACTGAATAAGCAAGATACAACGACGGAAAATACACTGAGGGAGACAAAGGAAAAACGATAAGTAACTGCAGGAACAGCAGGACATCACTGGTCAACTCAAACACAAAATTAGAAAGCGTACAACAAAATAGACTAATTCGCTTACCTGTTGAATGGCTTGAAGTGTAGAAACGGCGTCCACGCGACACGTGTCCGGGGTTCGATTCACACTGTAACTTTAATGTTTGATACGAAAACAAGAACAATTGTAAATGAATATAAATTACACACATAAGTAAAATCACACTTGAAATGATGTATGGTACATCAGAAACGAACGAAGCATAACGACAATTGCAGAAGCGACGCCATAGGATGGCCGGCGCAGCGGAGGCACGAACAGTCTACATGCCGCAGAATCCAACCAGTGAGTGTGTTGACCGGGAAGACAGGAATGTGAGTAGAGGGAGAATGATTACGTCATGAACTGAGATCACCATCGGAAATCAAGACAAGTATGCAGGCAGAGGCGGGAACAAGGTTATTAATACAAAATCAGTGTATTTAACGACGATAATAAAAGCGGGTAAATATGAATCACTTAACGGGGGTGCGATTGGCCTTAACACTCTTTCTAATGGCCACATTCACAGGATTCGTTCCAAAGTTTCTCGAGAACGGCCCCTACGTTTATATAGAAATCACTAAACAGTAATGTCAGATAACAGGATACGTAGGCAGGCACACTGGTATGCTCCAGAAGGTAAAAGGGATGTCGGTAGACCGAGGAGAAGATGAAGATAGATGATATAGTTTGTGAGTTCGTAACAGGCTGCGGCTTTAACCTTGGTTGAAAGAAAAAGAAGAAGACAAACAGTGAAAAATCGCACGAATAAACAATATTTCCGATTGACCGATTTTGATGAAAATATTCTTGCCGTGTTCACTAATGGTACCTAACTTTAGTTCCGAGTTTTAACTTTGTACGATATTCGATTCTTAAGATATTTTGTTTTCACACACACACACACACACACACACACACACACACACACACACACACACACACACACACACACAGTAAGCCTACCAATCACCAAAAAAATGTCCTTGTTTGTTCAGGGAGGTATAAAATGTGTTTTTCTGGTGAAAACTCGTGTTAAAAATCGTCATGAAAATAAAACTTGGAAGCATCATCTGCGTACGAAACGTTTAGAACTCAACCGCTACCAGAAGCTACTCTTCTGGTTAATTAACCCTCGATCAAGATTGAACCTGCAGTCCAAAATTTTTATATACAAATCCCTCTTAAAACCAATCAGGACTTATGGTGTCCAGCTCTTTGTAATAGTGGCAGAGAGTAATTTAAAGTCGATCCTTTCAATCAAAATTCTTAAGTCTTGTTTTTGACGCTCCTTTTTATGTAAGCATTAAAATCCTCGACGACGATTTCAAAAATCCGACAGTAAAGGAGCTAACCGAGTCCTTGTATAGAACATTTCACGAAAGACTAGATGACCATCAAAACCAACTAGCCCGTGATCTAGCTACAAGGAACTCCTCAACGGTGCGACATTTAAATCGAAAATGGAGTACAGACCTCTTGGTCTGAATAATGGGCAATACCCGAAGTTTTAAACGGAGAATGTACCACGGGGTACTTCTTCTCCTAAAAGTGGAATTCCCCACCACCATTTAAATATCACATACGGAAATTGTGCAGCTCAATATACAAAAACTTTTCTATATATTTATGATACAGGAATATATGTTATAAATACATACCTATTATATATTATTCCTGTAGTGCAAGAGAACGTAAAAAGCTATGATGGCGAAGACTTTGATTTGAATACATGATGTTTTTTTCCCATTTCATTAATGAATCTACAAACTCTACTTAAATTTAGACCATCTACCCTAGTAGTTGGGTTATTTCGTGCAATCTCTTGAATGTTACATTAGCTTAATATTTTTATCATCGCTATTTTTTTTTAAAGTTTTAATCTTCTTCTTACTATCAAGGATTAGGCATAACCTGTTCCGAACTCACAAACCATCCTCTACGTCTACACAAACACGAGACACTCCAGTCCGTACATCTCGACTACTGCCATCTTCTTCGAGATCTTCCCATCTCCCTTCTTCCAACTGGAACATATTCCGTCACCTTTAAAGGTATTTTCTCCTCTGGCATCCGTTCCAAATGTTGTCTCCATTGTTTCCGGTACTCCTCCACTTTTTCATTCAAACTAAATACACCCAACTCGGATCTAATTTCCTCGTTATGTATTAGATCCAGCCTCGAGCAGCCCTTAAATTAAATTAAATTTTTAATGTAGGCCTAATTATTTTTATGGTATTTTTAATAGAAACGTATATGTTTAATAAATTGTAGAAGTGATTAATGGATATAAAGAGATTAGTTAGTGATCTAAGCCGATGACGTAAAAATTCAAATATTCTAAATTACTTGATATTGTAGTTAAATTTAATAAATATTCTTACAAGTATAAACAATTTATTACTGTGGTACTGTATTGAATATATTGTGGACTGGTAATAACAGAACGAATATGTTGTGCGTGAAATAAAATACATAATCTACCTGCTAAGCCTGAGTAGAATTTCACATTAATTTTCCCTGAACAATAACGTAACCAGTCATACTGATGACTACATTATTTCTTAAGACGTTCATGAAGATTTTATCTCTCATAAAAAGGATTTAACTTATAGAATTCTTCTTCGTTACTTCACCTTGGCCTCTGTGTGAAAGTCGGCCATCCCAAGTATCAGGCTAAAGTTCAAATCATAACTCTATTGTTACATTCAAATAGCATCTTCATTAAAAAAATAAAACCTAATAAGTAACTTCATCTCTCGTTATTCTATTGAAAAACATTAATAATATATTTCAAACATTGTTCCGGATTGAATAAAAATATCAATCAATTTTAACTGTGAACTCTTAAACTTGTATTTTTATCTCTTTTTCAATTTCTAAGTCCTCATAAATCGAAAATTACTATAAATTTTATTTAAACTTTTCTAAATTGTTTAAAAATAGTTTTACTTGAACAATAGGAAGAGAAAGTATATAATCATAAAAAACTTTTAAATAAATTTTACCTTTAAATATTTTTATTTTATTTTTAATTGATTAGCAGAAAAATCTTTCTCAGCCCTATCGTGCTACATAAGTGTTTAACAAGTTAAAATATCTAAAAACCATTCAACAATAATAGTTGAATTCACAAAGTCTTTTTCAAAATACATAAAAACATTCACATAAAAACATAGATACACACACAAACCGTCACATAATTTTTCATCCAATGAAATACACAACCCACCGATTTGGTCTAGTGGTAAAGTTGTCGCTTAACGTAACCCGTTTAACAGCTAATTTTTGGAGACGTAGGTTTCTTGTTCAAATCCTGGTAAATGTAGCTGCTTTTTATACGGATTTGAATACTAGACAGTGTTTACCGGTATACTTTGATGGTTCTGGTTCAATTAACCATACTCTCTAAGGCATGGTCGGCCTGAGTCTGTACAAGACTACACCTAATTTACACCTTATAGATATCATCTTCATTTCATTGGATCATGAGGTTGCTTATTGTTTTTAAATTGAAAAGATTGCACCGTCCACACATTAAGGCTTAACAAAAAAATTAAATACACATTTATAACATTTCGAGAAACTACTCGTGCATGTAACATTTAAACCTGAGCTAGTTCCTATTATACAAAGTCATGTTGAAATCACTTTTGGAGGGCAGCTAGAAAATCGAATTTTTCTGTCATAGGCCTTAAATGATTCCAATCAAAAGTTTTTCTAATAATAACAAATATCCCATGGTACGTGACAAATGATACGCTACATAAGGAGTTACGCGTCAACACCGTGAAAGAATAAATTATGCAGCCACGTTCAAAATATCATCTAAAATTAGATCACCCGAATTCGGTGGCCCTTAATTTTTTTGATAAGCGAAGACTTAACGAGACTAAAACAAATAAACTTACTTAACCTTCGTTCAGATTTATAGAATAAACTAACTGTATTGTTAATTTAAGTACATGTGTTTATTCACTGTCATTATATTCTTCTTCTTCTTCTTCACCTTCTTTTCTAATATCTGTTAAATTTGGCTTTTACAATGTACTTTCATCTTTTATCTAGATTTAACATTTCAAAATTTCCTTTTCCTTTATAAAGCAATGCCATTGGATATTTTGCTCATCATTTAAATATTTTTACCATATTTACTTAGTCATTATTTTAAGTTAACTCTGATATTAGAATGAAACAAAATTATATGATGGTATTTTACAGAAACTTTCAATTTGATGGCCGGACTATTTATGCACTTATTCCATTATATCAAAATTTGTTAAATGCATAACTTTGGTAACTGTTGTAAAAAATTAACCAAGCAACTGTTTCCGTTTATTAATCTTGAAAAAAGAAACAATTTTTTATTCATCTAGAATCCTCATCTGAAATCACTGTAGTAAAATTAGTGAAACTGATTTAATATTATTAATTTTAAGAAATGAAAACACGTAGAAGAAAATATGAAACTACCATTGCAATAAAAGTCATTTACAAAGCGACTCTTACACATGATGAAAATTAGGTAGCCTATAATATGAGTGGCATATGAGTGTTCTGACATTTGAATAGCAGCTCATTTGATTCACCAAGCGTAGATCCTCATAACATTAGGCCTACTGTACTAAAAATACCACACCATAAACCAATTTTCATTTAATTTATACCCGTGGTATGAATTTCAATAATCTGTATTAATAAAAACAGCATAGTAGAAAAAACTTATAAATAGGTTTTAGTACGTTATAATAAAAGAAAGAAAGTGAATGGAGGCTTAATTTATTAAAATAGGCTACGAATGTCCACCTCTGTGGGGCAAAATTAGTGCCAAGCGGACACGTGACATTGGATTACCTCAGAAAAGAGATGTCAACTTCTTAAAAAAATAGTTTTCTAAGTTTTAGTTTGTACAGGTCAGTTAGAAAGCCGAAGAGGATGATAAAAATATATAATTATATTAAAACAGATGATACAAATTTTTTTTGTTTATTTTTTCTTTATTTAGGAAATTCACAATCTCTTGGAAACAATCAGTGAATGTGATAACACAAGATTTGGAAAAAATTAACATGGTAAATAAACGTGAGTGGAGACACAGCCCAGTGACAGAACTCCAACGTGAATAGATAAGTGCAGCAGTTAGAATACTGTAATGGATAGTCAATTACAGAACCACAATAATTAATGAGATCCCGGCTCCATCGACGTTTTAGTTGTCTTATTGGATTGTTTTGGAGAGTCTGCGCAGCCAGATTTGAGATCAATGGGTTATGGTGGTTCACGAGTTTCTTCCTAAATTTTGTATAGAATTTTAAGAAAACGTCATTTATGTAGGGTACGTTTAGGTCTGAGTGTAGCGTTTTATTGGTTACATAATAGGAAACGTTAACTATCCTCTGCAAAAGCGTTGATTAAAAACACTGAATTTTTGCTAATACCGATGGTTTTGCACAGCAGGAGAGCTGACTGGCATAGCTCCATTATTGGTCGAAGGTAGGAGCTGTAAATGGTTAATTTAGATGTAGTTGGTACCTTGAATTTGCGTAAAAGAAGTCTGAAAACCGCAAATAGCAATTAGTCAAGATATAAAGATCGAAATATGGTTTTGTGGTATGGGTTTTTAAATATTATTTACTTAGATATTTATGTTAAATATTAATAATTACTTCATTTTTGAGAGATTGTTATCTGACTTTTGGTTGAATTAGAATACAGGGAAACACATGCGGGATATAAACCCAATATCCTAAGTTTTCTTATCTAGAAAGATAAACATTAAATTACAAGGTGAAGCTTATTTTAAAAACATTACGAACATATTTTAAACAAATAATGAAGTAACACTATTTTTCTAAACATTTATTACAGTTAAAAAATGAGAGAGACAATCATAAATTAACTACTCCAGATGTCAAGTGTTTTTAATTTTTTTACTTCTAAACTGAACTTAAGTGGAAACACTAGGTGGCCCGGAATGTGGACTAATAAAGCACAAAAATATAACACCACTTCCGGCTTATTACATAATAATCTACACTAAAAACTCTATACTTGTAACAACAAAAAAAAAAAAAAATTAAATATAAAACAAGAACGTAGAACGTGGGCTATACAATGACTTAATTTCTTTTCTGTCCACTTGTATAAGCCTTTAAAAACGAGACGCATCAGGTTAACACAAAACACTTATGGTAAAGTCATCTGAGTCATTACAAAAGCTATAAACATGACTTTTTATAGTTTTTAAACTACAGACAAAATAACGGTTTATTTAGATAGTAACTTACAAAGATAATAATAGTAACAACAATACACTCTTTTATAACACTACCAATCGACTTAAATTTGTGCTGTAAATAACTTTAGAAGGCATTAAATATCCATAAATATAGTGTCAGAAAATATTTTTCCATACGTGAGAACTCGGAGATAAAATACTGTATTCAATGCTAAGAATATTAATACTTTTTACAGTACGAAGACGAATTTTACTTATAACTTAATGCTTCAGTCACTATTGTTTTCCAATCTTCTATTAGTTTATTCATTCTAAATAATTTTTTAAGACGGATTCTCACGATTCGAATCTGATTGATCAACTAGTATATATGAGAACTTACAGTAAGAGCGAATGGTTCAATCAACTTGAAATGATCTGAATTCATTTGCTTCAATCAATATCGAATCGTCTGAAGTTGGACAGCTATTTTTCATTGAACTGTTCAATTAAACAATGGAATAATCAAACTGACTTGTACATCAAACCAGCTGTTCAATTTATTTTATTCCTAGTGTGTACATTGCAATCCGTTCAATGTAGAGCAATAAGCAACCCCCGTTACCCAATAAGACGAGGATAATATTTATATGACGTGTAAAAGAGGTGTAGTCTTCTACAGACTCAGGGCGACTATTCCTAAGAGAGTATAGTTAAATGAACCCGTACCATCAAAGTACAACGGTAGTCACTGTTTAATATTCAAATCCGTATAAAAATAACTACCTTTACTAGGATTTGAACCAGGATCTTTAGTCACTGAAAATCAGCTGTTAAACAGCTGACTACTAGCAGTGATGTCTTTACCCTTCGACCAACCCGGTAGTTTAAAACCCTTATAAAACATATTTGTTTTTATATGGGTGGATTTCTTGTTTAATTGAAAGCATGATAAAATATCAATGTAGTATATTGGTTATTATGTACCAAAGTGATGCTGTGATTATTCTGAGTCGTTTAGACTGAAACCATTGCAAGATTATAACCAACAGTTGAATCCCATAAGTTAAAATTGGTTTTAATTAATTTTCTTTGTATATCAGTAATTATTTGTTTAATAAACATGTTAACCTCTTCCTAGAATCCAATGAAATCGTTTAAATTTCATATTAAGCTGTGTCTTTTTGTTCTATGTATGTGTTTTTCAAATCAACTTTTTGTCGAGATGAATTCTAAGGTATTTAGTGGATTCTTCTTTAGGTATATGCATGTTTTCCACGTAAACTGTCAGGCACGAGTCGGTTTTTTTAGAGTAGCCTGAATATCATGTGCGTACTTTTCGTTTTATTTGTCTTCATTCTACATCTTTTTCACAGGGGAAATAAACGCAGATCTTTAAGCTTAATAATCAAGGTAATTAACAATCGGATTAAAATAGTTATTACTTAATTATTGAAGTCATAAAAAAATGTTTATTATTGTGAAACCAGTTAAAGAAATTAGCTAAATTAGTTTTTAATGTTATGCCAATGACGCAGAAACAACAAAAAATTTTGATTGTAAAGTTTTGTAAATATTATGAATAATTTTAAGGTTCTAGTTACCCTAACAAACCTCAAAAATTAACAGGAATGAACTTCATAAAGAAGTATACATAACGGTGAATAATTTCGTTCAGCCATCTTACAAAAGCGTTCATAAATAACATACTGCTCTTACGGTTATTAACAAGCATACAAGCAACAAGCGTGAATTATAGAAGAGTAAGTAACAATTCAGTAATTATGGGAGTTTATGCATGTATGTGAACAAGTAATTTTACATCTATGCATTTATAATTATGTCTAAGCACGGATTTATAACCATTACTATAACTACAATAAATTAACACACGAGTAAATATAATAGTCCACCGGACACGCACGTGCTCACTATATTAGGTAAAACTAGTAAAAGATTCAGAAATGATAGAAACTCACTAATAGGAATATTTATGCTGGCTTATTGCCGTTAAATATGTTAAGCCAGCAACTTTATTTTTTTATGGAATTCAGGCCATCGATATTAAATTTTTTTAACATTCTACCAATTAAATTTTCTTTAATCTCAGTGAAGACCTCACCCATTTATTAGAAATGTTGATTTTACTACCCAGGAAAATGTGGTTAACAAATTTATTTTATTAAACCCTATTAAACCCAAAAACAAATTTCGACCATTTATTTTTGTGTTTATGGCAGACATCTTCAAAAACATGAAATATAACATTCCGAAACCTTAGATTTTCTGGTAAGAAATCAAAAGTTTCTTCCAAATTTGTAACTGAAAAATTTTCATACAACTTAAGTTACCGGGAAAAACAATTTTGTCAGCCGTGACAAACAAAGAAGGGTTTCTGAATCTATGTTTATACGTACATGTTTTCTTATTTTCAGCTCTATATTCAAGTTTCGAAAAATTACTGTTGAATTTTGAGCCACCTTCTACACGTTTTTTTCTTAAATACTGCTCTCTTCTTAGTTTCTTTTCTAGTGCTTTATAAATTAAAATTGTCTTAAGTCTCAGCATAATTAATAATATGTTGGTAACAAAATAAGATGAATGTTAACTTTAAAAAGACAATGATAAATTGGTGTAACAGTTTTGGTGGCGTACACCATACTTAACAATAATAATACAGACACAAAAGTAAAATATAATAATAAAATAATACGCGACATTATAAAAATATAGGGCTACTTATATTAATATAATAACATTAAGCTTAATTACTCGATTTTGATTTCAGTTTAAGGGTGTTGAAAATTTATTATGATTTATTGTTTTAAATATTTCCAATCATCTGTAGCAGATAAAACAGTTTTTACACCAACCGAATTGGCTAAGCGCACAAATAAAACGAGGTGTGGCTACTAATTAACGAGACTGACGTTGTAAAATATTTTATTTTTATTTTATACATAATCACTTATTGTCACCTTCAATACACACTCCTTCTCTATCCCTACAACGCTCCATGCGAATTTTCCATTGTTGAAAACGGTGCTGGTAGTCATCTTCTGTCAGCTGCTTCAGGACACTTGCCGCTCAAAAATGTTTGAAACTAAGCTCGCAAAAATGTTTGTACTAACACTTTGTACGCGATTGAAAATGACCCAAATTTTTTGAAAACGATAATAACATGTGAAGAAACATGGTTTTTTACTTATGATCCGGAAACCAAGCGCCAATCCATGCACTAGAAGAGCCGAACTTCACCGAGAGCCAAAAAAGCTCGAATGAGCAAGTCAAAATTTAAAGCAATGATGATTGTTTTTTTTTTTGTTGATAACCATGGGATTGTGTACCTTCATTGGGTTCCTGAAGGTCAAAGGTGACAATAAGTGATTGTGTATAAAATAAAACAAAAATCAATATTACTACTTGAGGTACTTTCTAAACCACGTCAAAGAGAAAGGAAAAAACGCCTCGAAATGTGGAAGGACAAACCATGGGTTCTTCACCAAGAAAATTCGCATGGAGCGTTGTAGGGATAGAGAAGGAGTGTATATTGAAGAGGACAATAAGTGATTATGTATAAAATTAAAATTAAATTTTTTACAACGTCAGTTTCGTTAATTAGTAGCCACTCCTCGTAGATAAATAAATAATAGTCGCTAAATAATAGAGTAGCTACTTATAAAAGTTTTTAAAACTATTTTAGTTTTAATAACCTTGCATATCTCTACTGTAAAACACTCTTGTGTTTTTGTTAAATATACAAATAGTTTAAATAAGTAACTTACCGTTTCGCTTGCCGGTCCATTAGTTTTAATGTTAAGCCGTTTTTTAAGTCCAAGCCGTGGTGGTTCTCCCGGCTGTAACAATAAAAAATTGAAAAGTTAGATATTTCATGTATTTAAAAAAAATATTTCTCGTAAAACACTTAAATGTATATTTTGACATGAAATACCGTTCTGTTCCGCACAGTTTTATGACATCTGGCACCTGGGATTACATCTCGAAGTTGACTGACGTGAGAGTACACACATTACAAAAACAGGATAAAATTTCAAAACTCCGCTTTATTAACTGAAAATATTATTGGACAGGTGGTTGAAAATTGTCTCGAGATAATTACGAATTTACAATTTATTGATAAGATTTTGTCTTATAGATAAAAAAATAAAAGGCATTTAGGTAATTCAGAACAAACTACAACGTACAGTTCTTACTTTAATATAAACATAAACGACGAACAGATTCGGAAGCTTAGAAATTGAAAACTATCTCTAAAGAAAGAACTAATCGAAAGCCAGATATTAAAAAAAACGTAGTTTATTTATCACTAGTAAGCAATATTGGTTTAGTTCTCTTAGTTTAATCTGTTTGCCATTTCCTGACGCGGCTCAGCATAACTGCTGATCCGAAACATATTAACACAATCAGTTCTGGTTCGGTCTAAAAACGATTCTGATCGATTTCAATTTTCCGAATCGACATTACAAGATCAAATCAATGTGACCACGAAATTTAAACCACCAGTTTCATATTTATAAGTGATTTTCCACTTCCGTAAAAAATAAAATTGTTTACCCTTACCTTCTATTCAGCTGTATTATTTAATAGAATCTTCAGTAAACACCAAAGAAAACTTACATTAGTTTTTTTGCTTGGTGTATTACAACACCATCTGTACACAAGAAAATACTTTTAGGATAGGTCTATTTGTGTAGTTTACTAAAGTAGCACAAAATATTATTTTATGAAAAAATTTAAAAAAAATTCAACTCTATTACTGTGGCACAGCTACTGTGGCGTGCTCTAAAAAGAATTGACACGTTAAAACTCAAAGTTTTTTACCAGGAGTAAACATGAATAACTTTTTTTTAAATTCATTTATTCAACGTCGCATCAACTGCAACGGTCATTAGCGACGACGTTGGGGTGTAACTATTGTACAATGGAGGATGAAATGATTTTTGTAACGTATGAAAATAGAAAATATGCCGTGCCTGAGTGAGATTCGAACCCAGGACCGCATGATGAGAGGCGAGCACGTTACCAACTGCGCCAGTGCGGCCGGCATATTGTAACGTTTTGGATATGATTTTAAGTAACATTGTTACATTGTTGCAACCAAATCGAAATATTAACCAATTTTATTAAATCTTTAAAATGTCAAATTTGTTTAATCTGACGCTCCTTTTTAAGTAAGCAATAAAACCCACAATGATGATTATAAAATTTTAACAGTAAAAGAACTAACCAAGTCCATACAATCAGTCTAATCAGTTATATACAGGGGGTTTAAAATGTCTAGGAACAGCTGAGTTATTTTTGTCTTTAATTTTTATTACGTTACATATAAAATGATTACAATGATGATTACAAAATTTGAACAGTAAAAGAACTAACCAAGTCCTTCTATAGTAAATTTTGCTAACGACTAGATGACCATCCCAACTAACTAGCTCGTTACCTAACTACAAGGAACTTCACAACTGTGCAACTTCTAAAGCAAAAATACACCAAAGACCTCTTGATCTGAATAACGAATAGCACTCATAGTTTTAAACGAAGAAAGTGCCACTGAGTAACTCTTCTCCTGAAAGTAAAATTTCCCACCGTCTATTAAATTGAAATCAAATACGGAAATTGTCCTGCTCAATCTAGTCGTTAGCAAAATTTACTATAGAAGGACTTGGTTAGTTCTTTTACTGTTCAAATTTCGTAATCATCATTGTTATCATTTTATACGTAACTTAATAAAAATTAAAGACAAAAATAACTCAGATATGATGTTCCTAGACATTTTAATCCCTCTGTATATAACTGATTAAAATTATTTACAAACAGTTAAACCGAAACTTTTAGCAAATAAAATGAAAGTTTTTAAGTAATCTTGAAGGAGCAGCGTTGTTTCCATCAGACCTTCTAGTTATTACTAACTAGCTCAAACACCGTTTCTTCGAACGGGAAATTCCGTTTGTAAGATTAATGAATACATTTTTAACATTAATTTAATTGAAAAATGACAGTTATATTAATTATTTTTTTAATATTGAATTAGAAGTTAACTATTTTTAATACAATTTTGTTTCTACAGTTTTGAAAAAATAACTAAAAATTTTAATGCTGTGTATCTAGCATTAAAGAAAAATTTAATATTCTTGTCGTTTTAAGTATTTGATATTCTAAATAGAAGTAATTTAGTCGTTATGTATACATATTAACGTAAATAACTTCCGCCACTAAGAATAAAAATTATTTTCTATACGTTCTATTCGTATCGGAAATAATTTACTGGTATAAAAAGCAAGACAAAATTATTAGACATCGTAATACAAAAACGTCAAACGTTTTTAAAAAGATTTTGCAAAAAAATTTCGGAGGTGATTGTAACCGTGGGAAATGTTAATGTGGAACTGGCCAATGACAACAAACGGAGTAGTGGTATATAGAGTTACTTTCCTTTTTTTATTGAGTAGTTATTGTGTTTCCTTGAAGCGAAACCAATTGGCGTGAAATAATATTTCGTAATGACTTGATGTCGACCAAGTTCAAGGTGAAAATAATCATTTCCTTTTTCCACCCCCTTACATCTTCTCTTTCTTTTTTTACTAAATAACATTTTCGTTTAATTTAAAATTAATTTTTAATTACTTGTTCAAATGTCTGGCAATTTTTCTGAAGGTTAGATAGAATTTAAAGGAATAGTCACATGATTTATTCACTCGTCCGTTGTGAGACCTTTTTTAAATCGCGGTCTGTTACATAAACTATACTTTCCTGTTTTAATGATCGCTGAATTAGTGAACAGGCCTACATATATTATGGTCCCGTGCGCAATTATTGCCAAAACCTAATATTTTTTTTTAAATTTAAATGTTATTTACATTCTGAATTGAATCTAGGACCTTAAATTAAATATTACAATTCTTCCAATAATAATTTATTTAACTTGAAAACTGTAAGGTTCTTATGAAAAATATTGTGTTAAGTGATTAAAAATAAAAGAACATAATTCCTGAATTATACTTGACAATTGAATATTAGATTACACATTATTCAACATGTGATTTAGACTTTCTCTTGCCAGTGTAGATTATGAACAACCTATGCCTAATCGTGAGTGACCAATGAAAACTGATAAAATTCAATCATGAATGAATGACACAAAACAAAAGTAACTTTGGTAGGATTTATAAGTACAAAAAAAATCAGTAATTGATGATAAAAAAAATAAAACCCAAACAAACAGTTATAAAACTGAATAAACTTAAAGTGAATAAACTTAATTCAGTAAATATTTTAATTTAAAATATTAGTTGAGATAGTTAGTTGAATATTAGTTGAAATATTAGTTGGTGGTAAACAGTTAAACAGTTTGGGGTTGAGTAATTGATGTTTTTGTGGTGAGTTCTCTATAGGAAAAGTGTTATAAATAAAAGTTGTAGGGTTTTTACACTTTTGGTTTAATTAACTTTTGTCGTAAAATGCATAGGCTATAAAGCCGCAGTCTAAAAAAAACAAATATTTCTTACAAGAGTACAGCCTCTTTAAGAACTTCAGCAATACTCCGCTTACCCTATTTTATTGCAGAACACACAAGATTTAGTAAACGAAGCGATTTTTTAAAAAATCGTAGGAGTCGTTTTTTGAAAAAATTGCAAATAAGTTAAAAATAGCATGAATAAATTACTACTGATTCACCGATTTTGATTAAAAATTTCGTGTCGGTTTCCCTTGTAGTACCTAACTGAAGTTCCAAGTTTCGACTTCTCTCGGCTTTCCGTTCTTGAGATATTTTATTCACACCCGCGAGCATGCACGCCAACCAATCGGTGAAATCATGTTTCTTGGGTTTAGAAGACCTGAAAACGTGTATTTCTGGCAAAAACTTGATTTCGAAAAATCGACATGAAAACTATACTCTTCCTATAATGTTCATTAAAAGCAAAACAAAAGTAAAAAAAGCCTAAAATAGAAAGCCGTTTATTTAATAAAATAAACCTTATTAGAAATCATTCAGAAGGTTTTTAATCACAGGGAGGAATCATTGGGGGCTCTACATCTCTCGTACCTGTTATGTAATTTAAACAGAATCATCATAATCATCCCATTTACTTATAAAATTTTTATAGTTGTAAATAAAACAAAATAAATTACTTATTTCAAGCTTATTTTTGTTTATTCTATTTCTTCTATAGTGAGTATCATATTTTCTAAGTATTCATCATTAAAAATAATTTTTTTTTTTTTTTTTTAGCTTTTATTTGTTATCGGGAACTGTACATTTTTGACAACTACCCAATTTGATCGCTGCTTTTGCTGTATTTTTTTTGACGTGAATAAGGCATGAGTTTGAACAGGGACCCCCAGTAGAGTTTGTTCATGGATGGCTGTCAGCTGGTCACCATACAAAGTCGCTTGCCCAACCGGAGTTACTTAACAAATAATAGCGACTTACTACCAGCTGACTGACTGGGCTGGCCCGAAGGCCTTAAAAATATTGATGTATTTTTATTTACTTAGGAAAAATTTATCGATCATATATTTCAATTATTTAATGAATACACTTCGATTCTACGGACACTTGTACAGACTAGATAACAAAGGATTGAGAAAAAAATTAAGGTTTTAAACAATAGACCTAAGGTGTCAGGTAAGTGGTTTAAAGAAGTCAGAAAGGATATTGAGAAGTCTGGAATTAACAAGAAAACATTTAGACCGAAGCAAATTTTAGAAAATTTATTACCGACTATAACGGCTTTCACAAAGAGCAAAAGAACATCGGGTGGACAGAAAAAGAAAAGCCAACTGTAACCGAATGCTAAGAGTGTAGCCTACAAAAAAGCTTTCAGAATTGTCAAACGTTACCCTATCTAAAATAATTGGCCCTATAGGACAAAAAACTTCAATTTATTTATTCCAAAAATGCTAAAGATAACGTAGAACAGACATTTGTTGTGAACAAATTATAAGTTCAAAATATAACTATCAACACTTCTGCAATATTAAATTTATTGTAAAATGTCAAGTTAATAGACGATCAACGGTGGTGGTCTGCTTCTTCAAGTCGTTCATGTTATTATTCCTATCATCGTCATTGTCAGCTCATTTGTTATAGTAATACAATGTTCATGCACAAGTCAATAATAAAGTCTAAAAGAAATTGATAGTTTTTTCTCGTATAGGGACAATTCTGGACCACGTTAAGTGACTGTAGACGTGTTTGGAAGCTATTTATGCAGCCCATATTCTCAAGATTCGCTTACTGTAGAATTTTCTCCTTTCGTTTGTCCACCCGTTTTTCTATTTTTGCTCTTCATAAAAGCCCTTAAAAACTTTTGATCGATTTATTTATGTTAAAAATTTTCCTTAATTTTAAATGTCTTGAAATACTTCTTTAGCCATAAAAATAAAGTAAATCTAATAATTAAATACAATTTAAATATGATCTTTAGAAATTATTGTCCGATACAAGCCTAACTTCCGATGTAAAACATAAATAAATTTCATGATTTCATATAATTCCTCCTCGTAAACACCAGAAATATAACCGAGAAAGTTAAAAATACCAAAAACATTTTATACATATAAGTTTTGTAGATTAAAAATCAGCTCCATAAATCCTGCATTTTTATAGCTCCAATAAATAATTGAACTATAATAAAATAAGAGATACTATGTCAAGGAGCGGGTGGTAATATAAGTCTTGTACTGTATATTAAGTCCTTATAACGAACATATACAGTACTGACCTAATGGCCTACTGTCGAAGACGGTAAGGGGCTGATTCACAAGAACAGATTAACGGTATTCGTACACCTGTTCCATGCTCCTCACCAACCAAGTTGTTCCTCCCATGTACCAAACCAAAGAGATGCTTATTCATTTCATTCTTCGTACAACTTATAATTAATCTTTTAACAACTCATTTTTAAATTATTTTATTCTTTAAACATCTGGTACAAATAAATTTAATTTTATTGACTTAAGATAATTTCAAATAAAAATTAACTGTAATATTTTTCGTTCATATAATTTGTCGTTATCATTCATTAAAATGATTGAAATTTATGCATAAACTAGTTCATTTGAATTGTACCAGATTTTGTTTTATAATAGATTTTATAAAATTTAAGGCTGCCCATAACAGGCAGGTGGAGTGTGTTTTGCACTCGATCTGCTAGTTACACGGCTACAAAAAATGGTCGTGTTTCTTATCACATGATTAGCCAATTATATGACTGAAATATTTAAGAACTTGAATGAAATACCATTAGTAATATCTATATTTTTCTTTTTGTAATCCCTAATGTGTGTACGTTGCAATCTGTTCAATTCAGAACAATAAGCAACCCCATGACCCAATGAGTGAGGATGACAAGTATGATGAGTAAATGAGGTGTAGTCTTGTACGGACTCAGGCCGACCATTCCTGAGAGATTATGGTTAATTGAACCCCAACCATCAAAGTACACCGGTAACCACTGTCTAGCATTCAAATCCGTATAAAAGTAACTACTTTAATAGGATTTGAACCAGGAATCTTCGTCTCCGAAAATCAGCTCTTAAACAGCTGATTTTAGCGACGACTTTACCTCTAGACCAACCCGGTGGGTTATCTATCTTTTGACATTAACAAATTTTCTCTTTAAAATTTTTGTAGAATTACAGTACTCGTTTAGTAAAAATGGTCATTACCGGAAATTATCGTTCTTTTGTCATCAAGTTAAAAATATACAGTTTGTTTAGCTATCAAAAATGAATTAGCCCTATATATTTTTTCACCTTTCCTCGGTCATCTATAGAAAATTCCTCTCAAAATCTTTATACAATAATTTTGTAACTTTCAATTACTTTGTAAATTAGGCCTGCACTGAACCTTGTAATATGTTTTAACTATTACCTCCTGGGCTTACGATTTATAAATAATTCTTCCAGAAAAAAATTCTATTGTTCCCTGAAATTTTCTAAAAGTAATTCCTTACAAAATTCGAAAAGTAGCCTATATCTCGTTTAAATTTGTTTCTAAGCATTCTATTAAGTGTTTCATATTATAATATGCCTAATAAAGAAACGCTGAGTTTAAAACCAACTTCAATTTTTCAAAAAAAACTGGTTTATGATATCTAAGAAAATTAAAATTTCTGAACCCCTAAATTGGTTAATTAGTGATAACAATTTTTTTTAACTAAAAGAAGTCAAAAAATTGTAAAAAAAATTTTATTTGGAAATTTTTACGTTGATAATATGTTATACTTTGAAAACGAATCAATAATTTTTAACTTCAAATTTAGTATGGTACTAAATGAGGTGTGATCATTTAAAACTATATATGAAATGACATAATTGTGAATAATAAATGTACAAAATTATATAGCAATTATTTAGCAAAATGTTCACTATAATGAAAGTAAAACATTTAAATTTTCCTAGCTTTATTTGTCAAGATTTAAACTACCTTCACGGTAACATTTAAAATGATTAGTGGCATTCAAACATATAATTTACGTCATTTCGTTGTTTTGTAACGTATAATTTTATAAATTAACTTTAAAAGATTTGTTTTAATACATTTACATTTCATTTTTGTAATAATTGAGTGATCCACGTTTTTAATGTTTATTTAAAAAGTTACGGAACTTTCTCATTTAAATTTAACCTGACCCACCGCGTTGATCTAGAGGTAAAGTCGTCACCGTGAGTCAGCTGTTTAACAGCTGATTTTCGGAGACGAAGGTTTCCGGTTCAAATCCTAGGAAAGGTAGTTATAAAAATACAGTATTCAGATGAACTAATGTCCCCTAGCCGCGGGAGTGAGAGAATGCGTAACGCTCTCACTCGCACAACCCATACGCCCCATTCCAATAACATTGTCTTTAATTTTACTCATTGTTGTGAGCTAGCGTTTATGCGCGCAGTAAACTAACAAGCAAGATCATGACTGTAGTATGTTTTCAGATTTGGATTATAACGGTAAAGACCTTTAGGCGCATGCGTAGTTATGCCATATTATCTCCCTCTCACTCGCTCGGCTATGTGACATTAATTCATCTGATATCTTTTGTATGAATGTGAATACTCGACAGTGGTTATCGGTATACTTTGATGGTTGGAGTTCAATTAACCACGCTCTCTCAGGAATGATCGGACTGACTCTGTACATGATTACACCTCATTTACAGGTTATGCATATCTTTCATAAATCGAACAGGGTTCTGGTTTTCTGGCCATCATCATCATACAGCGTCTTATCATCCAAAATTATTACAATGAAATGCTTAAGTTTCATAATGTGAACGCTACAATCCGCTTTGTTTCTATTGAAGCTTATACAAAGTTCTCTTTTTGATTTTCAATAATACTCTATATTTTTTGTCTTTTCCTCGGAATAGCTGATCTTTAACCATCGAATTTCAATGACATGTTTACCAACGATAACATCTAAGGATTAAAATCAATAACATTAACATGCACTACAAATAACAGCTTTTCTACCGACCAACTGGATAAAGTTTCTTAGAAGATAATAAAAAGATTTTCATGAAATGAATTCATTACGTCTATAATTCACATCATTAAATCCATAATATTCATGTAAAAATGCATTAAACAACAAAGTAATTTTACAACATAAAAAGTTAAAAACAGTTTTATTAATACAGTGTTATCACACTACACCTGTTTCAAGTTTCTTTTAAAAAATAACAGACAATTTTAAAAGTTATTTTACTGTATTACTTAATGTTACCGAATGTTTAATGGCTAGAGTAACGTCTGATAAAAATTTAAATCGTGGGAAATTTCTATTTGTAAAAGAATAACTGCAATATTCGTGACTAGAATAGTTTAAAAACATTTGGTAACAACTGTTGGATGATGATACCTGATACACAAACCTGCTTTTATCACCATTTCGTAAAATATAAAAAAGATTTATTTAAAAAATTTAAGCAACATAAATTTTCTAGATTTTATTTTAATATCAATAAATCTTAGATTTTAAACAATGAACTTTAATAATAACTAATATTTAAAAAATATAGTTTTCAAAATGTTTTGCTTCGATGAAGAATAATACAAAAAATTGTAATATTACAACTTTGTTTTATATATTGGTAACTTATAAAAAAATCAATAAATCTGGCGTGCACGTTGTTTTCTTTGGAGTTCTCCACCAAATTACCAAAAACATTTTATTTTTTCAGATTATTGGTCATCACCAAAACTTACTATAGAATGTTCTTAAATTTAATTATTTATTTAAAATTGAACAATAATGAGTGCATAGTGACCAAATGCTTTAAGAAAATTAGAACAAAAAATATATAAAATGAATTTGATAAAAGCACAGTCTAAGATAGGCTACTTCGAACTATTATTAACTCTCGTTGGTAAATACGAAACGGCACTTCACTCAACGACATCTAAATTCATTATGTTACTGATATAACTAGAAAACTAAAATAATGATTCTACCCAAAAAAAAAACTGATACACATAAAAATGTATTAATTACCAGAGTGCACTGAAAACAACTCCCTGATATTTCACAAAGGAGATTTTTTTTTTTTTTAACTTTAATAACTTTATTTGCAACTATATACGAAGATACAACGAGCAAATTAGATGACAGTAAACAAAGGATGACAAGGAAAAAAAATAAAAATAAATAAATGAAAAAGAACAGTGATACCCATTGGTATATGTTCTATGAAATAAAGTTCATGATACATGAATGAGAAATAACAACATAAGAAAAAAAAGAAGAAAGAAAAATAAAATAAATCACTTTATAGAAGATCTCTGGCCCATTGACGTTTCAACCTGCGCTGCGGATTTCCTGGTAGTGATGCATCCGATAGTTTGGTGATTAAGTCGTTGGGGTGATCATGCAATTTTCTGTGAAAAACACTGTAGCTGGACTTAACTACTTCACTTATGAACGGAATATTAAGGTCGTCATGTAGAATTTTGTTGTTGACATAAAAAGGTGCGCAGGTGATTAAACGTAGGCATTTTGACTGAAAGGCTTGTAATTTTTGTAGATTGCTCGGTTTAGCTGTACCATAAATTTGTAGTCCATAGGTCCATATTGGTTTGAGATAAACTTTGTATAGTAATAGTTTAGATTTTAGAGTCAGTGAAGAGCGGCGTCCAAGTAGTCGAAATAGTTCTTTTAATTTGGAGTTCAAAGTCAGTCTTTTGGTTTTTATATGAGTAGCCCAAAGGAGATTAAAGAGAAAAATTATTCAAACATTGACTTCAAAATTTATGTAAAGAAATACATTATTAACGACCACAATTTTTAAATTCTTGTTCTTCAGGTGCCTATCTGCGTTCCGAATGTAGGCGACCATAATAGCAATTCTCTCCTTGCTTGTTGCACTGCGAAATACCTCTCCTGAACTCTTCCTAAACCGAGTTCTCAAATTTTGAAGCCACGACACTCTTTTTCTACCAGGTTCACGCTTTCCATATATTTACCTTGCAGAATAGCTTGTAGTAACGAATATCTTTCATTCCGCATGATATGTCCAAAATATTGGAACTTCCTACACTTTTTTTTTTTACTCTTAATATGTGTACGTTGCAATCTGTTCAATTGAGAACAATAAGCAACCCCATGACCCAATGAGATGAGGATGATGTGTATGACGTGTAAATGAGGTGTAGTCTTATACTGACCCAGGTCGGCCACTCCTGAGAGAGTATGGTTAATTGAACCCCAACCATCAAAGTACACCGGCAGCTACTGTCTAGTATTTAAATCCGTATAAAAGTAACTATCTTTACTTGGATTTGAACCAGGAACCTTCGTCTCCGTAAATCAGCTGTTAAACAGCTGATTTTGGCGACGACTTTACCTCTAGACCAACCCGGTGGGTTTTCCTACACTTGATAGTGCAAAATTACCTCTACGTCTTTCTTTATTCTCCTGAAAACCTCTATATTTGGCATCTGAGTAGTCCATGGACCTTCAACATTTACCATACAGCCATATCTCAAATAAAAAGTACAAATAATAAACAAATAAATAAGTTATAAACTAGATGAAATTATGTACGTTTTATGGCATTTTTTGGATTTTTTGGAATGTTTGGCACTGTCAGTGTAAATGAGACTTTCGGGTTAAGTCAAAAACTGTAAAATTTGAGTTGCAGTAATGTTTGTAAGTAATTATGTTTTTTCATTCAAACTGTTTTATAAAAAAAATTACTCAGAATTTACGTATTTACCATGTATATTTGAATACAGTATGGAATTAGGAATTAAAACTTTCAGATTTATTTAGAAATTAATCTGAGAACCTTTAGTTGAAAATTTTTAAGAACAAATTTCCGACTTTACTACTACGGTGGCCAAGTAGCATTTTACTCTACCGGAATTATACATAAAGTGGCTCAAAATTTTAGATAATTCAGAATAAATTGATAAAAGATTTATTACTATCGAAAAAGTAACAGTATTTTGTGATTTATCACACAATGTTCTACCCTTAAGCTACAATTAATAATAAAATATTGTAGGTAGATTACGAATCAGCTTCTTAATCATTTATACAGCAAGCAAAAAAGCGCGAAACAAATCAAATATTTTATTTGTTATTTTGGATTATACGTTTAGTTAAAAGAACCGGTCAGGTGATTTAATTTTTACAATTATTTAAATAACAATTTATATGAATTGATATGATGTAAACTTAACTTCAGGCTAATATTATCTCAATAGGAGTTGTTCAGTAAGTAGTACTCTTATTGTATGCCGTAAAGTTATCCTGAAATATTAATGAGAGTAGTAAGCCAAATTTTCAACCAGTGTAAATGTTACTCTCTCTTTTGAAAAAATATAGGTAATAAATTTATTTATTTATTCATTTTCACAAATAAAAATTATTTGTTCAATAATTTGCACTTAATCTATTAATATCAGGGCTACAAAAGAGTAGTTTTGTTTCTAATCAGATTGTCAGCCAATTAAATGATTGAATCATTTATGAAAAAAAGTAGAGATGTAAAAGGCACTAGTCAAAAATATCTCATCTAAAAAGTAATAAATTTTATTACACAACCAGACGCTGTGATGTATAAAGTGAAATTATCATTTGCACGGTAGAAAATATGTGCTTTTTTGAGGTCTTGGCATGCTGATAAGCATACTTTTCAACTTAGTGAAGAAGGTTTGATAAACTACCTCACTCCTTGTTTTACTTAGTAAAAGCTCTAGAGGTTCAAACCAATCTTTCGGCTGATGACCTAAACAACAACAAATACCTATAAACATGTAGTTTATTATTGTATATGTATATAAATACGTGCAAAGTATAAAGCACTGTGCGCAGATATGAGATAGTCTTCTTCTACTCCCAATCAAGGATTAGGCTTCTGCCTGTTCCGATTCTCAACAACGATAAACTATTAAATTATTGGCATCGCTTGTGTGGGATCCCAACATTTGTCTTCCCCACAGGTCTATTGCAAAGCACTGAGAGGGATCTCTCTCTCAGGCTGTCTCTCTACGTGCTCCCTCCGCGAAACAGGGTTTTTCAATACCGCCGGTTGCAAGCCCGACACCTCATCTTGCAAATGATGAGTAATAACCACGTTAAAAAAGCAAGGTACAGTTGGCTCCGGATGGTAGCACCTTGTCAGGGCCCTTGCCTAGGGGTACTAGGCAAAAGTAGTCAAAGGCCTTGAAATCGGAGAAGTAAAAGTGGCTAGAGAGACACCTCGAATAAAAAGTCCTGCATGCTTGAAGGCAGTAAAATAGCGACCCAACTATCAAGCTCAACCTGCGCAGCACTCGTAACGCGGCCAAGCCACTTACTGCCAAACTCACAAACAGCACAACTCCACAACTCACAAACCCTCAGATTCAGGGCAGGAAACAAGGGTATAAGATAATTATTTAATTTATTTTAATAGAAAAATTAATATTAAAACAGGAGATTAAGCATCATCTGCGTACAATAGAACTTAACCACAACCAGAAGATACTCTTCTGCTTAATTAACTCTCAATCAAAATTAAACCTACGTTCCAAAATTTAAATATACAACACCTTTATGGGACTAATCTGGGATTACCGTGTCCAGATTTTTGGAGAAGCGGCAGAGAGTAACTTAAAGTCGATCCAGGCCTTTCAATCAAATTTCTTCTAGCGCTCGTTTTTAGGTAAGCAATAAAACCCTACACGACGATTTCAAAATTCCGGCAATAAAAGATAACAGCGTTCTTCTATAGTAAATTTAACGAACGACTAGATGACCATTCAAACCAACTAGCCCGTGAACTAGCAACAAGAGATTTCCCAACTGCGACGTATAAAGCGAAAATGTAGTAGAGACCTCTTGATCTGAATAACGGACAACACCCGTAGATATAAACGGAAAATGTACTACTTGGTACCTTTTCTCCTTAATGTTAAATTTCCTACTACCATTTAATTATCATAATATACGGAAATTTTGCAACTCAATATACAGTACTGTTATAAAAATTAGAGACGAAAAAATAAGAGAATCTTTACAGAGATTACTTACGGTTAAAAAATATTTAAATTTTTAAGGAATACAATGTATTGAAACTTTTATTATAAAATAAGTACCTAATTTTAATTATCACTTTTAAAATTAATCAAATTAAAAATCTTCAATAAACAGAGTATAAAGAAAATAACATTACAGAAAGTGTAACTAAAATTTTTAAATAAATGTTAAAGTATATTTAAACTAACTTAATAAATACGTCAATAAAGAACGTTAATTAAGAAATAAAGATTTAATTGGGAACAATGAATTTAGTATACAAATTAAAGAGAAAAAATATTTTAAACTTAATAAAAGAGACAAATTCCAGTTTCTTGAAAGCCCTTTCACTGTTTTTTTTAAGTTGGGTTATTATTAGAGTAGATTACAGACGCTTAATGAGAACCGGATGTATAAAACGGTTTTTTTATTTTACTCCTAATTTATTTTTTATTTTTTTAAGGGGAGAATTAATCAATTATGTCTAATTAGAGTGAATGAGAGGATGCCACATGTACTGTATGCTACACCAAACAAATAAAAAATTCTTTTTTGTACATTACTAACGTGAGTCGGTAAAAATTTATTGCTTTGTGTGTCACACTTTAATAAATTCTTAGAATAAACTTTTAAAGCAATAATAACGGACAGATTATCTTCAATAAATGTTAATGAACTTCTTCAGTAACAACGATTTGAAATCTTTTCGAAGAAACATCCAGATGAAATTAGATGAACTTGGGAAAAAATATATAATCTATTACAGAAATATGTTTACCCCAAAAAACCATATCAACCGCTAATTTTATCATTTACAATTTTATTTTGTATTTGAAAGGTTCTTTTGCAAAACTTGCTTTTCAAAGTAAATTTCAAAGTAAAACTTTACATTTTTCAAAGTAAATTTTGTGATTTAACGTATTTCATTACGCTATAGATAGAATGTCTTATATTTTCAATAGCAAATTATTTCTCTAATTTTAATCAGATTTAAATTCAATAATCTTATGTAATTCAATATAGGTACATGTCATATGCGAATGTATTGGATACAGAAATTTTATTGTTTTATACAAAGTATAAAACAGTAAAAATATAAAACAGTAAAAAGAAGTTATACTTTGTATAAAACAGTAAAATCCAGCCTTTCGGCAGGCCGAAAGGCTGGATTGAACCTGTAGAGAGAGGTTTTATAAAGTAAAAACGAGGGAAATGTAATTTCCTATGCCTTCCTCACAGAGTTGAAAGAGTGTACTTATCAGCCCTCCGAACAGGACTTACTTTACAACCTGTTCATAACACTTTCACATCATTCACCATAGGATCTAGCTGTATAATGAAATTTATTACTCGCAGAGTAGATAACTTTGACTAGTGTCTTTTACGCTTCTACCTCTTCTGTTCTTAAATAGTTCAGTCGTATAATTGACTGACTATGTGATAAGCAACAGAAATATATTTTTGTGACCCTGGAATCAGCAGATCATATAGAATTAATTTAATACTGTCCCTGCCCGTAATGAACAATTATACACATTTTATTCGTAAACAATTTATGTAAAAGTGAATTTTACTAGAAATTTTAGTCCTTATACAATAACCTATCCGCTCCAACAAATATGGAATATACAAAACTCTATAGTTAAAAATCTACATAAAACTAGATGAAGAACTAATGTAACCCTTTATATAAAATTCTTTAAATTATTTTCGAGACAGGTAACCAAAAGAGTAATGTAACATCCGATTTATGCACAGAAATTTATGTAAATATTCTAAAAATGAAGGATATCATACCATTTTTCAACAAAAATAAATTTTACCAACTTTCTCGTATAACGCAAAAGATTCAGTTATTTTCAGGTCTCCTACTTCCCTTCCATTTTCACACTTTTTCCTACAAATTCTGTATTCAGTACTAATAAATTATTTTTTTAATTTGTATGAAATGGTTTAGCTTTCAACGTGTAAGTTTGTGTGGAAGTTGAAGGCTTCACTTTAGTTTAGCATGAGACGCAGCGAGTGGGTATTGCCAGTTTTTTTATAAAACGAATACACAACATTGCATCGATATTAACACATAACTTATCGATAGTTGAGCGATCATATTTATTCTTTTTAAAACAGCAATATTTTATTTAGAAAGTTAAAAAAATAGCCGTAAGAGATAAATACCCAACTTTAAATAAAACTAACTTAAAGAAATTCAAAGTCATTATGATTTATGACCTACATATGCCAATAACTAATGTTGCAAAGATATAAATCAATATAAAATAAACTTTTGCATAAATAATTGTGATCGTGGATTTTGCAATGAATAGTAAGATAGGTTTGCAGGTATCTACAGTAACAATACATCAATATAGGCTGAAAACTAGAGTTGTAGGATATTTCGCAACAATATAATAGTGTTTAAAATTACAAGATTATATGGTGGGTTAGTATCGATCTGCATTTTTTTTTAGTTTACATCAGTTTATATACAAAATGACTGTGTACAACACTCAAATTTTACACACAAACGTAAATATCCTGGATTATATGTAGACAGATGTCTTAATATTGGAGAATACATATTCAGAAAAATCAAAAACAGCTAAACCTGAAGTTCAAAAACATTTTTGGCTACATGGACTAAAATTAAAAATTATCACTTAGAAACAACTTTTCATTTACAAACCAGTCTGAAACTACTGTATTTAGTTTTGGAGTAGGCTACACCCAGTAACTCTAATATTCAAATTTTCAGCGTTTCCTGTTAAAGGTCCTCCAAGTTCTAACAACATCATGAACGTGACAAGCAACCACATTCACAAAACATTTTTATTTCAACAGTTAAAAAAAATTTAATTTCAGATAAAGTAAAAAAAATAAATGGGTGAAAAGAATTTTACAATCGATTTATTGGATATTCGTTTAACAATAGGATGGCTAAAACAGAGGCACCCAACAGACTTATTTGATTAGTAACTTAATTTATGCCTCCATCATTTAAAATTTAGCTTCGTTACTTTTCCATTATCAACCAGTGAGAACACCAGTTTATTTTTTCAAAGGTATCTCCACTCGAATATTCGTAGTTGTTAATATTTTTATCAAATCTTTTCATATATTTTTTTACAAAAGGTATAGGCCTATAGACGAATCTGTAAAATTAATACAGAATACAAGATAAGGTCAATAGACACCAGATAATAAAAAAAAAGAAAATAAATTAGAAGAAACATACATAAAAATTCATTCAAAGAAGGGTGTGAGAAAGAATTTTATTTACATTTTATGACCCTTAAGATGAGAACATTATGAGCGCTATACCCATTTTAGTATACAATTATGACCCTTTAGTTTTAGTGAAAAAATCCGAGTTTATATTACAAGATTTATTAATCTGTTATCTTTAAAATCCTGCATACAGTTACCAATAAACAAAAGAATATGACCTTTGCTCATAAACACAGAACACTATTGATGTAAACGAAATTGGAAAACACATTCGACCCCACATTTACCATTTAATAAGATGCTGTGTTGGTTAGTACAACTGGCTTTTATACCAGGGTCCTGGGTTTTATATTTGGTCAGATATCGCATTTTGTCGTCTTTGTATCACCTCATATTACGTACGCACAATCCCAGGCTTAAGTAGGAATTATCACCGGATAAAAATGTATATAAAAATGCAATAAAAGTAAACAATCAATATAAACATTAAACAATATATTACTCTCATACAAAACTATTCTCAAATCAATTTAGACGTATAAGATCCAGTTAGGTGAGACTCAGCTAGCCTTTAAAACACTGAAATCCTACAAAGGTTTCAATAGAAATTACCGATAGAATAATCACATCAAAACCTTAGTACAAAACACACAACATGCTACACAGAGATCACACAATTCAAACAATTTAACAAGAAATCTACATTTTCAGTGCAAAATACCAAAGAAGACTCAAATTAAACACAAATCATTTTGCCATATTTTTGATTGAGTAATGAAGCCTACACAAGTCTTGGCTTCTATGTAGATAATGATACCTTGTTACAGATCAATGTAATTTTAAGTTTATCGAATGAGGTGATATATAGATGAAAAAACGCCAGACCTGAACAGGAATAGAACCTGGGATCCCGGCATAGAAGCGAGTTGCACTGACAACTACAACAAATTTCACTCTTAGACAATTCAAACGACACTCTCCGATTGAAACGAATACACCATACGGATCTTTCTTTTTTGCTTTTACGGCCGTATTGGATTTTTTGAATCAAATTTAGAAATCCTTCTTGGTTTTGTTTAAGGACTCTTAAATTTTTCCCGATAATTCTTCTAATTTTGGGATCTTATCGGTCTGATTTTATCTGTACAAATCATTGATGACGGAGCTCGAGTTGTTTCGACGAATCTTGTATCTTTTATCTTCAAGCAACTTAAGCTGTCCAGATTTTTCCAAAAAGTCTTGTTCTGCAATGTTTCTTACTTATCTTGCTTTATTTCGGCCAACCACCTTGGAGGATTTTTCCACGAGTTGGTTATAAAAAAAGAGTTGTTTAGTTACTCGATTGTCCGGTATTTTAAGTAAATGCCCGAAGAAAGAAATTTGTTTCTTCCGCATAATGTCAGTAATTGGCTCGATTTCGTGGTAGAGTTGAGAATCAAACATTAAGATCCAGATATCGTTTAGTTTCCGTTTTTTGTTTATGCAAGTCCTAAAGATTCTTCTTTCTATTTTTAGAATTTCTCTCATTCTCGTTTTAGATTTTAAATTAGAGATAGTTTCGCAGTAGTAAGTGGCTTTGGGTTGTACTACCGTTTTATAGTGTTGCAGTTTAGATTTTAAACCCTATTGTTTACGGACCTATTTTAAAGTAACAAGATAACACATAAAATAAATGAATCTACGAAGTTTTTTCATTGGGTGAATTTCTTCGCTCACAAATTATTTTAACAGCGTAATTATTTTACAATTAGTCTTTTTAAAAATGTAATTATAAACTTTAAGCAATTATAAAAGTCTGAATAATAACGTTTTTAGAAAGAAAATATAAAATACACTCAGTAGAGTGTTTCAAAAAAAAAACGTTATTGTGAACTGTGCATTTCAAGCATGAAGTACTTGAAGCTGAAAATGACGATGACCATGATGCCGATTATGAGATGACGTTGATAGTAGTGGAGGTAGAAAACAATAATAAAAAATAAAATAAGTTAAATGACAATAAAGAGAAAAACTCATCGGCTCATTATTCTAGTATTACTATATCAGAATATAGCCTACTGTAGATTTTTCTGCAATAGTAAATTGAAAGAACGTAACAAATACGAGGGTAGGCTGATAAGTAATGCACACATGCTTGTAGAAGACAACTAAATAAACTTCAGTAGCGCGCCTGGTGGCATGTGGAAGTACTATTTCTCCTCTACAAGTCTGCGCAGTTTGAAGGCGTTGCTTTCATTCAGTTTGTTTTGAGTAGTGGAAGTATGGCGTCGTGTTCTGGTGCTATGTCAACGAGAATTAAACAACGCGAATTGAACAACTTTTGAAGCGCTACCGTGACGAAGGAGACGACTTTCTTTTGAATATTGTGACGGGGGACGAGTCATGGGTTCATCATTACGATCCCGAAGAAAAAAGGCAGAGCGCTGAATATCGTCATCCACATTCTCCTGTTGTGAAAAAGTTCAAAACACAACCGTCCGCAAAAAAAATTCTTTTGACTGTGTTTTGGGATGCTCGCCGAGTTTATGTGACTGATTATCTGGAACGAGGGGCAACGGTAAATTCTGCTCAGTATATACAGACTCTGAAACACCTCCGACGTCGAGTTTGTCGTGTTAGAGGCAACCTGGCGCCAATAATTTTGCAACACGACAATGCTCGTCCACACACTTCGCGTGCAACTGGAGAGGCTCTGAGAAACCTGAAGTTTCAACCAATTTTACACCCTCCGTATTCTCCCGACCTTGCGCCTTGCGATTTTTATTTTTTTCCTCTACTGAAGAGAGACCTTAAGGGTAATCATTACAGCTCGGACAATGAGGTGAAGGCAGCTATTGCGTCCTGGGTTCGAGGAAAGTCGGAAGAATTTTTCAGTGACGGAATGAAAAAACTTGTTAAACGTTGGGAGAAATGTGTAATGCTTAACGGTGACTATATTGAAAAATAAATAGATAATTTGGTAGGTTAAGATTTGTACTTTAATTTGTTATTTACCCCATCTTGCTATTTCTTTTTGTTCGTCTTCTACAAGCATGTGTGCATTACTTATCAGCCTACCCTCGTATTTTATACCATTCGAAATTAAATTACTTTTCAATTTAAAAATAAATACTTTTTAGTAATAATATTTTTTGATAGAAAAAGTAATTCTTCGTTGTATTAAATCAGGTGTACAAAAAAAGCAATAATGATTACATTGTTGTAGTGGTATATTTTTAATAATAATTTTCAGCACTACCTTGAAATAAAGTAGAAAGTTTTAGCTATGCAGACCAGTGTATAAAGTTAGATCCATTAGAGCATGAAATATGCAAGTTGAGATCACGACAGTAATCTTTGGGCAGAGACTATTTAATTGTTAGTTAGGGATTGAGTTAACCCAGTTTCAGCCTATGCCATACTACGATTATATTACAATATACTATATCCCTTGAACTAAAACACTTGTGCAGTAACTTAACTTTCATCCTTTCTCCTCTTGGAATAAATAGTATACGTACTATTTTTTAAGTATGATTAAGCTCAAACGTATAATAAACTTTCTTCTTATTTTTTTTCTTGCTTCTAGACAAAAATTAATAAATTGGCAAATCGGATTAATTTTCTTGCAAATTTTATCTTCAAAAAATGTTCAATCGGGTTGAATTAAATTGTTTTTGTTATTAATTTTTATTACGGTATTCTAGATTGGGCTGAAAAATATAATATATAATATTTAATTCAACGGCCGGTGGGGAAAAGGTACCTAGTGGTACATTCTCCGTTTAGAATTTTTATGTTTGTTATCTTGTTATTCAGATCAAAAGATTTCTGCTCCATTTTTACTTTAGACATCGTACAGTTGGGAAGTTCCTTGTAGCTAGGTCACGGGCTAGTTGGTTCGGATGGTTGTCTAGACGTTCACGAAATTAACTATAGAAGGACGTGGTTAGTTCATTTACTGTCGGAAATTTGAAATCGTCGTGTAGGGTTTTATTGCTTACATAAAAAGAAACGTCATAAGTAAGTCATGATAATTTTGACTGAATATTATATTAAATAAAATCCCTTAAGGCTATAATTTTGAAAAAAAGATTTCGTTTTAATTGAGCTCTAAGAATTTTTTTTGAGATCCAAAACAAATGTTTAAATAGGTAACCAAAAAAGCAGATAGGTTAGATATATGGGTTGACTTAACACTGACACACATTACTGAAGAATTCAATGCCAATGCTTCATATAATAAATAAATTGATAGGCAGTACAAAATAATTTAGAGATAAGAAGGAAATGAGGATGCCCAGCAATGCAATGGGTAAGTCGATTATCAGAGTTATTGATAATTAGAGATTTACAGGAGGACTTCTGAAATTGATCAAGAGGCTTGGCTTTTTGAAAGCCAAAAAAATAGCAATACAAAGTCGCAAATATACAAATAAAATTTTTTTTTAATCCTAATGATTGTACTTTGCAATCTCTTCAATTTAAGAACAATAATTAACTTATGACGCAATGATAATTATAAGGATACTTGTATGACATGTAAATGAGGTATACCCCTTGTACAGACTCAGGCCGTCCATTACTGAAAGAGTATGGTAATTTAAACCCAATCATCAATAATTACACCAGTAATTTTATTAATGTCTAATATTCAAATCCGTATAAAAGTAACTACCTTTATTAGGGATTCGAACTATATAAATTAAACTTTTTTTTTTTTTTTGTCATCAGTCTCTCGACTGGTTTGATGCAGTTCTCCAACCTGTTCTATCTTGCGCAAGTCGTTTCATATCTACATACCTGTAACACCCTACATCTTTTGTAATTTGCTTTATATATTCTAATCTTTGCCTCCCTCTACAATTTACTCCCTCAATGTTACCCTCCATTATTGATAGCCCAATACCTGGATGTCTTAGGATATGCCCCACTAGCCTATCCCTTCTTTTGGTAAGATGCTTCCATATACTTCTTTTTTCATCCACTCGCCTAAGAACCTCTAAATTACTTATTTTGTCCACCCACCTAATCTTTAACATTTTCCTATAACACCACATTTCAAAAGCTTCTATCCTCTTCCGTTCTACAGCCCCTATCACCCACGTTTCACTTCCGTATAATGCTACACTCCAAACATAATGTTAAGAAATTTTTCCTAATCTGTTTTAAGATTTAAACTGTTTTAAATTAAACTATAAAATATAAAAAAATTAGTTAAATTAATACCGTAATTTCTCACTGGCTTAAAGTATTTCTGTTGAAGTCCTTATGAAGTGTATTATCCTTTTCTAAGCCTTTGCGTAAAGAAAATCCATCACAGTAAGTAATAGTAACTTGTAGAGTTGTGAACAAACATTAAAATTTGATAAAATAACCCTGTTAATACGAGTATAGACCTACATTAAAATAATTTATTATGGAATTTTTTCCCTTTTTTTATTTACAACTGAGCAGTAAATATGCAAACAATATAATAATATTTTTGGCCGCCTCCGTAGCGTAGTTGTTAGCGCGCTAGCCTACAACGGAGGTCTTGGATTCGATTCCTCACTAGAGTCTGAAAGTTTTAACCCGTTTAAACCCACCGTTACAATACCGAAACCCACATTAGTCGCTAATGACCAAGCTGTTGATGCGACTTTAAATAAATGAACTAAAACAATATTAATATTTTTAAACATGACATTAGATGTTAAAGGAATACACCACTCTTTAGTAGAACTCCCCCATTTAATTATTAAGGTTAGCCTTTTTATAAATTAATCATTAGCACTATTTAATTAATGATTGTAATTTTAATTAATTTTATGTTTTTATTAATTTTAATTCAATTTGGACTTTATTTAATTAAGTTAACCCAAATCTCTGCTTCACCTTATACTGAACCGATGATATAGATTGCTTGGTAAATGTAGAGACCTTAGTTCGCGAATCAATGGGTCGGAGTTATTATGTAATTTCAGTTTAAAGCGTTCATACATTTTTTTGAAAAATTATGAATTAATAATTAAAATTTATATTTTTTACAGAAAATATATATCTATTTAAAATTTTACATCAGGATAATATTACTTAATTTTAAGACCATGCGTTTAAATCCAAAAATACCTGCAAAGATATTTGTTAAGAAATCTCATTTACATGTTTTTGTTCTGTATTTGTTCGTGTAGAATGAAACACAATTGAACATCCTTCAAAAAATCTAGTGTAGAAATTTTTCATAGAGAAAGTAAAGAGGTAGTAAGATTCTTTATCTTAAACTTTACGATATAAAACATTAATATAACACTTTTACTAGGAACGTAACATCTTGGGAATGAATTATAATCATAAAAGTTCTTGACAGAAAAAATGTAATAGTAATAAATATAATAATTAGGTAGGCCTAAAGTAAAAACAACACATTAAAGTTTATGTTCTGATAAATGAACTATATTATAATTTAGATATTTCATTTTTATCTGTTTACTGAAAGTGGTAAAATAAGTACGGAAATATTTTTAAATGATTTCTACCTAACATAGGCTACATTGTACAAATCATTATATATTTGATTTTTATTGCTTTAAGCGATGCGAGAGTCATTGTGAGGTAAGGTAATACAAAAAAAAAACAATATCATGGTTGCTCAGCCCTGATAATAAAAGTAATATGTAAGATATAATCAGGGGAAAGTTTGATTTGTATCAAATATTATCGTTACTTGTGAGCGATACATACATATATATATATATATATAAGAGTATAAATGTATTATTTTAAACAGAAAAGTATCTGTGGCTTAAATAATATGAATGTGTTTCCAAAGTTTCAAAATATTTAAACTGGAATCTTTTTCTTCTTCAGGTGCCTATCCGTTCCTAATGTTGGCGACTATCATAGCAATTATCACTTAGTCCGTTGCACTACAAAAATAACTCTACTGAGCTCTTTCCAAATTTATCAGATTTCGAAGCCAAAAAACGCCCTTCTTCTTCTTCTTCTTCTTCAAGTAGATTTTTAATAAATTTTTCCCTGCAGAATGGCTTGTAGTAACGAATACCATGAGTTATTCTGCATTATATAACAAAAGTATTGGAGCTCCTATGCTTGATGGTGGAATTGACTTTCAATCTTTCTTCATTCTCTTGAAAGCCTCTACATTTGGCATCCGAGTAGTCCATGGAACCCTCAACATTCGTCTCCACAGCCACAACTCAAATGCCTCCGGTTTCCTTTTAATGGCTTTATCAAAGGTCCAAGGTCCAGGGTTAACTGGAATACCGCTCAAAAATCCTTGTCTGTTTTATGGTCAACTATTAAGATTGAAAGTAAAACGGGATAAAATTAAAACTTTAATTTATAGTTTTCCTTAATGAATTCTTCTTGATAAATATTGAATTATTATTTGCTGTTAACCAATAAGACGGCTGTGGAAGTATAAGGTGGCTAAGAAATTTTAAATTTTCAGATCCCTGAAGGTGTAATGTTTTTAGGAGTTTGTTCATATACAATATTATTATTACTATTTTTAAGTCGCATCAACTCCTCGGTTATTAGCGATTACGGTGGGTTATGAAACAGTGAGTTATAAAACTTGCGAAAATTTTCAGAACCTAGCTGAGAATCGAACCCGATTGAAATCGGATCTCCACGTTGTAGCTAGCGTACTACCACTACACTACAGCAGCGATCACACATTATTTAAATAAACACATTTATAAATTTTACACATTATTGATATAATATGTAAAATTTGTGTTTTCACGTAACTTTGTTAATTACCAAAAACAAAGCGTTTTGGAATATTCAAACGTAAGGTACGGCGAGAAAATCTTTAGACGATTTCTGGAAGTCATAGCTGTAATCTTTAGCTTAAAATCGATTAGCAATCGAACACAAAACAGTAGACCTAGATTTAAGCAATTTAGTAGTAATAATAATCAAATAGTTTACGCTAAACTCTTGAGGAATACTGACTGACTTTGTGCGTTAGCCAGATCTGATGGTTGTACATGATCAAACACGTATCAAATCCTTAATGAAATACCTATTGATTTACGCAAGAAAAATCAGTTTAGTGCAACCATATAATTAGGCAGTGTTTACAAAAACACTACCAGATTACACAGGTAAACAAAAGGAAAAAATAAAATAAACGTTTCATGTTTTCTGTTGTGTTGTAAATATTTTTCGAAAAACGTAGATTCAATATGTAAATGTAGCAAAGAAATCTCAAAGAAGCTGACTGGAAAGACAAGAAGCAATTTGTCGTTTGGTGTGGAAAGCGAAGAAATCCTTGGCAAGGAAGTAAGAGTAAAAGTTAAATTTCCTTTTTATTAAACACATCAAAAGCTTCATTGATAGTGATTACAGTGAAGTATAAACACAAAAAATATGTGTTAACATACTAAAATTCTCAATGAATCCTATCAATATTTTGAAGTTGATATTGGGTATTTCGCCAGTAAAAATTGATCCGCATGATGAGGAATTGGCCTATCGGTTCAGTATCCAGACCAGAAGATCAAGATAATTCATCTTCTCGTACCCCTTGAACTATCTTCAATGCTCTAGCGCAATTGGTCTGAAGCGAGAATTATATTTTATCAGTTCCCACTGTATCTGATGATCTTTCTTCCGTCCGCCACCTGAGGAAGCGTCCGCTGGGATATTAGTACTCCACATTGGAGTTCCCAATTTCCCATCAGTAATGGGAACTATGTGAGGAGGTCTCTAACGTATGTAGAAGTGTTAAATAGATTGAATGACGTTTTGGGTTGTAATAAATGGCATGGTACTGTAGAGAAACCGCAGAAATAATATTAAATTTAATATTCATTCAATTTGACTTCAATGTAAATAAGTCGTAACAGTGGTTATATATGAAAAAGGGAAGATTTTATAAGTTGCTTTAAATATTCTAACGTTTGCCTCCCCCAACAATTCACTCCCTTAATATCCATTATTATGGATGTCTTAAAACTACACTATCCTTTCTTTTGGTGGACAACCAAATGAAGATTCAAAGACTGCGGTTCAAAGACCTGGTTCACTGAAGATTCTAGGACCCAAACTCATGACCTTAACTAAAGAAGTTAAGCTTTGTGATATAAAATCATTTGAAATGAATTTCAAAACATTTGACTAGAAATTCAATACAATAACTTCAATTTACAAGAAAGATATATCCCAAATATATTTGTTAGTTCTATAAGAATAAAAATTTGTATATTTAGATAATCATTTGAGAAACATAACGGAAAAATAAGAGCCTGTAGATATGTACTACACTGAAACACATTTATAAATTTAAAAAAACTGTTTTAAACACATTTAGTATAAAATTTATGAATAATAGAGAACATATGACGAAGTAATGTACAATACCGTATGTGTTGTGCAGTGAATGGTATTTTAAAAATAAAATATAAAAACAAACGGTTATATGACGTCAAAGATGAACGTAAAGATTTTCATGACGTCAGTAAGTAAATGTGGTTATGTTAGAACTTTTGTTTGTTTTGTTATCGGGAGGGATGTCGTGCGCTGATGAAACACAAGGAATAAGGTTGAGCTTTCCTTAACTTTTTAGATCGATGGTACTGTTATATAATACCAAGACAATTCGAAACATGCGATATTGAAAGAAAATGTAGCAGAGTAGTCCATGATGGGTGTGGTCTTAAATCATAATGCAATACAGGTACAGCACTTCGTTCGACCTGTCAAATTAATAGTTTCAGACCACAAAATTAATCTTTGTAGTTTGATAGATTGGAAAAATAAATTACTGTATACATAGTCCGGCGTTTTTTTAAGATTTCCGTTAAGTTATTTATAGGGAACGATAAAACAACAAAAGAAAATTCAATATGTCCACCAATGGCCAAAAAAATCCTTGTACTCATCTGCTTATTACTCAAAATAAGAATACATTGTAAATTTTACTGTACTGTAAAAAAATAAAATAAATCAAAATTGATATATATTGTATAAAGAAAATTAATAAGAAGAATAATTAGAACATCCTTGAACAAGAAACATGGGAAAATGGTCCCTACAAAATAGCATCAAATGAATCCGTATACTAGGAAATAGAACCAGAAATAAGCACAAATACGAAAAATAAAATTTCCTTCTTAGGGCATACAATTAGGACACCAGATAATAGAGTACTTATAAAAATCATAGAGGTTATTTGGAATAAGAAATATGAAATAAAATGGTTCAAGGAAGTTAAAAAAGATATGAAAAAATTACACTGGAAGGTTTAAGGCACTAAGAGGAAAAACTAAAATACTAAAAGACAAACACACCATATTACCTAGAACCAGAAAACACACGGAAAGGGTGTTTTCAGGCGAGGAAAGAAAAGCAAGATCCAATAGAATGAAAAAATACTGGGAACAACAACTTCAAAAGAGATCCAAGAAGTAATTGACTAAAGTTATCCAATGTGGTCAAATAAGAAAAAGTAAATATTTTATATGTGGCTATACGCCGAAGCCTGTAAGGGAAAGCAATAAAGGATACAAAGATTAGGTTTTATAAGATGATGATGATCACCGACACTGATGTATGCAAGTAAAGCTCGGGTGCTTAACAAGAAACAAAAGTCAATGATCCAATCAGCAGAAATGAAGTTCCTAAAACATGTTAAATGATGTAAAAAACAAGACCACATCAGGAATGAGGTGATGAGAGAGGAATGTAGAACGCAACCCTTATGAGCCATTCATCACGAAATATAAAGGATAATGGAGAGATAATTTATTTAGAATGTCACCCGACCGACTACCTTTGAGTGCATGGCTTTATGAACCGAGGGGTAAAAGAGAAATAGGGAGACCGAGGAAGAGATGGACGCCAGAACAGGCTCAATTACAGCCTAATCCATGATGGGCGATGACGATGATAAAGTAATTTTGAAGCCGGTTTAAACTTACGAGGTTGATGATAAAAAATTCCAAAATTCCTTTTATATAAATTATACAGATGTAAAAAATTATGTTCTGTATTATGTAATAACTTTGTTACTTTTTGTTCTTCTTTTTTGAATAAAAATAAAACTGATTGTAATTTTCCGCATTGTGTTATAAAAAAATGAAATGGAATATGTTACAGAAAAAGCAGCAACTCTTAAATTTTTCTGTTTCTTCTGTATGTTAAATTGTACATCATAAATTGTTAGTATGTCATTGTACGCTGTTCTCTAAATCTAGAGAATTTTTATAAAATTATAGAACGTATTGAATTTATATAAAAATTAGAAAAGAATTTTAACAGAAAAAATACTCCTTTAACAAGATTTTATAAAAATAATATGATTGATTAGAAAACAACCAATAATTTTATTTTTATAAATTTTATAAAATAATAATTCAATATTTGCAATATATGCACAAATGTAACATATGTCGGAAACCACAAAAAGTAATTACGGTAGAGAAACGACGGGAAAATTGTTTACAAGATCGGATGTTTTCAAAACAAGGACTTAAAAATGCAATGCAAAAAATAATACTTTGTTATCGATACGTTACAAATAACTTTAAAGTAATAAGTTATTTTGATTGCTTGTATTGTTATTAACTTAAGATAATTTCAAAGTTATTTATTTTACAATATAACAAGAACTGGTTTCAAAAATTGTAGAAAGAACATTCTTTTACTTGAGGAAAGTGAAGATATGTCTATGATATGCATTAAGTACTATGGTAGTATAAATTCCAAACCGCAATAAAATACATTAAGTATACCTACTAATAGTCTGTACAGTATCATATTGTGGTTTTAAAGTAATATGGATAATTTAGATTTATAAAAGTTTATAGAGAAATTTCAAATGATTTATGGTTAAAGAGAATACAGTTTATTTAATAAATTAGGTACTTTCAAGCATATGGTAAAATAAGTTAAGTAATGCATTCCTTTTGTAAAATATAAGTCAGCTCATTAGAAATAAATATCAGCAACTTAGTAACGAACTCGAATTGTAATGTGTAATATTGTAACATTGTACAGTAATATTCAAGAAATGTTTAGGAAATATATTATTTATTGTGAAAAATTGTGTATTGTATGGGGTGGAGTGTATGGAACAAGGATAATGAATTGCGACAAATGAAATGTTTTGAACAGAAATTCTCAGAAATCGAAACTAGTAGATACTTTTGTAACAATGACGTTCTTAGAAGAATGAAAATATAAAACACGCTTAGTATGTTTCAAAATATTTTGACACCTGAACAAAAAAAACTGAATTTAATACAGGAATGGCTTACTCGCTGGCGTATTAAGGTAAACCCAATTCAATCAACACAGGTTTCGTTCACCTTACGACGTAAAACTTGACCATCTGTGATGCTGAATAACATTCATATCCCACAGGCCAAAGTGGTGCGATATCTCGGCTTATGCCTTGACAGGCGATTAACTTGCAAGTTTCATCTGCACACAAAACGTTTAGAACTTAACCGCCACCGGAAGCTACTCTTCTGATTAATTAATCTTCGTCAATTTTGAACCTCCGTTCCAAAATTTTAATACACAAATCCCTTTTAAGACCAGTCTGGACTTATGGTGTCCAGCTCTTTGGAGTAACGGCAGAGAGTAATTTAAAATCGATCTAGTAGTTTCCATCAAAATTCTTAAGACTTGCTTCTGGCGCTCCTTTTTATATAACCAATATTACCCTCTACGATGATTTTAAAATTCCGACAGTAAAGGAGCTAATCGCGTCCTTGTATAGTGAATTTCACGAACAACTAGATGACAATCAAAACCAACTAGCCCGTGAACTAGTTACAAGAAACTTCCCAACTGTGCGAAGTCTAAAGCAAAAACGTAGTAGAGACCTCTTGGTCTGAATAACGAACAATACCCGCATTTTAAACGGGAGTGTACCACTGGACATCTCTTCACCTTAAAGTGATCATATACGGAAGTTTTGCAGCTCAATGTACAGTGCCGTAATAAAAATTAGAGTAAAAAAAAAACTGAAATGAGCATAAATATGTTGAAACATGAAGTTGACGATGACAAAGATAACGATTACTATTACTAGTTTTATCTATCTACTATTACTAGTAATAGTAGAAGTAGAAAAAATCAAATGATTTAAATGATTAAAAAAATCTTGAAGGTAATCGAATGTTTTAAAACGTTTCAGCCTAAGATTATCGTTTCTATTGTCAAGGAGGTAGATTGCGAAAGGATTTTGATTCTCTTTTAACTTTTTTAAATGTTTCTCAACACGTTGTTTAATACCTTGATTCATGAAGGGCCAGGTTTAGATAATTGTGCAAACTAACATACTAAAATAACTGTCATAAATTTTTCATATAAGAAGAACATTTCAAACGATATTGAATTTCAATAAAATGACTCGTGCATTTCTCATAGGATAGATTATATCTTAAGTTATGAGAAGCACAGTGATGTGGTATAAACGTATATTATAAAAAATTTCAGTGTCTGTTATTAAACTCTTTTTTTATCAAATACAGAGCAAAAATAGAAGAATAATATTGCACAGTCTAATAATAAAATGGTGTGAATTAAAATAAAATAATAGAAATTGTTTAGTTGCAAGCATTAAATTCTCAAGAAAATATTATTTAAATATTAAAAAATTTCAATACAGGAAATAAAATAATATTGGTTTAGTTGTAATATATTTTTTTAGCTGTAACTTCTATAGAATAAATTCAAGATTGAACTCTGTATTAACGGTACAAAAGAAAAAGCAAGTCGCAAGATGATACATAATTATTTCAGCTAAGTAAGCAATGTTACCTATCCAGTATCAATTTGCTCCTACTACTGTTACTTCCTAAAATATAAAAGAACTGCTTCTAAATTTAAATTACAAAATTGTTTTAACCGTAATAATACACTATTTTGAAACTGTTCTGGTTTACAAATTCGTTAGGTATTATTTTGAGTTTTATTTTACATCTAGATAATATACTATTGTACGAATATAAAATAAAAATATATACGTTAAAATTTTATATCTGCCATTTTTTTTAATACCGTTACATTTAGAACAAAAATAAAATTAGATACTGTATGAAAATAATACACTAATTATTTTTGTTAATTGAACATATCCACATGTTAGGTATACAAACAAAAATTAATAAATAAACCGTATACTATAAGTAACGTTACGTTCATTATTTTTTATTTTAAAACTGCTGTAGATGTTCCATATAATTAATTTAGTTGTATGAAATTTATAAATAAGCAGAAATTTAAAATAAGTTATTTAAAATGAAACACACGTCAGAGCAATCTCAGACTCACGGTTTCGTATGTTGTATGGCGTCTTAGGCCGCAAGTCCTCGCTACCTCTACACTTAAAAGTCATCCTCTATAAATCACTGGTACGGCCAATTTGGCTATATGATGGACCAATTTTTGGAGCCTGTCACAATACAACACTGAATATTCTTGAACGACACCAGTCAAAAGCACTTAGAGCAATAATAAACTCATCTTTTGATGTAACCAATCATACCCTTCACGAAGACCTGAAAATACTAACGATTCGAGACATTGTCAACGCAACATGCAACTCATTACACACAAAGACAATTGACCACATAAATCCAAATATCCAATCTCTTTTAACTAACGATCTTCCTGTTATCAGACGACTGAAACGAAGGTGGAATAGGGATATTCTCCGACCACCATAAACATAACAAAAAAATAAACATTTCAGTTTAACTTGTCATGCCTGTTTCATTTCATAAAAAAGAAAATCATCTCATATGAATCATCCATCATAGTTTATAAAACATTATCATCAAAAATTGACACCCATTCCTTGAAACATTTCACGCCGAAATCGGTCACTGGATCGATTCACATTCCCGCCATTCCTCATTCATTCCATCTCATTTACTGGTTGTTGTGCTTTAATAATTGTACAGTTGTAAATAAAAATAAAGTTGAAGACGAAAAATGTAACAAATTGAATTCGAGAGAATAGAAAAGTCTACATATATACATGAGTTAAGGAAATACATAACTTTCAGGGATTTTTATCTCTATAACTTCTTGCTTATTTTAAAGGAGGAAACGCGTTTTTCATGACATGAATTAATTTTTTTTTGACTTTATTTAAGAAAAATAAACTACAACTTTGCAACATTTTAACAAAACCAGCAGTTTTAATGTCAATAATTTTATAATATTGTCTTGGTGTCACTTGTGTGAGGTATCACCCAGCGGCAACCCCTCGAAGCGATTCAGTAATCTATTTTTATTTGAATCGGTCATTTCAGAAAACCCGTAAGTCAAAAAAATTAACTTTTGAAAAAATTAAGAAACATAATTTATTATGTTCAATTAAAAAAATATAAATTGTTCAAAAATAAATCGGTTGAAAATTGTTCAAAGAGCACTGTCCCCTTTAATATAAAATATATGTTGTCTTTTTAAAGACAAATCACTTGTTTAAAAAGAATTGAAAATTTAGACTTAACATATATCTGAAATAAATTGGAGTAAAATGTTAACTTACGTTGTTTTCTGTAAAATACGTTTTTAGAACAGTAGAAAATTGTTCTGTGCAATAGTATTAATTTATTTATTTTAGTAGTTTACATTATGACTTAAAATAGCTGTCTGCAATAGTATAAATTGAAATTCTTAACTTTATTAAGAAAGAAAAATGTTGATTTTCAGGGCTATTCACGTTCTTCATCGTTGTCTTAATGAGTAATCAAACACCTTAAAAAGATTTTTGCATAGACTCTTTGTATGGCCTATTCCACTAGAAGGTAGAGCTTAAGCTTTAAAAGAAAATCCACTTTCAGTGTTTAATTTGAAGGAAACACTTTATATCCTTAATGATATTAAGCATTTTCTTAGTGTTATATAGTACTTAAGGAAATCCAGACTTGTGTGAATTTTGTAGGGATGGTATATTTACAATCAGTTAGTTGTAAAGTGCACTATAAAAAAAATGTAAAATTTTGACTGATGAACTTTCTGAAATGACTGATTTATTTGTTAGCAGGTTTTTCAAGTATAATAATTAATTTTCTCCATTAATAACTGTAATAAGTTGAAGGAAATTTCTTTAATTTTTTATTACACGAAGATCCTGAACGAACCAAGGCTTAGGTTACAATAGTTTTCGATTTTTTAAGTTATTCTCTTCTTCTTCTTCTTCTTCACGAATCAAGGATGAGATCCTAGGACTTGTTCCAGCATCCACCTGGCTACAAGTTGTCCGGGATCACGGCGTCCAATGAGCCTGTACCTTCTTAACAGTCTAGGAATATTGTGAAGAGACATTCTTTCGAGATGATCGGTTCATTTCCGGCGGTACTCCTAATTGTCTTCTTAAGAGAACACACATCTAAACCTCGCCGTATATCCTCATTTTTCAACTGATTCAATCTACTACAACCCCTCTCAAGAAGTAACCCATCTTATGAAGTGCATCTCCGCCGACTGAATGGAATTTTTATATCTTCTTCCACACCTAGGCCTCGCTGCCATATTTTAAATTTAAAACTAAAAAAATTAACATTGTACCGTAATGATTTTCGTAACGTAATGGGACATAAATAAATAAACATTAATTAGTTTACATTTTTCATAATTTTGTTAAGTACAAAAAAATAATTTCGCTCCGTATTATTATTTAAATTAATGCCATTAGTTAACGATGAGATAATGGTATTAGAATACGCATGATGTATAAAGATTTGTCTGAAACTTGAGTCCACATTCAAACCCAACATAGTTTCATAGATTTCTTTTATGGTTAATAGTTTCATTATACGTATTAAAGCCCTATTCAATGAATGTAGTCTATAATTAGATATTACACCAACATGATACTTAATATACTATTTTTATAAATTAAATTAATAAAGGATAGAAATCAAGAAAGATTGCTGATAGTAGGCTACATATGTATTCATATTTTGTTTTATTTCATACATAATACATAAAAACAGTTCATCACAACCGTGAAGATCAGAAATAAGGAAGAAAAATATAAAAAAAATTATTCATGCACACATCTTCCTTACTAAGTTTATTAAATATTTATTAAAATTAAATTAAATTAAAATACGTATCTATAATGCGATGAAATAATTATATCTTTTGCATAGAGCAACAGATTATATTTTGTCAGTAGATACTGTACAAAGAATGCATCATGTATAAAGAAAGTTGTATTGTGTAGTATGTGTATTTTAATACGAGTATAATATAAACATCTCGTAGGTAAATTTCTTGTAATCATAATACCGTTGAAAAACTACCTAAATCTACAAAAATACATAAAATTATATTCGAAACCGGTTTTATATATTACTCAAACTAATTTAGATTCAGTATTACAATTTGATTACATTCGTCTACATATTGTATGTGGGTGTATTATATTGTATAACAAACTATTCATGGATTATACAACCTTTGTATAATATAAGATCAACAACAGATTTTATTTATTAGGAATTTTTATTTTCATAACGAAAGTGAAATCTAAACTAATTAAATAATAACCCATTAATTAAATTATTAATCATATCCTTTAGGTTCCCTAATTATCATTAGGTAAATGATCCGCATTATTTTAATTAGATAACACACTATTTACCTCAGGTAAAAATGAAAAAAAATTAAGGACCTTAATAGATCAACCTCTCGAATCATCAATACATCCCCGTGACACTTGAATATAAAAGACGGAAAAATTGTAAAAATTGATAGCTTCAAGTTCCTCGGGAAGATAATACAACCGATGACCAGTGAAAAGAAAGCAAACACCAGCAGATGAAGAACGATGGTCAATGCACTCCGAATAACTCACTAAGTAAGAAGAAAGCACTTTCAAGACAATCCAAAATTAGATAATGCTGTGATAAAACCTGTGCGTCTGTACGCAAATGAGTGCCTTACAATGACCGAGAAGACTGGTCTAAGAGAAGCAGAGAAATTTGAGAGAAAGGTCCTTCCCAAGAAAATGGATCGAAAGATAGTAGATATATGATAAAAGATAGACGGACAATATAGATTACGAGATCGAGAAAAACAGTACATGGAAAATGAGCGATTAATGGAAACGGTTAAAAGACCTATATGGAAAGATGACAAAACAAAATTTTAACACGCTAAAAAATAGACCTAAGGTTTCAGATAAATGGTTTTCATTTAATTTGAAAATACAAAATGTAGAAAATAAGTAATTACTTTTTTGGCTTCAACTTTATTTTTTATTTACAACTGTACAATTTTTTAAAGCACAACTAGTAAATAAGATGGAATGAATGAGGAATGGCGGGAATGTGACGTGAATGAGAATCGATCCAGTGATCGATTTCGGCGTGAAATTTTGCAAGGAATGTGGTGCCAATGTTTTTCAATGATAATGATTTATAAACTATGATGGATGATTTTTTTTTTATATGAAATAATTTTTTGTTTTTACCAAATGACACAGGCATGAAAAGTTAAATTGAAATGTTTTTATTTCTTATGGTGGTCGGAGAAGATCCCTATTCCATCTTCGTTTCAGTCGTCTGTTAACAGGGAGATCGATAGTTGAAAGAGATTGGACATTTGGATTTATATGGTCAATTGTTTTTGTGTGTAATGAGTTATACGTTGCGTTGACAATGTCTCGAACCGTTGGTATTTTTAGGTCTTCGTGAAGGATATGATTAGTTCCGTAAAAAGGTGCGTTTGTTATTGCTCTAAGTGCTTTAGACTGAACACTTTGAAGTATATTCAGTGTTGTATTGTGATAGGCTCCAAAAATTGTCCATCATTTAGCCAAATTGGCTGTACTAGTGATTTATAGAGGATGACTTTTAAGTGTAGAGGTAGCGAGGACTTCCTGAAGTACTTACTGAATTTTAAAATTAAAAAGTCCCTTTCATGAGACGACGCGTCTCATGGCTGGTGGCAACTTTTAAAAACGCTGAACTTTTTAAACATTGTGGCAAAACCATTAGTGATTTATGTATCTACTCTTTAAGCGGAATCCAATGACACTATTTTTGGTTTCAAATTCCGACGTTGATTCCTCAACTTCCAGTTTTGGGCCACTTTCGGTCAAAACCGGAACTTCAAACCTTATTCAGGTGCACTATTCAGTGCACAATTCAGGTTCACTAACAAATTCGAGAACCGTTTATTGCAACCTCTGGCAGTTTCTGACTTTTATTACTTCACTTCCGGTTAAAACCGTAACATCCCATTCAATCTAGACCCACTAACTACATATATGTGTAGATTATGAATCCGGAAACCATTTGTTGCTATTTCTAATATTGTTTTATATTTGGTTGTGACGGACGGACAAGGAAAATTACAGATGACAATTTTATAAACTCCCAAAAAAACAAATTTGAGAAGACTTAGAAGCGAAATAGACTCTATTCCCCACTTACCACAAATCAACAGGTTTCTTCTTTGAAATCTCATGATACATAAATAAAGTTAGGCCGCAGTAAACCAACACCAAAATTATATGAGCTAGAGAAAGATTATTTACTACTTTATCTGTTGTTCAGTATATTAATTAACTCGTATTGCTTATTTTAAAAATTAGTGAGTTTAGATAAAACACATCCAAAGAATACTGACAAATTTCACTTTTATGATTAAATTTAATTAATCTGTTTTTTTCTTAATATTATGTTAGAATATGTTATTATACCTAATTTTATAGTATTATAGACTACTACTCGTATAATTTTATGCTAATTTAACGTTATATTAGTTTTTTATTAGGCCTAGAGTTAAACTATGCAGAAAATATAATATATAATTTAAATATACTAATTTGTATATGTAGACTATTAAATCTATGATAAAACTAATGAATAAATTATTACCGATTTTATTCAAAATTCTAATACTTTACTTCCGACAATTAAGCTTAAAATCCAGTTTTTAAAACAAATATTTAGAATTCAAATAAGGAACTAGTTCTACAATTTATTTCTAACCTGAATGAAATTAGAACTTTCTAACTTCTATTTTAGAAAAATTCCGAAAAACGAATCTGAAATTTTTTAAATTATTTTATTTGGTCACACTATATCAGATTCAACTTTCACCAAAAATTAAAGTTATTCTAGCCACTAATTAAAATACGCTAAGAAAATTAATAACATATATTGGACCAATGATTTTTTTTTTGTTATTTATAGAAGAGATCTACCAATTATAAATAGTTGTTTGATTCGTACACGAACAGAATTTAAAATAATACATACATATAGTTTCACTTTTATAAAATAAAATTAAATGTTTTAAGTATGTAAATTTCAACTACTTTTGAGACATCTATGATTTCTACTTCAAAGTTTCATCCACCATAAGTAATAGTTAGATATTTATGAATTCATTAAGAGATTAACATTACACTTACATTTTTTGAGTAAAAGATTTTTTGTAGATTTATGGATCCACCATTAAATGTAGGAAGCTCCAATATTTTGGACATATCTTGCAGAATGACTCACGATACTCATTACTAAAGCCATTCGGCGGCGAAAAATATATGGAAAGCATGCACCTGGTAGAAGACGAGTGTCATAGTTTCGAATCTGAGAATTTGGTTTGGGAAGAGTTCAGAAGAACTATTTCGTAGTTCAACGAACAATATGAGAATTCTATGATGGTCGCGAACATTTGGAACAGACAGGCACCTGAAGTAGAAAATGTACGGATAGGTAACGTTAATAAAAAAATATATTTTCTTGTATATTGATCAACAACTAGAAAATTTTGTGTAACAGAACTTCTCCACAAAAAAAAAAAAATATATAGACCTCACATTTGTTTCAATGATTGTTTCTCTAGATCAGTTTTTTCTCTTTCGTAAACATATATGGTGAAAATAAAATTTTAGACTTGATGTAAGGGCAACAGAAACTGGTCTTTTGAGTTTTACAGTGTTATGTCTTATATCAATGTTTATTGTGATGATACTTAAACGATATAAGCACAAATAAGGCATTTAGGTGATTTCACAATGTTATTTATCGTTTCATTAATTATCTGGATATGAAAGTTTGATATCAAGAGTAATAGATTATACTATAAACTTTTTTTTTTAATTTAATAGTATATCCTACGCAGGCTTTCCTAACTGTAAATTTTTAGACCGTTCGTCTACTGATTTTTGTAATAACTGAGCTTCTGTTGGATTAGAAATGCCAACGTCTATTGATAAAATCTGATGTGAAACACTCTCACGACTTTCTCTTGTTAATGCATACAATGAAAAATATAACCTACGTTTAATCATGAGTAAACAATGTAAAATGAAAAAAACATGACCTAATTTTCTAAATGAAAATCAACCTTTGCTAAACTACATTAATTTGACGCTAAACTAACAGCTCTAGGAAAACATACTTGAAATAACATTTGTACTAAGTTTTAAAAAGTGGCAAAAAAATAAACTACTACTTCCGGTTGTGACCGAGTTTGATGGAAATGTTTGAGTCGGGTATCCTAGTGGTACCTAACTTAAGTTCTAAGTTTTAACACCAGACGATACTCTATTCTTGAGATAATTTGTTCACACATACAAACAGACCAATCGCTAAAAACACGTTTTTCTGGGGTCAGGGGCCTGAGAAAGTGTATTTCCGGTAAACAAATCGACATGAAAACGATATTTTCCTTCCTTGTACTTATTCATATAGGGCAAGAGAAACTAAAAACCTTGTTTTATTGAAAACAATAAAATAGTAAAATCATTGAAGCATATCCTGTATAGACAGAACGTTACAAGTGCAGGCCTATATCCATAAGAAACTCATGTAAGCTAACTTAAAAATTTACTATTTCCTCCATACATTTAGTTTTAAAAAATGAACCTGAAATAATTGTGTTTGTTAAACTTACTCTATCACGAATCGTTAATGTCATAGAAACTCATATTGATATAATGGTTTTACATGAGTTAGGTGAGGTAGAAATGGTGCTTTTACCTCAAGATTCGTACGTCTTAGATATTAGATTAAATAGATCTATCGATGATGAACCACTTTTAAATTCAAAACGTTTTTGTGTTATCTTTTAAAGAATAATATAAAAAATTATAGTGAAAAATTCGTTTCAAAAGAATTACTATACGTACGAATACTAATTTTTTTGGAAACGACTGGCGGGAATAATTTAAGAGGATAAGGTACGTATTATTATGGGTCTATATTGCAGAGTAATGTAAAATTTAATGGCTGCTTTTATAAATTCCTATAATCATTTGCATCCGTTCCAACCGCGTGCCTGTCATATCCCAGTTCCTGTAATAATCTAAACTCCTTTTTACATCCCCATCTATATAACTACCTATATTGTTCTGTGAAGTAGCCTGGGCGTGGCATATTACGTAAATTTTTACAACAAAAATATGGTACACATGAGTTAGTACAAATTAAAATTGCAAAAAATTAGGAGTTACGCCTGTAAATTGGCTGAATGTATGAAACAAAGCGAATGATTTGTTCTACTTTTAAAGCAAAGTCTTCAAAACGTCCAAATAAAAAATTAAATGTTAACATAATGCCTAATAATAAGGAGAATTTGTTCATAACAAGTGCGTTTATGCTACTCTTTTCTATATTAATAAAGCAAAAATGAATAAAATATAAGCTGTGATGGATTAAAGTCCAAGCTGGCTACCCAAGAAAAATGCTAAGTCAAAAAAAATCTGGGACCCAAGTTCAACCAGGAGTTCCAATATCACCTAAGGAGGTGTACCGGCGCGTCGAACCTCTCACGATGTCCTTCAGACACCAACGAATGCTTTCTGTGGCCATATAGTCCGCATGGCTAACTTCCGCTTCACCAAATAGATCCACACCCAACTGGCTCAGTATAAGAACCCTGAAAAGTGGGCACTAGCCATTCAGACCGACATGTCTAAGACGATCATTTCCCAGGAACATATCTGGGACTACACCACATATCGCCAGAAGATCAGGCGGACGGTATACGTGGATGATGGGGTCGGGCCTCGGAGTCGGAGGGTTTGGACCGCGGAACAACGCCAAACACTCAGCCAGGGAATGAAGACCTACTGGACTGACCGGAAGTTGAGCGCTCTGAGAACAGGCTGTCCCATGTGACCAAAACGCCCTAAAAATAGAAAAGCAAAAATGGAGGTCTTGGCTTGCAGTAGGTACTTCAAAAAAAAAAAAAAAAAAAAAAAAAATACCGCGTGGCATAGGTAGAATTTTGTCTTAATATTTTATTATGGCACATGCTCTGATACAATAGCAGTAATATTTCTATTTATTGAATGTTGAAAGTAGAAGCTCACGTGAACAACTGTTTCGGCCGGCATTTTTCACGTGATCGATTGTGAGCATACCAATTTACATTTGGAGTCATTCACAGCGTTTTGCTAATGTTGTATTTATTTTTTTGTCCACAAAAATGTACAAAATAAAAATTTTTGATGAGTAATTTTCAAACTCACATAGACCTACCCTGTGTACGGGAAGGAGTTGTGTACTAGACACAATTGTTATTCAGGCAAGAGTGGTGCGATATCTTGCCTTAGGGCTAACCAGAAAGTACTTTTCTACTTAATTAACTGTCAATCAAAAATGAACCACTGTTCAAAAATTTTTATTTACAAAACCCTTTTGAGACCAATTTGGACTTACGGTGTCCAGCTTTTCGGAGCAGCGGTAGAGAGTAACTTATTGTCGATATGTGACAATCAAAATACTCAAGACTTGCTTCTGATGTTGATATTTATGTAAGAGCAATAAAACCCTCCACGATGTTTTCTAATTTCCGATAATAAAGGAACTAACTACGTCCTTCTTTAGTAAATTTCGCGAACGTCTAGACAACCATCCCAAACAACTTTCCCGCGACTTAATTACGTTCTTGCCTTTCATCATGCAGTCTTGGGTTCGAATCCCATTCAAGCGCGGCATATTTTCATACGTTACAAAAAATAATTTCATCCTTCACCGTCTGCATTAGCAGTAATTGCAGAACAGTCGGGTGTCAAACCAAAAAAGAAAAATAATAATAATTACAAGGAACTTCCCAACTGTAGTCGTCTCAAGCGAAAATGGAGCAGAGAACTCTTGGTCTGTACAACGGACATCACCCGTAGTTCTAAATCGAGAATGTACCAGTGGTATCTATTCTCCTGAAACTAAACTTTCCTAACGCACGTTAATTAAATCTCGGTCACGGAAATTGTGCCTCTCAATGTACAATACTATAATAAAAATTAAAGAAGAAAAAGTACAGCTGTTTTCGTTTCTGCTGAAAATGTGTTCTCCATTTTAGGCGTCTGTTTAATATTGTAATCCAAAACATTTAGCTATAGCTGTGTGGAAGTAATTTTTTATAAATAATCTATCCGAAAGTTTTATAAAATATCGTATAATTTTATTGTTCCATAATTATTCAGAATTTATTGACAAGTTACATTAAAAAGTCACATTATTTCATTAAAATTAATGCTTTACACATTTGACTTACTACCTCATTTATAACGAATATAAATTATAATTGCTTTTGTTTGACAATTATCCATTACTAACATAAGCATTAAATTATAACTATAATTATGTCTTATTGCGTACAGCTAATTAAATATATTCAATAGTTAATGATTTCCCATGAATTAATCAAAATAATGATGGATTCAAACGCATTCTTTCGTCTGTTTAGGCAACGTGTTCATATTTATTATGAATTATGCATGAGAACAATTTATTACATAAATATACAATAATTCATTTTATTCATTGAACTTAACATAATAAAATCTGTCATGGTAATGTATACAATGGACAAGGTTATAGCTTATTGATTATAAAACAGCACAAAAAATAACTCACATGTTCCCTTATATATATGCACTGCAAATAAATAATAATTACTCATTGTTTATTTATAAATAGTAGTAATAGACACGTGAGGAAAATACATTCACACGTGAAATTAAATATTGTAGTACAAAATATTTATTTTAAGATATTTTGTTTGTTTCTTAGATCACAGTTGCCTATCAAAAAAAAAACTAAATTGTTACAACTATCTAATTTGTTCCATGTGGTTGTATGGAACTTTGATCTATAGCTCAGCGGAAGAATCTAACGGAAACCAGGTACAAACTTTTCAAAACAAATTTTTACGAACAGATATTCAGATTTAAAAATTTTAAGTTGAAGGCAAACATTGTAGTGTACTCCATACACAAATTTTAATGCGCATAAGCTCATGTTTAATTCTTTTGAACAAATTTCACCAGGTTTAATCCTTTATCGATTTTCTTGCATAAATCTATTTATTTACGTAATTACAATGGGTAGTTGTAAAAAATTTACCTTTGTCAAGCGAGTCAAAAGTTATTTTAAATAAATTACTTTTAAAACATATAAGGACATAAGGAATTCATAGGGTATTTCCAACACTTCAAATACAAATATATCCCAAAATTTGCAATCAAAATATTTACCTAGAGCCCTACAAATTCTATGGTATACAAAAAACACTTAGTATATAATGCTGATCTTAAAATTGACATTATCAAACAAGTAATATCCGTATATGAAGAAAGACATAATCCGAATTTCCTGGCTGTAACAATACCGTTAACGGTTTTGCATACACACTGTATAAGATTTAAGTTATAGATTTTAACGAACAATGTTAATATTTAAAAATTTATTTCCTTCGTATAGGATAACAATAAAATTTTCATCAATGGATGAAATTATAAGCACGTAAATAAACATTTAATATAATAAGTATTTTTGTTCATAATAAACTAATTTGTAGCATGTGTTGTTATTTTATTCAGGTGTAAGATTTATTTCAGTTATTACAAACGAATATGTTTTTTAACAATTAAGATATTATTTACAAACAATTTAATAAAAAGTTTTCAGTAGGCTAAATGTGTTAAAAATATTGGATATATCTTAAAGAAGACAGCACTCAGCAGCGTTGCTTCCGTGTAATTTTTTAGTTATAAGTGAAAAAGGGTTTCTTCTTGGGTCCTGACGATGTACAACTTTTCGTAAATACGGAGAAAGACGTAATTTTCGTTTTAAAATTGATGGATGAGGTGAATGAATGTATGAAAAGTAGAGAATGAAGATGTGATACGTAAACAAAATGAAGGTGTGTTTAACTGATTAATGAATATTAATTTGATAATTTAGTTTTAAGATAAATGAGTGTTAATAGGATTAAGTTTATTGAGAAATAAGAATTTTAACCATTCCTTATATTATAATTTTGTGTTTTTAATCTTGAAAGGATGGTTAAACATTTTTGATCAGGTGAACCGGAATTGTATCTAAAATTTTCGCCTTTGATTTTCAAGATTGTCTTCGAGAAGCGTAACCAACAAAAACATGCACTTATAAGAAATTATGCTAAGTATACACATTGTACCTCATTATTGAACAAAAACAAATAGGCTACATTTTTATTATTTTTAATAAAAATAAGGTCATGGGGTTGCTTATTGTTCTGACTTGAACAGATTGCAACGTACACACATTAGGGATAAAAAAGAAATTATTGTTATTATTATAACTAATTGTTAAATTTAATGAAATCAGATTTCAATGTTGCTGGTTTGAAAACAAATTATTCTAAATATTATAAGAAACATTGAAAGTAAAATATTGATTATACAATACCTTAACATTGGGTTTATACAGCGCCAAAGCCATATTTTTCAAAAGTTGAACATTCCCAAACACAAAATAAATCAACGCAAAGTTTACAAACAAAAATTCAAAACAACGTAAGAGTGGAGAACACTGTAAACAGTTCGCGAGACGCAAGTCAACTGACGCGAGGAAGTACGAAGCCGCTAAGCAGCAACAAAATCGTCCGGCAGGTAGAGCCAGGTGAATTTTACGGGAGTGGGGGGACACGAACATGAATGAACTAGTATCTAAATCCCGGCGGCATCATACACCGCTTACTTTAAACATAATACTGTATTGGTCTTTTGTCTCTCTCTCTTAAATCATTCTATCTTTGGCCGTTACTGTAGACAACGGCGGTCTCTTTAGAACTCGACACACACAAATGGTCTACCTGGGTAACTGGCTTCCTTCAGTTATCCTATCATGTTTTATTGCCATTTATTCCCATATTGATTAGTTCCTTAAAGTATTTACTTAATAACCACCAAACGTTAATAAATAAATTAGTTAATATTACACTGAATGTTGCATAATATGTTAAGCCTTAAATACTTATATGGACAAGACATGCTTTCTCCTTCCCTGTAAGTAACCCGTAAATTTTAGTATCATATACTAGATACATTATACTAAAGGAATATTTTCTAAAATTTACAACGCTAATTTGAAATAATTACTGGTTACGTGCTTTATGATAGTATTTAATGTTTCATTATATTCCCATAAGTTTAAATGGGATAGAATATAATAATAATAAATATTTTTCCAAACATAAAACGGGAAAAATTCTACAAGAAAATGAAATTAACTGAAATGGAAAAGTAATAGGTTTACTTCCGTCAAAAAAGTCACCTGGCCATGATTTGATTACATCCGAAATTTTAAAACAATTACAAAAAATCCTTAATATTTATCACACAAGTGTTCAATGGAAACTTACAAACATATTTATCATTATCCAATTCATTGGAAACTGTCCGAAGTGGTTCTATTTAAAAAACCAGGAAAACCGTTGCATTTATCTTCATCATACCGGCCAAATAAGTCTCCTTCCGGTTCCTTCTAAAGTTTTTGAGAAACTGCTCCTAAATCGATTGACAGTAGCTAATCCTTGAAAGGAAGAAAGGTATCCCACTCCATCAGTCCGGAGTGAAGTCCATCATTTTATATTCGCGCCTGTTCGTGTTAATTTTAAATGTAATATCAAGCTCTCTCATCGTTTGGTTTTGCTCGAAATTATAGTTAAAGATTCAAAATAAAAGTTTAAAAGTTTTGTAATTTAACTTATTCATTTTAATTTACTAAATTAAACACAGATTGTTAATTAAATAAAATATATTTTATTCATATTTTTTTTGTTCTAATACATATTATTATTAGGCCTATGTGTTATTATTACTTTTGCTTTTTTTTATCTTTAATTTTTATTACGGTACTGTACATTAAGCTGCACAATTACCGTAAATGATATTTAAATTGTAGTGGGGAGTTTCGCTTTAAGGAGAAGAGGTACCCAGTGGTACATTCTCCGTTTATAACTACGGGTATTATCCGTTATTTAGACCAAGAGGTCTCTACTCCATTTTCGCTTGAGACGCCGCAAAGGTGGAAGGTTCCTTGTAGCTAGATCACGGGCTAGTTGGTTTGGATGGACATCTAGTCGTTCGTGAAATTTACTATACAAGGACGTGGTTAGCTTCTTTACTGTCAGAATTTTTAAATCGTCGTGGAGGGTTTTATTGCTTACATAAAAAGGAGCGACAGAAGCAAGTCTTAAGAATTTTGATTGAAAGGCCTGGATCGACTTTAAATTATTCTCTGCCGCTACTCCAAAGAGCTGGACACCATAAGTCCAGATTAATCTCAAAAGGGTTTTGTATATTAAAATTTTGGAACGGAGGTAAAATTTTGATCGAGGGTTAATTAAGCAGAAATGGTTTTTTTGTTACTAGTGTTAATATTATTACTCGTATAATTGTATTCAACTGTATAATCTTTATTTGGTCGCACGTGAGCAAAATATTTGTGTTATTTTTACTGTAATCTTACGAATAGTTTTTGTCTTTTGCTATTACATTAAGCACTCCTTCTTTAGGCACAGGATATGCTCTTTTGGAGGAGTAATATTCATTAATAAATAAATAAATCTGAACTTACTGTGTCTAGGTCTTTGGAGCAATGATAGAATTTAATTTAAAATTATTCCAGGCTTTCAGGGGAAGTTCTTTTTAAGACTTTCTTCTAACGCTCCTTCAAAAGTAAAAAATAAAACCCTTCTCGACAATTTTAAACGTTCGAAAGTAATGGACTACACCCGTCCTTTTACTTTAAATTTCAAGTTCGAATAGATATCATCCCAACTAGATCCCTTGACCTGTATAAATGTATATATTTCAAGTGGAAGCAGAAAATAATAAAATCTCGGTTAAGTATAGGCCTATGCTGCAATGAATTTTGTTTTTCAGTAGGCCCTACAACAAAATATCTGAATTTAGTATTCGTACGAAATAATATTTACAATGTATATTAGTAAACATCTAATACATTATTTCAAAAATTAATTATTTTTCCAATGGTAGAAGCAATAAGAAACTTGTACAATAAAATAAAACCTTTTAGACTTTTAATGAATTTTAAGGCAGGAAAAACTGAAGATTACATGACAATTATAAGACTCGGGGTACTGTATACTTTAAATTCAAAACCTTAAAAATCTATAAACGATATATGAATTTCAAAATACGAAGAGAAAATACTAGAACCCAGAATTGCAACGGGCATTCGGAACTACGACAAGATCATGGGTTTCACCAAGGAATAGGAAAATTATCTGGCTACGCTATGGGCAAACAACAAAAGAATAATTTGGAAAACCAGACCAAGAAAGACAACAGAAAGACAAATATCAAGTAATTCAAACAACTTGATAGCAAAAATAGAATTACACGATATCACAGACATAGATGACATAATGTGAAAATTTAAAATGTTTGAAGAAAAAAGATGTTCAAGAAGACAGTGGATTCAGTTCATACGATAAAATATTTTTACAAGAACAAGCACTGCAAACACAAGAAAAATTCAGAAGAAATCATGTTGTATTAAAGAAAAGAAAATCCGAAGTTTTTCTAAGAATAATATGCAATATAAATTTTTTTTTTTAATTTTACTTTGACTAAAACAAAATATTGTAAATTAACTTTCTTCCAGAATAAATAAAAGCATACACAAAAGCATGTTACAAACATATTTAACCTCCTACGTATAACTACCTCAATTTTCAAATACGAAAGCCTTAAGGCAAAAAACGCAAAAGTCTCAAATGGTACGTGGGTGCACGCTCCCATATAAACAAATGCGCGTGTGCTTTTAACAAAATATTATATTATTACTTTTCTTTGATAAATAAAAACCATAAAAAAGTTTTTTAATTTGGATAAATAAATTAATTTTAAAGTAGAAAGTCTTGAGAAACAGTAATTTCAAAAGACATAAAACCATAATTACAACGAAGGTATTTTATGAACAACACTACTTATTTCAGAAAGAAAAAAAATATTTAAAACTTAGCCTATACATCTTTGTTGTTAAAAAAATTTTAAATAAAAGAATAATTCCATCCATAATTTTTGATAATTTTGTTCAAGGAATATGTAAACAGCTATAAAAACTATCAGTGGTTAAAACAAGCAAAAAAGAAAACAAAAGTTCAGATTTTCTTTGGGAAGTTTAGAATATAAAATTAAAATAGCTCTGCGTCACTTGAAAAAAAAGTGTGAAAGAACTACAAGTAGTTAACGGAAATAATATAATGGGATACCAGTGAAAAATAAATGAATTTCAGTTGAATAAAGATGGGTCACTACATTAGAAGAACTCACAACCCCTTCAAGTAAAAATTAGTCTGGAGACTAGACATGATCAGATATTATAATAATGTTGTTGTTGTATAGGTCATCAGCTGAAAGGCTGGTTTGAATATGTAGAGGTTTTACTAAAACGAGGAAATGAGGTGGTTTACCTTGCCTTCCTCACTGAATGGAAAAGTACGCTTATCAACATACCAGGCCCTCTGAAAAGCACATATTTTCCACTCTGCAAATGACGTCTTCACTTCATTCACCACAGGGTCTGGCTGTATAATGAAATTCATTACTTTCAGGAGAGACAACTCTGATTAGTATCTTTTACACCTCTACCTCTTCTGCTCTTAAATAATTCAATCATTTAATTGGCTGACCATGTAATAAGAAACAGAACTATTTATTTTAACCCTGCAACGAACAGATTTAGTGTAAACAATTTGACACTCCACCTGTCTTTTATGGGCAGATTATAATAATACTGTGATCAAATCTGCGTACCTATAAGCGAATGAATGCCGTGAACTGACTAAGAAGTCTGGCCTGACAGAAACGAAGAAATTCGAGAAAAAGATTTTCCGTAAAATTATGAATTTAGAGATAGTAATTACAAGTTACGAAAAAGATAGTTCAGAGAACAACGAACGATTAACGATGATGATGATGATAATGAAAAACGGACACTGAAATTTTACGGACACTTTTGTAAACCGGATGACAAACAGTTGACAAAACAATTTTTTTACTACCAAGCAATAAATCTACGGTGTCGGATAAATGGTTTAAAGAAGTCGAGAAAATACTGGAAAAATTGGAATAAACCAAGAAAACATACATCGAACCAAGTTCTCACCAATAACTACTTCAAAGGGTTCCACGAAGAAGTTAAAATATAAAGATAAAAGTTAAGTTACTGCTGACCGCATTGATGTAGTTGGTAACGTGCTCGTCTCTCATCATGTGGTCTTGGGTTCGGATCCCACTCATGCACAGCATATTTTCATACGTTACAAAAAAAACATTTCATCCTTCACAGTTACAACCCAACGTCGTCGCTAATGACCGCTGTAGTTGATGCGACGTTAAATAAACAAAGAAAAAAAAGTTACGTTACTTTACGTATTCTAAATTGAGTGATAGCACTTTGATAATATTGAATATAAATTATTGAAAAACACTTTGAAAATTTTTTGTTAACAACTGTTGAATTACATCTAAAGACTCTAATATCGACAAAAAGCAGCGGGTCTAACCAAAGTGTTACGTGCATCACAGGTGTACTTTGGTACATACCAAACAGAACGTTAGGCTACATAAAGAACTAAACATTGTGACAATTAAAGAAGAAATTTCCAAATACGGTATTCGATTCACAGATGATTACAATCACACTCCAACTGCCTTCCACAAATTTACGAGAAAACTGAGAAACAACGGGACGATTAAAGTGCAAATATCCACGTGACTTGTCTTAGACAAATGATCATTCATCACTCTAAACTTACATGTAAATTTAAAATAACATTTAGTACAGGAGTTATTCTAAAAACAATTAATTAAAGCTTGTAGATTGAGTGTGCAAATAAAAAAAACAAACAATTAAATTCACTGCATTTAGAGTAGAAATAGGCCACCTCCGTGGCCCAGTGGTTAGCGTTGTACGCTGCAAAGCGGAGGTCTTGGGTTTGGTTCCCGGCTAAGGTTGGGCAAATTATTACACGATTCTACCGTTCCTTTACCCAAAGTATTCGATAATGACCAAGATGTTAAAGCGACTTGCGATTTGAAATCGAAAACAACAAGAAATTCACCTGTAAAATTTTTATATACCATTTCATAAAATAGTTTAGAAATAAATTTTACTGAACAATTTTTTAACTACACATAAATTTTTATAGGTTGAAAATAAAATTAAAGAAATTTAACTCAGGTAAGAACGGTATGGCATTTAATCATGGTAATTTAAGTTAAACGGAAGAAGAGAATGTTTTATTTGAATTTAACGGTTTTAACGATCCATTGTTTAAATGTTACAAATTTGACCGAATAGCGTATTACGGCATTGAGTTAACTCTTATGGGAAGATTATACTAGCCTATATGCATGACGGCGTATCCATTCGTTTTAAAACAATAAGGGGTACGCTATTCATCATCTTTTTACTGGAACGTAAAAAGAAATACAGTATTTAGTAAGCATTGTTCTCTTGAATGTAATGAAATCATAGAACATTTCAATTGGTAATACTGAATGTATAGATGTACTTCAATTTAAGCATGGTATATTATGAAATATACAATTTAAAAATAAAAAAAAGTATAATTGGTAATACATTATGGAAAAACAAATAACCGTTTACAAGAAACCATAGTAAATCATATGGTGTGAAATACTCACACGACTTTCCCATCCCAATGTAAATAATAATTATGCCCTTACCTATTTTAAAATAGTGTTGTTTAGGTCATCAGCCGAAAGGCTGGTTTGAACCTGTAGAGGTTTTACTAAGTAAAACGAGGAGTGAGGTGGTTTCCCTTTGCCTTCCTCACTGAGTGGAAAAGTACATTTATCAGCATGCCGAGCCCTCTGAAAAGCACATATTTTCCACTCTGTAAATGACACCTTCACTTCATTCACCACAGGGTCTGGCTGTATAATGAAATTCATTACGTTCAGAGGAGATAACTCTGATTAGTGTCTTTTACACCTCTACCTCTTCTGTTCTTATGACTACAAATTGTAAATTGATAAACATAACCTAATTTTAATCATTAATGAATGACACAAAATGAAAATCAACCTCTGTAATATTATACTTAAAAATACACTGATTTTGATGAGCAAGTACAGATAATCACTATTTGATGCTAAACTAAACATACTACATAACATACTGGTATAATAGGCCATAGCAAAAAATGTTTGAAATAAAAGTTATAGGTTTTTAAAGTTTAAAATTTTTATTATAGATTTTTACTATAGTCTTAGAATGCATATTAAGACCGAAAAGGCCACCACAAGAATTTCAGCAGACATGCCGCTTAACCTATCTTGTAGAGCATAAAATATTTGGTAAATGAGATGATTTTGAAAAAAAATTAAAGGAGCCGTTTTCAGAAAATTGAAACCATTTATATAAACTACTTCATTCGGTCGACCGATTTTGATTAAAATGTTCGTGTCAGGTTCCATCGTGGTACCTAATTTAAGTTCCAAGTTTCAACTTTATTTTATACTTCGTTCTTCAGATTTTGTTCACACATAGACCAATCGCTGAAAACATGTTTTTTTTGAGTTCAGGAAACTTGAAAACGTGCAAATGCGGTGAAAACTAGATTTAAAAAAATTTAAATGAAAACAATAGTCTACTGTACTTCCTAATAATATGTTCGTAGGGCCTATATGGCAAACGAAAGCACAACCTATGAACAGAATAATTTAAGCTTTAACGGCAATATGTCGAGAGCTAATTCTATACATAGGTAATAATTATAAATATTTTTGTACAAGTTGGTCCGGAAACGCTTTTCTATGTACAAAAGATTTTTGCCAGAATTCAGTTACCGTGGTGAAATGAGGCATCTGGAATTTTAAGATTTCAAAGACGAGACAAACTTGTTGGCATCTTATGGTTTTTAACTTGAAAAATTTAATAAATAAGTCCAAAAATTGTCCATCTCATAGTTTAAAAGATATCTGATATAAAACACAATTTAATTTTGTTGTGCTGTGAACGGTACATTTTCTTTAAATGTATGATCACTAGAAGTTACCTTTCCATAATTGCTAAGTTTTTAACTATACCTATATATTGTTCTGTAGAAAACAGATTAGAGAAAAATCTGTTTAAAATGTTCTTTTGGTAATAGTTTACCAACAAAACCATCAATGTGGTATTTTAAAAGTTATTGCGTAAAATTTAAATATTTTCAGCTTCTATTAACTAAGTTAAATTTTGTACAATAAGTAAAACATTTTTGACGTATTTATATTTTTCTGTTATTTGTTCATGAGTTCGTATGAATATAAATATGAGAACAAGTAAAACGAATTAGTATTATTTGTGTTTAGACATTCTAAATAAATAGAACCAGTTTATTTAAACTGATTCAAAAATATTCGGTTACAGTCGGTGATTTTAAAGAGTTACAAAGAAAACTTATAGTGGTAGTACGGCTAGAATTGTATTGTTAAAAATAAATGATTCGTGGTTCAAATGCAACAACAGTGAGTAGCGTTGAGCCATTGGTTCCGCATTGTGCATGTACATTAAGCCTACAAGAATATTCGTCGTCAACGGCGCGCTTTGAAATTTAAAAGTGGGCGCCTTGCCAGTCGTCCAGTTGAATGTAGCACAGCTGTTGATACTCTGTGAGTGGTTACTGCTGCTGGTACAGCAACTCTATCGGGCCTGGGACCTTCAGTTCTGGGGCAACAGGTTCTTCGGTCAACCTAAGCCTACCATAAAACAGCATAATCCCGGTTACAAGCACGTGGAACAAGTGGTTTCTCGAACAATCGAAAATTTATTACACACACTCATTTAACTTTTTGTTCATTTAAAGATGAAACATTAATCTAGAAATGTACGCTTCTTAATAAAAATATTAACAAAATTTACAGCCAAAATTTTTCTAACTAGAATTTCGTTAAATGTTAAATAAATTTTCAGGTTATTTAATTATTAAATAATATTTTTCTTATCCAATCAAAAAATTACAATCTGTTCATTTATACACGAACAAGACAGTAAGTAATAAAGTTTACATTGAATAAAACATAATATTATTATACATTATTAATAAATGTTACAGAGATAACTTCTTTTCTTAGTTTGTTTTAGACTTATTCGACATAGTTTTATTTTAACTAAAATAATGAAATTTGAAATTATTGTATTTAATACATTGCACAAACATAAAAAATAATATAGAATTTTTGGCTTTCTTAAAATCTAAGTAGTTTGTATTCTAGTAACAATGGTGTTTTAAAATACCTCATATCTTAAAATTTCAGTTCTGGCAGTTATAATTTACGTAAAATTTCTTTTATTAATTTAATTGGGCCTACTATCCATAAATCAATTTTTCTTCCAACTTCGGTACAGTTAAGCTTGTTCGCTAGTATTTGACCTACATACTGATTATGGTAGAAAAGAAAGTATTAACTTACTAGAAAAGTTCTGATCAAATGTGTCTAGAAAAACTTAGGCAATATTAAAGAACTTCTCCATATATATAAGATTTTTTTTCTTTAGTTTAATGTCCGGCTGTTCTCCAATTACTGCTAATGCAGACGGTGAAGGATGAAATGATTTTTTGAAACGTATGAAAATATGCCGTGCCTGAATGGGATTCAGACCGCATGATGAGAGGCGAGCACTTACCAACTACGCCAATCAGGCCGGCTCCTCATCCATATATTAAAGGTATTTATTAATTTTACATCGTTTTAGTATTCTTAAGGATGTTGTATGTTGTTTAGGTCATCAAAGGTTGGTTTAAAACTCTAGACTCTGGAGGTTTTACTAAACAAAAGTAAGTGTGAGATGGTTTACGATTGCCTTCCTAACAGAGTTGAAAAGTATGCTTTTCAGCATGCCAAACGCTCTGAAAATCATTTTCCACCCTACAAATGACACCTTCACTTCATTCATCACAAGATTTGGCTGTATAATGAAATACATTACTTTCAGGAGAAATAACTCTGACTAATATCTTTACACCTCAACTTCTGTTCGTAAATAATTTAGTAATTTAATTGACTGACATAGTGATAAGAAACAAAACTATTTTTTGTAACCATTTAGTAACAGATTGAGTGCAAATAATTTAACACTCCCCCTATCTGTCATGGGTAAGTTGTTAAAAATATAAACTACAAAATTACGAAAAATAAAATTTTCAGATTGAGTACAATAGTTCTCTTTCTTTTTCATCTATAGGTGAGAACTGGCCTACTTTTTAATTTTCCGACAAAACAGGTTATTTAGTCATGAAGTTTATTACGTTTTGTACAATAATAAATATTATTAGGGTACGTTACATACAGCTTGTCTGTATTATTATACTCCAGAACGATTTTACATTCTGTTTAAATGTACAAAAATGAAATTTATGTGCTTGTTAAACTGTCCGTGACAAACTACCACAATTTCAGTTAAAATCGTTTCATATCATGTTAAATATACCTTGGTATATTTTGAAGGTAACCCTGGCTATAAAAGACTTTCATTTATGACATTGAGTGGGTTAATGATGCTTTCATTCACTCATGCTAGAATATTTAAATTTATTTTTTCTGGTGACCAAAAAAAATTTGTAAGAAAATTACCTTTTCAAGAGATCTTAAAATCATTATTTTTGAAATTCGGTATGAAGGTGTAAAATAGCAGTCTATGATTCACAATATCGTTGATCGAAGGTCAAGTTTAGAAAACAATTTGTTGAAGAATTTTAAATAAATAATTAAATAATCATAATAATAAATCATCAGAATAAATAATTTCCAATTATTATCCAAATATTCTAAATCAAAAATTAAATATATTAAACTAAATTTTAAGAAGAAAGTATCAGAAACATAAATAATTATTTCAGAAGTCAAAGATTCAAATTTTTAGAAATGGATCATAAAGCAAAAGAAGCTATAATTTTGAATAAATAATTTGAACAGATTAACAAATAATAAAAAGGAAATTAAAAGAACATCAAGATACGATTGAATTATAAAACAAAATAAACAACTTAATGATTTTTAAGACAAACAGATAAAATTCTAAGAGAATCTAATAGATCCTATAAAAACTAATTGCAACAATGGTAAAGTCTCCCAATCGATCCCGGTCAATGGAAGAAGGCAAATGGTACAGCTGAGACTTCAGAAAATTATAAAAGAATCGTAACTATTAATTATTATTTCATACTTTTTGAGCTCAATAGAATAAAAAGTAAAATTCAATTTAACATTTGATGTTATTTATTAATTTAGCATGTATTTAGAGTTGTAGAATAGAAGTGTCATCAATAAAAAGAAAAATAATTCAACATAAGTAATTTTTGTACATTCAATTTTTATTTTATTTTCAATCGTTTCATTAAATTTCAATTTATTTTTATCAATTTCAATTATTTTTCGTTTTCTTTATTTACTTTAAATTACTTTACATTACAAAGGGTGTTTCATTGAGTTTAGATGTGAAAATTTAAACTGATACGTAAATTTTTTACAAATATTTAAACTCTTAAAATGACTAACAAAATAGTCTCCGTGGTTCATTCATTAGCGTAATAAGTTATTCCGAAGGTTCTGGTTTCAATTTTTTCTGGAAATAACGAAGGTAATATTATCATAATCCTAAACAATATTTTTTAAATATAGAGTATATGCTTATAATTTTGATAGATCATAATGAAATTATAACTTTAAGTTGTTAATAAAAAACTTGAAAAAAATTTAATTTCAAACGAATAAACAAATATTATAGATTGTGGTAACAAATTGATTCAATAAGGAAAACTTAAATAAGTATCTCATACATATTTTGGTCCACATAATTTAAACGGAATAACAAGTTTCCTTACTCAAGTAATGTAATTCAAAAATGTAGTCTTATGGTTCAAATCCATAAAACTGTTTGAAATTACTTAATTTGTAAACAAATATAGAATATTTTTATTTATTTTTACATATTTGGCCCTTATTTTATTAACTTTCTTTTCGTTATAAGGAAGTCGATTAATGTAAGTAGGCTTGTCAAATAGTAAATATAGTAAAAATAGTCAGTCAAATAGTAAAAATAGAAAACATGCTGTGTGTAGATTTACCCATACATAAAATTTACTACCATAATTTATCTGAATATGTTTTAATTTCAAATCGAAAACTACATAGAAATATAAAGCATATTAAATTTTACTTTCTTTTTACAATTTTTTATAATCCTTACGGTGTTTAGAAATTCGTAAGATTTTTGAATATACATTTAATAAATTTTTCTTGAATAAATTTTTAAAGAATAAATCGATTGATTCATTTCTCAAAGATTTAATAAACTTTTTTTATTTACACAGCCAATGTACAAGTTGTAATCTCTCTAGCACTTTTATCGTCTTTATCTTTCTGCATTGTGTAGTAAATTTAAGGCAAGATAGTTGAAGCGCGATTATAAGCTACAAATCTATTTTAATGGGTAAATGAATCATTTAAAAACATGCTGATTCTTGGTATTTGTAAATTAGAAAGTAAGGAATTGACATATGGCAACCACAAGTAAAGTAAAATCAGTTTTATATTATGAGTTGTAAATTAAGGAAGGCATTTAGATTAGAAATTATCCGAATTACAAAGAGATCATAAACCATCAAGGAAATCACTAAATGTGGGAAAGGTTTTTTAAAGTTATTTATTTTTAATTTTGTTTTTAAGGTGTTTATGATAAATTTTCAGTTTTTTTGTACGTTTTAAAGTTTTCATACCTAACTTTATAAACAAATTACGACCATAAATGATAAACAACTTAAATATTATGACTTTACTGAAGGAATTTTGGTTTTAACTCGACTTATAAAAAACCTCAACATTTCTTGCCACATCTTCGAACTTGCCACATTTACCCGGTAAACGTCCACAAATATTTCATAGAAAATGGAATAGAAACATCTTGCAATTAATTAAAAAATTACCCGTTGGAGTCTTACTACTTACTCTCGGTTTCATAATCATAGACACCCGAGTTTGAACCCTTCCATCTCCAAAAACTATGAGTTGGATTTCAATATACTTTAAATCAAAATTTAGCTCATTTCATTTTGCGTTGACCCTTGATAACAATATATTTTTAATGTTATTTAAAAATTACCATATCCATGTTGCTGGTTTGTGTTCGTGAGTGACATCCTGTCGGACTTTCTACCTTAATTGACAGACTGCATTGTCAATTCAGATTCAAGCAAAATGTATAGTAGCACCCCCCGCGGCTTTAATATGCATTTTAGCGCAAAAATTTATAAATAAAAAATTTAGAGAATTTAAAATCCTACAACGTTTATTTGAAACATTTTTATATAACGCTTAGTTTAGCGGTAATTAGCAATTTTCTGTTTTTTCTCAAGAAAACGTGTGAAAAATCGATTTTTTAAGATTTCGGCCTTAGTATGCAATTTATGACAAAAGTGTATATGCTTAAATTTATAGGAAATTAAAAGATCTACAACCTTTATTTTTAGCATTTTTCTCCACAGAGCCTAGTTTAGCGTAAAAGAGTGATTTTTCGTATTTTGAAGCCAAACTGAGGTCGATATTTATTTTGCGTCCATCACTCATGATTAAAATAAGGTTATGTTTTTGAGGTTAGTTTTTTGTTTATTTCTAATGTTTTATTACTAATATTAGGTTATATTGGTCATTATTTGCATTGGCAAGAGAAAGTTGTGTGAGTGTTTCACACCAGATTATTTTAAAGCAATAAGTACAATTTTGTTCAGTACTACGTCAATACGGATCTTAATAAAAATTTATGACCAACTCACATTCTAATTTCAAACTATTCTACAATCGGTAATCTAATTTTAATTCAGTTATTTGTGATAAACTTATAAGGTTTTATTTCCTAGTAAGCCTGAAATAACATTCTTTTGAATTAAATTTCTAACCTATTGTATTTCAGATCATTTCAAATCATTAATTATTACATTTCAAGTATAAAAATAATAACAATTAATCATTGTCTTACCAATTAATATAAACTATTCTTATTATAATATTTTTAAATAGGTAGAATGTAAAAGAAATTGTACAATAATTTACATGAATGTATTCCATATGGTATTTATCATCAGCTGGCAGTGAAAGCATTTTATCTAATAGAGAAACTTACTAAAATACATCTACCAGGTACAGTTCACTTTGTAAAACATTACGGAAGGAAGCATTTGCACTGATACATTGAAAGTGCCAAGTTAACTAATGAAACGCATCTGTGAATGTCTATTCATAACCTTATTTGGTATTAGAGATTTTCGTTTTGTCTTTAATAATATTGTTAACTCTAACTATAAGACGTTGAATTTTTTAGCAATTTCAAATTCCACTTTCAGATATTATATCATAAAATGCATCTCCATTATTATGTTGCAGAATTTCTACGTCACGTTTTTTTATCTGCTATTATTTTCAACTTTGGATAGTATTTAAATAAGGCAAGCGATTTCTACTTTTTATGTCTTTACCTTCATCTCAGGTTCATTGCTTGGGCTGCTAAATTGGTTCTGAAAGATAGTTTGATGTTGAAAAAATAAAACACCGTTTTCAGAGATTATGAGGGTGATTGCAAATACACTAAGCAACAGGACCCACAAACATTCTTTGATGAAAATTTTTAACGTAATCGAAGTTTCGAATCTCTTATATATCAGCAAAACTTAAGCTCTTAGAGAAAGAAGTGAATAGATATTAAAAGATTTGGAGGTGCGTTTTCTATGCAGAGTCAAAAGTGTTGTACGAGGGAGGACTGAATTTAAAGTTGTGACGTATTTAAATTGTTGCAGATTAAAGTACAACTAAGAGAATAGTTACTACCCCTATTAATGGATGAATTATCTTTAAAGAAAAAAAGGGACATAAATTTCAAAGCAGGTTATGAGATACAAGCTTGGTGGATAAAGAAGTTTGGAAAGATTTTTACAATACTGGGAGCAATTCATTTTATTTACAGCTCTCAAATTAAAAAGGAAGTATTTTGATTCCGGGACAGGCTGAAAGGTCTGTGCCTTAAAGATTTGAAGAAGAAGAAGGAAAAGATGGAAAAGATAAAGTAGAAAAAAGAAAAAAAGAAGGAGGAGGAGAAGGAGAAGGAAAAGAATAAGAATAAAAAATAAATAAAAGAAGCAAAATAAGAAGAACATGGAGAAGATTAAGAAGAAGGAGAAGCAGTAGGAGGAGGAGAAGAAGGAGAAACAGGGGAAAAAATGAAGAAGAAGCGAGAGAAGTAAGACGAGGAGGAGAAGAAAAAGAAGAAGAAGAAGTAGTAGAAGGACAAGGAGAGTGAGAAGTAGAAGATAGAGAAGATAAAAAATATGAAAGGGAAGGCGAAGAAGATGAAGACAAGGAAGAAGAAGGAGAAGAAAAAGGAGGGAGGAAGAAGAAGAAGAAGAAGAAGAAGAAGAAGAAGAAGAAGAAGAAGAAGAAGAAGAAGAAGAAGAAGAAGAAGAAGAAGAGAAAAAACTTTCTTTTAACTTATCAGAAAATTTGGATTAATTTTCTTTAAGAATCATAATGCTAATTTATGTTTTATAGCTCAAAATTATTAGAAGAAAGCTCTAAGGTTTCAATTATATTATTGATGTTTCATGGTAGTAGGTAATTTATTGTAAAAATACTACTAATAACACTAATAAGTTGAAACTAAACGTTTACGCCCATGGCATTCGATGCAAAATAAAATAAAAAAATTAATTAAAATTTTAGTTAAAACTTATCAGAAAGCAATAGACAAACTTGAATACCAATTAACGTCACAGATTTACAACATGTTATTATAAAATAACATGACATCGAAACTTAACTTTTTCAAGATTTTAATGTTTGGTGGCTTGCCACTTTTGAATCCATTACTTCAAAATTGGTTTGAGAATAGTTCGTAAGTTAGTAGTTTATGCTTAAATTCAGTGTTGATCGTTTACCTAGTATCTAACAAAACTGGATAAGTTTAGTGTTATAATAAAAACACATCTTGGACATTATTGTCACCTCATTGTTATCTCGAGAATGTTCTAAGGATTAATTTTTGTCGGAACAAAAAATATTATTTTATTTTTTGGTTTCCTTTCAACCGGGATGTTTTCCAAGAGAATAACAATTGCTTGAAAGGATATTAAATATAGATTCCTAAACGGTAAATTTAATCGGTTTTTGAATTTAAAAATTTCATATGTTTTGGAAGAAAATAGGTCATAAGAAAAATTAAGGTCATGGTTTCCTGTTGCTATCTTTATCTCATGTAAGTCAAGCTCTTGGATCTCTCTTTCAAGAAACTGACACAACCAGTATGCCATGTAAAAGTAAACTATTTAAAATGGTAATAATTTATTTAATCATAAATAAATAATAGAATTCTTCATGAGGAATTGATCTAAATGATCTACTTATAAAATGTTGCCTTGTATGATAAATCATAAAATATTTAAAATAGTTTTAAGTAAAAATGCTAATGTAGAATTACAATAATTCTCTTTTAGATTAATGACTTCAGGCAATTGTTATCCCAAAATCATATTATAAAGTTTAAAAAGAAATTTTTAGTTTAGCTTATTCGCCTACGCAAGATTTTTAAGAAAGGCTGTTAAAAATTAAATTGCATTTTATCTAATGAAAGTTATTATTAACTAAAATACAATTAAACATGCAGTAATTAAAAATATTTCCTAACATATCACAAATCACACTTTCTCTGATTAACATTCGACATGAAAGTTGATAGCTAAACATGCATTCCTAAAAAACTTTATTAATTTTTAATCTTTACATCATGTTTATTTATTTATGCATTTAATATTTATAAAAACATTTAATTACAAATTTTATATTTGTTTGCTACTTTATGCTTAGGCATTATAACGATAAATGGACGGGTGAGGTTATAAAAGCATTTGTACATTTCTTCCATATGAAGTGTATATGACCTAAAGTAACTACATCTACTATTCGTTCGTGAAAGCTGTTTTTTTAACTCAGTATGGAAAGTTAATACATAAGCCTAGGCCATGTTCAAATCAAATAGTCAACTTGTTTCTTCCTGATAAAAATACCAACTAAGTATTACTTATTGCTTATATATATCTCGTACTTAATTCTTCCGGTGTATTTAATGTTATTTCAAAAGTTGTAAATGAATTTGGTATCAAAAAATTGTCTTTAACTTTTATTTTAGTGTGCACGTTAATATTTTTATTAATTTATTCATCAAGAAAAAAATCAAAAATAAGTTTTATAAATAATTTTCCAACTCTCACGATAGTCATAGTCCCGCCGGTGTGCGGGATGGAGTTTCACTCAAAACCTACATTGTAATAGTGTTCACCTAAAACTAAAAATTATGTTGTTTACGTCATCAGCCGAAAGGCTGGTTTGAACCTGTAGAGATTTTATTTACTAAGTAAAACGAGGAGTGAGGTGGTTTACTATTACCTTCCTCACTGAGTGGAAAAGTACGCTTTTCTGCGTACCGGGCCCTCTGACAAGTTCATATTTTTCACTCTGCAAATGACATCTTCATTTCATTCACCACAGGGTCTGGCTGTATAATGAAATTCATTATTTTGAGAGGAAATAACTCTGATAAATGCCATTTACACCACTGCCTCTTCTGTTCTTAAATGATTCAGCCATTTAATTGACTGTCCATGTGATAAGAAACAGAACTATTTATTTCAGAACTAATCAGAACTAATTATTTATTAGAGGCTTTACGAAGTAAAATGAGGAGTGAGATGGTTTACCATTGTGACTTTCTCAATGAGTTGAAAAATATGCTTATCAGCATTCTAGGCCCTCTGAAAAGTATCTACATTTCACCCTGCAAATTACACCTTCACTGCTTTACCACTTCTGGCTTTACTACAATGGAATCAATCTCAAAGGAGATAACTCTAATGTCTTTTACACCTCTACCTTTTCTGTTTTCAAATGCTTCAGTCATATAATTTTCTCATCATTTGATACGAAACAGAACTATTTTTAGTAGCCCTGGAACTAGCAGATTGAATGCAAATAATTAAATTATAAATACGTGTTAAATTTTAGCACTTCACCTGCCTGTTATGGGCAAAACGTAAAAACTTACATAGTTTAAATAAAAAAGAAATCATGATGTTTTAATGTAGTAGAGGATGAAATATTATTTTAGCGATATAATTTAATCGCATTTCTTTAACGAATATTCTTACTGATAGATATATTGTAAATAAACTAACCAAATCAGAAAAATTATAATCTCTGTTCTTTTATACAAAACAAAGTAAAAACATTATTATACGGGTCAAAATTTTGAAAGTGTCACTTTTTGCAGGCTGATTTGTCCCGAAGCAAAATTTTGAGATTTTTTTTTTGATTTTTTTGTAAGTAATCCATTCGTTGTATTATAAAAAACTTGTTTTTAAGAGGAACCGTCAAAAATATTCAATAAGTAAATTTTAATGATTTGTTGAAATATTTTATAAGCCACGGTACTGACCTACTATCCACGGTACTGACTTTCACACGGTATTGATTGAAATCCATTGTATTTACATTGCCACAATAATGACAATATTTTCAATTTATCAAGTACTTCATTCATCTTCACCCAACAGAACCATAAAGGACGTTTCAACAAAACAAAAAACAAAAATTTTGTAAAAATCGTATAATAATATTCTAAAACGAAACAAACTGTTAAAAACTTAAGAACTAATCCTGATTTTTAATCTAACTAATAACTAATTTCGATTTTTAATTTGTTCTTTCTTTAATAATTATTTTCACTTAAACTGATGCCAAAAAATTGAAATGTTTTTAAATAATCGCGTAAAAAACTCATGCTTTCATTTTCACATAACAATTTTCTCATGTGCACTTTTGGGCGTAGAGTTCACTTACAGGTAGGTCTACTTGAGCAGGGATGAAGTTACTTGATCAGGGTTACTTTGCTCTTGAAATGCTCAATGAAAATCGGTAAAAAGTTTTCTTACCTTGGAAAAATAGTTTCGGTTACGGAAGTATCTGAAGAATTTGTGTTTTCTTTATAAAAAATTCCTTTTCTCTGTAAGAAGAGAAGTCATCTGCTGTAAATAGATCAGTTGTCAACACTTTTTTAGATATATCACTTTCACATCATCTACATTGACTGGTCTAACAATAGCAATGCGTAGGCACTTTCCTGGATGTTTTGAACCTACTTCTTCTTTTGCAATCACAAGACTGTACGACCCAGCAGTAAGTAAAGATACTTCATGATTTTCCAATTTTTAACGTGCTTTTTGTTCCACAACTTCTTCACTGTCACTAAACACATCGCTAAATTGTAATCTTCTACTTCCATCAGAAGTACTGGGTAATGGCCCAAGTTCCTCATATTTGGAAATATTTGAATCATTTTCTTCAATGAAAGCAATTTTACCTAGACCACAGTGGGAACATTTATCGTTGTACTCTGAGTCAGAACAAGACATACTCCGAAACCATATTGTATGAATTCCTGATCTTACTAGCAAATGGTGTACTTTTAAAGTTCCTTTAAATGGTAAATCCTTACCCTTTTGAATTTCATCGTCAAATTTTGCAATGTCCTCTTTTGGAATTAGTTATCTGTCAGTTAAACTGTAACAGCTTCCTCAAACAACAGTCTTCTAACCACTTTTGAATTACTTTTCTGAAACTCGGGCGTTATCTTCGAAATTTTTTACCCTAGTCCTTGGCGTTGCGGTTTCATCATTTCCCTCTGTATTTTTTGTTTTTTTTCTGACGCTGACAACGTTTCTTGTATTTTTGTAATTGTTTTTAACAATTTATTTTATTTTCTTAAGGCTTGTTTTTCTTTATACCGCTTAATTCTATTTCTGTTACGACGTCTTCTGTCTGATACATGTTGAAGGTTTTCAGGTTGTTCATTGGAAATTGGAGAACTACTATCTTTTAATAATTTCTTCTCCCATTCCACATTCTTCCTCCTTAATCAAGACCAACTTTTTTGTTCCGTCCATTTTTTTCTAACTTTACGCTGCGTATTTCTACGTTACCAACAGATTAACGTTTTTTTGTAGTTTTTGTTTTAAATATTTTTCATAATCCTTCCTCTTCTGTTATTGTTTTTAGCAGGGTCATCCCTAACCTTCTTCCTCCTCTATCTTTCTTGCTCCCTCTTCTTACTTAATTTTTCCTCATCGCAAACCTTCTTCTTCTTTGCCATGTTTGAAGTTACCTCGAATAGAATAATAAACTGAAAATTTCTTTTATTTCCTGTTTCAGTGGTTCCCAAACTATATGCTTAACATATAGTCCTTGAGTTAGAATGACATGCCACTTGTATTACTTGAAACCATATTATGGTACACAACAAAATGGGAATATTTAAATTTAGGCTGCTACTTACAGTATAATTAATACGTTCATAAAAATTTTTATTAATACAACAACTGCTACTGGTTTATTATATCTCAATATTGTCATTTTTAAATCTCTGTAAAATAGGAAAAATTCATTTGTGTGAAGGAAAAATTACGTTTAGTTAAAAAAAAAATTTTACTGACTGAATTCTAATTTAAAAAAATTCAAAATGAGGTACGCTATATCTCAACGAATTGATCATACCCTAATATATTTTATAAAACTACAAAATTTCATGAAAATAGTTAGAACCGTTTTAAATATTAAAAATGCGACAACTAAAGTTCTATTTATATTTTGTTAATATTATATTTGTTAATATAGATTACTAGGGCACAGAACAGAAACATTGTACAAAGTATAATAAAAATTTTACTTCAGCGACAGTACTTTTGACCCAAACAACATTATGTCCGTACCGTGGCTTAATTTTCAGTACCGTGGCATGTAATTTCCGTGGTACTGACACCCACGATACTGACATTTTTCAGGTTATGTTGTAATTTCGGCTCTCAATGTTAAAACAAACAATTAGAAAGTGAACTACAGATCAATATTCTTATAATACTAAATACAATCAAAGTAATATAAATTTAACATAACCGACAGCAAAGTTATATGGTACACGGTACTGCCGATACCAAAGGTTTTTTACGTACTTCGAACATAAAATCGCTAAAAATATCAATATAAACACGAACTCTATTTTAACAAAATGGCTAACTGAACTCCGACAATAAAATAGGCGAGAGTCATTGTACGAAACGGTCCACCGGTTGATCGATAAGCGCACAATTCAAATTTTTCATTACCCCACGGTACGGACTGAATAACTCCTGGGACATAGTTTGAAAAGCAAAAAATCAAATATCTTAGTATTAATCTTAATTTTTTTATAATATAAAAATGTAATAAGTAGTAAGGAATGTAGATATAAATTAACAAGTGAAAAATTAATTTAGGTAAATAAAAATTGTTGATATGAAAGTGCCAATCCCGGTATCGGGACAGCCACGGTACTGACGTTCCATTCATATTTTGCAAGATTTTTCTTATTAAACTTTTTTATTTTACTGGAGGTTAAAATTATAAAGACAACAAAATATGATGTTTGATTACCGCAGAGGAAAGCTACATATTTCTTGTAATTGTTGTTGTTATACCTACGGGACATCAAAAGTGACACTTTCAAAATTTTGACCCATACATTAATAACGAATGTTACAGATCACTATATAACAAATATTTTTTAGTATTATCGTTAATTTTAAATAACATTAATTTTAAAATAATTAAAATAACATTTCTTTAAATGTGTAACGTACAGGCATATGCTTCAGTCATGTGATGTACATTTCCACAAAAAATGCTTAATTAATTTAAAATCATCAATCAGGGTAAATCATCAATAAAAATAAAAGATGATTATAAAAATCCCGAAATCTTGTAAAACATTTTATATGTTCCTCATTTCATCTTATTAATGTTCTACTAAGTTAGTACGTTCCGTAAAATCCTGTAATAATTTTCTCTCGCTGAGTTGAGCTTTGTATCGTTATAGATAGAATATAATTATTTACTTTATATGCATCATGGTATCCTAACAGAACTTAAATCTTTTTTCTAAAACTTTCTATAATCTCAAGTTCGGAATTTTTAGGTGTCTCCCTGAAATATAACCCTTACGTCCATACAGGCTTCAAAATTTCCTTGTACAGCGCTAATTTCGATTGAGTTTCCGGTTGTGAGCATCTCCCAGTTAATTAAAACAGATTCCTCATTTTTAAGTGAAACTGTTTCTGATTCGTAAAAATGTGTTTCTTACAGGCCAATCAGCGGTCGAGATGAAGCTTCAAGTAGGCTATTTCTCATCAAGATTCGATTTTAAACCATAAATTCTGTAAAATAATTTTATTTTAATAAACCAAAATGTGAAACATTTTTTAAACGATTTTTTTGTATATCGATTGAATCAAATGTTTGTTTTCCTCATAAAGTTCTACTGTAACTAGCAACTTTTACTTTCCTTTCATAATACTCAGGCTCTTTATCTTCAATAGGAATTTTCTGGAAAATTTCTCTGCTCATCTTAACGTAGTAATCCCACTCGTACAGTCATTTATAACCATTGACAATCAACTTTTATTAATATAAACCAGCGTCAGTAGGAATAAATGTCTATCATAAATCAAACGAAGATTACAAGTTTTATTGGAAAACTCTATATAAATTATCTCATATTTTTACATCAATAGAATAAAACAATTTTAAAAATATAAGAGCGCTAAATGAAATTTTATCTGCAGTGACTGATTTCACTTATTATTTAATATGTTTTTATTGTTTGCGTTATAGAGAAATAAAAGAAAATTTCCAGGTAAGATGATGTTCCAGTTAATAGATTCAACCATGAAATCAATTACTTTTGAATAGCTAAAATTGAACTAAGAAAATCTGTTTGATCTTGATTGTTGGGTTGTTGACTGCAGTAAGTGAAATTACTGAAGTCATTTAAAATAAATAACTTCACGAAAAATAACTTTTCCGTTAATTACCTCTAATTTGTCAGATTGTTTTGGTAACCCTTCATGGCTGAAGAGCTTCGTATCAAAAGTCAAAATACGAAGTGTGGCTATTAAATAACGAGACTGACGTTATACAAAGTTTTACTTTTATTTTATACATAATCACTTATTGTCACCTTCAATATACACTCCTTCTCTATCTCTACAACGGTCCATGCGAATTTTCCATCGTTGGAAACAGTGCTGGAAGTCATCTTCTGTCAGCTCCTTCAGGACACTTGCCGCTCAAAAATGTTTAAAACGAAGCTCACAAAAATATTTGTACTGACACGTTGTACGTGATTGAAAATAACCCAGAGTTTTTGGAAGCGATAATAACATGTGATAAAACCTGGTTTTTTACTTATGATACGGAAACGAAGCTATAATACATGCACTGGAAGAGCCGAACTTCACCGAGAGCCAGAAGAGCTTGAATGAGCCAGTCAAAATTAAAGAAATGATGATTGTTTTGTTATATCCATGGGATTGTGTACCTTCACTAGATTCCTGAAGGTCAAACAATTAATCAATATTACTACCTTAACGTACTTTCTAAACTACGTCAAAGAGTAAGGAAAAAACGTCCCAAAATGTGGAAGGACAAATCATGGGTTTTCCAACAAGACAATGCGCCATCTCATTCCGCTTTATCTGTCAAGAGGTTCCTAGCCAAGTACAGCATCTCAGTGTTATCACCTTACTCCACCTTACTCATCAGATCTTGCACCATATGACTTCTACCTGTTCCCTAAAGTGAAATCTGCATTAAAAGGGACAAGATTTGAGTCTGTGGAAGCTGTAAAAGAGAAAGCGCCACGTGTCCTGAAGGAGCTGACAAAAGATGTTTCCAACAATGGAAAATTCGCATGGAGCGTTGTAGGGGTAGAGAAGAAGTGTATATTGAAGTTTTCAATAAGTGATTATGGCAAAATAAAAATAAAATTTTTTACAACGTCAGTCTCATTTTAATAGCCACATCTTGTATAGTCACTATTTTGTGTTGGCTATAAGAAAATTTGAATTTTCCTGTGGATTGTCATTTCCGGAACGGAGTACGATATATTGTAAAATGAATCAGTAGTTGAGTGCAAACATCTTATAATCAGGTAGCTGAGGTGAGGTTATTGGGAAAATATAGGGTTGTACGATGAGAGACCATTTGAGCAACGATGTTATAAAAATAATGGTGTAACACCTTTGAGCAGTTTTATTTAGCAGTAAGATGAATTGGACAGCCCATTTCATATGTATGGATGCAATTTGTTTTCCACTGCAAGCATGATAATAAAATGATCCAGTGGGAAGAAAAGATCTTGGTTGACTAAGGGAGAAATGTAGTCTGTTCGGATTGTTTATACCGGATTGTGATGATGTTGTTAACCAAAATGTATACAAAAACTGTACATACAGAAAATTACATACAATTAATAAGTAAGATTACATCGAATTAACTTATGGCATGAAATATAATTTTACTAAATTGTTATAATTAATATTTTGAGCTTTATTTATTAAAATGTCATGAGAATACACTTTGTTTTATTGATGCCTTACAAAACTGTATCTTTCATCTACTAATTTATTTTTCTATCGTGTTATCGTGTTATGCTCTTATGAACTGAACAAAAAAAATCTGATATTAACAAAATCTTTCCAGCAGATTTTATAAATTAAGACGAAAGATAACTGAACCCATCGGTTTGATTCGATTATTTTGTATAAAAATACAAAAATCCCTAATTTTTGAACATAAGCAATATGGGAAAAAATAAAAACAATACCAATCACAAATCAGATGAAATTTTTATAAAGATTTGAAAGTTTATTAAGAAAAAATGAACAGATCAAATTAGCTGATAAATCAAAAGACACTTTCAAAAAGTTAAAAAGCAAAAGATAATAGAGTTGTTATATCCAGAGAAAGGTGACCCTAAAACATGATCAGATCTTAACTATCGAAAAAAGATTAAAATTAACAAGACATTATTGGAATAAACCTTTAAAACTAACCTCAGGAAAGAAATTAAATATCAGATTCGTTTTTTTTTGTAGAACAAGAAAAGATCACATTTCTTTTATTAGATGATTAAGGAAAAAACCTAAAAAATTAGGAATTTAATTAACGATACTAAACCAGTTAGACTGTCAATAAAAAATTCATGGAATAGACTATAAGTTTATTGGATTATTTCTTTCAGATAGAAAGAATATTGAAAATGTTTCAATAATTTGAGGTTCAAAATGATAAAAAAATTCACACTAATTGACTTCTTAGGTTTTTATACTTTCTTTTTATTTTACCATATTATTGTTTGTACTCGTATTATACCTGTAACTTGTATTTTCTATCGAAAACATTTCTGTTTAAATAACCACTCAACGTAATCGGTGTATATTTTTACTTCGTTGTTTATTTAAAGAGCAATCGCTATTATAGGCTACACGTTTGCGTTCAAGAATTTTATAATTTTTTCTTAGATCTTATTGCAAACTGTACAACTACAACTTATGAGTGAATTGTTTTCGTATAAAACCATTTCAGACATTTCTGGAAGGTATTTTTCAGTCCGCATTCTCAAAATTCTTTTGCTGTAAGTTTTTCTCGTTTCTTCCGTACACTCGGTGTTTTAATTTCCTCTTCGTGAAAGCCTTTTAAATCATTAATCAGTTGTATAAATTTGGTAAGATCCATTATGTTTTCATGGTTTATTCTAGTTTTTCCCTATCACTTCTTAAATCGTTATCTGACATCTTAGGTCTAGTGTTTAGTGTCTTAAAGATCTGTTTCGTCAAACGTTAGAGTTTGTTTTAAAACTAGTGAACTTTTTCTCGTATAGGGCCAATTTTAGACCACGTGAGGTAACTTTAAATGTTTCTAAAAACAATTTGCAGCGCACATTCCCAACATTTCTTCACTGTACGTTTTTCTTCTTTCTTCTGTCCACCCCATGTTTTTGCTCTTCATGGTATCCCATAAGGTCCGTAATTAGTTTCCTGTATTTGTTTCGGTTCATTAAATTTTTCAATATCCTTTCTGACTTTTTTGAGCCTTTTATCTGACCTTAGATTTATTGTTTAGTGTCTCAAAAATTTGTTTTGTCTACCGTTTGTCGTCCATTTTATACAGGTGTAAAATTTTAGTCTACTTTTTTAATCGTCTCCATTAATTTTTTCTTTTCCTTGTATAGTTTTCGTCGTCGTCGTTTGGGTTTAAGAAATGTCACAATAATATTTTTTATTTAGCCACTGTTGAAACAATATCAAAGTTGTGGCTAATTAACATAAGTAGTAAATAAAAACTAATATAAAATAATAATTAAGGATATAATTCTAAATGCGTAAAGTTACATAATAATTCAGAATACAAGTAAGTACATAAATTTATATAACAATAAATATGGTTAAAGAACAGCATTACTTTAATGAAACGGGTATTATGAGAAATTAATTGATGTTTACTACAGCCATCTAAAGAAGCAGTAACCAGAGTGACTTCCATACAGGGATTTAGTGAGAGAAACTACCCGGCCACGCAAAGGCAATGAAAGACTTACTACAATCGTGTCTTCTAATGCTACTACGGCTGCTTACTGGTTGGTATATGTACAGGAAGCGCGTGCTAAAAGGGCGTTGTCCGCTAGCGGGACTGTCTCGCCGGGAAAAATGAGATGAACATCTCCGATGTATGTACTCTAGACTTTCTGGAAACATGTGTCGGGCTTTTGTTTAACCAGGTGATCACTTCCGCAGAAAATAAATTGTACTGTCCACATAATCTTCTAACGATTTATCAAAACATGCTTTCTTTTTTTACTTCATAAAATCTTTACTATTATTTACGGTCGTTAAATCTACAGTTTTATATGGATAACTAAATCATTAGTCATTTATTTCACAGATAATACGAGATTGATTTCCATAAGCTTTTTTTTTGCGCAGGTGTAATAAAGTGTCATAAAAAGTTAAAAAAATTATTTTTAAATACATTTGCTTAATAATAATTTTTAAGTGAACCAACATGTATCTTGTTACTTAAAAGCTATGTTGTTTAGGTCAACAGCCAAAAGGCTGGTTTGAACCTCTAGAGGTTTTACTAAGTAAAAACGAGGAGTGAGGTGATTTACTATTGCCTTCCTTACTGTGTTGAAAGAGTATGCTTATCAGCATGCTAGAACCTCCGAAAAACACCCACTTACCACCCTGCAGATAGCACCTTCACTTCATTCACTACAGGGTCTGGCTGTATAGTGAAATTCATTACTCTCAGAGGAGATAACTCTGACTAGTGTCTTTTACACTCCTACCTCTTTTGTTCTTAAATAGTTACGTCATATAAATGGCTGACTATATGATAAGAAACAGAACTATTTTTGTAGCCCTGTAACCAACAGATCGAGTGCAATTAATTTAACACTCCTCCTGCCTGGACATAATAATAATAGCTATGGATTTTTTTTTTAATCAATATTGTTCGACAATAATACATTTTGATGTTCAGCCAATGGTAACAATGGAGGCTAAAATGTCATCCTAATTATTTGACACTCAGTTTACTTCTTCTTAACCCCTTCTTCTGAAATCATCATCATTATGCGGACCAGTACGGAACAGTTCCGTGCTACTGCAGCCATACTTGTCTTGCAGATTCTTTAGCTAGGCGTCTACCAACGTTACGCTTGCCCTTTTATCATCCCTTGCAAGGTTATTGTAAGATGCAATACTTAGGACCTTTAATCATATGTCCGAAATATTGAAGTTTCTATTTACTAATGTAATTAGTATATTATTATTATTTTTATTAGTCGTAAAGCTCCCGAAGTGGAAGACGCTAAGTAAATCTGGTTCGTTTTTGGGATTTCTTGTCCTTTTTATCTCCCCACCAGTTTTTCATTCTTTATGAGAATTCAGCTTTTCTTTGTTCACTCCATTTTGTTCCGGTTCTTGGAGCTTTTGTCTCTGGTTTAACCTCTCATTCCTTAACTTTTGTTCTAAAATTGTTTCATGAGAATTTCTTCTTTGGTGATTTTGGCCAATTCTAAATCTTTTTTAACATTTTGTATCCATTCCCCCCGCCACCATTAACAAGTGATGACACATATTTTACTATTCTCTTTGTGAGTCTATTGTCAGGAAGCCTCATTATGTGGCCATAAAATTGAAGGCGTCTTTTCCTCATGTCTGTCTCTATGTTGGCATATTCTTCAATTTTAGAAGTTCTCTGTAATCTGTACCAGTTTTCGGTCCATATAGGTCCAAGAATTTTCCTAATTATTTATTATTATTATTATTATTATTATTATTAGTCGTAAAGCTCCCGAAGTGGAAGACGCTAAGTAAATCTGGTTTGTTTTTGGGATTTCTTGTCCTTTTTATCCGCCCACCAGTTTTTCATTCTTTGTGAGAATTCAGCTTTTCTCTGTTCACTCCACTTTGTTCCGGTTCTTGGAGCTTTTATCTCTGGTTTAACCTCCCATTCTTACAAGTTATTATTTATTATTATTATTTAATAATTATTATTAAAATAGACCTATACATTATAATAAAAATTACAATTTCCAAAAATCTAAATTAAGTAAATTAGATTTACCTTTTTTAGGCTATTAAACGGAATTTTATATTTCAATTTACTTTTAAGCAATTCAATTTCACTGGGTATCACCTAGATAGAGATGATAGTAAAGACACGATATGTTTAAAGAAAAGATATATATCGTAACACTTGCAGATTAATTAAAATTAATTTAAACAATATATTTTAATTAATATACCAACAAAGTAAAAATATTTTGAATAACACACAAATTTTATTTTTAAACCCACGTTAAACTAATGAATTCAAAAAGTAACTTAATCTAAAATAAAAATCCAGATACTGGCAATATGAATTTATTACTGATTTATCAAAAATACAGGAGTTCTTAAATCTTATATAATTATTTATATTCATGAAATTGATAATAAATTTTTAATAGTTGTAATTTTAAAGGTTTATTTTTGTTTTATTTATTTTTTTTTTGTCTTCTGGATCAGAATCAACCAACTTATAATTTTTGTTCATACGAGTTTCTTTTATTAACGAAATTAGTTATTGTTTTAATAATCTAATGAACAATTTGTAATGTTCTAATTTTACTTTTTTTGAAGCTTTCAATTGAAATTTAGTTTCTGTTATTATATTAATACAAACATTTCTAAATGTGAAGCTAATGTTCCAAAACTTGATTTACTTGAAGGGGTGTGCAGTCATCACCACAGTCCTACAGTTGGCCAAGAAGATTCCTTGGCCAGGGGCGTTTCAAACTTCTGCACTGAGCACCCGGTATCCTCCCGGTGTACATGTTATGTATGAGAAGGTTGTCATGTAATTCAAATTTGTCATGCATCGTCTTGTATAGTTGTTTCGCGACATCAATTTCGTATAGGATTTGTAAGTCTTTGTGCAACAATGAGTTTGTGATGTAAAAGGGGCATTGCGTTATCGTTCGTAAGATCTTGTTTTTAATCGCTTGCATACGTTTCGTGTGTGAAAGTTAAGCAGATCCCCAAGTTGAACTCCATATGCCCAGATTGGTCTTAAGACTGTCTTGTAGATTGTTAATTTGTGTGACATGTTTAATTTAGAACATCTATCGAGTAAGCGTTTCTGTTGATAGAAGCGTGTTTTGAGTTTGTGGCGCGTGTGTGTAACACGTACGTTCCATGTAAGTTTTATGTTCAAGTGTAAGCCTAAGTAGCGTGTTTGAGTAGTGTGAGGTAGCGGAATATTATTAATGTAACCAGTTGGGCAGTTTTTTCGTCTAAGAGTAAACGTCACTTGTTGCGATTTGTTTTCATTAATTTTAATTTTCTAAAATTTAAGCCATGACTCTATCTGGTGTAAATGGTTTTGTGTCTTTTAAGTTGCAATTACAGGATCGGCATCAACCGCAAGAACTGTCATATCATCAGCAAACATAGCCATAGTTGTATGGATAAAATTTAGTATGTCACTGGTGCTTATAGAAAACAGCCTTGGTGCAAGTATGCTTTAAATTTTACTATTTAAAAATATTCTTGTAGAAAATAATACGATAACTTCTGATTGTATCAACAGATTTTTGTTAAATCCTTATTTTAAAACACATATAACATGGCAGGTATAATGTTTAATGTAAAAAGATGGGCCTAAATCTAATTTTTATGACAAAAATTATTTTTTTACTTTTAATATTGAAAGAATATTTTGGAAATGGTGACAGGATACGTAAGTCAAGTAAAAACCATGTAGTGTGTTTTCTCCTATGGATTAAGGTCATTTTGATAAGTTAAATGGAATTAGACTAGGACGACCTGAAAAATTGAGAGTAAAAGATTACAGCTTAAAGGTCTATGCGGGTACTTTAGCACTAAACATGTACACCTATAGGATAAAATACACAGATTGGAAAAGGTGTTTCACAAGTAATTACCGAATAAAATATAAATAAAATGCAATTTAATAATAATAGTTTTTTTAGTATAATTTAAAGCCGTATCAACGGCTTGATCATTAGCGAATTTTGTAGTTTCGGTGCTGCAACGATGGGTTTTAAAGTATTAAAATTTCCATTCTCTAGCCAGGAAGTTAATAGTAATTTATTTTACCAAAACCTTTTATAAATATTTCTTTCAATTTAAAAAATAATTTTATTATTAACATAATACATAAATAATGTACATGCGTTTAACTTACAGCCTAATTCTTCAAGTTTATTACAGTCAACACAGTAAGATTAAGCTTGTGTGCTAATGTCAACAAAAAGAAATTACATTGCCCTATTCTAACCCTAGTCTACAAACTAAATGATTTTAACAAACCTTAAAAACAACTGCATCTTACAATATAATTTTATTGGTTAAAGCTATATTTTAACATAATTTATTTTTAATTTGTTCGTGTCACTTAAAACAATTATAAATGAGATTATTAAATGTGGCATGAATGACATAAAGAAGATAATTACAAATGTGACATTTCATATTTTTATGCGAGTACTATAGTATTTATTTCAAAATTATTTGACCGTTATTATTATAATGTTTTAATTCTATTTTAATCTTGTAAATCTCTGCTCAATTTTCTCTTTTTAACCATCTCTGGGGAACGATAGGTAAGTGTGGTATACACATACCTTTAATTAAGTTGTTTTTATGTTTGTCAATTTCTTATGAAACAGTCTGTAGTAATCTTTGATAATACTAATAACATAAGGGTTTCATTAATCGTTGTGTTAGAATTCATTACGCACGTACTTAAGGGAGTTGGTGATAATCCTGAGTACTTTATATTGCGTTATTTGTATACGAGACGAATAATTTATATTAGCAGTGGAACCATAATAAGAGTGTTTGACTAGCTTACAACCAAATAGGTTTCGAAAGATACGTACACAAAAAGTCTCTGTTTAATGGTAGGTAAAATGATGTTCTAATAAGACAGCACAAAAGTTTTATTTTGCTTGTCAATATTTGCTCTTTTATTTTGATGTGGCTCAACCAGGTTAAGTGTTTTTCAAGTATAACCACTAAATGTGTAACTAAAGATTTGATCTCTGTGCTGTTTATTAAAATAGACTGATATATATCAGGTCGAAGGGATAATGTAACATTTACAGATTTGTTAGTGTTTGATTTTTGATTTGTTAAGCCATATCGAAATTTGGTTGACGTAATCTTATACAAATCAATAATTATGCTATCATAACACGTAAATTCTACAAAATTAATAATTAAAACATTATTTACTGAAACTTACATAAAAAATAATTTTCAATAACTTTAGTTGAGTTTAATTTTATTTTTAAGCACAATTTGATAATTACAATAGATTTAATTTAAAATAATTTAATTTTTTTATCTCGGCCTCAATAGTTTTATTTGCTTTTTTTCTTGTTTTATTATTAAAAAGGTGTTGGGATATTTTATTAGCAAGTGAAGCACTCATAAAAGAAAATTTTCCATATAAAAATTCTGTTTTTGTAAAATCAGAAGGTCCTCCAGTGTGTAGAAGCTGTTAACTTAATAACTGTTGAAGCTTAAACGATCTCTACTGAACGATTTTCAAAGACATTGTACATTTGGATGTAAAAGTAAGGTAAATTTTTAACAAGTTCATTTTGGTGTTTTTGAATTTTTTCCAATAGTCACGTGTACGTATTTTGGCTACCATTAAAACTAATTCAATAAAAATTTGCCACCGCCGATTTTTATCTTGAATAACCTTATAAAAAACTTGAAATTGATCTTTATATATGTTTTTTTTTTGGCTTCATTTGTATTTTTATTTACAACTGTACAATTTTTTAAAGCACAGTTAGTAAATGAGATGGAATGAATGAGGGATGGCGGAAATTTGATGTGAATGAGAATCGATCCAGTGACCAATTTCGGCATGAAATTTTGCAAAGAATTAGGTGCCAATATTTTTCAATGATGATGATTTGTAATCTATGATGGATGATTTTTTTATATGAAATGAAACAGGCACTACAAATTAAATTAAAATGGTTGTTTATGGTTGTCGAAGAAGATTCCTATTCCACCTTCGTTTTAGTCATCTGTTATAGATACTGAAGTCACGAGTTTGCCTTTCGCGTATGTATGGGCTGTGAGGAAGAGAAATGATATATTTACAGTGCTGCCAACCTCAACAGTGAGACACTACTCGTACATTTCACTACCGAGAAGTTTTTAGTTACATTTTGTAAACTGTGATTTATTCCGGGAAAATGTTTTCTTCATAAATCTTATAAGAAATAAATATGACCTGTAATATTGCCTATAGCTTAATTAAATGACTACAAATATTTGATTTACTGTAATTACGAATGAATCGCCTTCTTTACTACTGCTGTCACCGGCGTTTTCATTATCAGTCTCTCTAGTATCTACCTAACCGTTTTTTTACCAGGTGTCAACAAAACTGTTAAAGAATAGCTTCTTCACGTCCTTAATTTCCTTCTTTATTTTTTGAATTGTGGAAAGAGAAACATCACAGTAGTTAGCCGCTCGCTTACGGCTTTTGTTAAGAGGCACGGATAGGCATTTTTGTTTAGCTTCAACTTCACAACATTTCATTACAATGCGTGAATTTACTACGCTGTGAATAATTCGACCACGTTTTCTATAAACGGACATTTGTTTTTATGGTAACGAACAGTTATATTTGTACAGTTAACTTACAAAAGGTTCCTTCAAAAGAATATATACTGTATATGCTCTGGGTATAATACAAGTTCTTATGTTTGTCGTACTGAAATTAAAGCAGTCGCGCATGCTCACTGGTGCTTTTCCCCCTTTACCCCTTGTTGCAAACAAGGGGAAACTCGTGACTCAAGTGACTATAACAGAGAGATCGTCAGTTGAAAGAGATTGGACATTTGGATTTATGTGGTCAATTATCTTTGTGTGTAATGAGTTGTATGCTGGGTTTACAATGTCTTAAACCGTAGATATTTTCAGGTCTTTGTGAAGGGTATGATTGGTTACAAAAAAAGGTGCGTTTCTTATTGCTTTAAGTGCTTTTGACTGGTGTCCTTAATATATGTTTGTAAAATAGTTTCAACTGAAATGTAGAATGTTAACAAAAATGTAATTCGTTATTAGAATATACAAAATAGATGCACATGAATCAATAGATCATAATTTTTATAAGGGAATGGCTGACATCGATACTATATTTAGTTTCAAATACTATGCTTTGACTTACCTTATCTATATCAAGACAATTTCTACAGGATGCTTCAAGACGGCCTTTCAGCTTTCGCAATTCTTTCTCCAGTTGCTCTATTGTTCTGTCCTTACTCTTTAGTTTCTCCAACTGTAAACAGACAGTAAATAATAAATTACTAAGAATTCTATTTTACAAATTCACTTTAAATTTATATTCTAAAATATCTTCATTGATTTTCTCGGAACAGAATATAATACTTAGTAATCAATGAACTATTGTTCAATGGATAGTAAAAATGTCAAAATACTATTTATACTCGTATATTGCAAGATAACTGTAGAGTATTATAATTTTATATTATCATTTTTCTGTCATCTACATTTTTATGTAACGTTATTAAAAAATAGTTGCAACCAAATCGTAATACAATAAATTTATATTTATAAAATGAGCATTTAAAATTTTTAGTCACCACGTGGACACAAAAACAGGAATGAAAAATAATTTTTTTTTTTTTTGTTTAACATGACTTATTTAAATCCTTTATTATCATTCTTTATTTTATTCAACAAGTAAAAAATAGAGTTTCAAGAAAAAATTATTTAAATATTTGTTGTTTATATACAGATTTATCTTTAATCCATTCTAATTAAAACAACAAATAGATTTGTTACACAGGCAATTAAATTTCCAGTGGAGATACCTTTTAAAAAAATAACGAAGTTCACAAATTGAAATAAAATGCCATTATAATATAACGATGCTAAATTTTGAAAAACTAATACTAGTAATATAAGTTACTAAACAAATAAGTCCATTGGGTACTTCTGTTTTATCTTCGTGTTGTATTACTGCTGTCTAATTAATTAATTGTCAAATAATAATGTTATTCAAGCAATGGTTTTTTTTTAATTTTATACTAACACTCATAAATTCTTCTCTACTGTTGAGTTGCAGATATACATGTGAACGTGATTAATTGTCGTGTACCAGGGTGCAACTGTTAGAGCTCGGAAGATCTTTGACTGAAAACGTTGAATATTTTTGATACATGACTTAGTGTTTGCGCCCCACAACTGAATATTTTAGGTCCGGACTAGTTTGAAAAGGGTTTTATATAATTAAAAATTTATTTTATAGCAATACTTTCGATGTCGGTCCGAGGAGCCAAAAGGATTGTTTGAATTTTAAGTGTACTTATTTTGTGAATTAAGTAGACCCTAAGTAAAAAGTAAATACAACATTATTAAAATTCCACATTTTTGATTAAAGCACTTATGCATTAAAGCATTTTTTGAAAGCGCTTATGAGTTTCAGTATGGTCTCATTTTCCCAGGGTAAAAATTTCCGGGTGAAATCTTTCATCAGCTGTTTAGTTCGCCAGCATTTCCCGACCTATGTGTGCTTGATTTTTGTCTTATTTTTCTTCTCTCGAGTTGTGTGAAAGTGTTTTCGTTTTAAATTTTGGAAACCGAGTTTTTACCGGAAATACAGTTTTCACGTCCCCCAAGACCAAAAAGAATGTTTTCCTAATTACTCTGTGTGTGCGCGCGCTTGTGAGTGAGTGTGTGTGAAAGAAATCACTCAATATTAAGAAATTGTATGATTTTGACACTTGGAACTTAAATTGGCTACAAAAAAGAGACCGTGCCAAATATTTTATCAGCCGTAAATAGCAGTTTATTCATTCAAATTATAATTTTTTGAAATTTTCTTGAAAAACGGCTCCTATAATTTTGATTAAAATCGCCCCGTTTACAAAACTTTTTATGCTCTACAAAATGCAATATGGTGTAAAAAGCATGCCTGAGGAAATTTATGGGGAATCGGTGTTCTTGTGGTAAAAAAATGTTATAGGCCTACGTGTTTAAGATTGCGGCCTTAATACCCATTTTAAAACAACAGCGTACATAGTTAAAGATAGATTATAATAAAAACAATCTGCAAAACAATTTATTTCAATCACTTTTTTTCAGAGCTTAATTTAGCGAAAATTTGTGATTTTAAATATTTTGCTTGTCTAATCAAGGTTGTTGTCAAACACAGGTTGTTTTTTAATTTTACATCATCCACTCATGGTTAAACGTAAGTTATGTTTTTCATTATATACGTTGGCAAGATCAATTTTGTGCGAGTGTTTCACACCAGATTTTTACCATAGAATCAGCTACTGATAGATTACCATGAAATTTTGAATCACCCTATGTAACCTGTAGGGTAATATACAACATAATAATACGATATTTTTATACCACAAGAGTAATGAAAAGTAGGAAGATAAAATGGAGTAAATTGGAACAAAAAATGATATAATTTACACCAGGATAACTAAATAACTGTAATAGGAATATTGAAAATAACGAAGTGTTAAAATAAATTCTTCGGGTATCTAATTTGAATTTAGTTTACGACTGACCTTTTACGCGTAAGGGGAGAAAGGATAATTTTCATGTACGAAGAGAAGTTCCCCACATCGAGTTTATTATAGGCCTACTTTTCTCACTAGCCTTTGTCCTGCAAACATTCACTTGTAGCAAAATAGAGAACTTGTACTACATAAGTAGAAGTGAGATAAAAAATTGTAATAGTTAATGCACACGATAAAGATAGTTATAGTGCTTGTAAAGAAATGAGAGAAATACCAACTATGGAAAGAATGAAGAAGGTAAAATAATAGAACGGTGTAGGGGATGCTTCCGGCCATCACGACATTCGAGTTCATCTTGATTTTTTATAAATATATGTAGTAGTGATCTTTATAATTATTTGTAGCTGCCTCTCTACAAGCCTAACAAGCAAACAAATGTTTTATTTTTTGCTACAATCAAATTACTCATATACTTTTATAATTTAATACTTTTTACAATTAAATTATTTTTCACTGTCATATAAAATACTCTTGATATAGGTAATTCAAATTTATTTTTAACAAAAGTAAATGAATCTCTATAGCCCAGTAGTTCATGTTTTATAATGAAAAGCGGAGGTACCGGTTCCACTTTCGGCTTGGGTCTGAAAAAGTTGCATGTATTCTGGAATTTAAACTATAGGCCTATATTATCCACTAATTTAAGTCGAAGTTGAATTGCTCTTCCGATCATGCATTGTTGTGTTGGTAATTTTGTGTCACGTAAGATTTTTACAAAGAGTAAATGAGAGGGTTGTCATGTAATTAAAATTTGTTATGCATCGCCTTGTATGGTTGTTTCGCGACATCAATTACGTATGGGATTTGTAAGTCTTTGTGTAACATCGAGTTAGTGATGTAAAAGGGGCATTGCGTTATCGTTTGTAGAATCTTGTTCTGAATCGCTTGTATACGCAGTGGGACTGGGGTGAATTATACACACTAACCGACTTTGTTTTCTTAGTAACATGTTAAAAAAAAATTTGTTCAAAAAATTGATGTATAATTATTAAACAATAGTTTTTTCAATGTCATGACAATTGATCGTGAGGGTCCTGTTATAAAAGGTGTTCTCCTCAGAAGTGGTAAAGTAATGAAAAATAAGTTACGAATATATTTATTGGTTATGCATAGTTGCACAACTGTAGATTAAAAAATAAATTACCTTATACAAGACTTTATTGTAACCTCTCTGGCTGTACAGAATCCAGATTTTTGGTGCTACTTCTCGAACCAATTTAAACAAAATATAGGTATTTCAATCTGAAATTTAAGGCTCGCAACTGGAGCACCTTGGTACGTGAGAAACGACGCCCTTCATTCTGACCTTCGTATTCCCTACGTAAAAGACGTTGCATGACAACTTTATCAAAAATTTTTAGACAAATTGCAAAATCATCCAAACGGCCTCGCTCGACAAATGGCTACTCAAAATTTTCGACATCTTCGTCGTCTTTGGTGTAGGGATCTTCTTCGATAACATTCTGTTACCGTTCTTCTATTATTATCTTTATCATCAACATCACATCTTCTAAATTTTTTCACCGTTGGGATTTAATTTTCATTTCCATCAAGATCATCTCCATCATACCATGATTACATCATCCTGGAGGATACACTGCTGGGTGTGACCCCTCCTTCCACGCCTAATAAAAACTCTTATCAAATCTAGTGGTTGTGCTTTAATGTATAGTATAGTGTTCTAGATTTAAAAAATTAAAGACAAAAAAAATAAAATGAAATAAATAAAGTTAAAAACAACTAACATTATTTTATTATTATTATATTTTGTAGATGTATTTTTACAGTTTTGGATAAATAAACTAAGTTTATAAAACGTTACAAGGCCTTGCAGTTTTGAAAATTGCTTGATGAATTAATAAGTAAATTGTACTTCACATTTTTTATTTATTTCTTTATTGTTTAATAAAATAAGCAATTAAGTATTTTCATAATTTGCTGTTTGAAGGTAGTACCTGCATGCAGGCGAGATACTATTGTAATCTGTACGTTTTAGTATTGTACCGATAATATTAAAATAAATTTTTACTGTAATCCTTTGAACTTACAAGAATGTTTATCTATTAAAATATAATTAAAAATAGATGTATTTGATACAAAAAATATATTATAAAGTATATTTATTTATTTTTTATCTTTTAATGAGTTATTTGTTGTACATTAATAACGTGACCTCAGAAAACAAGGACATACCATCGGGTTATATGAACCTTTATAACAAACGTGAGTAGAAAATCAGTGATCCGAAACAAGCTGTGCTTACTTACTACTCATACAAGTGGATTGGTAAATTTTACCAATGTTAAAAACTACCGCTATATAAATATATTTTGTTTGAATGTCATGCATTGTTTTTGTAACTTGTTTTATTTTAGTCCTATTTGAAATATTATTTGTTCTTTAGGTCATCAGCCGAAAGGCTGGTTCGAAACTGTAAATGCTTTACTAAATACAACGAGGAGTAGGCTGGTTTATCATTACTTTCCTCACTGAGTGGAAAAGTATCCTTATCAGCATGCCAGGCTCTCTGCAAAGCATCTACTTTCCACCCTGCAAATGACATCTTCACTTCATTCACTACATGGTCTGACTGTATAATAGAATTCATTACTTTCAGAGGAGATAACTCAGGCTAATGTCTTTAACTCCTCTTCTGCCCTTAAATGATTTAGTCATAATAATTGGCTGAACATTATATTTTTGTAGCTCTGGAACTAGCAGATCGAGTGTAAATAATTAAACACTGCACCTGCTTGTTATAAGCAAGTTTATGAGTTCTCTTGTAATATTATGGAAAGGTAGTTGGAATGACTCTAATCATCTCTGATATTGAGTACCGTTCTGGAAATATCTTCTTTAAATGTTACAAAGTTTAGGTTCCTTTCTAATGTTCTGTTTGGTATGTACTTAAGTTTACTTGTGATAAAACGTAACACCTTATTTATTTTGACCCGCTGAAATACGTCGATGTTGGAATCTTTGGATGTAATTTAATAGTTTACAAAAAAAATGAAATTCTTAACTCTCAGAGGAAATAACTCTGTCAAGTGTATTTTACACCTCTATTTCTCTTGTTTCTAAATGATTTAGTCATATATTTTAATTAGCTAACCATGTGTTAAGTAACAGAATTATTTATTGTACTTCTGGAACTAGCAGATAGAATGCAAATAATTTAATAGTGCACCTGCCTGTTACAGGCAAGAAATATTATGATAATAAATTACAAATGTGTATATCCACAAATTTTTAAGTAGTATTAATTTTTGTTATAAGTGTTAAGGTGGACTGAAGACATCACCTGAACTGCTATAGTAAAATAATTATAGGTAAGACGATTAATAAGATTAAATTTCACGATAAACTGAAATATTTTTTCTGTTCTTTTTTTAATACAGTGTAAACTACAATCTATTCTTATACTGGATAATAAGGTGATCAGTTTGGTTTTTACGTGACACGTCCAAAGAAAACTTCTCAATGGAGGAACTTCATAATTTATTTCATGGGTTGTGTTGTCATTTTTAATTAAATTCGTATTGTGTGTCTTTGTTTTAGCCAGTGCGTATCGTTTGAATATATCTAAAAGTGAGATGGCGTGATGATTTTGTGTGTGATTAAAAATCATTTTTGGTATTTTTGACTAAATGTTTAGATTTCTTGTTGAATTATAGGAATGTTTAAATCTCTGAGTAATGTGTTGTTTTTTATGTACTAAAGTGATATTTTGATTTTTCTGAGTAGTTTAGATTGGAAGATTTTTATATTGGAGTGGCTGCCCGTCCCCCACAATTTTATAACGCATTAATAGCGCATTAGTATATTTATTTTGATGATGTTAATTATTATGATATAAATGTGTAATTATGATATAATTAATTGATGTGAATTGTGTAAATAAAGGCTTGAGTATTGTGCGGTCCCAAGCTCCATATAGTTGCGGGGTGAAGGCTACGGGTGAGGTATAATGAATGAGTGACGCATGTTGGGAGAACGATTGTTGTATTACTCTGATACAAAACATTCGTTTTCAAACTTTCCGTATTTAACATATTTGTTTGTATTTATTAAATTTATTTATTTACACATTTTGATATAAATTGGTAAGTTAAATATTATGAATCCGACCAAGTTAATAACCCGGTAGTTATTTGTTAAATTAATGCGCCGGATGATAAGAATATTTTTTTAGTCTAGTTAGTACACGTTACCACTACAAATGCATCAGCTCCGAAACACTACTAACTCATTCATTCTCCCACTATTAAAACAATGCACTGCATTCCTTCCAACTACACGGAGCTGAGACTCAAGCAATATGTATGTCATATTTTTCAGAATATAAAAAAAAAATTAATAATGTCTTTGCCTGCTTTTGAAAAACGATAAACATGCGAGAGACAAATTATTATTGTATAATTATGTTATAGCTAAAGTCCAGAATCGGTCACGCCGCGCAATGACTGGACATTTTGGCCGACAGTGTTGGCCAGAGTCTGAAGAAAAATGAATGTTAACATAAGTCGGGGGAGTGGGTGGCATAGGATGGCCTAGGCCCGATGTAGTTTATAATCACTGTATGCAATTCCAGACATGTTAGAACATGCTTGTTCTGAATTCACAGATATTCAAGAAAAGTTGATAAATATAGATTTTGTACCGGAAGAGTACATTACACTAAGGAAAGCAGCAACAGAGCAGTCTTTAACCGGAGGTCAAGGTAATGTCCGATGTTCCTGCAAAAGTAAATTTGTAACTCTTCGGTATAAGTGTAAAGCTGCTAATATTTTGTGCAATTCAAAGTATCACAATAGCTGAAGTTGTTCCAATAAGTAAGGTGAGAATGTTAAATTATTTGTTGATAAATGGATGTTTAGTTCTGAATTTAAGGGAACTTTTATGGAATTGTAGGAATTTACTCCTTTCTCTTCTGATTCCGTTTTTTTACGTATTCCTGTTTATTTATAAATTTTTCCTATTATTTTTGAATTATTGTGTTCATTATTTAATTAATTTGTTTAATTTAATTCAGTTTCATTGATTTAGTTACTGTGTTCTTGTGTTTTAAAAACATAATCTTTTTGTGTTTTACATTATCGTTAAAATAAATGTAGTTCAATTTCATTCTTACAACTTGTTTATAATTTTTCAAGTTAAAGTGCAATACTTTCTTCTTTAAAATGTCTGTGGGCGATAAGTAGCGGTCACTTCTAGGTCTGGTCGATCAGATCCCGAAGTATTTTAAAATTAATATTTTTCGCACTTGGGCCAGTCGCTGCTACCAAAGTCCGGGCAGTACACATAACGGCCGGATTTCGGACCTTGGCCGTAACACATAGACTAAGACCAAACGGTAATTATAGTTACTGAAGTCACGACATTGCCTTTGGTGTGTGTATTGAATGTGAGGAAGGGAATTGAAATATTTGCAGTGCTGCCAACTTCAACAGTGAGACACTCCTCGTACATTTCACTACCGTGCACTGTCAACATTTTTAAGCTGTAATTTATTCCGAGAAAATGTTTTCTTCATAAAACTTATAAGAAATAAATGTGACCTGTAATATTGCCTATAGCTTAATTACATGACTAGAAATGTTTGATTTACTCTAATTACGAATGAATCGCCTTCTTTACTATTGCTTTCACCGGCATTTTCATTACCAGTCTGTCTAGTATCTACCTAACAGTTTTCTTTTTATTATCAGATGTCAAGAAAACTGTTAAAGAATAGCTTCATGTCCTTAATTTTCTTCTTTAGTTTTCAAATTGTGGAAAGTAAAACATCACAGTAGTTAGCCGCTAGCTCACGGCTTTTGATAAGAGGCACGGATAGGCATTTTTGTTTAGCTTCAATTTCACAACATTTTATTACATCTCATATTAGATTTCGTTCAGCACTGTGAATAGTTCGACCACGTTTTAGAGAAACCGACATTTCTTTTTACGGTAACAAACAGTTATATTCGTACAATTAACCTACAAAAGGTTAAGCGATATACTCTGGGTATATTATAAGTTTTTGTGTTTGTCGTACTGAAATTAAAGCAGTCGCGCATGCGTACTGTTGCATTTTTCTCTTTATCCCTCGTTGCAAACACGGGCGAACTCGTGACTATACACGGGACTCAAGTGTCTATACAAGCAAATTTAGTAATACAGAAATGATCAAAACAAATTTTAAACGGGCAATAATAATAAGATGAGTTTTGTATAAAGATTAATATAAAACATAAATAATTAGTTTAGAATAAATTAATGTTAAATTTGTTGAACAGAGGTAAAATGAGTACTATTTCAACGTAATGATGCTTGCGCTTAATACATAAATAACACGCATGTTAAGATACAAACAGTAAACGCATAATTATACCAGTCTTCACCTTCAACTACTTTGTCAGTATCAGTGTTATTATCCATTCAACAAATAGAACCTGCTCACAACTTGAGAATTACTAACATACGGATTGCTTTCTCCACCTATTGTAGATTGATGGATAACCCGAAATCTGTCTATTCACTGGATCTGAATGAGTCAATGAGCTTTCTCCGTTTTACATTTTACCTTCAAGCTAGTTTTATTATTAGATTTCATTAATAATACAATATTTTGAATTTAGTGCAAAAGTTTAAATTTTTAAATACACTCACTACATTTTTATTCCAGTGAAGTCTGTATGATAAACGAATTGTTTACATTTCTTTGTGGTAAATTTAAAAGTACAAATTTTAATAATCGGTTCAGTGCAAGAGTTTAAGTATTTAAATACACTCACTACATTCTTTTTTTTAGCCCACCGGGTTGGTCTAGAGGTAAAGTCGACGCCAAAAACAGCTGATTTTCGGAGACGAAGGTTCCTGGTTCAAATCCTAGTAAAGGTAGTTACTTTTATACGGATCTGAATACTAGACAGTGGCTGCCGGTGTACTTTGATGGTTGGGGTTTAATTAACCATACTCTCTCAGGAATGGTCGGCCTGGGTCTGTACAAGATTACACCTCATTTACAAGTCATACACATCATTCTCATCTCATTGGGTCATGGGGTTGCTTAGTGTTCTAAATTGAACAGATTGCAACGTACACAAATTAGGAATTAAAAAAAAAACATTCTTTTTCTTTCATTTATTTATTTAACGTCGCATCAACTGTAAGGTCATTAGCGACAAAGTTGGGGTGTAACTATGCGTATTGAAGATGAAATGATTTTTTTGCAACGTATGAAAATATGGCGTGCCTGAGTGGGATTCGAACCCAGGACCGTATGATGAGAGGCCAGCACATTACCAACTACGTCAATGCGGCCGGCTCACTGCATTTTTATTCCAGTGAAGTTTGTATGATAAACGTTTACATTAATTTGTGGTAAGTTTAAAAGTACGAAGTTTAATACAGTTCAGTGTAAAAGTTTAGGTTTTGAAATACAGTCACTTCATTCTTATTCCAGTTAATTTTGTATGATAAAAAAATTGTTTACATTTATTTAAGGTAAGTTTAAAAGTACGAATTTTAATTTGGTAGATACTATATAAATAGAATGAAGGATCGATGGGTAAGAGATATTTATAATGTTTGTATTTTTCCGTAAATTAACTGTATCAATATTAAATTTAACGTTATATAATTTTAATCATACAATGAACATATGTTTTAACATGTCGTGCATAAATGAAACAATTAACCAGACATACTATCGATTTATACCAAAATTATTAAACCATAATTACCCACTTTCCGTATAACAAACTGTCCACGTTTACCAGATAACCCTAATAGTTTGCTGCGCATAAGGTGGATCACTGATGAGGGCTAAATTTGACCAATATTAAGAAACTATAAAAATACTTCAATCTTGATTTAAAAATCATTTTTATCAATGCAATGGCATTTAAATGTGAGGGTTATGCCAACGTCGGTGTTTTTTACAAAAGTGGTGAGGTGATACAAAATAAGCGACAAATAGGCCATATAAATGTAAAACAAATAGCATTAAGACAATAATATTACTCAATATTTATATCAGTGAGAGTTAATTAATAACCGAAGATTTAAGTTTTATATGGCGGCAAAACTGAGACAACAGTAATGTTAATGATTAAATAAACAAAACATACAGCATAACATTTAATTAGCCTGACTATCAATTTCAAATGAAGACTGTAACCTCAATCAGATCTAAAATAGAAAGCAAGTGTTACTACACTACTGTTTTAAAATAACAAAAGAAACATCAATAGAGAAAAGTTTGAATAAAACCCATGAATATAAATTCAGATAACAAACATGATCTTGCAAAAATAATAGAAACAATAGTTATTTATTTTTATTCATTTAGTTTTTAGGTCAAAGAGACATGTATCGAGATATCGAAGTATTAAAATCACCACAATATTCTTAGCAACCTTTTTTTCTTTTGAGACCGCAGTGGATCACTTGAATCAATTTCTGGGCAATCTCTTCTGGTTCCTTTCTTTGATTTTACTCTAGTATTCGTTCATCCTGACAGATCATCTTTGCCTTTCTGCTTCTAAAAAGATCACTTTACTGCTTCCTCTTTTATCTACTTTTGCTTGGAATCTAATATTTTTATCTTGTAATAATTTCAGCTGTTCGGTTTTATTTCCTAGATCTTTGAAGGTGGTGCCTAATTCTTCCATATTTCTCTTGATTTCTCTTAACTATATTACTTCCGTCTTTTTTCTGGTAGAGTTTTCTGATTATTTGGTTCGTGATTCTATCTTTGGGTTGTCTGATTTTATGTCCTAAGAAGGATGTTCTTTTTTCCTCATCGCTTCTATTACTGACACGGTTTCCTGGTAGACCTGTTCATATGGTAGTAATCTCCATTCTCCATCTACTTGATGTCTCTTTCCGATGCAGGTTCTAAGGATCCTCCTTTCAAGTTTTTGGATTTTATCTATTCTGTTTTCCTAGTTTAATTTAAATAACATTTTTCACCTTTTTTGAACCTTAGCAATCTTTATAGCATTACTTTTAAAGATTTTTAGGTCAGATCAATAGGAACTCCTCTGATTTACAGGGACAATTTCAAATAAATAGATAATGATTATTGCGATAAACCAGAATAATAAATTCACACATTCAATGAAATATAACAAAGGACGCTAAAACCACATACAGATCACCTCGCCATCTTACATTTAGATGATCCAAACAAATATCACCGACGGAAACGAAGTCAACCAAAGTACATACTTTAAAATGACAATACAAAATATGATATAAATTTACCAAGTTTAGCTATTAGGAGGTTTTCTTCGGTCATGTCATGTAAAAAGGAAACTCATCTGCTTATTATTCCTCATAAAAATAGATTGTAGTTTTTGCTCTACTGAAAAACAAATGTAGGTAAATGTTTTAAAATTCAATTAAGGATTTATCGAAGAACTGGCAAAAAGCTAATGTTAAAAAACTTTACTGGCAATTATTTCGATAATTTATTCTTATACAAAACTTAAATTTTTTTTACATCACCAGGAAAAAATTCTCACGCTTCATTGTTTTTATTCAATAATTTTTTTTATAGACAGTAAGTTTTGAACTACTAAATTCGACAAAACAAAAAGGAATGAAAAGGAAAGGAAGATAGGATTCATTGGAATTTAAAATGAGAACGATACTAGTTTCCTGCCGTAGGAAGAGATACCTACGTTCTTCGCATATTTTCGGTGGCAGACAAGGGTTCATTGGAGATGTGATCCGCCTTAGGTAATTCTCACAGGCTGTAGCCTCCAGACTATTCCAAAATAACACACCCTAATAATGGGTTTATAAATTATTCATAAAAATAAACAAAGTAGTATTATGACTACTATCCGATATTGATAACATGGTTCCTCTTAAACAAAACTAAATGGTATTATAAAAGTTATTAAATAACCGTCTAAAATTACGTAAGAAGATATTAAATAATATGAATAATATAAATTACTATCAACACCTGCTGTCTACAACATTTTGAATTTGAATATTTTAAAGAAACTTACATTTTTAATTGATAATAGACTATTCCAATGTTTAAAAGACAATTTAAAATTGCTCTGGTAAACATGAAAATAAAATAACCGCAGTGGTATTGAAATTTTTTTAGTTTGATCCTTTTGACGTAGAACTTTATTCACCAATTCATAAAGTGTAGGGTCGCCATATTTTTTCTGAGTGGAACCGGGACTCAGATTTCCCTTAACTTATTAACGGATACTATTTTATTCATTATACAAATTATTGTATAGATTAAATAACAAAATACTATTACCTTATATAAACAAAATCCATTTTTGGTGAGGACGGAAGAGCCAAAATAGTTTGAATTGGACAGTCTTAAAAGCATCTGCACTATTTCCTGTACATACACTAAGCCAGGTTATTCAATTTTTATTTCAAGACATTTTTAACTTTCAGAGAGGTTTGGAGTGATTTTAATATTGTATTGAAAACCGGGACAATTTAGCATCGCGATAGCCCTTTCCGGGACACTGGAACATTTAGAGCAAAAACGGTGACCGTCCCGGAAAACCAGGACGTATTGAAAACCTACACCGTAGAAAGCCACCAAATGGGCTAGAATATTCACAATCAAGGTTTTACTCGTTTTTTATTATCAAAATTTAACTTAATCAGAGAAAAACTGCATCTTTAAAATGTACTAATCTGAATTTTCTTATAAAACGTTTTGAAAAATTACTTGATTCATGAGACGTCTTACAGAGTGTAAATATTAATACAGAGTATAAAAATTAAAATATACATAATAATCTATTTAATTTTTGTTAAAAAATATTAACAAATAGACGTCCAAGGAAATTCCACATAAAATTGTCTATTATTGGCTAAATATGATAAAATACACATTTATTGAAGTGATTAAACGAGTAACCATGTAAGTTAGTCAACGTGTAATTGAAGAAATGCATTAAGTGATCTTATACGTTCTTAAATGTCCGATAGTCACTTCGGAAGTATCCTATATGCTATTTAAGAAAAGTGTCATAAAGATGTTTTGATAAACCTATTATGCCTGAGTGATTTGGTGAACAGTCAATTGGGGAGTAAACTTTATGTTTAGATGAAATAAATAAAACATTTTTCATGTTTTCTTTCCAGAGACTTTCCTTGAGACTTAGTAAAACACTAAATGTTCAGCCGAAGGTCCCAAATTCGATTTTAAGCTACGTCTAGAATACATTTTCTTTTCCATAATTCAATGTTGTAACTAACCACCGTATGTGAAATAACTGTGAAGTTGTTTATAAAAACAACTGAAAAATTACTTGATTCGTGAGTTTTGAACTGGATTACACTTTTTTAAATTTCGGTTTTTGTTGGCTACAAATTGACGTAGAAAATAAGTAAATAACTCTGTTAAATTATATTTATGGTTTTTTTAGTATTATAACCAACTGACGATGTGGTAAAGTCACAAGAGCATTACTTTTTAAAATAGGTAAACGTTCTTAAATTCATTGACCGTTCTGATGGTTTTTTAATAATTTTAATTATAAAAATAAATACAGAATTATTAATAACACCCCAACAAAAATTACTCATAATCTCAACAGTGGTGTAGTTGGTACCCAAACGGAAATACGAGGTGTAGCTATTAAATAAGGAGACTAACGTTGTAAAAATTTTTTTTATTTTATACACAATCACTTATTGTCACCTTCAAAATACACTCCTTCTTTATTCCTTACAACGCTCTATGCGAATTTTTCATTGTTGGAAACAGTGCTGGAAGTCATCTTCTGTCAGCTCCTTCAGGAAACGAGCCGCTTTCTCTTTTACAGCTTCCACAAACTCAAATCTTGTCCCTTTTAATGCAGATTTCACCTTAAGGAACAGGTAGAAGTCACATGATGCAAGATCTGGTGAATAAGGTGCATGCTCTAACACTGAGATGTTGTACTTGGCTAGGAACCTCTTGACAGATAACGCGGAATGAGCTTGTGCATTGTCTTGGTGGAGAACCCATGATTTGTCCTTCTACATTTCGGGGCGTTTTTTTCTTACTCTTTGACGTAGTTTAGAAAATACGTTAAGGTAGTAATATTGATTAACTGTTTGACCTTCAGGAACCCAATGAAGGTACACATTCCCATGGATATAAAAAAACAATTGTCATTGCTTTAAATTTTGACTTCCTCATTCGAGCTTTTTTGGCTCTCGGTGAAGTTCGGCTCTTCCATTGCATGGACTGGCGCCTCGTTTCCGGATCGTATGTAAAAACCACATTTCATCTCATGTTATTATCGTTTCCAAAAAAGTTGGGTAATTTTTAACCGCGAACAAAGTGTCAGTACAAACATTTTTGCGAACTTCATTTCAAACATTTTTGAGCGGCACGTGTCCTGAAGGAGCTGATAGAAGATGACTTCCAGCACTGTTTCCAGCCATAGAAAATTCGCATGGAGCGTTGTAGGAATAGAGAAGAAGAGTATATTGAAGGTAACTATAAGTGATTATGTATAAAATAAAAGTACAACTTTTTACAACGTCAGTCTCGTTATTTAATAGCCACACTTCGTATAACCGAAGGTTGCAATTTAGCTAAGATCTACAAATATTTTCTGACTTTACATGTTCAATGATACAATAATATATCAATCATTAATGATCAAAAAGTTAATGCGACTGTAGAAAACAACCCATTCTTATTTATTCCAATTTCCTATTAAGCTCCTGCCTAAGATTAACCTACTTCTCTGATCAACACGCATATGCAAGTACGATACATTTTAGCACGATTACATTGCATGTTACGGAAGATATTCTTTGTATGAGTAACCTACTTAATAGAAGTCTTTCTCAAATACTTTGAGTCAAGTTAAGGCAAAAGTAGCTTTTGAGAAATTTTGCATCCGGAAGCATACTTGTTAAGTTGAGATTACAGGGATAAACAAAAATTATAATATTGCTCATTATACAATTCTCTTGATTATTCTTCTGGTAGTATATACTTGATTTCAAGTTCATACCAACTATTTTGTGTAATTTTTATAGTGGAAAATTCCATCCGTAATTTAATTAATCCCAAAACTCCCGATTTTTCTTCCTAGCATGTTTTTATCTCTAATGTGTACATTAGTCAAGTCAATCAATTACATTAATCAAGGACAATCAGCAACCCCATGATTCAATGAGATGAAGATATTACGTATGATGTGTAAATCAGGTGTCTTGTGTACACTTAGAGTAACCATTCCTGAGGGGATGGTTACTTGAACCTCAACTTTCAGAGTACACCGGTAACCACTGTCTAGTAATCAAATCCTTATAAAAGTAACAACCTTTTTACAAGGATTTAAACCACGGAACCTTCGTTTCCAAAAATCAGTTTTTAGAAGCTGACTTTACCACGACTTTTCACTAGACGAACCCGATGGGTTTTTCTTAGCATTTAACCACCAAGATATTCGAAAATTAATTATGACAATACAAAACAATAACAACCAAACATTATTTCAACCTTTAAAATGTATATACAATTCAGTCTAAATCGGAGTAGAAATTACAATTTATCGATATTATGTCAGATTAGGCTGATTTCCGGTTCGAGTTAGGTGCAGTGCATTGTTTGTCATTCCTGATATTTTTGTAAAATACTTTGTTATTCGGTTTGTTTTCATTTTGAAGTGTTACTTACTTGAATTTGAAATGTGAGCTAATTATTATTTTTTGTTTCTCTTAAAAGACTATTATTATACATATTTTTTATTGTGTTATTTTGTAGCACTTTAATAGGTTAAGTTATAATTTTTCTGTAATGGCTTTGAATTCTTCTTCTTCTTCTACTCCTTCTTTATCGTCATCGGCAAATTTAGCCGTGTTTAATGAACAACTTCAACCTGACATCGGTTTGCGAAATACAGAAGGCACTGGATCAGCTGGTTCTTCTCAGCAGATCTTCCCGATCTTATCCGAGGATACACGATTACGGCGGAGCCAACGAACTGTGACTCATAAACGAACGGGTCAAATTGATGACGTACCTGTCAGCGCACAGGAAAGTTTCAAAACGGTGGAAGCAAGGAATAAAAAACGAAAGGCAGAAAAACATTCCAACGAATTGCATGCATTTAAAAAAATTGGAGAAAATTGTGTTACCACAAAAAATTCATTTGATCCATTAACAGATAATTCTGACATGGAGGAAGAGTTAACGCCGTCTGAACCGAAACCTCCTCCTATATTCATTCCGAGTATTAGTAGTGTGCCTCAGATGACACAAATTATTCAGGACGATAATGTAAATTCGAAGGATTATATATATACAATATTGTCGCGGAACTATATGAAAATTAACGCGAATAGTAGTCACGTTTATTCTCACATAGTTAATAATCTTCGGAAATCAAAAATAGATTTTCACACATACCAATTGAAACAAAACCGCGCATTTCGAGTAGTCTTACGGCATGTGCATCACTCGATGGATGTGGTTGAAATTAAACAAGAACTACAAAGTTACGGTCATCAGGTACGAAATATCTGCAACATACTTCATAAGGTCACCAAGGAACCGTTATCATTATTTTATGTAGACCTGGAACCTGCTGGCAACAACAAGGATGTCTACAAAATTGAATTTCTCCAAAACGCCAAGATTCAGTTTGAAGCTCCATACAATAAACGAGAAATAATCCAATGTAAACGCTGCCAGAGATATGGTCATTCAAGATCCTATTGCTCGCGGCCTTTTCGATGTGTTAAATGTGGCGATAACCACGAAACATCCGAATGTAGAAAACGTAACGACACACCAGCAAAATGCGCGTTATGCCAAGGAGTCCACCCAGCTAATTATAAGGGATGTGAGGTCTACAGAGACATAAAGAAACGACGATTTCCACCCTTACGGGAACGAAAAATTTCATCTTTGCAGACTAAACCTTCTGAAAATGAACGAACCACTGGGCCTAATAAAGACCAGGATACGCACGCTCCTGTTCATGAGACTTATGCGGATGCACTCCGAGGTACAACTCGCCGACCAACAACTTTCGCGGTGCAAGATGATCATATGAAGTTTTTTCAGAACTCTTTTGAGGAGTTGAGAAAAGTTATTGAGAAACAAGCAGAGCAAATGGCCACACTACTAAATCTTCTCACCATCATCGCTTCAAAATTAAACTAAATGCCGGATTTTATGTACAAAATCTCTCTATGGAACGCTAATGGTTTAGTTCGACATTATCATGAATTCATCTCTTTCATTAATTTAAATAAATTTGATATAGTTTTAATTTCAGAGACCCATTTTACAGACAAGAGTTCTTTAGTTGTCCAGGCTATTCTTTGTACCACACAAATCATCCCGACGGAAGAGCACATGGTGGAACAGCCGTAATTATAAGGAATAATATTACTCATTATGTGCTTCAGAAGTCTGAAAGTGCTTCGTTGCAAGCTACTAGTGTTGCAGTGAAAGACGTGTACGGTTTTCTCACACTATCAGCAGTGTATTGTCCTCCCAGGCATAGGATAACCGAAGCTGAATTCACGAATTTCTTTGATTCTTTAGGGAATAGGTTTATTGCCGGTGGTGACTTTAATGCCAAGCACCAACTGTGGGGATCCAGACTCGCTAATCCTAGAGGTCGATCACTTTATAACGTAGTACGACAAAATAACCTCAACACATTGTCAACAGGAGAACCTACGTACTGGCCGTCTGATCCTGACCGGCGGCCTGACCTTCTTGACTTTTTCATCACAAAAAATGTTCCTCAAAATTCAGTGCAACTCGAAGCTAGTCTTGAGTTATCATCAGATCATACACCTGTCATAGCAGTAACTAATTCGAGGCTCATTGTTAAAGAACCACCTCCGACGTTACATAATAAACATACTGACTGGCAATATTTCCGACTGCTAATAGAAAACAAAATTACATTAAATGTCTCGTTGAAAACGGTAAGTGAAATTGAAGATGCGATTGAACATTTCAATGGAATAATACAAGAGTCAGTCTGGGAATCTACACCAGTTAAGGACTACCCAACGAGACAGCAGTTTTATCCTGAAAACGTCCGGGAAAGAATTGCTGAAAAACGACGACTGAGACGCATTTGCATAACACTAAACATCCAGACGATAAAAGACGATTTAATAGAGCATCGAGAAGACTAAAAGAGTTGCTTTCCGACATTAAGAACGCCTCCTTCCAAGAGAAACTATCTAATCTTTCTCCATCCAGTGCATCTGATTACTCACTCTGGAAGGCTACAAAATTTTTGAAACAACAAAAGAAGATGGTTCCACCACTTAATACCGGAGACGGAAACTAGGCAAGAACTCCAGCAGAAAAGGCTGATATATTTGCTAGGCATCTTGTGGAAGTCTTCAAGCCGAACGAACTTCATGATCAAAATCTTACTGACGAAATTACGGAATATCTAGAGGCGCCTTTCCAGATGTCTCCACCCATCAAAACATTCAGCCCTGCAGAAATTGGGAGGACTATCAAAAATAATCTTAACCGGAAGAAAGCACCAGGATACGACTTAATAACAGGCGAAATCTTGAAACAACTGCCTAAAAAAGCGTTCTTGTTACTTACAGCGATTTTTAATGCTATTATACGTATCGGATGCTTTCCTGCTCAATGGAAATATGCCCAGGTGATTATGATCCTTAAACCAGGCAAGGATCCTTTACGACCGAGCTCCTATAGACCAATTAGCCTGCTTCCAATTACCTCTAAGGTATTTGAGAAAATGCTGTTAAATCGTTTAAAACCTTTTATAGAGGAGTTTAAACTGATTCCAGATCATCAATTTGGGTTTCGAGAACGACACTCGGCTGTAGAACAAGTCCATAGACTAGTCAAACTTATTCAGAAGAGCTTAGAATTGAAGAAGTTTACTTCAGCTGTGTTCTTGGATATTCAGCAGGCGTTCGATAAAGTTTGGCATCTAGGTCTGTTATACAAAATTTAAATGAAATTAGAATATCCATACTTCTTGATTTTTAAAAACTATCTTTTAAATCGTTTCTTCCAAGTTAAATATGATAACGTCTTTTCCAAATTCTACTTATTTAATTCCGGCGTTCCTCAAGGCAGCATTTTGAGCCCATTCTTATATACGCTTTATACAGCCGACCTTCCAGAACATGAATCTGTAATGACGGCAACGTTCGCAGATGACACAGCGATTTTAGCGACGGACGCTTCTCCGACATGTGCCTCGGAGAAGTTACAAACCCATCTTGACGATATTCACGAATGGTGCAAGAAATGGAGAGTGAAGATTAATGAGGATAAGTCAACGCACGTAACATTTACATTAAAGAAACCAACATGTCCAGTGGTCAGCTTGAACGGGACAGTAATCCCACAGAAGGATGAAAAATATCTGGGTTTACATCTAGATCGAAGACTCACGTGGAGAAGTCATATATGGTCGAAACGAAAGCAACTTGGGCTGAAGTTACGTCAATTATTCTGGCTCTTAGGCAGTAGGTCTCAACTCTCCCTTGAAAATAAAGTACTCGTATACAAAGTAATACTCAAACCAATTTGGACGTATGGGTTAGAGCTATGGGGTACAGCTAGTTCATCAAATATAGAAATACTGCAGCGCTTTCAATCAAAATGCCTGAGACTGATCACTGCAGCCCCATGGTACGTAACAAATGAAATACTACACAATGACCTAAACCTGCCCTTCATAAAAGAAGAAATTAAACAACATAGCGATAAACATTTACAAAAACTAGAAGACCATCAGAATCCATTAGCGATTAGCCTCCTGGACAACAGCGAAGATACTTACAGACTGAAACGCTTTAAACCACTGGACTTACCTCTACGATTTTGTTAGTCATTTAAATTTTTGTTTTATCTTTTCTACTTCAACTCCTAATCATCGGCGTCTCATAATTGGCGTCGTTTTCATCTCTACCATCGTCATTGTCATCTCCAGCTTCAACACTTTGTGTTTCGGGATGTTGATTCACGGTTCATCAAGTTTGGTTTTGTATAGATATATTTTTTTGTTTCTTCACAGTTTGGACTTTTTCAAACACACTACTGAGTGTCGTTTGTGTTTTAATACTAAGGACATTACTAAGATTTTCTCATATTTGCTTAAAGTTATTGTATTTATTAACTGATTGCAAAAGAAATACTATACTGTTAAAAAAAAAAAAAAAAATGTCAGATTAATACTCAAAACTTTTTTGTATAAATTTTTGTTTAACGCTTAGTTTAGCGGTAATTAGCAATTTTCTGTATTTTTCTCACGAAAACGTGTGAAAACTCTATTTTTTAAGATTTCGGCCTTAGAATGCATTTTACGACAAAAGTGTATATAATAAAATAAAAAGGAATTTAAGATATCTACAACTTTTATTTCTAGCATTTTTTGGTACAGTGGCTAGTTTAGCGTGAAAGAGCGATTTTCCGTATTTTTAAGCCAAACTGAGGTTGATTTTTAATTTGCGTCTTTCATTATATGATTAAAATTAGGTTATATTAATTGAAGTTAGTTTTTTGTTTATTTCTAATGTTTTATTACTAATGTTAGGTTTATTGTTAATTATTTGCATTGGCAAGAGAAAGTTGTGTGAGTGTTTTACATTAGATTTTTAAGTATCTAAATTAATACAGTAATAAAGAATAAATGAAATCATGGGAAAATTTCAAAAGAATGAGAACTGTTATGTAGTATTTTTGATTTAAGGTTTCCTCTACTGTAGAGGATTGCATTCATATGCTACTACTGTCACATAGACATATCAGATGATTATAATGAGCATAGTAATTTATTAACAATGTAATATCATAAAAGTGAATAAGTTTACATACATGCAGGTTTCTTTTTATTTTATTTACAGTAAAACACTTTCAAGTAAACAAATAACATTTGTTTTCCTTTTAAATAGCCTACATTACACAGTCAACTTACAGTAAATGTCATCACAATAAACCACTTTCACATACTTAGTACAATTTAAAAATAATAAAAACATGTATTTTACTGCAAAAATTATTTGCCTCTTTGTAAAAGAGAAAATAGAGGCTATAAAATTTTCTTTTTAATGTTTTCATAACTGTGTAGCATGTACATTACCTTTAACACTTATTACTTACTAGCAGGTGCATAAAAAAAGTTGGTGTTCTTTTTCAATACTGCGTAGCCGTATATACAGAATAATTATTTTAGCATTTAAGAAGGCAAGTGCATGAATTTTGAAATACTAAAGGGAAAGAAGCAAGAAGAAGTTAGGTCAAGATACTTTGGGAAAGGTCCTGGAATACAGGCAGCTTTGACCGTGTAAATGGTATATGAGAATAGAATGACTAAGCAATTTAATTAATTGAGATTTAAACAGAAAAAAGAGAGATTTGAGAACAGACAATGATGTTTAATTGAAAAAACAAAGGATGTAGAAGATGTACGAAATGGAGTAAAATGCTGAGTCTTACAATGTACAGAAAGGACTGGAGGACATTACCACTTGACCAACCCGCTTGGTTGGTCTAGCAACATTTCGGAATTTAGATAAAACTAGTTTTCCTTAGTGTCTATATGAACGACACAAAATTAATTTACGGGACAAATTTTATGCGTAACTAATAATTTATATTGATTAAGGCTTGTAAAAACCTAATTATATCAGTCAGCAAGGTGTTTCATTATATTTCTAAACATAAATGGAAAAAAAATCACAATTAAGGTATTTTTAAATAATTATTTTTAAGAAGAAAATTATTAGTTTACAATAAAAATATACTGCTGCCATCCTTTACATTACTCAAGAATTCTACTCTGGCTTAAAATTAAACAGAAATCTTAAGCCTTCATGAAACCCCCACGTTACAAACCCTCGCTATAATCTCAAAACACGTTTCTATCAACTGAAACGCTTACTCGATAGACGTTAGAAATTAATCATTTCGCATAAATTAACAATTTACAAGTTAGTCATAATACCAATATGGACATATTATGGAGCTCAATTTTAGGGATTTGCTAACTATAACACACGAAAACGTACACAAGCGATTCAAAACAAAACTTTACATGCAGTAAGTGTAATACAAGGCCTTTTTTACGTCACAAACCTAATGTTACTCAAAGACTTAGGGCTACATATACCGTACATAACTGATGTTGCTAAGCAACTATACAAGATGATGCACGAAAAATTTTAATTACTTGAAAATCCTCTTATATAAAACATGTACATTAAAATGAAACTACTCAGCACAGACGTTTAAGGAGAGACTGCACCTTGTATCCTGCCAATGTTGAATTTGTTATTTTTAGGTACATTTTTTATAGCATTGCTAAAAGATAGCAAAATGAAACTTTACAAACTTGTAGTTGTCGGGTTTCTCTAGCTACTGACATTTTTCTAATTTAATCCGTTAGATCATGAAATTAAAAACAAAATAATGAATAACATAGAATTGTTACACATTTTTTTTACGTTTTTTGTATATTATTAATTTTTGGAGCATCTAAGGAAGTCATAAAAATGTCAGTATGTGTGAACGTACAAAATGAATAACTGGTAAAAATATCAGCCTGGTAGTTTTGATGCGTTCCGAAAAAAATGTACCTAAATGTTAAAAATCTAAATTTACGGAAAAAGGCACAAATCAAAAACAAAATGTGCCCAAATAAGTAAATTTCCCACCAATAGTTGGTTAGAGAATATTACAAAACAGTAATGTAGATCTTTAATAAAAACTGAAATTACCTTTGCTCTAAAGCAATCGGTATAAAATTATGAAAAATGTTCGTTCCAGTTGACAATGATAATTTTTTTGGGTAAACCTACTAAAAACTTAATATTTTTATTAAAATAATTTTTTGACGTAATTTAGTGTTTTTCTGGTAGATGTGAGTCTGAACTATTCAAAACATAAAAAACCGAAAATCAAAATTTTCAGTCAAAACCATCATACAGTCTCACCTTTAAACGCCTCTGGCCAAAGGATATTCTTTGCCAATTATAGGATTGTAGTAATGATGCAAGCTCCACCAAGTAAGTTACGCTTTGGAACTATTAACGCTGTACTTAAAAATTGTTGTAATATTGTGATAATGGATTCTTAATTTTCAATTAAAACGTTACAAGAACATTAAGCGAACTCCATATTTACTTCAGGTTGTCGGGAAAAGGAAAGAAATCAGTATTTTGTTAAAACAATATTCTAAAAATTTCAAAAAGTACAAGTACATAAAAATATACTATCTAGTATCTAGCAAAATATTTATATTTTATATTTCGTACAAGAGGTAGAATTTAATTCAATCATTAACTTGTTCTATAGATAACTGATTTAAATTAAATTAGGTCAATACGATATTTAAAAAATAAAAAATAAAACATTTTACGTTACAATAAAACATTCTGATTAAAAAAAAGGAAAGGATAAACTGTCTAGTCCCACCAGACTGTATAATAACTACTTAAAAGCCTGAAGCAAAATTCTGTCCGCCCATACAAATAATATTCGGTAAGGTTAAACCAATGTAAATGCAGAAAAAGAAAGAAGAAACAAACCTCAGCAGCAAAATAATGAAAGGTTCCCACAGATTCAAATTATAATTTTACCATAATAGATATGCTATTGTTTTTTTATCGACAGTAGTTGGGTAATATAATATTTTTTATGTAACGAAAAATTTGATACAGATCTATATTGTAGGTAACTGTTAACTAGGAATACAAACTAAACTTTTCAACCGTAACAAATCAAAATTATGAAATTTCACATGTATACGCGGACAGGTTAATCTATCAAAAATTTCTAATTTATTTAAAATATAATTTAAAGTAGTTTATACCATTATTTTATTGCTTTAAACTTTTCAAAATCAGTCAAGGATAAAACCAAAAATTTATTTCACTTATTATGTCATAAAAAATTATATGTTTTAAGTAGAAACGAAGGGAAAATAAATAATTGGATGGTTTTATCAATAATATCCTGAAAGAAATGATAACATTTATAATTTAAAAAATGACTCTAAAAAGGTTTTGTTTTGAAATCATTATACCAATAAAAATAGTAATAATATAAAAGTTTTATCGGATACTTGGTAAATGTTTGACACTCAGTTTTAGCAACAAACTTTTAATTTATTAACCAATTTTGAAAAAAAATTAATTATGGGGCTTATAAAGTCTATTCAACATTGAAATTCTGCAAAGGTTTCAATCAAAATTACTCATGAGAATCACAGTATCACCTTGGCACATAACAGACAACATATTGCACTAAAATTTACGCATATTTACAGTTAAACGAAATATCAACAAATTCAGTAAAACATACTAAAGAAGAATCAAAACACACACGATACATCCAAAATTCATCGCGATCGATTATATTGTGCATTCCACATTTTCATAGTTTCATAATTTCTTAAGAATGTAAAATATATTCCCTTACCTATTTCTAGAACATCACTGTAGGCCTACCATTTAACAATGTTTAATTTATTTTTGAACAGTGTAATATTTTTAATCGATTTTCTTTATAAATGTAATCACAAATTTTAAGCAAAGATGAGAAAAATTGAGATTTTATAAAACAAAAACAGTGCTGACGCTACTCTATGGCAGTAAAACTTGGGTGCTCTCAAAGCGTGAGGAGAGTAGATTGTAAGCGTTAAAAATGAAATTTCTTCGACATACGTATGAGTGTAGTAAAGAAGATCGTTCAGGAATATCGAGATAAGAAACGAACTCAGCATCTTCTTTATAAATGACAGGGTATCTCAGAATAGAAATCCAGCGGTTGGAGCATGTGAATAAAATGAGGGGATAGGATACCTAAGAAAACACTATACCCCAACGAACTAAAGACTGCAGATGAGATCTAGCCAATAACAGCCAAGGTCGGGTGTGCGGTTGCCCATTCACTAAGTCACACTCTGTTCCACCCAACTCCAGCTGATTTTTTGTTAGGCTGTCATCCAATGCGGGACCACAACGTGACAACGCAGGATAAACGGAAGTCAATTGGCCCTGTGCTGTGATCTAAGTCACTATGCTCTGCCTTCATATCTGCAGTGTGTAGTTCGTTAAGCTATAGGTTATAAACCGGTGGAAATGAGAGAACGAGGACACCCGAGTAAGAAATGGACAGATTTGAGAGTTCGGAACAAGCAAAGATGCCTAATCCTTAAAAGGCAGAAGAAGATGAAAAAATTTGAGTAATATTCTTAGAATAAAAATATAAACCACACTCAGTAGTGCGTTTCAAAAATGACTAAACTATTAAGAAGAAAATATAGTAAAACTAAACTTGATATATCCTGAATTAATATCTTGAAACATAAAGTTGTTGAAGCTGAAGATGACGATGACCATGAGAGAGATTATAATGATGCCGATTATGAGGTTACGATGATTATTAGTAAAAGTAAAAAAAAATTAAATACGTTAAATGATTAACAAAATCGCAAAGGTAAGTCTAATGTTTTAAAACGTTTCAGTCTATGTGTATATTTGCAGCTGTCAAAGAGGTTAATATTGCTAAAGGATTTTTATGCTCTTATAAATTTTGTAAATGTTTTTCGCTACTTTGTTTAATTTATTCTTTTATGAAAGGCAGATTTAGATCGTTGTGTAATATTTCTTTGGTAACGTACCATGGGGTTTAATTTTTAAATCGGAAACAGCCAGTTATACATTTTTATAATAAGCATTAATGTTTCCTAAAATTAAAATGATTTGATATTGATTTATATCAACTCATTTTAAATTTATTAGTTTAAATTTCTTGATTCTAAATATTCGATTTTAATATTTAATACTGACCAACCATTAGCTTAGTACGTATATCTGGAAGTAATTCGAATGTATTTGGTGGCAGAACAGTAGGTATGCTATTTCAAAAGCCGATAATAAAACTTTAAATGACAGTTACAACATGGAAGTCTCTACATACTTTTTTTTAACAACATCCCTATTACTCTTATGTAATATAATGTTATTAAAGAATGGAAATTTCACAAATACCTTAAATGTTACGTACTAGTATAACAAGTAAATATCACAAAAGTTAACAATGTCGTATAAAATAGTTTAAAAAATTTCTCCATGTACTTTAAAAGAATAAACATATAAATAAAAAAAGTAAACCATTAACAACAAAACTCTATAGGAAAAAACACTTGTTATTCAATATTGAATTCGTTTTCTGTAAACGAGATTTGAATAATAAAAACATAAAATTTTACTTTTTTATTTCATTTCTAAAATTTATTAACTGTGAAATATGATCCACCAGTAGTAAAAAATTGTTTATAATTTATTGTCGTTTACGTTGCATAAGTGTGTAAGCCTAACGATTATTATGTAAACAGTAGTTTGTATGCTACAGGAAGATTTTTAAACTTCTTCTAAGTATTTGATTTTAAAAATTGTGTAGAGGTTCTAGGGCAAACTATTTCAATCACAGCACGCAGGTTATGTGTTTTCTTTATTTTTGTATGTCAGTGTACTATATGAAGTTCTATTAATCCATAATACTCGTAGGCTACTTTAGAAATTAGTGACCGATAATGAGTAGCGACCAAATCTTAAAATCAACTAATCCAACTCTTTACAAGAGAAATACAATTCAGTTACATTGGGGTTCAAACTCGGAATTATTTGATCCTAAGAAACGCTCAACAGCTGCAATACCATCACAAGGTGATTCTATGAACAATAACTAAATATTGTAAACATGAAAACCTTTGGTTTTCAAACCAATATTTCTTTTATTTTATATAGAGAGAACAGATTAAGTGGGTGAACAAAATAAGTAATTTAGAGGTTCTTAAACGAGGGGATGAAAGAAAAAGTATTCGGAAACACCTTACCATCAGAAATGAGCTAGTGAGACATACCTTAAGACATCCAGTTATCGCTCTATAAATATTAGAAGGTGATATTGAGGAAGTGAAATGTAGGGAGAGGCAAAGGTTAGAATATTATTTTAAATTTCAAAAATATAGGGTGTTGTAGGTATGTTGATATGAAACGACTTGCGTAAGACAGAGCAGCTTGGAGTCATGCATCAAACCAGTCGAGAGACTGATGATAAAAAAAGATAAAACCTAAAATTCTTGAAGAAAATTTTAAAAAAGATAATTATTTCATACCCATCTGGTATAGAATGTTTGGCGTTTACACAGGAACACTGTAATTAAGTTTGCACAGAAAAAGATCTATTTGATGAAATTGATGGAAGACGTTATTCGAAATTGTGATTCTGTTGTTATTATAAAGTTCGTCTTCATTTAAGTGTGACGACATTCTATAGAAATTGCTTATGGACCTGAACCCTCCTTCCAGGCCAAACTATTACTTTCATCCATTCCAGTAATTATATAATAATTTCTAATCTAGATTTTGAATTAGGCAAAATATACTACACTTTTTGTCAAAACCGTAAATACGTATAACACATTTTTTAACTGAACACAAAACACTTATTTCAATAGTAACCAAATTTAACAATAGTAAATTAGTTCCTCATTAATTTTATGCTAATTTTATGTAAATAGTGGTTTTTTATTATATAAAATTAAGTAACATTTGTTACTAAAATTATCAGGACAGAACCTTAATCTTAATTTCTCAAAATTTAAATTAAAGAATAATCATTTATAAGCTACACAAATAACTTTTAAAATTACAAAATAAAAATTGATGACTTAAAATTACTGCTTTAGCTGACAAATATCATTAAATAAAAATTTATCTACAAATGAAATTCATACTTAATTTCGTTTCATAATGGCAAGCAATCAAATATAAATTCAAAAGGTAGGCTTGGCTAAAATTATGTTCCTTATTATACAATTCATTTGTGAAAGTAAAAAAGCTCATAAAATCTCTTCGACTTAGAAAAGAAATAATACAATAATATAATTTCAAAATTGGCAATCTTAAATTAATCTGTCCAATCTTTCAGTTTTTATTTATTTATCTAAAAATATAAAACACATTAATTTTGTACCAACCTGTTGTAAAATTTATCCATCTTTCAGTTTTCATTTTATTCCTGCTTACAAATTATGATAGTGATATGTTTTTATTAATAAAGTAATATTATTCTATCATTCGTGTTATCAATTTAATTTTTATTGTTTGAATAATTCAGTAATAAAAATAATTAAAAATAAAACATAGACTAGTGTTATCAATCTTTAACATGTTCCATTTAACAAGCAGTCGAAAATAAAAACAGTCTGCTTTTGTTTTACGTTTATTAATTACCAAGGGGACTATCTTGATCGGCGTTAAACATTCGTCTACACCAAATAAAAGTTTTAAGTCTCCAACCAAATTCTAAATTAAAAATATTACACATATTTTTCAACAAACAATCTAAACTTTCACTCAAGAACAAACAAACACTATGTAATACACTATTGCGACCGACCTGGACTCATTCAATTCAACTATACTGAAGTGCAAAGAAAACAAATTACAAAAAAATTCCGAAATTCCAATCAAAGACACTGCGAATTATTATCATTGTACATAAGAAACCATACATTGAACAAGGACCTCAAAATTTACACTTCAAGATAATACTTCAAATCAACAAAATTAACGAAACTGCAAAGCAATCTTTTTCATCTTGATGGGTCTACAAGACAATACAAACGATCACATGTACAGGAATCTATCTACGTTTATAAGGTCATCAGCCGTAAGGATGGTTTGAACCTCTAGAGGCTTTACTGAGTAAAACGAGAAGTGAAGTGGTTTACCATTGTCTTCCTCAATGAGTAAAAATTATGCTTATCAGCATCCCGGGCTCTCCAAAAAGCATCTACTTTCCACCCTGAAAATGACACCTTCATTTCATTCACCCCAGGGTCTGGCTGTGTAATGATGAAATTCAGTACTCTCAGTAAAGATAACTAGTGACTAGTGTCTTTTATAACTCTACATCTTCTGTTCTTAAATGTTTCAGTCATATAATTGTCTGACCACATGATAAGAAACAGAACTATTTTTGTAGCCCTGGAACTAACTGACTGAATGAAAATAATTGAACACTCCACCAGCCTGTTATGGGCAAATTAAAAAGATATGTAGCAAAATTTGTTAAATCTGAAGCAACGTATGTTAGCGAAACACTATTCAGGTGAATACTAAATTAACGACAGGTAAACTGAAGAAGGCATACCGAAGAATCATAAGGACAGCTGAGTCATTAGCGACAACGATGGGTTAAGGAATTAAAACGGTGGGTTTTGACACGTAATAATTTCCAGACTCTAGCCCGGGACCTCCGCTTAATAGGCTAGCGTGCTAATCACTACACCACGAAGGCCAAAATTTAACTAAATTATTTTAAGTAAACAGTATTTTTTTGCTATTGTGAAGGTAACTCCGCTGTGAGTTGTCTTTTTATTTTTTAAACTTTATTATTGTTATTTTAAAATGTAGCTAAAAACAAACAATTTCTAAATTAATATTAGAGGCTTGCTTTGTGTGATGGTGAGTGAAAATATGACGTGAGTGACTTAAGGGAGAACAGTACTCAGGTGTAAGGCTCCCATGGGTAATTTTTAAATGTTTTTACAAAATATCTCTACTCCATTTCTATGAAGCGTGAGGGTTAACGGGTAAGTGTAGCACGTCGAGATTTTGTATTATTCGTCTTTTGTTTTCATGAAATTTCCGTTTATAACGTATATAAGATTGATGAATGATCTCGTTAACGTTTGGTATATTGTGTAAGTCATTATGCAACATTTACGTGAAAATCTTCACGAAAGAAAGACAAATTTAAAAATGTAATTGTATTTCTTTTAAATAATTTTAATATCTCATATATTTAAATAAACTCCTTTTAAATAATTTTTTTTATTTATATTTAAGGTAAGTTAAATTTAGTTCATAAAAAATTTGTTCGAGTTATTTAGAAATTGTTGTTTATTAATCTTTTTAACACAGACTTTCATATTGTAGTATTGTGTAGTAAGTAAATAATTACAGAAGTTCTTCCTTTAAGTCCATGTAATAAGCTTCTTGTTATGATCATATTTTTACAATTATATTAAAATGTTCATAAAACGACACTTTACCGTTGTAAGCAACAAACTTGCGGGAAACATGGCCACAATATTTTTAATGTATTTCTAGAAACGTGGCCAATAATCATACATGCTTATTAAAAAATTATTAACTAACAACAAATAGAAAAACAAATTTTAAAATGTAATTGCATTTCTTTTAAATAATTTTAATATCTTATAATTTAATTAGCTTTACAGTACTAAAATAAATAATTAGAAAATTTTTAACTGTTTATTAATAAGTAAAAAGTGAATAAATGTTATACTGCAAAATATATTCTATTAAAGTAATGTACTTACTAGAATATGCGATTCTCGTCTAGATGATTTTTCCTGTTCGGCTTCTTTAGCTAAATGTTCTTCGTACTGTGTACGGACCTTCTCGGCATTGCGTCTTTCTGCTTCTAATAATTCCTATAAATAAATTGAATGAATTACTGAAATGTAAACTTTAAATCTGGTAAAGAAAAGGAAAGGTAAAAACAATATTTAGTAAAATGTCATGTTTGAAATTACTCGTAAAAATCAATATTTGTAGCGGTCATGAAACAATGTTACAGCTTTAAATACGTTTTACCATCATGATTATTAATTAGAGGATAATAGGCTTACAAATTTAATACTGTCATACCAACAATTTAATTTAATTTCTTTGTTTTTAAACTACTTCACTTTTGTACTTTGTAAAAATTGTAAATAGTTAAAAAATTACGGAGAGAGAGCAAATACTTTCATCATAGTAATTAATTCATTTTTTTTTTTTGGTTTAACGTCCGACTGTTCTGCAATTACTGCAAATGCAGACGGTGAAGGATGAAAATGATTTTTGTAACGTATGAAAATATGCCATGCCTCAATGGGATTTGAACCCAAGACCATATGATGAGAGGCAAGTACACTACCAACTACGCCAATGCGGCCGGCAAATTAATTCATTAAAAGATCTTTCGTATTAACAAAAAGATGGAATAATTACAAGAGGATTGAAAGTAAAATATTGTAACATTATTCTAGAAAAATGGTAGATGGGATAGTTTTTAGTTCCAGGGCTACAAAATGCATTTTTATTTCTTATCACATGGTCAGCTAATTAAATGACTGAATCATTTAAGAACAGAAGATGGAAGGTGTAAACGACACTAAAAAGAGTTATTTTCTGTAAGAGTAATGAATTTAATTATTATACTGAAAGAAATGAAGGAGTTATTTGCAGGGTGAAAAATAGGTGCATTTCAGAATCCCTGTCATGCTGATAAGCATACTTAATCACCCAGTGAGGAAGGTAATTGTAAATCACCATACTCCTCGTTTTACTTAGTAAATCCACTAGAGGTTTAAATCAGCCTTTCGGGTGATGATCTAAACGACGACAGAAATCAAATAATGTTACATTATTTTAGAAATAGTTGATGGAAAATAGATTGATAGAAATAGATTGTTTATGTAAGAATTGCGTATTGTATGGGGTGAAGTGTGTAAAACAAGGATAGTGAATTAGGATGAATGAGATATTTTTAATAGGAGTTTTAGGTAATCGAAAATAGTAGAAAATTTTGTTTTTATTTCAATTCCTTCTACGATGTACAAGAGTAGCGGCGAAGAATCTTGATTGTTTCAGATTTTATTATACCGCAGGCATAAAACCAGTTTGCGCCTTCGTGGTTAGTCAGTCAATAGTCGAACTATGAAGGAAAAGTGTTGTCGGGCCATTCGAAATAGTGTTGTTACGGGACCGGTTCTGCATTACTTTAAAATATATTTTGTGCCCGTGCGGTTGTTAACAATTGGTTGTAGACAGGTAAATCGATTGTTTTCGTTCTTGAGGAGAGTATTCTATTGGTGGAAGAAATTCGTTGCTTAAATCTTGTAATTGATCTAATTTGTGTAACCTAATTGTCTTTTTTAGTAGGCTAATTTTAATCATTTTGTGTAAATTAAATAATTAATTGCTACAAGTTTAAAATATCTGTTTATTATTTATCATACCCAGATCCCGACCAAACCTAGGCTTAGGTGTTACAATAAAAAGTTAAATAACTAATTAAAAAATTCCGTACCGCAAATAGGAAATGAATGTAACTTTTGTATGAAGTTCTGTGAAAGGTGTTAATAACTTGTTCTTTTATGTGCACAAACACTAAAAATATTTATTTCTCAGAACTGTAAAGTGTATGTATTGTAATGACCTATAATGTACATACATAAATATATATATATGTACATGTATTCTTACATAAATATACTGAGTAAAAGTGATATTAAAAGCAAAAATGATATAACTACGGAAGAAATTGCAGACAAGCTAGACCAAAGAAAAGACGGATATTGAAGTATTTAATTGAATTTCATTGCAAAAGAGAACTAGCAGCATGTATATTTAGAAAAACTGATAGTTATACTGGGCACAAATTAAAAATATTCTTAAAATGTTACACACATTCCGCACATGTATATCTCACAATTTATTAAATATACATATTTTGATCTCGCCTTGTACATTTAACTACGGCGAGATATAAAACTATTTTACTATGGTCCCCAAAATTAAAGGTATTTTAAAAATTATCGTAGTTTTATATTCTATTTTTTAAAGGTTATTTTTGTCTGCCATGATTGGTCAAGGGATTGTTGCAGACAATTAATTTTTTAGTCTTTAATTTCTATTACGGTAGGCCTACTGTACATTGAGCTGCACAACTTCCGTATATGATATTTAAATGGAGGTGGGGAATTTTGCTTTAAGGAGATGAGGTACCAAGTGGTATATTCTCCGTTTAAAACTTCAGATATTGTCCGTTATTCAGATAAAGAGGTCCATACTCCATTTTCGCTTCAAATGTCGCGCAGTTGGGAAGTTCCTTGTAGTTAGATCACGGGCTAGTTGGTTTGAATGGTTATCTAGTCTTTCGTGAAATGTACTATTTAATGTAATATCTAATACGTACTATGTTTAATGTACAATTAAATTTAAATAAATAAATTACCTGTAAACGAAGCTCGAGTTGTTTGTTATCTGCGCGGAGTGCCTGAATTTCATTGATGGTAAATGTGGCAGAAGTGGCGGCCATATTTGTACTTGTATTTGTTGAATTCACAGGTTGTGAAGAATTTACCGATTTATTTGTCAATTCATTAAGTCTATTTAAAACATCTTTTAATTGGTATCTAAGATCATCCTCTCTACGTGTTGCTTCTCTATGGAGTTCTGCTTCACGTGATTGTTGTAATCTCTGGAATTCCGCAGTGATTGATTTTTGAACTTGTTCTTTTTGATTTTTTACTTTTTCTTCTAAATCAAGGGACGACCTGTTCAAACAAAAAATAACAGTTATTTACATAAAAGAATACCTTAAACATTTCGTCCCATAATGGTTTCCCTACAATTTACACTTACCTAGTCTAATAACAAAACACTATTGTTTTGATTGTTCTTATCTCATATCAAATAGAATTTTTTAATATCTTGATTAAACTGATAATCAAAAGATTATCTATAATTATTTTACGTTAGACCTTTAAATAACTTTTTTTTTGTTATTGGTGGCAATATTTAAAATTATCATCTATCATTTTTCCGATGGCCATCTGTCCGTTCGTCACATCCATATGTCGGAAACTACAAGAGATTACAACAAATAATTCTCGAATTTTTCATTTGCACAAAATGTTACTGAGCCTTAATTGGGTTTTAAGTTTCGGTTTTGACCGGAATTGGTTCAAAACTAGAAGTCAAGAAATCAAAGTCGGAATTTAGAAACAAAAATAGTGTCATTCGATTCATCTTGAAGAGTAGATACAGAAATCACTAATGGTGTTTGCCATAAGTCAAAAGAAAACCTGTAGAAAAAATTGACACCATCCTTGAGACGCGTCGTTTTATGAAAGGGATTTATAGATAACTGTCGACAACGCCTTAACATATCCTTAATATTAGAAAAGTAAACAGAAAAATCCTTTGAATGACGTAAAATTGATATTAACAAAATCATTTTCAGAGGTAATCTGGATTTATTTGTTATTTGATGAATGGTAACAGTGCAATTATTTTATTTTATTCGGCAACTGAATTATTCGCAGTTCATTGACTGTGGTTTCTGAATAGTCTATTCGTTCACTTTTATTCGAATATTTTTCAAAATAGTTGAGTAAAAGATAATTATTCGAAATACCGGGTGAGCATAAAGTCTTGCCCTGATTATAAAAATTTATTGCAGAATAACTGTTTGACATAATAATTTAAATTTGATGCTGTTACATAGGTTAGTGTTAATAGCTTTTTTTAAGATTACTTACATTAGTAAACTTCAACGTTTGCCCCCTTGGTAGCTCAGAGAATGTCGAAGCGGTATTCCAGTTCCCGCCAGGTGTTTTGTAACATATGTTCTGTACAGTACCCACGGCAGCTTGTATCCTAGCCTTCAGTTCGTCAACGTCAGCAACTGGTGTGGCGAAGACTCTATCCTTGATATAGCCCCAGAATAAAAAGTCAAGGGGAGTAATGTCTGGAGAGCGGGGTGGCCAGGGTGTTGGACCATCCCTTCCAATCCACCGATTTGGAACTGGAATACCGCTTCGACATTCTCCGAGCTACCAAGGGGGCACACGTTGAAGTTTACTAATGTAAGTAATCTTAAAAAAAACTATTAACACTAACCTATGTAACAGCATCAAATTTAAATTATTATGTCAAACAGTTATTCTGCAATAAATTTTTATAATCAGGGCAAGACTTTATGCTCACCCGGTATTTTATTTGAATATTCCGTTACTAAAGCGAAAAAACATTATACGTAAACTAAACAATTTCCTGAGCGCATGTGGCAACTGAAGTCTGGGGAAGAGATCCTCAAAAATAACAGCCGACTGCCAGTAGTGAAATAATATCGATGCGAAGCAGTAGGAATGGCAAAAAAGTACAAGCAGGGCCAGCCACGAATTTACGTTTTCGTTTAAACTGTAAAATAATTGTATGTACTGTTAAGTTTTTTGACACAGACACGTAGTAATCTATAAAATAAGTAGAAGATATTAATTTTTTAACGGTGTATTTCCTTGGCAATCAGTTTTTTTTTAATTATAAACTTTAAGTAAAGATGAGAAATTTGAGTAATGACATTGGAATTAAAAATATAAACCACAATCAGTAGTGTGTTTTAAAAAAGTGTGAAGAAAAAACAATAATATAAAACTAAACTTATTGAATAAAATTCTTGTTAATAAAGGAGGTGAGATATTATTAAATAAGATAGTTTAAATATATATTTTCAAACCTATTTTTAAAATGTTCTATTAATGTTGTATATCTTTCGGCTTCTTCTTCCTTAATTTTTTTTATTTGATTTGCGATATCACGGCGCAACGCTCTGACAGCGCTCCGTTCACTATCGAGCGCAGCGCGTAACGCCGCCACTTCATCTTGCGCTAAACGTACGGCACAACGTTCTTTTTCTAAGGCTTTGCGCAATTGTGCCACTTCTTGTTTTTGTGCCATTTTCTTAAAACCCTCGGCTGCCGAATCCTCTGTGCTAAGTCGTTAAGTTCTTTTTAGTTGTACCACCTGTAAACAAAATATAAATAAAGTTTAGTATTTCTATTATAAAATATTTGTAAAAGTACGGGTTGAAAAAACGCTAATGTAAAATTCAACGATAAACATTGTGGTGTTGTCAAAATATTTTGTCATTGTTTTGTGAGTATAGCACTGCGCTGTACATTATTCAACACAATTTCAGTACGTAATCGATATTTTAACACGTGTGAATAATTACAATCTATTCAAATACGAGAAATAGATAGATAAGTTCAGCTAAATTTGGAATAGAACAAGCAATAACGGATACTCGTAACTCACCCATTAGAAATTTAAACGTTGTCATATGGCATAAACAACTAGGACCTAACAACCAAAAGACACACTTTTTATTTTCCCATTACTTTGGGAACTTTCGATTGGATTTGACCAGGAAATTCCACCGCAAAACTAATAAACAGAATGGTTTACAACATCAGCTTACTCTTGAGTAGGCTATAAGAATTTTTGCTCTACAGAATTTCTAGATATTGAACAAGTTTTGATAAAATTTAGTACACCACCTTGCTTTTTAACATAAAACAAGGTAATTACATCCACTATATTAGGTATAATGTTGAAGATTAAGTGGGTGGACAAATTAAGTAACTTTGAAGTTCTTAGACGTGTGGATGAAAGAAAAAGTACATGGAAATATCCTTTACCAAAAGAATGGATAGGCTTGTGGGACATATCTTAAGACTTCCAGGTATTGCTCTGTCAATAACGGGGAAAGATATTGAGGGAGTGAATTGTAGGGGAAGGCAAAGATTAAAATATTTAAAGCAAATATTTACGAAAGATGTAGGGTATTGCAGGTATGTAGATATGAAACGACTTGCCCAAGATAGAGTAGCTTGGAGAACTGCATTAAAACAGTCAAGAGACTGATGAAAAAAATAGTTAGATATTAAAATCGATTTTTTTTTTTTTTGTCATCAGTCTCTCGACTGGTTTGATGCAGTTCTCCAAGCTGTTCTATCTTGCGCAAGTCGTTTCATATCTACATACCTGTAACACCCTACATCTTTTGTAATTTGCTTTATATATTCTAATCTTTGCCTCCCTCTACAATCGAATTTTATAAACAAAAAAAATGTTGATGCAACTTTAAATAAATTAAAAAAACAACATTTAAACATTTTTAAGAAGTGTCTCCCACAGTAAGATTACTTCTTTCAAAAGACAAAATAGAATAACTCGCCAACTAATTACTCTAGCTGTTTTAAGTACATCTTGCACATTGACCGTAAATAAAAAACTTTTTTTTTACCCGAGAATTTTTTTCTCCGGCGGCGTGAAAAACTCATGTTCACTCTCTCGCGATGGGGGAAATAGTGTTGGACTCAATTTAGGCGTCCTCATCCAGCCGCAAGGAGGCCACAACCGCCTTACCAACCAAAAACCCGCCGCCAGGCCACTTGATCCGACATCAGCAAACAACCCTCCACCTCCCTCGGAACTGTTTATATAATATACTACATGGGAAATAAAAATCTTACTTTACAAAAACACACCGGATTTAGCGGTAGTGTCGTCACCAAAGTCGAACAAATCAATGACTTTGGTCGAAAGCAATATTATAGCTTATTAGATAAAATTTGTTTTGAAAAAATTTCAACTTTTTGATCAGTTATATCCCATTTAAGTATTAAGATACAGTACTATGTTTCAAAAATCATAACTTTTCATCTACTCAACCAATTTCTGATCAGTTTTTTAATTACTCAGAATTTTTTTCTCTAGAGCCACTTGTAGTAACATTAAAAAAATAACTGCAATATAAAATTTACTGTATTTGAATTTTATTATAGATTGTGTTGTTTCTATGTTGATCGAAATGATTCTTACGTAAGAAAAGTTTTAAGAAAAAAGTTCTTATAAATACAATACGAGTATTACAACAATTAGTGAGAATTCAAGTAGCCTACACCCAAATTATAATTTCTGAAACTAGTGGCTGCGTTTTGAATGTCCGGATTGATTTTAGGGGATAAGGGTACAATTTTGA